>JACYFF010031957.1:75474287-75505108 GCA_017589665.1 Selenicereus undatus | reverse complement strand
GAAGAAGAAGAAGAAGAAGAAGAAGAAGAAGAAGAAGAAGAAGAAGAAGAAGAAGAAGAAGAAGAAGAAGAAGAAGAAGAAAATGATAAGTTTTAAGGCCCTGACAACCTAGTGATAGGCAGCCTCAATGGTTGCTGCTTGCCAAATCATGTCGTTGTCTCCTAGCAGCATGTTGAATCATGCCATTACCTTAGCATTTTAGCCTAACAGCTATCAAGCTATGTAGTTAGAACCTAATTTTACAAAAAAAAAAAAAGGGGGAGAAATGTTTCCTTGGGCGTGAGTAATGTCCGATAGATGCAAATGCAGCCCCATCACCATTCAAAAATTTGTCAAAATATGTAATAACCTAACCCTAACTCATATTTATTTATTTAAATCATCTTTAGTTATTTCATTAATCATGTTTATTCAATTACTTTACCATGTTTATTGACTTAATCACTCATGGTTATTTGTTTAACCAAATCATATTCATTAAATTCAATTACGCTCCATTTATTTATTTAACGAGTTCCATCATGTTATTTAAATTTTCCATCTTCATTCATCGTATTTAATCTTCCCGGTTGGGAGATATTTCATTTTGGGTATCACTTTGCAACTCAAGTTTCATTGATTGTTAATTCGAAGTTTCGTTGATTGAATAAATATCGGGTGAATCGATATTAGGCATCGGTAAGTATAAATTAGTGATTAATTATTTTTTTTATCTTCGCTAAAAATTTAATTCCGAGCAATGCAAATTTTTATTTTTATTCAACCCTCCAAATAATTTTTCAAGCCCCAATTTAGCTTTTTGGGCCCAAAACAAAAGCCCCAAACCTTACTAAGTTTTGTTATTTCACTAATTACTCATTTTAGCACCTAATTTTAATTAGTAAAAAGCTAATTTTTGGGGACACAATTTTCAGTCACATGTAGCTACTAAGTGGCACTTTATAAACACAAATATTCAGCCCAAAACACAAACTCATCCCCCCATTTTCTCTCTCTCATTCACAGCAGAAACAGGGGTAGCAGCTGCTGCCCCTTGTGCCGCCACTTTGGGTGGTTTCTGGCCACTTTTGCGGCCACTTCTCGGCTACCCCAACTTCCCCTTGCTTCCAACTATCATGTCCAACCATTTACTTCACTCAAAACAGCTCCCTCCTTCCTTTAATTCAAGCTTAAAGTGAGGTATATCCCAAACCCTAACTTGTTTTATCTTGAGTTTTATGGTTGTTTTCTTTATGGGTTATGTTTGGATGATCAAATTAATAGTTATTGTGCAATTTTTATTGAGTTTGGAGATGTTTAGAGTTATGGGTATTTGATCAAGATCATGATTTTCATGATTTTGCATTCGTTTATATGTCACTGTCCCACTGTCGAAATTCTGGAAATTATAGGATTGTCCAAAAATTCTAAAATTTTTACTGTAGGTTCTTTATATTATTTGGGATTTTCTGACAAATGTTCATGAAGTTTGGACGTGTAATCAGTGAGTTATGGAATTTTGAAGAAATATGCCCTGTTTTGGATACGAATTTAGTAATTATGTATTAATGAAGTTGTTTAAAGTTTGGCTATATATATAAGGCCTTAAATGATTTTTTTTATCTGATTGTGGTGATTTGGAATTATTTTAAGTGAGTTTCAAGTGAGTTTTATGCGAAAAAGGAAGAGAAAGTTAAATCAGTTAAGGGCTGGAATTTCATAAAATTAGGGCTGACTTTGGGATTAAACTGGTAATGAATAGTCCTGTCAAAAATTATGATTTTGGTGGGTAGATAGTTTAGTGTGTTATCTTTCAAATTCCTCTTGAATCGCCTTAATCCGAGGTCTGTACAAAAAGTTATGGTCGTTTTACCAAAACTGCGCAAAATAAGATCAAAACTGATACACTTGTATTTGAGGTGGAATTCTTTATCTAATGGATTTATGAATGAAATATGAGAGGTGGGATGTTGTGACTTATCAGACCAAGTTATTGCAGTTTGTGCCATTGAACCAAGATATACCTCTCTTGGCCTCAGACCTCTATTACTTACTCAATTCAGATTGTATCAAATGTATTTATCAAGTCAGTCTAGTGTACTCGCTGTTATCTTGAACCAAGCTATACATCAGCGAGCCTTAAACTTGTATCAGCAACTTATTTCAGAAAAGGCCGTAACCATTCTCTCAGTTATCGCCATCCAGGCCTTTTCCTCTGTAATACCATTTATCTCATCGTGGACTATTTTACTTTCATCAATTCAGTTTTGAAGTTATATTGAAATACACGAGTTATGTATACCATTTAATTACTCAATTTCTGTTACGCATACTTGTTAAGTTCGTGAGTATTCTACCACAAGAGGGGGGTGAATTGTGGTGTCTGATTTTCGCGTTGTGAATAACAAACACCCTTGTGACTTGTTTGCAGAGGGTGTTCTCAAATATTGCAAATGCGAAAATCACCAAGATAAATGCGGAAAATAAAGCACACACAATTTTTACGTGGAAAACACCTCTAGCCCAACTGAGGTGTGAAAAACCACGACCTACCTCATGTAGGATTTAACCACTTCACTAAACCGGGCTTAACTCGTTACAAATGTAACACACCTTGTTACAACTTACAACCACGTAACCTCCTTCTCTAAGACAGGTTACACCACGTCTAAATCTCACCAGATTGGACACGTCCAAAGTCCACACGACTAGGACACACTCACTCACTTTCGACTGATCTGGGATCAAAGTCAACAAACACCTTACTGGGGGTGCTTCTTACCAAGCAGATGTAAGGTACAATGAAAATCCTATTATGCCAATATATTGAAAGCTCAGTTTAAACACAACCTGTGTCGGTCTTTCTTTTCTCAAGTGTAGCTCGAAAAATTCTTCTCACTAGAAAAACCACTTTTGAAATTTTCCTTTTTGCGTATATTGTGTGTTTCTCGTTTTTCTCTCTTGCTTTCTTGTCTCTCTCAATGGGAGTGAAAAAACTGAGATTTTATACACAAAAATCCAACGGTCAAGACCAAAGAATCAGCTAAGTATGGAAAACGATTTTCAAGCAAAGATACTCCCCAACGGCTAGTGATAAACTTTTCCCAAAGTATAAGGGATTTGTTATCTTAAGGGATAACCCTTATCTTCCCATAGCCGTGAAGAAGATTCAAAAGGCAACCAGAAATCTTCAGCTTTTGAAATTTTATCATATCCGAAAATATAGGCAAAGGGAATCTTTTAGTTTTGGCAAATCTCCCAAAACCTATTTTTGCAAATCTCCCATAATATTTTCAAGAAATATCCTTTCCAGAAAAAATAGCAATCTTGGAGTTTAAAGAAAGTATTCTGGAGATCTTGGCCAACCGAAATGAATTTTCAAAGATAACCCGGTATGGCCACTTCAGTTCAGAAACACCCTAGGCACCCTGTTTGCAGGATTGTTCGCAACTGGTGTTCTGAAGCACTTAACGCAAATACCGATTCAAGAGGTGTTTAAAAAGCGTTTTCAATATTGGCATATTAACAAGAGTCTAAATAAATAAAACCTATATACCCAAGACTTCTTGTTTTGAACCAGTCACCTTGTCCAAGATTTGTAGAGTTGCTGTGAACACCAAGGCCACTTTGTTTGCTGGGGTTGTTCTTTGCATTGCTAGAGTTCAGGAACATGTCTTACAATCAACTGTAGAGATGGCGTTCTTGACTTAATATAGAATCACCAATTAAAACCTGTTTTGAAGACTTGTTCTCACATGTAGCAAACCAGTTAATACAATAAAGATTACAAACACCAGTTAGGCCTGTTTGGAGATCGTGTTTGGAGCAACATTACTTGGACAAATTTTTACACTTGGATTTGTTATTATCAAAACTTAAATATAATAACTCAACAATACTTTTACTTAATCAATTGTGCGAGTGAGGATCATTTACTAACTACACATACTTTCAATGACATTTATGAAACAGAGTTGAGGCCTAGTTATCGTTCCCCATTATGCATAAGTGTTATCAAGTCAGAACATATTTATCAAGTCCAATGATATTTATGAAACAGCTAACTTGTATCAAGTCAGATGATATTTTTTAAAGGCTCAAGGTACGTCCATTGCCTGTATCTTCAGAAAGCAGATCATGTTTATCAAGTTACAACCCTTAATGAGTTTATCAATGAATCAGTTTATACAATGATTTGCCATTTAACTAGTGACCCCGTCAGTTATCATCTATAGGGCGTCACCCCATCATTTACCCGCGTGGCTTCAGGCCAACTCTTGATCAGATTGGCAGGTGTACACCTATGTATATATCATATCAGTTCAAGGGGCTCACATCTAGATAATAATGAGCAATTTAATTTCATATTACTTTCATTTTCATTTTTATTGCCAACTAAATGAATTGCAAAGACAGGTACCCATCACCAGTATTTCTATGGTCATTTTACAAATGCAGGGATGTATGTACTGAGTTTTTGCTCATGTTTTCAAATTTTTTTCATGTTTTCCATTTTAGGTGATGAAGTATCACATATTCCTCCTTTTAGCAAGCCTTTTTGAAGGTCGTCAGATGCTCATAGTGGATTCAGCATAGCATGAATATTGGAACCGACCTTAGGGTCAAGTACTTGTGTGGTATGGAATGTGAGTTAGTACATGGTATGGTTAAACTATCATGAACTTCGGTCTTGAAGTGTTTCAGTTTACTAGATTTTGTGATTGTAAGCACAAGTTGCTAGATTAAATGGTTTCAATGAGCCTTGTCCTTATCAGGACGGCGGTAGCGCCTTCGTTTACTGAGTCTTTCGTTGCAATTATCAGTAATCATGTCATTATTATTTTGGGGGCGTTACAAAATAAGTGCTGACTGTCTTGCCTCACAGTTGTACAGCTGTGAGATCTTCAACCCTCAATTTTTTTTAAAAATCAATAGACAATGTCAAGCCTCAATCTTTTATAGATGTGAGACCTTTAAGTCTCAAATTTTTTGAGAACCGGTGGAGGCCGTCAAGCCTCAAATGTTTCCATGTACGACACCATAAGCCATCGATTTTAGAACTGGTGGAGGCTGTCAAGCCTCAAATGTTTTTTCTCTCTTATGCTTCCCACCCCAGTTTTAGTTTTATGGAGTTCAGTTGGGGTTAAGGGTGTCAAAGTACATTTCCTTCGAAGCAACATAAAGGAATAAGTATTGGACATGACATGATGTACAACATTCTTATCATACTACCATGGCATCTTTAGGAGCAAACGACATGCACCCATAGGCAAAACTTCACAGAACCTCATCTTTGTATTCAGCTATTAAAAATGCTACTAAGGCTTGCTTATAAATAGTTACCTCATGTCCCTTCTTGAGCCATTGTAGTGTATATGGTCGTTTAATAATAGGAAGACTAAGCTTGTGAGTCATCTCAGTTGAGGCTACATTTGTACAACTTCTTACATCTATGATAAAGTTACAAGTCTGGTCAGCCACCTTACACCTAGAGTGAAAGATTTGCTCTCTTTGGTTGGCTTCCTTGGATATTTCATTGGGGTGAAAAAACTTCTTGACCATAAGCAAGTGTCCCTCCTCTGGAAAGAGGTAAGAAGTCTTCCCTACTTCATTAGACTCATCTTCATTGCCTTTTACCTCAATTTGATCTATATCTTCAAGCTCCCTTATGGTTAGGAACCTTCTATTAGGATAGGTAGACTAGAAATGACCATACCTATGGCATTTAAAGCACTTCTTTCGGCTCTTAGGAAATTCCTTAGCAATTTATTTCCTTTTCCCTTTGTCATTATCTACCTTGCAAGGTTGTCCTATCTTATAAGAGCTGAAAGGCTTAAAGGGAACATTGGCTTTTACTGAGATAGTTGCATAAGACTTACTAGATTTGAGTTGCTTCTTTACCTTAACAGGTAGTTGCGTGCATCTTCAATGGTCCAAAAAAGTTGAAGCTCAACCTTGTCTAAAATAGTATGGTTCAAACCCTTAAGGAACCTGACTATTGTCTATTCCAACTCCTCCCTTAAGGCACACTTAATTTGAAGTTGCTCAAATTCCCTTACATACTCCTCAACCTTCATGCTCCCTTGACTCATGGAGATAACCTGTAGACACAACTCTTGCTTATAGGTGGCTAGTAGAAACCTTTTATCCATGTGTTTCTTCGGTTTAGCCCAAGTTTTAATCTTGGATGTAGCCTCTAAAGCTCTAGTTTGTTTCAGGTTCTCAAACTAGAGTGATGCATAGTGTTTGAGCTTCACAACAACAATTTTTAAAGCTTTCTTTCCTGAATATGCTTTAATCTCAATGTTGTTTTTCCACTGATTGAACCCACTCAAGGTAACCTCCAAACTTTAAACTACTATTAATTAATATAAATTTTGCATGGATTTTACAAGTGTTTGGGAGTAATTTTAGGGTACTATTATGCTTAGTTGTGTGATTTATACCCCTATTTTCAGTGTGCTTCAATTTCGCTTGTTTAAGAGTGTTTTTAGATGTTAACCTTGTAAGCCCAATGCATGTGAATAGTAAGAAGATTTCAAGGACTTATGGATCATAAAAGATAGAAAAAGTTTCCAAAGACACCTAACACGGATATACCGTGGCCTATACCATGATCCAAGAGCTTCCAAGATGATGCAGCTCGAGGAACAAGAGAGCATGACCCAAAAAGTGGGCACCACAGCCTAACCGTGGTAGGGGCCATAGTCCATGGCTGCTCCCAGGGTAAGACCGCAGTGAGCTTGGTTCCCCTAAGTCTTCTAGTTTTCTTCGTGGCCTTTCATGTTCCAAGTGTTTGACAGTTTACAGACTTGATTTCAATGATAAACCCGATTTTACTACTTCTTTGGGGGCATTCTATCCATTGTCCTATCATCATCTAACATCCTCCTCACACCCATAATTCGATGGTTGAAGAAGAAAAAAGTAAAGATCGATCATCATTCGAAGGCTTTGGAATAGGAATGAAAGATCATCATCCCACTCTTTGAATAAGCTTTTCTTTCCTTCTCTTTTTAGTTTAGATTAAGAATTTATAAATTTTTACTTTTTTTAGTTTTATAATTAGTGAGCAGATTTCTTTATCTAGGGGTTGCAAATCTGAACCGATGATGTTGAATTCTCTAGTTTAAACTTTGAGTACTTTGAATCGTTGCATGGTTGTTTGAATCTAATCCTTGAGTTTTGATTGTTATTGTGAGATTTTTAGCCAACATCTTACATGCATGTTAGATGTTACGTTGAAGTACTAAAAGGTGAAGATCGATGCTAGAAAAGTAGGATTTGACTCAGTTTAATAATCACTTGAGAAAGAATTGTGAACTAAGTAAATTGTGATAATCAAATTCTTAAACTTGGTTAAATTAAGATCTAATGAGAATTAGTAATTAGTTTGATCGACTTAGTCCACTCCATTTTGAAATATGGTTGTGGACTCTCTAGTGTTATCAACCATTGAATCAATCGTAAGGTGAGAAGGTACTTGTTCGACTAGTTAGATTTGCAGTCGCTATGTGATGCTACCCCTATATGTTTTTAGTCATTGAAGGTCATCCTTGTTGTTCACCATTGGTTAGATAAAAGCCCAAATTAAATCGTGATTTCACTTAGTAAACTTTTAAAAGTATACGGGGTAATTCAATATACTATTCGTGGGAACAACCTTGATCAATATTACAACATCAATGCATTTGTGGTGACTATCACGTTTTTGGTACTGTTGCCGAGGACTAGATTTGGATATTGAGTTATCCCTATAGAGTTTGACCAATCATTCTTCTTTTCTTTTTATTTTTCAATTTTACTCATTTTGGTGTGCTTTGATTGTGTGTAGGTTGTACTCCATTTTATACATAAGCTCTCAGTTGTGGAGCACTCTTTGTGTTTGACCCCGAGATCGACTAAAACTTCCATAAATTGAAGAGGTGACAAAAGTTTGAAAATGAGCAGAAAGGGGCCAAACCCACACCTAAGATGGTGGGTGAAGATGAGCAAAAGAGGACTCTTTAACACTATGTCACTCCGGGAGTTCAAGACCTTACACCAAGCATTACAAGACCACCCATGCTTGCCAACAATTTTGACCACAAGCCGGATCTAATTTCTATAGCACAACAATAATAATTCTAGGGCAACCTCATGAAGGATCCCAATTTGCACCTCTTCGTTTTCTTAGAGGTGTGTGATACCTCAATGATCAATAGAGCCTCAAGTGATGCGATCTGCCATCATTTGTCTCCCTTCTCTCTCAAGGACAAAGTGAGTGCTTGGCTTCAATCTTTACCATTGGGATCCATCACCACGTAGAATGAGTTAACCTAGGCCTTTCTTTTCAAGTTCTCACCTCATAGCAAGATGACAAGATTGAGGAATCAGATCACTTCATTTGCTCAACTGGTCGTACGAAGCATGGGAGCGCTTCGAGGACCTTTTAGGGTTATGCCCCCATCATTGTCTTTAAAAATTGATGATAGTGAAAGCGTTCTATAATGGAGTCACAAAAGCTATGAGGTTCACGATAGAGGTGGTAGTGAGAGGAATATTGATAAAGAAGATGAAGGATGAGGCATACAACCTCATTCAGGAGATGATGCCCAACAATTACCAATAGTCCAATGAGAGGACTGCTTCCAAGAAAGCCAAAGGTAAGTTCGATGTTGATGCCTTAACTTTGCTTACCACTAGAATGGATGCCATGACTCGAACGCTAGATTGTTTGTATGTTAATACGGTGAACACATGCGCTACCTCTACTCCTTGTGATAGTTCTGGATCTTTTAACTATATGACTTTGAGTTGTCAAGTTGGGAGTACTTTTGCCTATTTCTCTAGTGACCAAGTTGCACATGTTATTAAACTTAGGCTAAACCAAGACCCGTATTCAAATAACTACAATCCTGGCTAGAAGAATCATTCCAACTTGTCCTATAGCAGTGATCCTCTTCCTTTCCCCCAAGCTAGTGCTTGGCCTACACCTTCTGGTTTTAAAGTCCTAACTTCCTTCTATAAGCTCCACAAAAGTCCAACCTAAAGGATATGTTAGAGAGTGTGCTTTTAGCAAAACAAAAATAAGATAAGTATATCAACCAATTAGCCTTTAAGGTTGATTGACTCACTACTCATAACAAGATGTTGGAATCATAAATTGCCCAACAAGCTAGCTCTTCTTCTATATCTTTTGGTAGATTACCTAGCAAGCCTAAGCCTAACCCCAAAGAGCATTACAATTGTATTGTCTTGAGAAGTGGTAAATAATTAGAGGTCCTAATGGTGCTAGAGTTTAGGTGGATGGAGAAAACAGTTTTTATGCGAGTGAGATTACTTTTTCGAGTGAGAGTGCTTTTCTGAGTGAGAATGAGCCAATAGAAGAATGAGAGTGAGAAGCCTAAGGAGTCTAAGCCCCATTACTTGAAGCCTTACATGCCACCCTTGCATTTCCCACAAAGATTTGTTAAGGTCAAACTTGATACTCAATTTTGGAAGTTTCTTGATGTACTTAAAAAGTTGCATGTCAACATTCAATTCATTGATGCTTTATCTCAAATGTTTTTGACCGCTAATTTCTTTAAACAAATCATCTCCAACAAGAGGAAGATTGATGAGTATGAGAGCATAGTTGAAGTTGAGGAGTGTAGTGTTGTGGTTCTAAGAAAGCTTCTGACTAAGTTTAAGGACCTTGGTAGCTTCTCTATTCCTTACCTAATTGAAAATGTAAGCATTGATAGGGTTGTGTGACCTTGGTTGAAGTTTGAGTTTGATGTCTTCTTCTATTTTCAAGAGACTTGACATAGAGGAGTTGAGACCCACTACCATTTCTCTTCAATTAGTTGACCATTCTTTGAGGTACCCTTTAGTTATTTTAGAGGATGTTCCCATTAAGATGGGCAACTTTTACATGCCTGTGGACTCTGTGATTCTTATTATGGATAAAGATGCTCCCACCCAAATCATTTTTAGAAGGCCTTTCTTGGCCACTACGGATGCAAAATTGATGTTAAGGAGGAAAGGTTGACGTTTGATGTATTGGAGAACCATGCTGAATTTGGTTTGTTTAAGGACTATGAGTCTTCTCCATTTTCTTTTGATTATTATGAATGTGATGTGATTATTTCTGATGAGCTTTTTAGAAATATTTGAGGTTTATCCAAATGATGCTCATGAGTTTGATTGTGTGTCTACTGAGGGCCATAGGTTTGATTATGCAAAGGTGGATTTGGTAAACAATTTGCCACATAGCATTGTCTAGGATGAGCTATATGCTTTTGATGAGGGTTATTTAAGTCACTGTTGCAGGTTTGCAAAAGTTTTACTGTCTTTGCCCCCGTTTGGGCGATATTGATAATGATCTTCACTTGGAGGCCAAGTTTGGTTATTGTGTTGGTGGCTCGTCAAATGGTGCCAATTATAAGATGATTGTGAATGCGAACCACGATGCTTGGCATTATTTGATGCATAACAAGGACCTCCATCCAATACTTGTAGTGGTGCCTTTTTTGCAAGAGTTTGAATTTGAGACCAGTGACAAGGGCGGGGCATGAGTTGTAAAGTCCCTTTTCTCAGCGGTTGTCCCCCTTCATAAAGGATGATTGATGTATGGTCTAGATAGCAACCTAAAAGAAGCGCTGCTTGGGAGGTAACCCAATGTTCATTTTCTTTTTCTCTATATCTTTCTTTCTTTAGTTTTTAGTCTTTTTGGTATGTACTCTTGCATAATTCTATTCCCCTTAGTCTTTTCATGCATTATACATTTACGTTGAGGGTCACATATTGTCTAAGCATAGGGAGGGATACTTTTCATGTGTCTCATGTTAGTTTTATCATGTTTTATTTAAATTGCATTAGCTTAAGTGTGCTTGAGTGACTTTTGATTAGCAGCTCCTTTGGTGTGAAAATTTCTGAAGGTTTTGTGAAAGTGTCCTATTTTGTCCCTTGTCTTGATTGAGAACTTTATCACCCCTGAGAGTCCTTGACATTAATGTTGGTACATGGGAGGCATTATATGAGCTAACTGGGACTTTGGTCGATGTCTCGTGAGACTTTAAGCATTAGTTGAAGTACTTAATTACATTTAACCTTATGTTCTTTCGTATGTGTGGTTGTTCTAAGTTGCATCTCTAGAGCTTGCCTAGATTCTTATTCAAAACCACATTAGCATGTGATAGTTGATAATATGATAAAGGCCTTCTTTCTTTGATGACTTTAGCTACATAGTCAAATAGCTTACCCCTTGTATTACATGTTTATCCCCTTTGCTACCCTTGGAGTTGTGATTCTTTTCTTGTCATGGTCCGTTCATATATACCCTTAGCCATATTCACATATTTATGTCCTTTAAGTCAAGTCTATAGACCATCACTTGAAGTATGTAATGCATAGTTTTGGGGGTGTTTAAGGTGGTTTTGATATGTGTGTTTGTTGAGGGTTGATGACATTGAGCATTTGGTTTTGTTCCTCTCTTGTTCAGGTTGTATATATGTGTATAAATTAGGTTGTGAGTTGATAGTTAGTGACATTATGCCTTTTAATAATTAAAAATCTCATTTCATTTGCTAAAGGAAAAAAGAGAAAATTCATGTTGAAATAAAAAGAGAAAAGAAAGAAGAAAAACGAGGAAAAATTGAATAAGTGATTGGCATTGGACATGTAAATAACTTAAGTTTCTTTATTTGTCAACTCATTTTCATTTGTGGTGTATGTTCATTATAGTATGGGGTTTGGAGTGTTGGTGAACTTCATGGTCACTTGGTGCTTTGTTAGTGACTCCCTACTTATTTGGGTAAATACCTCCACATTGGCCAAATTCATTAGTCCACTTCTTTCCCTTAACCCTTTTAGCCTACATTATAATCCATGTAAAGTCCTGTTGATTGTTATGTACACATTGCATTCTAACGGAGAAGAATTAAAGAGTCTTGGCAAGCATACGGTAGTGTGCGTGTTTGGAATAAGTCTTGAGTGAACCTATGCTACGCTTCAAACACATAAGCGAGAGAAATCCGCATTTCCCAAAAGTAAGGTTCTATCAGTCTATTTACCTGTTCTAAATTCCATGTGCTTGCATGATGTGCTTTATAGTTCTGAAGGTTGATCAAGTTTGATATCTAGCTTGTGGTTTCATACTTTTTCGAAAACATTCACCTTCTCCTGATTTAGAAATGTCATGTACACTATTTGGGGTTGCTATTGATTGATATCGTTGCTTGTGCTATGCTATGAGTTGCATGGCATGGGGAGGTTATTGTTGTTTTGAATCCTGAATGCATCTCCCCATCTCAATTTGTCTTGATTTCAGCTTTTCCTGGGGACAAGCAAACCTTTAAGCATAGTGGAGTGATGAATGTCCCATTTGTATAGGACTTCAAAAGTGTTTGGGAGTCATTGGGAATTGTTATGCTTTGTTCTACAATTTATGCCCCTATTTCTACTATTACGCTTCGGTTTCACTTGTTTGAGATTATTTATAGATTTTGACCTGTGAGCCCAAATGATGTTAGTAGAATGAAGATTTTGAAGACTTATGGATCAAAGAAGATATCAAAAGTCACCGAAATACACCTCACATGGGTATTCATGGCTAGTACTATGGTTCAGGAGGTTCCAAGAGGAAGCAGCAGGACGAAGAAGATAACATGACCCAACCAACAAGCAGCAGAACTTAGTTGGGGCCATGGTCTGTGGGTGCTGGGTGCCCCACGGTCAGATCGTGGTGAGCTCTGTTCCTTCAAGTCTGCTAGTTTTCTTTATAGCTTTTCGTGTTCCAAGCATTTGGACAATTTGTAGACTTCATTTCAGCTATAAAAGCCCCATTTTACTACTTCTTTGAGGGCATCCTCCTCACATCACCCTATCATCATGAACCATTATTCTCACATCCATAATACAATGTTAGAGGGTTGAAGAAAAAAGAAGCAAAGATCGAGTATCATTCGAAGGCTTTGGAGTGGCTTGAAATATGATCGTCCAACTGTTTGAATAAGCATTTCTTTCTGCCTCTTTTCATTTAGTTTCTCTTCTTAGTTTCGATTATGAATTTAGAGATGCGTGTGTTGTTGATTTAAATAATGAGTAAGTAGATTTCTTTATCTAGGGTTGCAAATTCGAATCGATGTTGTTAAATTTTCTAGTTTGAACTTTGAGCACTTTGAATCTTTTCCTGTTTCAATCTAATCCTTGCATTTTCATTACTATTGTGAGATTCTTGCCTAATTCTTGCATGCATGTTATATGCTAGATTAATGCATTGAAAGGTGAAGATTGGCATCAAAAAACTAGGTTTAGGCTTAGGTAAGTAATCACTTGAGAAAGGATTGTGAATTAAGTGGTGAATTCTGTAATGTTATTAGCTATTACATTAATCGGTATGATGAAAAAAGTGCTTGTTCTACTAGTTGGATGGGCACATCAATAATGTTTTTAGTGATTAAAGATAGTCCTTGTTTTTCAGCGTTGGATAGAAAAAAAAGACAAAATCAAATATTGATTTAGCTTAGCTCGTTTAAAGGAATACTTGGTAATTTAATCTAGTTTTCATGGGAACGACCGTGATCAACACTACAACAACCTTGCACTTTCGGTGACGATCAGCTATGGAACTCATGGGCTTCAATTTTAAGGTCGCTAAGATCATCTTCACCTGATCTCCTCCTTCTTAGCCTTCTCTCATCATTTGAAGAACTACTCCTACACTGAGATTCTTAAGTAGGAACTGGCCCATAAGGGAGTTCTAAAGGTGGTTCCCCCTCTCTTCCCTTAGGTTGATCCATTAATTGTTAAACTTAAGCAGTCTAGTTCTTAATGTAATCTTGCAGTTGTAATATTGCTCTGTCCCTTCTGAGTTCATGCCTTTGCTTAAGGAAGAGCCCTCTTGGAACTCTAACAAATTGCTAAGAAGGAGAAGAATCACTCTCAAACATTCGACGTCAGGACAAGAAAAGTAGCTATTTGTGGTTGTTTAGAGAACCTAGGTGCTTTATAACTGGATTTTGCTTAGGGCGGGGGCTTTTTTGTAGTTAATTTAGTGAGTTCTAAGACTCAAGAAAGGCTAACAACTTTAAGCAACCAAGATTGAAAGCATTGAAGCTAAGAAAGGATCACAGTTGTGCTCTGATACTAGTTGATGTACATCAAGCAACTTAAAGGGATCCACCAAAGCTAGCAATTCAACGTGAAAGGAATGAGTTAGAATAAAGGAGATACCCCATCATCCAAGACTTACATATTCACCACTAAGCATATAAAGTTTGGACACCAAACCATAGATAAAGAGTCATACTTTAAACACCACCTTTAACAAGGATAAGGTTTGAGAGGTTTGAGGAGTTCAATTGCAGCAATGCAATGAGTGTAATTCAATTCAACATTGGTTCATCTAATATTACCATAGAGGACTTATATACTCCATTGAAAGCTTACTTAACAAACGGAAAAATAGATTACAAGCATAACCTCAAATTAGAAATAAAATAACCTGCATAGGTTACCATCTATCAGCTAGTTCGAGAAGTTGGCTGAAAGTAACTATGCTGCAAGAAATTTAATCATTCTTGAGCCTTTAAACTTAGTCAAATACAAAAATATACTCAATGTTAAACCTACAGTGAGTCACAATTACAAGAAAACCCAAAATAGGTTGTTAAGCAAGTAAGAGCTGCAAGTGGCCTACGTCGATCTATCTAATAGTCTGAGGTGAATTCTTGCACTTCTCAGTTGGCCATGACTTGATACATGAGTTTCTTGCTAGATAAGATCTAGTAGAGTGCTTCTAAAATATTAAGATTGATACTCATAAGGTTGGGTTGCTGTAATCCTAGCTCAAACGTACTAATCATTAAAGTAGCTCAAGTTTAGCCTGCACTGTATTTTTGACATTAATCAACCCTCTCGTTATGGTGACTCAAGGTGTGAGCTTAACCTCAAAATGGGCTTATGGCATGAGAGTAGGCATTTTAAGCTTCAACCCAAGTGCAACATTTGCTAGGGTTCGGCTTTAAGACTCTACTGAAAACCCTCTTCGAATGGAACCTATCCTGGATTAAACTGTGTAAGCTATAGTGATCTTTATTGAACTAATATGACTAAGGTTGACCACTTATCATCTAAATGAGCACTTGGGATTAAGAATGACTCCTAAGGAGTCCAATAAAGGAAGGATATGTCCATGTAAGCCTTAAAATCTAGCTCCTTAGCTTTACAAAAGTAAGCCTCATGCTAATCAAGTAGGAATGCTTAACTTATGCTATTCTAATTAGGCTGGACTACCCCTTAGAATGCATCACTTAATCTCCTCCCAAACCCTTTAACATCAATGTTCATCATTTGAGGATGATTATGATTGACCTAGAATAGAGATTTCATAGAGATTTAAGAGAGAGCAAGTGAAACTAGAGCTTCACTAAAGAAGAATACGAAGATGATAACAACTTTGAAGCAAGACATTAACCTTTCATTGATGCCATTTTGAATTATAAGAGTGTCTTGGAGAGACAAAGAACTGCTACAGTAAGATAAACCCTAAAAAATGAAGATCCCCTTTTCATCAGCCTAAATATGATTTAAATAGTTGTAGTTCTATGCTTTTGCACAGTCATGCTAAGTAGCAAGGGTTGATAGCGCCAATTTTTATGAGCCTAGCTTGTTTGTTAATTTCTTCAATTTTAGTAAAAACCAAAGGTGGCATGGGTGTGGCACATAGCACTTTTATAGCTTTTCCTTCTCTACAAATTCTTTATGGCTTGACATAGTTGACATACCCTTGCATGTTCTGGGCATCTTTTTGCCGCGTTCCCTTCTTCAAGGCATCTAAGTGGGCTAGATAGCATCCTAATTTGGTGCTTCTTCATTTGTAACCTATAACAACAAAATCCCTATTGCATGAGGTATTTTAGAAGTTAAAGCAATTGTAAAGGGCGCTAAACGTATACCTGTTAGAGATCAAATAGTGTCCTGATCATCTCCACCAATTCATTAAAAAAACATTAGATTTCAAGATCTTATACAAGAAAGTTTGAGGCCCAATGATCTCCACCATTTTTGAAAAAATTGAAACTTGAGGATCTTACTACTGAAAATTTGAAGTTTGAACAACCTCCATAATTTCTGGAAAAAAAACATTAAGAATTGAACATCTTACACCTGTAAAAATTTGTGACTGGAGCATCTCACATATGCAAAAATATTTGAAAATATCAGGATTTTAGGATCTCTCATTTGTAAAAACTTGAGATTTGAGGCATGCACCTATGAAAATGTGAAACTTGACAGTTGCTAACAGCTTTGAAAATATTTGAAAAAATATTTGTCAAAAATTGAAGGATTTCTTATCCTTGCATGGAGGTGGGGTTAAGTTTGCATACATCAAATGTTATTGAATGGCATAACTACACAGCTCCTAGATGATATGCTAGCATTGCGACATGATTCAACATACTACTATGAAGCATACCACTGGGAACTAGTGGCATGATTTGGCACCTAGAGGCAAGCACTAGGGTTCTTGCTAGGTTATTAGGATTTTAAGAACTAGTCGTGACCCTTTTTTTTCTATTATTCACACAATCTTATGAGTTTTGCTCTCAAAAAACATCATTGATGGCACCCCAAAGCTCTGCAAACCTTTGTTTTTGGTATAATTATCTAGCTAATTAGTATATTCTTGCTTATTTTTTCATTTTTGCTTAGCTCTTGGCAATTTGACACGAAATTTTGAATTTCATACCCACTTTGGATAATTTGAGGGTTTGATTGGTCCGGTTATAGGGCTCTACTTTTGAGGTTTTGATTGCTGACTTTTGTGTGCTTAGGTTATTTCTAAGGTGTAGAGAAATATTGCTAGTGAGAATTGTTTTTAATTGATCCCCTTCTTCATTTTCTGCAGATTTCATTTTTTAGTTATGCTGAATTCCTACAGAAATGCTACTTAAATTTTGTTATGTGCTTTTACGAGTCCTTAGGGTTTGAAGTCCACCCTTTTTACTTTTAAATATATTTTTGATGTATTACATGTAGATTATTGCTGGCACACAGGCTCCTCTTTCTTGTCGTTGAGATGACGATTTTTCGCTTAAGGATGATTATGGGGTCAAGTCTAGTACCCCAATGGTTGGACCGATACATCCAACCCACTATACTCACAGAACAAGCACTTCCACATCTACGCTATCACCAAGCAAGGGGTGGTACATTCTTTTATTGATGTTTCTCCCTTCTTTAACAATTCTTGAATTTTGTTTGGCGTTGATGTAACTTTCTTGCTTTTGAATTTGTAGAACCAAGGGTTCATGAATGGCTATGCGAACCTTCAAGACATCAAGCGCCTTCATAAGGGGCTCTCTAGCATAAAGGATTTCTTGAAGGTTTCCTTGATCAAGGTATGTAGGGCCTAGAAGGTGACTGATCATCGTCTTCTAAGGGGTCTAATAGAGAGGTTTTTGTGATGCTACCAACACCTTTCACTTTCCTTAAGGCAAGATGATGATCTCCCCTATTGACTTTTACGTGTTAACTGGGATTCCTTTGGGGATAGACTCGCTGAAGCATTATCTAGATTTCAGGTTGGCAGGTGAGAGGCACTTGGAGTTGTTTAGGTCTTCGGCCAAGAGGTTGCCTCTCAAGTCCTCCTTCATCTAGTACTCCAAGATAAAAAAGCTACTGGATGGATCCTTGGATGGGCTCAGCTACGACTAGATCTTTCAACTTTTGATGATGTATCTGCTTGGCTGTACCATTTTTTTCGGCAAGGACTATCTATGCCATCTTATTTCATGGCTAACCTAGAGCACATTGTTGGGAGCCTGCGATAGGTTACTAAGACTAGGGCTTCCCTCTTTTTAGTGCCTTTTATTGTGCGGTCAACTCAAAACAACCGCAAGGGTGAAGCTTCTACCTTAAACAATAATATCTTCATAGTGGCCTTGAATGGACAAACTATTGAGGATGTAAGTATGCTTCCCTTTGCTTAACTAGTTTCGATGTGCTTGCTTCTATACTTTCGAATTACTCACATCCATTTTGTTGTAGATGACTTGGGAACCTTGGGTGGATGCCGAGAATGTCTCAACTTTCATTAGCTAGGCCCGGGCTCTCTCTTGCTGAAGAATCCTTACCATGGGACCTTTTGGGTACATATGGTACCTCAATGAGTGGGTGAACCATCAGGCGCTCCCTAACCTGATGGCACCTAAGAGGCCGAGGTCTCACCAATGGAACATCTTCACATCTTCTCTTACTCTGTAGCAGATTTCTAAGTGCTTGGCAGAGAGTTCTATCTCTACTACCTAAATGAGGGCGACTATGTAGAGTTTGCTCGAGAGAATTTGATGCCTCCCATGGTCCCCAATGTAAACCCCTAACATACTTATTTTTATTTTCTTTACTTTTTTGCTACTCTTACCTCATGATGGTTTGCATTTAGTAGTACCCTGAGGGCGTACCTTTGATGAGCGCTGAAGTGAGGTGTATTGATGCCTTCAAGGTGTAACGATATGATAGTATTGAGGAGGTTAGGGATGCAGTCATCCCTACATTGCATAAGGTTCCCCTGAACTAGTGGGGATTGGGCCCTTTTCCCTATCAGTAGCTCTTTCTTTTGCTCTCTTGTTTTGCTCATTGTTTCTTAACCATCTTTGTAGGTTCAACCAAAATGAGAACATATCCATGATCCGATTAGTGGCTAGATTTAAGGACAATATTTGTTGAATCATGCAAAGATTCAGTTATCGTCTAATAGACGATGTAGCTGAGGTAAGATTAGTTTGCTAATTCAATGTACGTTGCAGGGCGCTTCTCGATGTTGTCACTAGGAACCTTTCCTAGCCTAGGGAATGCAACCTTCTTTTAGCTCTACAGAGCATGAAGTGAATACCATTCCTACTCTTGAGACCTCGAAGACCTCCATTGGGCCGTCCCTACCTCTTGGAGGTGGTGTCTACTTATTCTTGTGTGAGGCAACGAAGCCAGGACTCCTTTATGGGTTGCTAGAAAGGGCGCCTCGTCCTTAGAGCATGGGTTCTTTCTTGTGAGGGATTCCGAGCATGGAGGGCTCCTCCTTCGAGCCTCCACTACAGTCGAGCTATTGTTCACCTAGGATTTAGGCAAGGGCCTAGCTATCAATTATTTTCTAGTTAGTTCGACATTCCATGACACTCCTGGGCGGGTATTTTTCAACACCTTGTGTTCGGGTTGAGTTCGCTGGATCCTTGAATGTGGTATTCCAACTTCTCCAATATTCTTATGCCACCTATGGATTATGAAAGAATCTCCCGATGATGAGGCTAGAGATTTCGATTAGTAGGGGATGCCCCCATCTTAGATGTTTGTATTGTAATAATTAAACATTTTGTGATTTGCCTTTGGACGATATATCCATTTGGTTATTATTTGCTCATTCCATGATTATGATCACTATTCTTTTCTTTTGTTTTTACATCGCCATAATTAAGCTAGAAATTGGAACGCCTATGCTTTAAATGTTCGCACGTAGGGTGTTTTCTCGATATTAGAGGGCTGGCATTTGATGTTAGGTCGACTGACCAATAAGAGCTTCCGATTTATTTATTTTTTTAAAAATTCCTCAAGAAAAAGCTAAAGAAAAATGTATAGAACTTTTTAGAGAAAAATTTGAAATTTCACCTCACCCTCACCACCCCCCTTAATTTCCAATGTGCGGAATTTTTTTAAAAGGAAAAAGAAGAATCATTTGGGAAGAAAAGAAAGAAAAGGAAAATAAAAGAGAATGCAACTTTACGACTTGGGTAAGAATTTTGGGAAATATAGGTGGCAATCTTGGTTTGGGACAGAAATATCTCGAAATATTGTGACTTGGTGGGAAAAGCAAAGAGGATCTTTTCAGTCGGAGTGCTACTAACTCAACGGTATAAATTGGAGCCCAACTGCAGCTACTAGGCTCTAAATCTTGCCATCGGTCCTTCGTGGCAGTAAGATCATACCACTGAGGCATTTTCTACACCATTTTTAGCTTCAAACTTCCTCTCTTGGTATCTTCATGGCTGCTTTTGATGCTCTTTGTAGTCACAACCTAGGCAGGGCTCACATAAGCACGTTACAAACTTAGGGGTTAAGCGTTCTCCATTCCTTTGAACAAAAATTGATGACAAACTAGGACGGGAAGCGTAATACAAGTGGTTTACCAACCATCATGTCTTCTATTTCCAAATCGAGGATACATGCCCCATTGTCGGGCAATTTAAAGCCATTTTTAGCTTCTAGAGAGGGAAGGTCAAGCCATTGTTCCTCAATTGAAGGACTCTATGTAGAGGACCTTCTGTCCTTATTTTTGGATTGTCACCAAAAGAGAATGATGGCATCTCTTAAGGTAAAACATTTGACCTCTCTTAGGTGACAAGTTGTTTCTTGGTTGGTAACCTGGGGTGGTACTACACAGTTTAGCCATAATAGGTCCACATCTTCTACTTGCTACATCATAACCTTTTTAGAAAGACTACAACCCAAAACCCCGTTACAGTTCCTTAGGAGTGGTTAGACCAGCTTGCTAGGTGTGGTTTGGATTTGACTTTTTCTTTTAGCATACAAATGAATTGGGCTACAAAGAACTAGTTGTGTAGCCCAGAGGACTAAACAATAGCTTATTATTGCCTGTGCTGAGCCTAGTTTTCTAGTCCAGCTCCTAATAGCCCCTCTGGCTGAGCCAAGCGACTGGACTACAATACTTATGTAGGAACACAGCCATGTTTGTGGACCACAATAGAATCTAGGATAGTACAACCTATTTTTCGGACCTAACCTGCCTAATATGAAATGATTAAACTAAAAGTAAGAAAATAGTAAATTTGATCAACAAAGTCTCTTATAAGTTTTAGGGAAAACCTATAAAACCAAATCTACTATGTGAAACAAATTATAAGCCAAAAGGGACATAAAAAGGACAATTGGTTCATTTTAAAGAGGTTTCCAAAAGAACCCCAAATAATCCCTAAAGTGGGGACCATTTGACTCCATAGGCTTGAGCCGACGACCATATTAGGGCATGAACTTAATGTCGTAATGGATGCGTCACTTCACTGAACATCATCACCAACAACCTCTAGTAATCAACATGGGAAATTAAGTCTAACGATAGTGAAAACAACAAGCATGCAGCATGTTACGATCAACCAAGTCTGATAAAAAAAATTGGGAGTCCAATGTTAGTCGAAAGAAATTCAAAGGAATAATTATAACAACTGCAGCAAGCAGTGACTAACTAAAAATTACATCTTTAATCAAACTCCAAATTAAATGAGGTATTCAAAAAGATAAGAGATAGAGAATGGGTAATGAACCAATTTCTCACTCTTAATACCTTTCAATATTCTTAATATTTGATGTGTTTCCCCTAAGAGCTTTCGATGTATGTCTCTCCAATTTTTTCGGCATCTCTAACCCTATGGTGCACCTTATTTTTATACCACCTAAAAGGATAAGATGAGCTTATTAAACATATAAAAAGAGAGAGCAAGTTATCTCCTTATAGAATTGATCTAACCGTTTTCACCTTTTAAGGTAAAACTCTACCAATCGGGACACATTTTAGATGTCGAGAAAGAAGCACAAGATGCAGGTCAGGTCACTGCCAACCTCCGGCATACTGGCCCAGGTCCAGCCAAACTAGAACTCGATTGAGTTATACACTCTCGCAATTTGAGCCAGGCTGACTCTTTTAGACTTAAATTAAGGATTAGTCCTAGTGGGCCCCCCAAATACACCGGTTGGGGCATAAGTTTCATCATCGGGCATTTTATAAAATTCAAGATGCCATTTTTAGGTGTCTACAATTAGCCCCCACTTTGATCGAAAATGTGCAAGGTGAAGGTCAAACTGGTTAGCTATTGTGCTTAGTTGTTTTATTGTTGCATTATACCTTTCATCGGTCTGCCGATTCTACATTGTTGACCCTTCACTGCTACAGTAGACCTTTCGCCAATCTAGTGACTCTTGATTTTAACCTATCTTTATTCTAGAGGCTCTAAATGTTTACCTGTCTTTAGTCTAGCGAACCATTCACGGTCTAGCAATTCTAGATTTTGACCTTTTGTTGGGCTAGTGGATCTTGATTGTCATCTTCTGGAGGACCTTTCACCAGTCTAGGGAACATTTATTGGCTTAGCAGTTCTAAACTATTGACCTTTCACTGGACTAGCAGACCATTAATCGATTTAGCGGTTCTGAATTGTTGACCTTTCACTAGTATGCTGTTCTAAGTTTGATACTGTGAGAACCTAAAGACCTCTAGCTAGATTTATGTGAAGTTAGGGGCGTGAAAGTCTAAAGATTTGTAGCTATATCCCTGTGAACTTTACAATGTGGAAGCTTAAAGTTCTATAGCCAGATTTTTGTGAAATTGTTGGCATGAAACCCTAAAGATTCGTAGTGAGATCTGTGTAAATTTGGTGGCATGTGATCTTAAAAACTTGTGGCTTAATCCCTTTGAACTTTGTGGCATGAAGCTTAAAGATATGTACCCAGATCCTTGAGGGCCTTGTGCTATGAGTGCCTAAAGCTATCAAGCTAGATCCTTATCTTATAGTGTGCGAGATGTTGAGATGTCAAATCTTCAAGTCTAACTTTTTGCTACTTAAGTGTTGACATCATATCTTTCTAATGGGAGCTTGTTGACATGTCCTAGACATTGAGATGTTCTATGATAAAAACGATGTGATGTAATCTATAGTTAGTTACCTACTAGCCTGAAGTTGGGTTGACGTCCTTTCCAGGAGGATGTGGGCCAATTGCCTGAGCGAGATGATGCTTATGTAAAGCTAGCTTTGAGGATGGATCCCCCATTTTACTAAGCCTAATTGAGGTGAGGGTTAAAATATAGATGTTTTCTATGGCAATAGTTAACACAATCTTAGGAACCTTTGATGTATATTCATAACTAACTAGGGTTGTGTGCCCTTCCTATAGGGTTGCTTTAATGTGCACTTCTTCGATCTAGGGTTCCTAAGTGAAGAATGCGGAGGGTGGCTATTAAAGGGGATAAAGTTGCATGTATTGACTCAGGTGGACTCGTTAGCCTAGATGATATTATGCATGTGTGCTGACTGTGCATATATGTGATGATCTAACCTTGTGTGCATGTAGATGGCAGTCTCATGTTAAGTTTGGGTCCATTGGGTAAGGCTTGATTGATGGGTTAGGCATGGTGATGTTTTGTAGCTTAAGCTACAACATACTATTGGATAAGGGGTAAAAAGTTCAGTGCTTGTTAGCTTATACTAGGTCATAAGGTATAAGTTACCTAGGATAGGGAATCTCTCTTTTTAATGAAGGAGTAGCTTTTAATTTTGGATTAAAGTGCTCCTGTTCTGAAGACACCCCTTATTTCCATTTGTTGTAACATAATCCCTAGAGATATGGAAGCCAAAATGCTTATGCTGGTGTGGTATGAAACAACTGTAGCTTGGTAGAATGAATATGATCATCCCTATGTTTGGAAATGTTTACCTTAAATCCTTAGTTGTGTAAGCAAATGTAGGGGAGCCCCCTATCTTGCATAATGGGTGAATGTCCTCTTAGAACGGCTGAGAATATAAAGCGAGTATTCACTCTAGAATTTATAGTCATAGTTGAAATGAAGGGTCCTGAATTTTGGAATGGAGGTGAGATTAGAGATTGTGATGATTGAGAAGAAGCGCTAAAGTGGATCAATGATTTGTCCAAGTCTAGTTTGATGGGAGCAGGGTGCTTCTTTGTCCTTAGAAACATATGTTTTATTTTAACTCTCCTTTTGCATGGTTCGTGTTTGCAAGTTTCTGGACCAGCCGCTCTTTATTTATTATTTTTTTCTATTTTTAAGGTTCCACTCAAAATGAATCTTTGTGGACGAGCCTCTTTTGAGTTTACCTACGTATCCAATGTGGAATCAGGCCAAGTGCAATTTAACTGTAAAAACATGCAACTTGAAGCAGGGACACCTCGAGGAGGACTTTTGAAGGTAGGCTTCTTGGTTAGTGAGCCAAAGGAAGAGAGCCGAATTGAAGACTCAAATAACCCTTATGAAATCCTAAAGTCTACATGGGTGATGAGGTTAGTGCAAATCAACAATTTTTCTCTTCTTCATTCTTCTTCTTTCCAGTTCTTTTTTTTACATTCTATTCCTTTTGGGGGGTTCTTCTTTTCTTTTTGGATGGGATTGTTGGTCCGAATCTCTGTTTTCATTGCTGATATTAATGTCATCCATGATACGTTCCTCCTTCTATCTTAGGTCAAATGTGGTTGCTAAAGAAATAAGCTCATTTGAAAGCCCAAAGGCACTCTAGATGGTGACTTATAAGGTTTGACAAAGGTATTAATGTAGGTTACCAAAAGAGGCAACATATCCTAGGCATGTCCTTTAAAGCTGCATGACTTATTGTAATAGAATTTTTGATTTTTCACTTTTTCAAATGATGGATTGAAATCCTTAGTCTCTTCTTATTTTATTTTATTTCTCGCCCTTTCCTTTTGTCTAGCCCACCATGTGAGATTTTCATGCTAGTTCCTCTTTTTCTTTTTCTTTTTTTAAACTTGCATTCATCATATGACTAAAGTATTCTATGCAAGACAAAAGAACAGAGGGAAGGAATGTTTTTATAAATGAGTTAAGACTACATCAGACTTGAACTTATAAAGGAAAAGAAAAGCATGTGACTCAACACACAACTACAAGCTAAGCATAGCATTTGATTAAGACATACCACATCCTCTAAATAGAACTTAATGCCTCATGTGTGGAGGCTTCTCTTTTTAGTTAAATCATACAAGGGAATATGGACCTTAGAGTTGGACCCATCTCTAGATAGGCCCCACTCTTTGCTTTGCTGGTATGAAATGGATATAGTGCTATCATGCGGACCAAATGGGTTGTCATCATTGTTTAGTAGCCTCAGTGAGGGAATGCTACCCTAAGTTGAACGTGCTTTCTAGTTGATTCTTGAAGGTCTAACAATCCTTAGTATTATGGCTCTGTGCACGGTGATATTTGTAATACTTATTCGGGTCTTAGTTCTTGGACTACCATGTGTTCTATATCTCGGACCTGATTGGAAGGAGATCAATATTTCCCTTAGAAAGAAGGTATCTTAATGATTGAGTATAAGTGGTTTCAATAGGAGTGTATTCAATGTAATGTTCTAGCGCATGCACCTCCTTGCTTGTGGAACCACTCTATTTCTTCTCTCTGCTATAGTAATTATTCTTCCAGCTACTAGCATTCTTTGTGGGCATTTCCCTAGCCAACTCTTCTTTCATGAGCATGCCAACATTTCTGAATGTTATCAAGTTTTTGAATGGTGTACACCTCAGGTGTTGCCTATATGTGGGTTGTAGTCTTACTTGATCAATCTATGAGGGTCGATTCACCATATGGGCCGCCTTTGCCTTCTATCCACCAAGAAAGTCAAAAAAACCTTCCCTATCCTCCCTCTTGATAGTTTCTAAATCCCTAAGTGTAATTGTTACGTCAACATTATATGAATACTGATGTAGAAATTCCTTACACAGATCATCCCAGCTTATGACCTTATATGGGTTAACAGCATTATACACCTCATTACATCCTTATTAAATGTCCAAGGAAAGATGATGTGGAAGGTGTCCTTGTCAATTCTTTTTGACGTCATAGCACTGATAAAATTCCTCATATGGTGGTCAGGGTTCTAAGTCTTATGAAATTTGAAATTTGGCATGGTGAACTTATACGACAACTTCCTTTTTGGGGTTGAAGTGAATACTACATAGTTCATGAAATAGTTATTAGATGTTGATGAATTTTTTATGCGATCTTATCGGGGATCAGCTTGCAAGAGTCCTTTTCCCCTTCTTCCTCATTCCTTTTAATATTTGCTTCTCCTTTTCCATCATCTTCTGCTTCTTTATTGTGAGGCTTCTCACCATCTTCCTTTAGGGTGTCCTTAATAAGGTTTTAGAGTGTAGTGGCTATCAATTTCATCTTATTCTTACTTTTGTCCATCCTAACTTGCACCCTTTTGAGCATTTTTATAACCTAGGCCGTTTCATTATTTCCTGCCATCTAAATTGGTAAAGGATTGGACTTTGAGTTTGACTTTGATCTTACAGATAGAGTTTCCTCAACTTCTTCTTGAGTTAATAATATCCTAGTGTGTGAACTCTACTCGTATACCTTCTTAGTCTTTCATATCCTGATTAATAAGGTGATCTTTTAGAAAAGTGGAATGTTATAAATGCAAACAATGAAGGGTCAACAACATTGGCTATAGGCTAAAGGAAAAGGCTAATAACTTACAGTCTGGTACAGAAGAGACATTTACTTGGCGGGCTTGAAGCTTTAGGCTCAGCTGGAAGGGATAGGGTTTAGAAGCTAGATGTGGGCTGCCAATTTCAGACGAAATTGGCTTTTACCCTAGAGTGGATTGTAAGTTGGGCTTAGACAGCTAATGTGTGTGTCTAAGCCTATCCTAGATGAATCATGGACTTGTGCTAGGCCTAAGCGTGGTTTTAATTTAGTTTGCCTAGAATTAGCTAGTTTGGGCATATGGATCCAGCTATGTGGACTCATGTATGGATCTTAAATCTAGGGATGGACGTATAATGCATGGACCATGGACTTATGTATGGATTAAGTATCTTGGTCCTAACTGAACTTGTGCATTATAAAATGCATGATTGAATGGAACATAGAATGGACTAGGGTTCTAAAAGTCGAATGAGTCGTATTATGGACTTTGGGCCTAGATCAACTCGTGGACTATGCATGATGAAGACAAACGACGCCTGGTTGTTTGGGTCTAGGTAGCCCGCAATTTATAAAGACCTGACAATGACTTTTATACTTTCCTAATCATTTAATAAGACTTGAAAGCTCATGAATTAAAGTGATCTAGACCTGGACTGATGATGTCGACCCCCATATTGTGATGTATGCAACGTATAGAATCCAGGAAACTTCTATTGGTCCTTTCTTAATGCAAGACCAAAACATTTAGATTTGACCTAATCTAAGAAGTCTAAAACCCTACTGCACCCTTATTTGGGCCAAACTAACATTTTTCGAACATAAGTCCCTAGACACGATGACGACATTATGAACCATAAAGAAGTCTTTAGGCCTGAGTCAATCTTAGAAAGACCACTTGAATTCTACACATTGACAGAATCACACATACACATGAATTCCAACCTAACCAAAGGTTCTAAGTTATAATGTTTAAGGTAAGGCTCAGAATAGTCTTCTTGTGACTTGAATGCTTCTCCATCTGTGGGGTGCAAGGCAAGACTAGAACATTTGGTTGCTTTTCCATATATCATGTGAACTAGGGAAAGTATGTCATTAGTGGGTGCAACAGTTGCCTTCTCAGTTGGAAGCCTTAATGGACCAACTAAGTGACCCAATATTTTCCTAAGAATGTAATAGCGGGGTTCATCCTAGAGTCTATAGTTATCCTAGTAATGCAGCACCTATGATTTAAGAATGCCCAATGCAAGTGTAATTAAAACAATTTTTCATTTTCATTTTTAAAGCACATCTTTAACAAATACCCCTAGTGGAGTCGCCATTACAAGGACTATGGTTTGAAACTTGGGTGCGGTTCCCCACTAACGGCCCCTTGCTAGGAGTGTGGTGTAGATTTCATTTTTTTAGTAGGAAAACGAATTAGGCTGCAAAGAATGGGACGTCTGGCCGAGAGGGCTAGATAACAGCTTGGCTGGGATAGTGGGTCAATGGCAAGCCCTGTTTTTTTATGTAGCCTCCAGTAGCACCTCTAGCTGAGCTAATACACAAGACTACAGTGTTTATCCAAGACCCGACCTAGGCTAGGACAGAGTCCAAGTTTTTGGCATAAACAGAACTGCTGTCGGGATCCCGAAATAACACATGTTTTTCGAACCTAAGCTCCCAATTTAAAAAGGTTTAACAAAAAATAAGAAAGCAGTAAATTTAATTAATAGAGTCTCCAGTGAGTCTTTAGGAAAACCTATGAACCCTAGTATACTCTATAAAGCCATAAATTGAAAGGGAAACTGAAAGGGAATTTGTTCATTTTAAAGAGGATTTCGAAAGGCTCCTAAACAATCCCTGAAATGGGGATTGTTTGAATCCATAGGCTTGAACTAGGATCCAGGTTCAGGGGTGAAGGTATGACAACGTAATTGAATGCATCATACCACTGCCTGTTACCACCGACGACCTCTACTAATCGATGCAGGAAAGTAAATCTAATTACACTTAAAACAACAAGGATGTAGCATGTTGGGATCAACCAAAACAGATAATGAAAATTAGGGTACAATGTTAGTCCACAAAAATTTAAAGGAATAATTCAAATAATTATAGCACTGGGAATAACTAAAAATTACATCTTTAATCAAATTTAAAATTGAATAAGGAACCAAAAAAGATAAGGAGAAGGTAGCGCAGTTGAAATCATGCGCTCAGGATGACCTACCTTATCTACTTTGGAACCCAGCAAATTGACGCCTCCTTAATAATTAACCAGTTTCTCACTCTTAATGGCTCTCAATGTTCTTAGTATCTGATTGTTTCTCTAATGATTTTTTGGTATACATCTCTCTAATTTATTTTATGTCTTTAATCCTAGGGGGAGCCACTTTTTATAGCGCCTAAAAGGATTAGATGAGCTTATTAAAAAAAAGCGAGAGAGACCAAGTTACCTCTGAATGGACTTAATCTAACTGGCTACACCTTTTCAGCTAAAACTCTATTAACTGGGACACATTTCAGACATAGAGAAGCAAGCATAGGATCCTGGTTGGGTTATCGCCAACTGCTAGGGAACTCAGCCCAATCCCTAGCAAACCAAAGCTCGATCAGTTCTATGTTGCTCTCGTGACATGGGCAAGCGCTTTTTTTTATGTTTTATTTCCCTTCGTTTAGATTTGAATAAAGGATTAGTTCTATCAGGCCCCAAAAATACATAGATTAGGGCATAAGTTTTGTCATCGTACATTATGTAAAATTCAAGACACAATTTTTACGAGTTAACACTTTTCCGTACCAATCAAGGCATAACATGCCTGGCCCTTTTCATTGGCAACTGCATTTCAAAAAGACTCTCATTCCTATGATGTTAACCAAAACCCTTTTGGGTTTCGAGAATGTGGAAAATGACAATCACCACACTCAAGTGAGAATGGCGTTGCCCATGTGGACAACCTAAGGGTTGTCCGATATCCTAACAAAGTGAATGGGATTTTATTTTACTAATCTATGCAATTTTTTATTGTCTTGCTCAAGATGTTCTTTTTGTTTTCATTAGCCGCTTTTGAGGCTTCAGTTGTTTGCAGTTTGTATGTGATGAGAAATGTGGTTGCTTATGGCTCATGTGGCACTCTACATCTACAATTGATATTGGTTGTTATAAAGTGTGCAACCTCCTTAGAAGTGAAGGTGTCATACGATGCCGCTGCTACCCAGTTGGTGAAATAATTAATGGCTACCAAGATATATTTGTGGTCATTACTCCCCTTAAGTCTGATCTTACCTATTATGCTAATTGCCTATGTAGGAAATAAATTCAGGACTAACCTGGATGCGGAATTGTACTGTTAGTAATAGTCCACAATAAGAATACCAGTTCTTCAATAATAATAAATCCAAGCGGCTACTAGAGTCACTTTATAGATGTCCACGTTCTAAACCCGAATACCCGCTAGCGATGGTAGGGTAGCCGTGAGGAGAGAGAAAGGGGAGTGTTCTATTGCTTACCCTTGAGGCTAACCCCCTTAAACCCCTTTATATAGGTTAGGGGGTAGCTAGGGTTGTCGCCCTAGGCGACTTAAGTGGCCGTCAGGCCTAATATAATTAGGCTCGTCCAACAGCTCCCACTCGGCCACTTAGGCCGTAAAACACGTATTCTCTACGTATCACAACTCCTTACGCTTCATACCAGAAATAGAACGTGCGATCAAAAATAACAAGTAGTGTTATATTAAGTTACCATCCAACTAACATAACACTTTCACGAAATGCGATACCCCAAAAATATCCCAAGACATCACCCGGGCATCTTCAGTCCCTTATGCCTGATATATCATATGATTATGTTCTCAACACAATCGTCCGGGCTGATATGGTGATGGTGGATAGATTTTTCTTAAACACTCATGAAATCTCATCTTAGCTTAATTGCTTTCCTAACGTGTTCTCGCTGAACCGTATACATCATGGCTCTTGAGAATCACATTAAAGTAGCATCATTAAGCTTTGACTTAATATCATAGCTTTAAGTCAAAGGGTCATCGTCCATAGGGTCACACAGTGACAAGTGAAAGGGAATTCAATTGTCACCCCATATATGGGTCGTCTTACAAGCACACACAGTATGACATGTGTGTCATGGCATATCTCCCACTTAACTGGGTTCGTCACTCTTTATGCCATGCGAATCGTCAGCCTAGATTTTTACTCAAAAATCTAACTTGAGCCACTAGATCAACATACTGAATGTTGGCCTTGACACTCAAGATTCGGCTTTTAAGGCTTCAATATGAAAACTTATTTCATACTCGACTCCCTTGAGTCTCATCTTAGTCTTACTAAGGTGACTATTTCTCATTCATACACTTCTAGTATGAGTTATCGATATTGCACACCTAGTGCCAATATGATTACGTCTCATCCTGCTTGCTACTCAAGCGTCAGGGCGATTGCCTGTGTGACTAGGCCAATCAGAAGCCTATGACATTTCAATATGCCTAACGTACAACAATGAGCATCATGCTCATAGAAGAAATCATGTCCATCACGTAACCGAACATGTCTAGATGCCAAACCTTATGAAATCCAAGACTCAACCAATGAGTTTTGGACACATCACTAGGAATGGGTTTAGTTAAGTGAACATAAT
>JACYFF010031957.1:75440988-75473887 GCA_017589665.1 Selenicereus undatus | reverse complement strand
TTCAAATAAATAAATTATCAAAAACTCCATTATCCATGTCGTATGATTGAAAATTTCGCTAAGCTCATAATCATCTCATACAAGCATGAATTAGAAGTTTTTATAACTTATTTATCACAATCTTCCATAAAACCAAATTTATGAAGAACATTATGGTTAAACTAATTAACGTTTTTAAAAAATATCACAAAGATATCCAACTTTATGCAAATCAAATTCATATGAAGTTACCTCATTATATATAACTACTAATATGTCATCCAGAACTTTATTAATGACATATCAAACATGAAATTCAGATTATTACATAAAACGCATTTATATAATAAAATGAATCTATATTGCTAAACATATTCGAATAACAAAATGTTACAAAAGAATTTCATAAAAGGCCCAAATAGCATCATATAAAACACATTTATATAATTATATAAAATGAAACTTATTCAAAAGTTACTCGCAAATTATAAACACATTTATAATATTACGAATTTAAATTTCATGAAACCAATTCATAAAGTACCGCTAAATTACATAATTAGCAGGTAACATGAAACGAATCCACATTCATTAATTTGGGCAAGGATAAAAAAAAAATACTAAAACAATTAGCAAATTTACTACAACTCATGTAGTTCATATATATAATACACATTTATATAATACTACTAACTGGTGATTGGTATGAAACATATTCATGTAATCGAATGTAACATATTTTTGTAACATGAAATATATTCAAATATTAATCACAATTAATCATACATAGAACAGATCCATACAATATTAAAATTTGGATGAAATAAGTTCATAATAAAGCTCGCAAATTATATAAAACGTATTCATATAATATTACAAATTTAAATTTCATGAAACAAATTCATAAAATAATCAAATATACTATATATCCAAATAATAATCGCAATTAATTATATATAGAACATATTCATATAATATTAGAATTTGGATGAAACGAGTTCATAATAAAGCTCGCAATTTATATAAAACGTATTCATATAATATTGCAAATTTAAAATTTATGAAACTAATCCATAAGAATCAAATATCTTATATATCCAAATAATAGCCAGAAACTTGTTCATTTAAAACTGAATGAATCATTTTGTTAACTACAACAATGACAGAACAATTAACTGATTTAAAATTGCTCATGTTTCTTGCATAAAATTATTAAATCATGAAACATATTCATGTAATTTCAATCCAATTGATTATTTATCAGTTACTTGGCATGAAAATTTTAAGTTGATAAACATATAAAACGAATGTATATGCAGCATTAAACATATTAATGTTTTATAACGAATTCATGCATTCAGAATTGAAACTGATTCAAAATTCGGATTTACCGAATGAATTAACTGCATGAAACTTTATCAACTTGTACACATCACATATAATGTTTGAAATATAAAACAAATTTATGTTTCAATTGGGTATGTGATAAATATTAAATGCATTAATATTTAATGACAAGTTCACACAATCAAAACTAATTTGAAATTGCAAATTCAAACATGTATACGAAACAAATTCATATTTCTCCATTAACAAATTCACATGCTGCCTGAAATATAAAACAAATTTATACTTCAATTAGGCATGTTCATAATATTAAACACATTAATATTATGATAACAATTTGTTGTTTAAAATATAAAACTAATTTATATTGACATAAATATTAAGCATATTAATATAACAATGCCAATTTCATATATTCAAAACTAATTTGAAATATATGAACATGAATCACATTTAAAAAAAAATTATCAGACCCAAAATAAAAAAAGAATCCAAAAACCGAGACAGACTCGGTGCCTTTCAACCCTTGGTTGTCTCTCTCTCTTTTAACCCTTGCCTCTCTCTCTCCTCTTTACTGATCCTCTGCCTGCCTTCGATTCTCCCGAAACTCTCTTCGACTTCTCTCTGCCCATGGTTTATCTTTCTAGCTCTCGAACTCTCTCGACGCCATGGCTAGGAGCACGAAGCTCCTTTCTGGGCTCTGGTCGTCGTGACCTCGGCGGCCACCACCGCGGTCGTCGATTGTCCCCAAAAATACCCAAATGATGCAACCCCCCCAACCACCGACCCCGTTGAGCCTCAATCTATGCTACACCGGCGAGAACCAAGGGTACTACGGTGTAGATCGGCCGAATCTAAGCCTAATGAAGACGCCCACGCGCCGAACCCGCCACTGAGGTGGTGGCGCGTGGTTTCACGCGCCTCCTCAGTCGGTGTTTTTCGGCTTCTTTTTCTCAAGGTTGCGTAGATCGGCGATGGAGAGGGGCTCTGGGAGGAAGAAGATCGTGAAACGACCTTCGTTGGCGGCGCGTGACGGCCACGCGCCACCCCTCCTCGGTGGTTTCTGATGGGTATGATTCGGTACCCTTATTTCGGTCTTCCTCCCCTTTTTTTTTTTGGTTTATTGGAGTCGAGGTCGAGAACTTAGGCAGAGGCAGACTAGGGTTAGGGTTTCGGGTTCCTTTGAGGATTGGGGTTTCGGGTCTCAGGTTCGTCTCCATCCCCCTTCCCCTTTTTTTTTATGCGAGGGATTTTTAGGGTTAGGGTAATGGGTCTTTTCCCAGAAAAAAAATTTGCCTTTCAGTGTTTAGCATGTGATTCAAGCATGAATTTGTCTAAGCATTGTAATAACATAAGGCATACACACACAGTGATGGACATGTTATTTCTTGATTATTTTTTTTTTGTGGCATAATAAGTCAGTAAATACCAAAACTTTATATTATACGGCCAAACTTAATCAGAAAAAGAGAACTAATTTCTTTATTCGATTATTGAAGCAGGTTCACAATTATGCTATGATGTTTGGCAGATTATCTATTCATGCTTGCATATAATTGTATAATCGAACTGAAAAAAAAAATTCGATCTTTGGCCAGAATCAATTACGTAAACATGCTTTTGGGACAGATTATCTATTCTACAGTTTTTAACACTTTCTGGGCATTATAATAACATGAGCATGCTTCTGGATTTTAGCAGTTTGCATAATCACGAAAATTAAGCAAATTAAACGAAATTAGCCTGCTTTCAGCGAATCAGTTTCGGCATATTTATTAATCTATCAATTGGGACTAATCCGAACGGTTTAGGCTCTGATACCACTGTAGGAAATAAATTCAGGACTAACCTGGATGCAGAATTGTACTGTCGGTAATAGTCCACAATAAGAATACCAGTTCTTCAATAATAATAAATCCAAGCGGCTACTAGAGTCGCTTTATAGATGTCCACGTTCTAAACCCGAATACCCGCTAGCGATGGTAGGGTAGCCGTGAGGAGAGAGAAAGGGGAGTGTTCTATTGCTTACCCCTGAGGCTAACCCCCTTAAACCCCTTTATATAGGTTAGGGGGTAGTTAGGGTTGTTGCCCTAGGCGACTTAAGTGGCCGTCGGGCCTAATATAATTAGGCCCGTCCAACAGCCTACATGGAGAATGGCTATGGTGAGGTAAGGGTGTATAGCTGCGATGGAGGCATGTGTTGAATCAAGGAATCCTTCTAGCATTTTTCACACTTCTGAGCATATTGAAAGCAGTTTAGCTCCATTGTGGTCCAACAGTAATGCTATCTTTGTATCTTTTTGAACTGGAAGTGTCCATTCATGTGGGTTCTACAACCTTCCACATAGATCTTCTCTATTAGAAGTTTTCCCCCTTTGGCATTTACACATCGTAGGTTAACGGCGTAAATGGTCATCTTGTATAGTATACTATTATAAACTATGAGTTACGAGGCTAGATGGTGAAGTGCTTTTTTGACTCATTTTAAGGAACATGAACTATATTTCCTTTTTCTGGTAATTCAGAATGCCCATATACCACGAAAAGATGGGTCATCATCCTCCCTGATTTCTAATATCGCAGTCAAGGATGCTGATTTTACCAGTGCTTTTCTAAATTGGTTTTCCTCCCTCAGGAGGTGAGTGCATTTTAGTTCATAAAAAGGGGATGTTATGTTTTCCAAGTGAGCTTGGTAAAGTGCCAAATTCTTACTTTTTACTTTCCAGTTATCTAATTTATAACTAGGCTCGAGTCCTCATATACACTTAAAGTTTTAATTTAAAGAGCGTAGGCAACTTGCATTCCTATGATATAAGCTTCATACTAAAATGCATTATTTGGTATCTCAAAATCTAATTTGGTGGATACACAACACCTATGGTGATACTATGAAGATGCCCACCCAGTAACCTTTATGGTTAGATGCATGATCAAAATACCTTTGCCAAGTTTCATCTTCGATTAAGAGCATATATTCATAAGGAAGATCATAATTTTCTTATTCTTATCTTACAGGATGGTCAACTGAAAAATCTGATAACACTCTTCCTGTTGTATATATGGGCTTGGGAGTCTAGATGGAATTATGAGAGCAACATTGTCCATCATGAAATCCTTCTATGTACTATGGGTTGACACATAAGATGTTTCCACAAATCCACTTTAGCTACGATCTTAACTTTGTTATTAAGTATGTACTGCCTTAATTTTTTTATGGCCACCACAAGGGTTAGGCATATCTTTTCAATTTGGGCATATTAAACCTTAAAAGAGGAATCTCTTGCTCAAGCAGTATATGAAATTTTCTTTTCCATTGCTTTCTTGGCGCGCCAAACACTTTGTATGTTAGTAAATAAAGTATCAACTGCAAATCCTATTTTGGTGGTTGTAGAATCGGTGGGCTAATCAAATATTATTTTATTGCATTGAAAGCTCTCATATAAGGTTCATCCCATTCCGTCTTTGAAGCTTTCCTCAATTTCTTAAGAATTGGTTCATAGGTCATCGTCAATTTGTAGATAAAATGAGTAACAAATTGCATATATGTGAGAAAACATCAAATTTGCTTTGAATTTTAGGCGGTAGCATTTAAGTGATGGTCTTAATCTTGGATGGATCGTCCTTGATTCCTCTTAAGCTGACTACATAGCCTAAAATTTTTCTTAAGGTAACTCCAAAAATGCACTCTTATGGATTTAAAAGTATACTATATTTTCATAGCCTTTTAAAGAATTTTCTGAGAGTAGGGACATGTCCTTCCCGAGTCATGGACTTGATGATCATGTTGTCTACAAAAAGCTCTACCTCCTTATGTATCATGTTATGTAACAAGGTGATGTAACTTAGCCCATGCCATCCTCAATTAGCCCTAATCTTTTTAAACTATTTCTAGTTTTAAGTTGATTTGTCAACTTAAACTTAATTTAACTTCGATTTCTTTGCTAAGCGAGTTTATTAACATCCTAATAAACTTAATTATGCAATTAAATCAGTTTTAAATTAAGTATTTTTATCCAAACCTTCAAAGGATTCAAGACAGAAGGCATCGGGTTCAAGCCAGTAGCATATCTGATTTTTGTGAGTCAAATCACTTAGGCCTCTTTGAGGTTTAAGTCAAATAATTTACCATGAATTTTAAATTCAACAAGTTGGATTTCCACAAAAACATGTTTCAGCTCATTTGGACTTCATTTGATGCTTCAAATCAACTCTGGAATTCAAACTATCCAGGCTACAGTTAAGGGGTCCAGTTTAGCTGATTTTGTCAAACTACCCAGCAGGCTTTTGAAACTACTCGACTGGAAAGCTCTAGCTGATTAGGCACTTAATGATGTCCAAATCAAGATTTTAAAAAGGGGGGGTTTCTAGACATCATGAGGTTTCCCCCGACTGAAGAAAGCCACAGATTAGTCATCAAGATGCAGTGGCCCAATAGCAGCAAAGACTGAGCTCCATGCTCCACCTAGCAGCCGGTTTCTTAGCAAGGGAATTTTTCCCTCCTAAGTGGGTTTCCTCCTTCAAGGAGGTAGCTTAAGCTTAGTCACCAAGTGACTCTTGAATGGAGAGAATGCCATGTGGAAGAGGAAGATTATGCCACTTTGCAAGTTCTCATTCGAACACTATGGCAAGTGATGACAAGCATGCATTACTCTTCTCCTTTTGAGGTGGCAGTCGTGTGTGGTTTCCCTCCTAGGGAGTAAAGATGACTCTTTCTGCCTAAGATCATCAAGGATTAGCCTAAGTTAATTATTTTGAAGCTAGTATACTCATTAGTACTTGTTTTAGTTCGATTATGTACTAAAATGTGTACTTAGCTTTGTAAATGTACTTAGTGAGCTTCCCTAACATTAAGTGATCTTCTAATGATTACCTAAGGACTAAGGAAAGCCTTAGGTGTGCCATTATAAGTAACATGGCCATTCATTTTGTAACTCAAGTGATGATTAAGTGAAATTTGAAGTTAAGTTTAAAACTCCTCAGTGTTGTTACCTGAATTCTCTACTTGCTTTTCTCTAATTAGGCTAGTTAGAGTGGTGATTAAGTGAGTCTTAAACCTTGATTAGGTGGTGATATCTATATACTAATTAAGCTTAAGGGTCCTAAACTCAATCTTAGTGGTGAAATCTGTCTCTAAGTGAGAGTTTAGTATTCATTAGATTAATCTTTGGTGGTGAAATCTGTATCCAAGGATTGATTTAGTTTCTATCCTTCTTCTTTGATTGCAATCTTTCTTGGTTTTATCTTTTACTCTTGAATTGAGTTAAGCTTAACCCTTGAGAGATACATCACAAGGTTTGGGTCATTCTTTGATATGTGGCCTCAACATTCATTAAGCTAAAAGACATCACGATAAGGTAAAATATGCCCCTTTCGTGGTGAGAATGGTTTTTTATTCTAAATGGGCATATATTAAAGGTGAGAGGTGCCAAAACAATCATGTTAGTACTGTCATAGGTTAGTAAACCTTGGGTTAAAGGGGTCATATCTACGTCGGTTATGCCTAACTTATTTGCTGTTATAAGTGGGCATATGTTAATTGACAACCTGTTACCCATTATATTCATGGTATGAACTTGTTTCTACAGGTTATAGTGAGATTTAGAGCCTTGTTGTGTTTTATCCCTTTGGGCGTGAGGTTTATATCGTCGAAAAAGAGCCTCTTGATAGTTTATAAGGAAGCTAGCAGCTTTGATATTGTGATGCCAGCGTTTATCTTTTACGACATGAGAGGACAGGGTCCTCTTACTATTCTTGAGGTATGATCGAACAGTGTTGTTACCATTACAGGTGTAAGGGTTATAACATCTTCCATTGCGCGTAAGACGTTAGGGTTCATCCGCTTCATTTCATTTCACTTGTGTGGTTTCAATTACGACCAGGGGAGTTATCCGTATCTCTTCTTGGTTATCTTATCATATTTGGTCGACTTCATCCCCAATGAGAAGCAATGGCTCTATGTCTTCCTTCAAGGTAAAAATCGAGAGTAAGGAACTTAATGGATTGGACTGATTGTTAGGCTTAGCTACAACTAAGATAGGCAAGGATCCGTTATTTATGAAACCTTGTCTGGCATGCTTTAAAGCTAAGCATTGATCGGTGGATTCCCTTTCTCGAGATGACAGGTACAATATGCATAAGGTCACAATTTTCACTCCTTTTCTCTTCAGAGATAAGAAGTGTTGGCCCAATGGGCTTAAGTAGCCTTGACATTTGAGCCTTTTCAACGCTTCTATGGGCTTCATTCCTAGTGGGCTAAAGACCTTTTAGGTGCGGTGAGGTCTAGAGGACGCAACCGTACTGACCTCATTTATCAGTTTAGCATCTGAGATCATAATGGTCTTCTTATCCTTAAAGGAGCTTTTGTTGCCCTAATAAGCATTCTTAAGGCCTCTTTGCCTTTCTTCTTCCATTAATATTCTAGTGTAAATCACTTATATGATCATGAACAAGGGCTCATACCGTAATGTTTATGTTAGTCAAACCATAGGTTTCTAATAACCATGCGGACTTGTTCTTTTTTTTTTTTCAGAAACATCAAGAATGCTTTTGCCATCCAATAAGCTAGAAAGTCTTGGAAATTTTCTTTTTCTCCTTATTTTAAAAGTTCTGAGTCACGGATGTAGTAGGCAACTGTGTATTGTAGGAATGTTGTACCAGGACTTCCTTGGTTAAACTTTCTGAGGTGCTGACCTTGTGTGGGCCAAGGGAATAAAACCAAACGCTCACTATTTCTCCTAAGGTGAGGGAATATTTAAGGGAAAAGGGTTCTCTCTATTGCCTCTAGGCTCACAGTATTAATGAAAGTTCCTCAAATGAGAGGATGGGTTTCATAAGCCTATGAATAGGGGGGAGCAAAAAAAGCAGGTACTTGGTTCCGGACCCAGAATCAGTTTGGACCCGGCGAGTATGGATCTAGACCCAATTAGATCGGTTCCAAGACTGGTTCCAAAGTTTAGGACCCGGTTATAACCAGGTCCGGTTCTGGGTGCTAAAATATTAGATCGGGACTAAGACCCAGTACCCGATTGCCAGTCAAAATTTAAAGAATTTTTGTGAAAAAAATAGAAAAATTAAACCCTTACTCCTCAAATCATATATCTTTTGCACCGAGACCCAACTCCTAACTACCCCAATTTAACCTATTGTTTTTTTGTTTTCAATTTATCCTTGACGTACTATTTATGTCTCTCAACCGTCATAGAATTCTTCCTTCAAGCTTTAGTTCTTACTTTCACAAGCGTTGTTGCTTACTGCGTACTTGCTTTTATATTATTTTTGGTAGTTTCCATCTCTTTCTCTCTCTATTTCAAGTGTATTAAAATAATGTTTAGCTTTCTCGTTCATCTTGCAATCTTGATTTGTGGGTTTCTAATTATCATTATCTCCAATTCTTTGAGTTTACTTTAGAGTACGTGAATCTTCTTAACAGGTTATTGAATATTTGATTTAGCCTTATAATTTGGTTTTTAGAAATTTAGCCTTATACTTAGGAATCGGGTACTCGGAATCGGATTCGGTTCCAAATAGGACCGAGATCGGGTCCAAATTCTAGGACTCAGTTGCCGATTCTAAATTTTGAGACCCGGTTCCAACTGGGTTCGATTTCGGTTCATAAGAATTTTACCGGGTACCCGGTCCTACTCATCCCTACCTATGAATTTCAAGTTTGCGGGAAGGAAAAACTTGGTATGTAATTTGCCTTTTGATATTACCGGAGAAAGGATTCGATTTATAAATGGATTTCCAAATGGTGGAGAGCTTCCCCTCTTTCATTTTCAATGTCATGCTCCTACCTGCTCATAGCGAGGCCATTTATAAGTTTTTCTTCATTGAATTTAGCCTCAAGTCACCTTTCCATTAGGCTAATAAATCGGGCATAGAGGTTGCAATTCATTTAGCAGCATCACTATCCTCCTCATGATGGTTGTTGTTGATGTCATTCCCTGACATTGAATCGAAACTCATAGGTGGAGATCTTTCTACACGGCCCTGAAGGTCCCTTCTCCTAGGACCCGTTTAACATTTCCAAGCCACAAAATTTTTGATTTTAGAAAAAAGGAAAATTTTTTACCAAGATTATTTTTTAAAAAAAGAATAATGCCATAAGATTTTGATTTTGAAAAAGTAGGGGAAGAAAGAAAAGAAGCGTTAAACCAACCTCATGACTACTAACATGCATAGGGCCAAAGCCTTAAGGTGCCCTTTGGAGTCAAGGATATTGGAAGGAAACACAAGACATTAATCTATAGATGCCTAGAAATGGCATCTTGAATTTCATAAATTGCCCTCTGGAGGCCCAACTGAATAATCTTTAACTCGAGTCTTAAAAAAAGAATAGAAGAAAAAACAAAAGAGCCAAGAAGCCTAAATAGACTCAAATTGGTAGTGTTCGGTGTCCAGCTGAGACCCACTCTAAGAAGTATAAAATGATTGAGTTTAGATACTAATATTATTCACTGAATAAGCTTTCTAATGACATATTATACACCAAAACCCTATAAACAACGCAAAATGACATTGTCCACAGCCCGAAAACCCGGTCGGTTCATTTAATATGGAACCGGCTGGGTTCCTTATTTTCTCCACTCTCTGAACTCTTGTCTACCTAAGCGCTAATTAATTAATCCAAATCCTAGTCGAATTAATTTACTATGTTTGATTAATCAGAGTGCAATCCAGATTAACTCACTTGTTTATGTCAATGTTACTAGGACTAGGATTAGGTCTCTTTTCTCAAAACTAATTTAGACTATCCCCTTAACCACTACAAAATGGACTATCCCCTAAGGTTTGAGGCATTAATTCAGCATTGGTTTAGCACCAACTAGACATCAGAGGCTAGCATTGTTAGAGAATTGAAAAATAGTGATAGATTTCTAGTAGAATAGTTCTAGAAATTAGCGAGGCAAAATCCCAAATGGTCTACCGAGAGCATTATGAAGGAGATATTAGTTGGAACTTTCAAAAAAAAATCACTTTTCTTATCCCCAATTAAATCAAGCAGGGTATCCTGAGGCATAATTCCTATCCTCTTCCTATCCTCTTACTTCATGCTCGTTATAATCATTTGCATCTCAAATTACCGAATATGTAATCTTTGGGTAGTTCCTCGTTCACTATAATTATTTTCTTTATTGTGGATTTTGTTGGACTAAAAATTGTAACTTTTGCATTATCTAATGTGATTCATAGCAATCAACTACGTGGTTGTGTGATAGTATGAAAAAGATTTGATTTCCCATACTGAATAATAAAGGGCTTCCAACATGCACCACAAGTGCGTGGGTATTGTAGCATAGATTAAATATCATCCTCAAGGACCAATGCAACCCATCGAGATTTGTCCGTCTAAAATGCTACGCAAAATAAGTAATCAAATAGATTGTTTGTCCAACCTAGATGAGAACTATGTAATAGAATAATATATATATCAATAGGAAGGCATCTGGGGATTTATTTTGCCTTCAATGAGTTATATCTATGAATGGAGCATGTGCTTTTCTCTAGTTTGGATTATTCAAAGGATAACTACCAAACATAATTCAATCTTTCTCTCGAAATAAACTGAGCTACTTAACTAATCCAATTAATTGTCCCAATTCTGTATAACTGACAAGGGCAAGCTTGGACTATTTTTTTCGGTTTGGATTGTACGGATTAAAGTAAAGCATCTTCCTAAAATTCCTTTGCTCCGTTCCTATGCTGTCGTAGACAGTTTACGTTTTTTAAATATACGGTTAATCGGAACAAGTTTCTCTATAATTATCTAATTCAGGGGTAAGGCTACTACATCATAACCCCCCTCCAACCGCGCCTGATGATAGGATTTTTGGGGCATTGGATTTGAATTTGGACTTAACTAATCCAATTACCATTCTTTCAAAAGCTCTTAGTTAAAGATCTTGAGTGCCAATTATCGTCTCAAAATGCAACTCTCTTTCAAGAATCACTAAGCAAAGTCTAATCTTGTTAATCCACTAGTGGGTCTCTCCTTTCAGTACTTCACCTACTATCTACTTCTATGCAAGCAATTTCACCTAAATTAAATCACTCACAATCAATCAAAACAGAGGATAGATTGAATAACTAAATGAGATTAAGCACAAAGAGTTTGATACAGTAAGGAATCTAACAATATTGTTTGGCTAGTGAATGCCTAAACTAAAAAAACTACTCACTCATGCTTATTGTAACTAAAATCAAAAGTGTTCAAACAAAACATGAATCTAACTAGAACAAATCTAAATGGAATTTAAGAAGTAAAAGAGAGGAAAATGCTTAGCTACAATGGAGATTCTTCAAATGATCTTGCAATCTTCAAAGCATCCACGTCCAAATTCCTTCCGTGAATCTTCTCTTTGCTCCAAGTGATTACAAAGGGATGAACTAAGGCAAGAGATTTTTGATGGTATGACTAGGGATGCCCTACTACACAATCAAGCATGCCTCAAATAGCAGCAAATGAGCATTCTCAGCCACAAAACCAGGAGAAAATGAAGAGGACCACGGGTCGTGGCTTCCATCATAGATCGACCGTGGTGGCCTCTGTCTTAAAGTTCCCTCCTCCATCTTTTCCCCATAAACAGATGTAACTGGGGGCTCCATGAGGAGTCAAAAGGCCTTAGAACCTGTAAAATACATCAAGCACATATACCTCAACATAAAATAGGAATAGGGGTACAAATCATACTCTAACGATGTACTCCTATAAGAAATGCTAGCAAATGACCTCGAAACAATGAACATTCTAAGCACTTATCAAACTCACCCATGCCTGAACCATTACTTGTCCTTATGTAATCATGAGATTAAAAAGCTTTATACACAACCTGCTCAGGCAAGAGATTAGTAGCATCTTCAATGGAAAAACCGAACGTAAGTTAGCCCAAAAGTTATCAAAACATTTGGCAATCAGATAGAAGAATGAAGTTCGAAAAATCCTGAAAGACCACAATGTCAAATTTGAATCAATCGCCCAAACTATCTCATACAATCACATCACCACATGGAATAGGTAGAGCTAGAAAACCAATAGAACCACATTGTAGTCATGTGACGCTCTTCACCTATATGTTTAAAGCACAGTAAGGTTCTCCAATTCAGCACCACTAAAATGTAAAGCACATTAGGCAATCAGGAGGGGAGCAAACACTTTGGAAATGTGGAGCTAAAATCTAAAGACTAAGAGCAAAACTAAAATCTCCTATTTCTCATGGGAATTACCCCTCAAACCATTACAACTCAATTATACAATCAAATCCCTTTATACCAATCACATAGGGAGAAGGGTTGAAGTACAAAAGTAAGTATATACAGTCGAACAACACCAAACTCTTTTATTCTTTTTTGTTTTGGGTTTTTTTCAAGTTTTTTTTCTTTTTTTCTCAAAAAAAATGGCCATGGAAATAAACATCAAGTACTTTTCAAAACATCTCTAACAAATCATAGCAACCAACCCATTATCAACACAAGGGACCTCTAATATGAACATTAAGTACTCAATAGTCTTGACTAAAGGGTAAGATATGTATTTAGTCAAGGCTATATATGAACGTTCATATCAATAAAAATGGGTTTAGGCTCAAAGGGCTAGCAAGGTGTATATCGTGCATAACAAGGACGACTATTTGGTCAATGTGGCCCAATACTATGGAGAATGCCTCAATCATGTTGCCTAAATGCGTATGCTAAGTGTCATCTTGAATGAGAGTCAAACCAAGTTCTAGAGAAATGATGTCTAGGAAAAGTCATTCCAGAAAGAGGCAAATTGACTAAAATTGATGAATTCTTTTGGAGCTTAAAGCTCCACGGGACATCTACCATTGTCATAACTAACTCATTAAGACTAACAAGCCAACATTCATGCAAAGATTCATTAGGCAATCAACTCACATTGAACACATGGCCAAGACATGAAGCACATTTACAAAAATGCATTTCTAAATAGTTTATTCATAATCGGGCATATAAAGGAGTATATCAAGCCAAAGAAGACTACCTAATGTACAAATTTCATCATCTAAGTTTTTTTATAATTCTTTTTTCTTCTCTTTTTTCTTTTCAATGCATACCTATATGGAGTTAATCCTAAAATGCAAATCTATCATATATGCTTCTACTATCCTAAATGCATAGGAAATGCAAAACTATGAAAATTAAATTAAATGCACTACCTACATGCTTTGACTACTCGTTAATGCTAAATGCAACTCTAAATGAAATCATATACAATATATACATGTCCATGTATGCAATAGATCATTGCACACCATTAATCACAATCAATTTAACTCCCCCATGCTTGGACAAAGCATTATCCTCAATACAAGCATATAGAAACAAGGATGGGGAAGTAACAAAGAGCACTAGAAAGGAGAGGGAGAGGGAGCGCGTAGTTAGTTTTTGGAGATATGACAATATTGCCAAGTCTCTAAACAAGCCCTAAAGTATAGAAGTGTTGATTTTGGGAGGCAATCATCCCACATAGCTCATCATGTCTCTCCTGAATAAAGTCACAGATGGCGGCATTCTTAGTTTGGACATAAGCTGTTAGGGACACTTGCTCCTCTTGGATGGACCTAATAGTGGCATGCACATCATCAAGATCATGGGAGGAGGAAGATTGGTAAGGACTAGAGGCTCCATTGTGAGTAGGTGCGAGTGGTGGGCGTGCATGGTGAACTACCTCTTCATCACTAGGTAAACATTAGAAGTTGATCCGGTTTAGAAGAGTGGCACACTTAACGTTAGAAACATTCATAAGCCTATTTTGAGGGTATATCCTACATACTTGACCAACTTCCACCTTACTAAATTTCATTTGCTCAAAAGCGGCCATTTTCAGCATCTCGGCCCCCTGGAATGCAATCATTGGGATTAGGCTTAATGCCAACCGACCTAGCAATAGGGGTAATGAGGCCCGCAATCACAATCGTCCTAGTAGTACTAGTGCTCGTACTACATAATTAGGTGGCGAAGAAAGATCTCATGTCAGTACAGGTGTCATCCATCACACTAGATAGGAAGTACAACTTTGATATGCGGGGCACATTTAGACTATCCTCCCTAGTAAAGAAACTACAAGCTAATGCCCTCTGAGCCACTTGAATACAAGGTTTTCTAATGACTGTGTGATTAGAATGACTAGAATCATATGAATAACCCCCCATAATTTCATATCAAAATGAATTCGAGTTAAACTCTTGGGGGACATGATGATGTGATAAGTCCATACTAGGTGGAAAACCAAAGATTTCATTAAAGGCACTTAATTCCATTCGTAAAACTCCTTATTCAAGTAGAAGGAAATATAACCCTCTTGACAAAGTGGACCACTAGTGACCTCAACACACAAAGCACTCAGAAATTCAAGTGTTAGGTTAATATAGGTGTGGTCCTGAGTCCACAAAAATTAACCCATACCACCACGAGTAAACAACTAATAAATATCATCCACCAAACCTACGTTGATCAAAACTTCCTCATCAAAGTATCTAGTAGCACCAACTCTCCCACTACTCAAAGCATTGTTTCTAGCAATATGGTGCTTATTAGTTAAACCAAAAGGTTGAGGAGCATTACCTCCAGTCCTAGCATATATCGATGTGCGGGATGTCCATGGTGGCAGCTTAGATGCTTGTCCTGAAGTTCCCGCTCGTAGGGTAGTCCTTGCCTTCTTCTTTGGTGTCGCTAGAAAGATCTTTGGGAGTAACATCGATGCCGTCAAGAATCTTCAACAATGGAAGATATAAGAGAATGGGAGCAAAGATAAAATGGAGAAATTGGAAGAATTGAAGATAATGGAGGTTGAAAGAAGAAAGATGAATGTAAAAAATAAAGAAATGTGAATGAGAAGAATGAAATTGAATATTGGGGGTGATGGGTTTCAAAATGGAGAAGATGATGGTGGAAATGACAAAGAAACTATAAGAAATTTAGAAGACGAAAGAATAATGGGATGAAATATGGAGAATTTAGGGGTGAGCTGGAGGTAGAATGGAGGGATTTGAACGTGTGCAATGGAGGTTGTAGAGAGAGATTGAGAGGTATAGAGATAGAGATTTGCAAGGTAGAAGAAGAATGAAAGGGTGGGGGGCTATTTTCGGCTCAAAACCCTTGACCAAGGGGAACCAAAGGTGACCACAGACCGTGGTCCCCACTACAGACCCTCAACGGTGCACTGTATGCGATTTTCTTTAATTCTCTGGGATGGGGTTGGCCACGGATTGCACTCTTAGGCACGGACCGTCCATGGTCAATCCTAGCACTTGACTTTTTAACTTTTCTTCCACAGACCAAGGTTAAAATCATCAATAACCTGTGGTAGACTCTGTCTCAACCCAGTTTTTATTTTTTCTATTTTTTGTCTTTTTTTTTCTTTTTGTTCCAAATTCCCTAAGATATATATACAATAACGGAAAAACGAAAAATAAATCCATAAACTGACTTGTGTTGCCTCCCAAGAAGTGCTTTTTAGGGTTGAGAGCTCGATCTTCCTTCTTTATGCTTGAACGGGGTCGACGACGGTATGGACGATGGCCTCATCAATGGGTTCCTCGACAAAGCAATGCTTAAGCTGTTGTCCATTAACCTTCAACAAATCGATGGACTCATTCCACAATATCAACCACGCCCCAAGTGAAGGCCTTAGTGATTTTGAATGGCCCTGACCAATGGGATCTCAACCTGCTCGGAACAATCTCAACTTCAAATTGAACAAGACGACCATGTCACCTTCCATAAACCTATTCTTCATAATGTGCTTGTCATGCCACCTCTTAGTTCTCCCTTTATTAATCTTTGAGCTCTCATATGCCTCCAACCTTAACTCGTTAAGCTCATTGAGTTGCAACATTCTTCGTTCTCCAGCCACCTTAAGATCAAAATTGACCATATGAATAGCCTACTAAGCCTTGTGTTCTAATTCAACCGAAAAATGGCAAGGCTTTCCAAACACTGGCCGATATAAAGTACTGCCTAGGGGAGTCTTGTAAGTAGTCTGGTAAGCCTATAGACCATCATCAAGCTTCAAAGACCAATCCTTCCAGGATCGATCCACCATCTTCTCTAATATGCTCTTCAGTTCTCATTTGGATAACTCACCTTGGCCGCTGGTTGGGGGTGGCAAGGTATACCAACCTTATGAAGACATGATATTTCCTTAAGGGGGACTCCAAAGGCTTGTGGCAAAAAAAAGTCTCATTATCACTCAAAAAATCCCTCGGTGTGCCAAGCCTTTATAAAGATATTGTTCTTGAGGAACTTTTATCACCACCTTGGAATCAATAGTTAGGGAAGCAACAGCCTTTACCCATTTGAAGACATAATCAACCATCACACGGATGTAGAGGTTGTTGTGGGAAGGAAGGAATGGACCTATGAAGTCAATTCCCCACACATCAAAAAGTTCCACTTCAAGAATCCCACTTTGAGCCATCTCATGCCTCCTTGAATGTTTCCCCGTTCTTTGACATTGGTGACAAGTCATAATAAACTTCCTTGCATTCTTAAAGATAGTGGGTCAATAAAAGCCTGCTTGAAGAAACTTTGGTAATGGTCTTATCTATACTAAAGTGTCAACCATAAATTGAAGCATGGTAATGGTAAAGAACATTATGGATCTCATCCTTTGGTAAACATATTCTATAGAAACTATCTCCACACAACTTCCAGGGTAAAGGCTCATCACCCACATGATACTTAGCATCGGCTAAGAACGTCTTCTTTTGTGGATATGACAACCTGGGGGGCAATACTCCACACACTTTATGATTCACCAAATCAACATACCACGAAGTGGCTTGATGAGAAACAGTAAGGAGTTAGTCATCCAAGAATAAATCATCTATGGGGAGTTCTTTCATAGGAATGGCCTCAGGGTCCAAGTGGGACAAATGATCGACAACCATATTCTTTGGCCCAGCCTAGTCACGAATCTCCAAAATCAAACTCTTGGACAAGAACAATCCATCGAATGAGGTGGGGCTTAGAGTCATACTTCTTTAAAAGGTGCTTCAATGCGGCATGATCGTTGAAAACATTCACCTAGGAATTGATCAAGTATTACTAAAATTTCTCCAAGGTAAACACAATGACTAGAAACTCCTCCGTGGTGGCATAGTTCACTTAAGCCTCATCAAAAGTCCAGCTTGCATAGTAGATGGCATATGGCTTGTTGTCCTTCATTTGCCCCAAAACGGTTGCCAAAGTGATAAACCCCAATTTTGATAAATCCCATATCCCCTTTTTAGTTCATTTCCCCTAATTTTCCTTTCGATTTAGAGGGATTTGACCAAGTTTTGTCTCCTCTAAGGTCATTGCCTCGTTTAATCCCTTTCTGACTTTTTGCAAGTGTTTTTCAAGTTAATTTAAGGAAGAAGCGCATCTAATGCATGAGAAAAAGGCAATTCGAGAGTATAGACGGTCTCGTAAAAGCACGAAGGGATCAAGAAAGTAAGAAAAAAGTGAAGATTCAAGGGCACAGGATGGGCGACGGACGTCACATAGTCGACAACCTACCATGACCAACCTATAGGAGCAGCTCCAGTTCCAAGGGGTGATAACGGCTAGCCATCGCCAGGGCCCTGGATTTTCCAGGAGTCGTTGCCAGGGCGACCTTCGGCACGTTTCCTAGATTTTTAGGCCTACAAATACCTCATTTTGCCTAATTTTGGGATGATGCTTAATTCTTCTTATAAAAAACACTTAAAACACTTTCTAGGTTTGATTTAGGGTTAAGGCAAGATTAGGGTTCTTAGGTTATTGTTGATTAAAGATTGGGAGGATTTTCATTCTCCATTCCCTTAATCTAAATTTGTTTTTCTTTCTTTCTCATTTCCTTTTTACTTGGTTTTGCTTGGCTTGTTTGATCAGGCTTGTTTATGATTATTCGATTGTCACAATGTTGATTAGTGAGTAGTTTTCCTCAACTTGGGTTGAGAATTAGGACAAAGATGGAATAATAAGCTTCGTGTGATCTTGACTTGCTTTAATTTCAAACTTATTTAGGGGTTTCATCCTCTAACCACCAAGTATTCGATGAAATGCCCAAAAGGGCATTTCCTCTAATAATTGGGGTGAATCACAACATCGAGAGGTAAGTATTCAGCATAAGTGGATAGAAGAAGAGACAATAAGCCTTAGGTATGAAAATAACCACACAGGTTTGTTAGGTGCAAGTTGGTCATCTTCAACCATAATCTTCATGTCCCCATGAAAATAGCTGGGCTTATGGATTAAGGTTACCCTTTCTCTTTGAAAGGAGGATTGGATGGTCCTAAACGAGCCAATCACCCCCTTACAATCACTCGTAGATTAAGCCACATTCAGGAAGCTATGCGTAGCTTAAATAAGTGGCCATTATTGAGTAATCCCTCGACCCAAGTGCTTCTCCCTTGAATTTTAGACCACTACTTTGGCTTCTCTTTGCTCCCTTCTGTCTCGAACTTACTCTTCACCTCTCTAGATTTAACCTAATCACTAAGTTAGGTATCCCAAATCCTTGTTCTCACTGGACGACACCACAAGTATACAGTGATAAACCGTTCACTTATGGTATAAATTTAAAGCTTATTTCCAAATAAACGAGTCGATATTGGTATGCCTGAGAAGGGTGCTTGAGGAATCGATTTTCCCTATACACATGATGTCAGGCTAAGCTTACTTGAGCACAAGTAAGAGCTAAGCATGGGGGAGTTAATAAACCCCAATTTAATTAACCCCATATCCCTTTTTTTGGTTCATTTCCCCTAATTCTTCTTTTGATTTAGAGGATTTGTCCCAGTTTTGTCTCCTCTAAGGTCGTTGCCTTGGTTTAATCCCTTTCTAACTTTTTACAGGTGTTTTTCGAGTTGTTCAAGAAAGAGGAGCACCTGATACAAGGAAAAAAGGCAATGCAACAATAATGACGGTCGTGTAAAGGCCCGAGGTGGGCAACAAAGTAAGAAAAAAAAGTGAACATTCTAAGGCATAGGACAAGCGACGACCATCATACAGTCGACAGCCTACCATTCGCCAACCTACAGTAGCAGCCCCAGTTTGAAGGACAAGCGGCGGCCAGACCATCGCTAGGGCAACCCTCGTTGCATTTCCCAGAATTTTATGCCTATGAAAACCCTATTTTGCCTAATGTCGGGATGGTGCTTGATTCTCCTTGTAAAAAGCACTTAAAACACTTTCTAGCTTTGGTTTAGGCTTAGGGCAAGATTAGGGTTCTTGGCTTCATGTTCATCAAAGATTATGGAGATTTTCATTCTCGATTCCCTTAGTCTAAGTTTGTTCTTCTTTCTCCCTCGTTTCCTCTTTACTTGGTTTTGCTTAGCTGGTTTGATCATGCTTGTTTATGATTGTTGGATTCCACAATGTTGATTAGTAAGTAGTTTTCCTCAACTTGGGTTTGGGTTTAGGAGCTAGGATGGCGTAATCATCTTTGTGTGACTTATCTTGCTTTAATTTCCAAGTTATTTAGGGGTCTTACCTTCTACCACTAAGTGTTTGATGAAATGCCGAAAGGACATTTCATCCAATACTTAAGGTGAATCACCACAACGAGAGCTGGGTGTTCACCCTAAGTGGATAGAAGAAAAGAGAACAAGCACTACGTAAGAAAATAACCCAAGGCCTTATTAGGTGCAAGTTCTCCATCTTCAACCTTAATCTTCAAGTGCCCATGAAAATAGGTGAGCTTGTGGATTAAGGTTACCCTTACTCTCTGAAATGAGGTTTGGGTTGTCCTAAACGAGTCCATCACCCCATTACGATCACTTGTAGATTAAGCCAAGTTCAGGAACCCATGCCGAGCATAAACAAGTAGCCACTAGCGACTAATCCCTCAACCTAGGTCCTTCTCCCATTTAAGTTTAGACTACAATTTTGGTGAGTCTTTCCTCCCTTTTCTCTCAATCTTACTTTTCACCTCTCTAGATTCAACCTAATTACTAAGTTAGGTATCCTAAATCCTTGTTCTCAGTACATGACACCCCAAGTACACAACGATAAACCAGTCACTTGTGGCATAAATTTAAAGCTTATTTCCAAACAAACAAGTTTTAATATTTATAACCCAAGTGCAAGGTTTATCGTCGACTACTTGGGGTGTTGTCCACTGGGAGTTGGGTTTCAAGTACTGGGATTAGCTCAATTGGTAAAGGCTAGGCTAAGTGACAAGGAAAGAAAGAGAAGCTAAACTATGCTAATAAGCATATGAAAAGAGACTTGGAATTATGATTTGGCCAATTATTGAACTAAGTAATGAAAGCGAGTCCTAACCTACCCAAGCTATACTGGAAACCAGATATGGTTGGTTACACCATTGAAGACCACCCAAGCCCTCTATCAAGGGTTATGAGCTAATCTAATTGGTCTAACCACCTATTTTTTATGGGATTAGCCTGGTTAGACCACGAGATTAGCAACCCTTGGACATATCTAGGATCGGGACTATTCTCATGTCCAAATCTCACCCATTCTCTCTCCCACACTGGCTAATTGACATCACCTCTCAGCATAGGTCAATCACCTAAGATATGGATGAAAACTCTTTCAAGCATTTTGTCGAAACACTTGGCGGACATGAGAGAAAATGCTAAGTTGAAAGCATAAAATGGGTGTGATTAGGCCTAATCCAAAACTAATTAGCCTTCAAGAGGCTAATCACAATCCAAGCCAACAAAAACTAGCTACTATTCATGAAAAGAAAGCAATGAAATCAAACCAAAACTAAACCAGCAAACATGAAAGCAAACAAGAACTAGAGAGGAGGAAGAATGAAACTAATCTAATATAGCAAGCTAATTAAATATGGATCAATAATAAAAACTAAACCTTGAAGCCAAAAAAAAAATCAAACACAAGAACTAAACTAATAAAATCTAAACAAAAACAATATATGAAATAAAGAGAGCAGGAGAATAGAAAACTTAGTGATTGCTTGAATGAAGATTAAAATCCACGTGCTTGAATCAAAAATACACCCAAAAAAATCCTAATCTACCTAGTTTATTACCCCCTAATGGGTTTTTTAGTGGCTAAACCTAAGCTAAAACTTCTTTAAAACCTTATTTTGAAAAAGTCCCCAGAAAGGTCCTTTAAATACAAATCGAGCTGAGAGAAAAAGGGGTGAGGGGAGCAGATTGTGATGACAGTTATCGCCACCACGGTCACGGACCTTCACCACCACAACAGGCCATCGTGTAGGTGACGGTTGGACATCACCATCCATTGCCCTGCTGTAGTGGTGGCAACGGTTAGTGGTGGTGGTTACAATGGTCGTCGCCACCTCTTGCTTACGATCTTCCGGCTTTTCTGGTTCCATATTCGCTCCTTTTTTGTGGCATTCGATCGGTTGAACTTATTACCTACAAAAGTAAACAAAACTAGTAAAAGTCCTAAAGATTATTATTATACAAGCTAAAATTAGGTGAAAGTGTCGCCACCTCTTGCTTGCGATCTCTCAGCTTTTCTTGTTCCGTCGCTACTTTTTGCGGCATTTGCTCAATTGAACTTATTACCTACAAAAGTAAAAAAAAAAAAAACAAGTAAAAATATACGAGCTAAAATTAAGTGAAAGGGACATGTGAAATACGATAATTTAGCACTTAGACACAAAGCGTAGTCACTGGCATCGTACATCACCTCAAAGGGAAGTTCCTAATATGGGGCTTGCATAATAGGAGCCAAAACCATAGACTCTTTCAACCTCAGAAAAGCACTCGAAGAATTCTCATTAACGTCAAAACGCACAACTGTAGCAAGCAATTGGGTGAAAGGTTTTGCTATTTTTGAAAAATCCTTTATGAACAACCAGTAAAAATTGACATGTCCAAGAAAACTCATCATACCCTTCATAGAATTTGGTCCTGGTAATTTCTTAATCACCTTCACCTTTTCTTTATCAAGTTTAATACCTTTATTAGAAATAATATGACCTATGACAACCCCTTTTCAGACCATAAAATGGCACTTTTCCCAATTGAAAACCAAATTCATATCCTCATATATTTTTAACACTTTGGACAAATTATGCAAGCAATAGTCAAAAGATGTACCATACACTGAAAAATCATCCATAAATACCGGTATAATTTCCTCAATAAAATAAAAAAAATGGTCATCATGCAATGTTTGAAATGTAGCATCGGTATTGTGTAACCCAAATGGAGTCCTCCTATATCCAAATGTCCCATATGGAAAAGTAAAGGTGGTCCTTTCTCGGTCACTAGGATGAATAGCTATTTTTGGAAAAAACCCTTAATACCCATCTAGGTAGAAAAAATAGGAGTTATTGGCCAATCTTTCAAACATTTGCTCGATAAAGGTAAGGCGAAAATGATCCTCATAGACGGCCTTGTTCAACTTCCTATAGTCAATGCAAATTCGCCAACACATGAGTGTGCTAGTAGGAATCAACTCATAATTCTCATTCTTCACAACCGTTATCCCCCATTTCTTAGGCACAATTTAGACTAGGCTTACCCACTTACTATCTGAGATAGTATAGATAATGCGGGCCTTAACTAATTTCAAATTTTCTTTTTTGACCAACTTTTTCATGATAGGATTCAACCTTCTTTGAAGTTCAATTAAGAGCTTATAGTCATCTTCCATTAAAATGCGAAGCATGGACATAGAAAGGTGAATTCTTTTAAGATTATCTATTGCATATCCTATGGCCATACCATGCAATCTAAGTACTCTAAATAAAGCATTGTGATTTCCCGCAAGTATATGGTTTATCATCGTATCAAATATGGCTCTCGTCCTAAGCGATGGTTGTGAAATCAGATGACAAAAACTTTTAAACTAAATTAAAAAAAATAGATGCTACAAACTACCTAACACCAAGCTTGCAAAGAATGACACCAATGTTAAAAATCAAAATGTCGATCATTCGAACAGAGCTTCAGCGAACAAGAACTTAAGCAATTCGAATAGAATTTGAGCAAAATGAGAGCTTGTAAAATTCGAACCACAACTATGAAAATTAAATTATAAACTCAATCTTCCATTAATTGATAAGTAAATACGTCAATCCTTGAAATCTAGGCCTGTAATCTAAACTAAAAAGGGTCGAACCATCCTCGCTTGCCTCCCCTCGTCACCCCTGTATCGAACTCGATTTGAAGCTCTCAACTATGTAGCCTTCAGCCCCTTCGGCTGCCCTCATTTTCTCCTTGTAACCAACGGATTAATGACGGATTATGAATGAGGAGAGAGAAAGGAAGTAACGGTTGAGAATGGAGGGATGGATGCCATGCTCGTGCTCTATTTTGGGTTCTCTATTCTGGGCTGAAAACCAAAAAGAAGGAGAGGGGCCAGGGGATGGGTAACGGTAAATGAGGCAATGGGTATTGCTGATAATTGAAAGAGGCGAGAGAGAGAGATTGAGCAACGGTTATGGTGAGGAAGTTGAAAAGGCACGATTCATGCTCTGCCTTCCGTTTCCCTGTTTTCATCTCGCTAAGAACCAGGAAGAAGGGGCAAGGATGATGGGGAGGGGAAACAGCCAAGTTCACATGTCATGCACGTGAATTTCAAGTAGAAGTAGGCCGGTCCAAAAGAGACAGAAGAGGGGGAGTGTGGGCTGGTCCGGCGAGGGGAAAGAAGAGGAAGGGAAAAAAAGGAGAAGGGAAATCATGTGGGCTAGTCTTTGGGTCGGCATAAGCTGGGCCCCTCTTGCTTGCTTTATTGGCTTTCATCCACTTCCACTTGGTCCAAGCTTGATTTTTGAGCTAAATATTTATCTTTTCCAAGTTTTTTTCAATTCCTACAAAATAAACAAAATAATATTAAAATCCTAATTTAATAATTTATTTAGAGAAAATATTAGATGATAAAAGGGTATAAAACGTCATAATTTCTTGTTGAACAAATGCACCCACACCTAAGTTTTGCTCTTCCTCGAGTAAAACAAACTGAAAATCCTAGAAAAAAAATGAAATCCTTACTCACTTTTGTAGGAATTACGGTTGCACTTAACTTGTACAACAAGCCCTTTAAGCCCCTAGGTTACCCCTAGCGGATGATTAAGGTCTCGTGAGGGTTTGCAGAAGACATACCCACAAAATCTTTAAAAGAAAACATAAACAGAAACTTGAAAATCTTTTTTTAGTTTTTTTTTCTCAAAAGTTAATATGTATAAAACTGGGGAAAGATATATACATATTCTAATAAACTAAATCACCCAAGTAGCAAAGATATTGGCTTGCATATAAACAAAATGTACTCATCAAGGCTCTCAACCCCATGAATGACATCAAAGCACTAATTTTTCACCTCATTGTACATCAAAACTTTGAATCCATCCTAGTGCTCGTGTGCGAGTGCATCATCATCTTAGGGCTTAGGTTAACTAGAATCAAACTTGATCCCACTTGACTGACACAAACTACATTATTGACTTATTAATATAGGAAGCAAACTTTCCCAGTAGCAATATTGCCTCAAAGGATAACACCTAGTAGCACGTGCCTCAAACGGTAACGCCCAGTAGGGCATACCTCAAAGGGATACTTGTCATTCCAAATCTTATTTGATTTCCTTTTCTTCTCTTTCATTTTCATTTTTTCTCTTTTTTTCTGAAAGCAAACAAAAAAAAAAGTAATCGTATCAATGACAAGTGGGAGATCCAATAATGGAAAACTAAGTCCCTAAGATAATGATGATGGTATAAATAAGGATTGCATCACACCTCAATAATGAACAATCGGGGTTTGAATTAGGGCTAAGAATGGCATACTGACGATGAAGACCTATCAAACGCATCACGCTTATGTACAAGCTAATAGTCAAAGCACAGGGGATTTAAGCTAATCAGAATAGCACGAAGCCTCCCCTAAAAAGAAAAATCTTTTTAGATTTTAAAATTTTTTATTTTTTATTTCAATTATTTTAATTTTTTCCAAAGTTTCCTCACCCCCAAACCTAAATCGCGCAATGTCCTCATTAGGAGTGGAAAGAAATATTAAATACAAAAACAAAAAAGGAAAACAAGTATACAAAAAGAAAAACAAGACTCAAAAACAAAAAGGACATGACTGTAAAAGAAATAGAAAACAAGAAAAATAAAGCAGCAAATATATACAAAAGAAAACAAAATATAAAGAAAAGAAAAAAGAGGAATCAGTATACCAGCTCAGGTGCAAAAGTACACCTAAGCTATGCCTTCCTTACGACCAAGGAATTTATGGAGCAATAGCCATTCCATATCAAATAAAACATTGCTACTTAAATCAAAACTCGCTAGAGCGCGTAGCATCTTATCGAACACAGAAGACCAACTCTCAATAACATAGAAACGGTAAAAAGTATAAAGTGGGAATCAAAAAGGGTACATCCACCTTGGCAAAAAAGCACAAGTAAGGACCCGTTTCAACTTGTTAAATAGTGGGGCCCAAACATCAAATAGGGAAATGTATTTAAAGTTAGCCAGTAGATGGGTCATTAGCCTAGAAATTGGGTTGTCATGCTTGAGCACTCTAGACAAAATAGTGGTTGCAAAGTTCTCAAGTCATTTATCATCAAAATGTGCAAGAGTTTGGTCTAAAATAAAGTCATAGGCACAAACCTCAAACTCCACAATTTCAAACTTGCAAGATTCAAAGAGGAAGTCAGTTTGGATGGGGTCAAAAGAAAAATATTCATATTCAACACACAGATCCACATCCACACCCACATTGTCATCAAACCCGCATGAAAGAGATTCATATTCTATAGAAAGAATATCATCATTAAATTCCAATTTACTAGGTTTAAGTGTCTCTTCTCATGACTCCTGTCAAATAGCTTCTTCTAACTCCTCTATCTCATGATGCTCATCAGTTGTGATGCTCATATCTAACTCACCAACAGTGTCAATGTGTTCACCCACCTCAAACTTACAAGAGTGATAAAAAAGGGTGGGTGAGTCGGAGGAAATAAGGATACCATCAGTAAAAGAAAGTTAGTTGGTAATAAAAAGATAAGTGTGGGGGAAAATTTGTCTGATGTTTTTCAAAGAAAACTTCCCCCTAAGTGTCAAGACCCTGGTGTGTTTTCTGTTCCTTGCAAGATAGGAAACCTTTTCTTTGATAAAGCTATGCTTGATTTAGGTGCCTCTATTAATGTTATGACTAGATCTGTTTATGACAAACTGAACCTAGGCAAATTAAAGAAAACAGGCATAGTGATTCAATTGGCTGATAGGAGGAATACTTATCCTGATGGAGTGTTAGAGGATGTTTTAGTTCAAGTGAATGAACTAGTGTTTCCTGCTGACTTTTATATGATGAACATGGGTGAAGCATTTCATGATATTCCCATTTTGCTTGGCAGGGCTTTTTTAGAACTGCTAGAACTAAAATAGACGTGCACAAGGGGGCACTAACCATGGAATTTGATGGTGAGGTTATTAAGTTCAATATTTTTGATGCCATGCGATTTCCTTCTGATGTTAACTACCTATATGCACTTGATGTTTTTGATGAGTTATCTCAGGATGTCTATGACTTGTCCCATGAGGATGAGCTGTTTATTGTGCTTACAATGAGCCTTGATCATACTGAGTCTCAGGAAATGCCATATCAAGTTAATGATAACTTAGATGATATGATAAGTTCCTTATTTCACTTGCAAGAGCATAATGGACCTAACAAACTTAAACTGTCCGAAAAGCATGCTAAGTTACTTCCCTCGAGTATCTCACCCCTAAACTGGAATTGAAACCCTTACCTGAAAATTTAAAATATGCTTATTTAGGGGACAATGAGACTTTTCCTGTAATTATCTCTAGTGCACTCATCTTGGATCAGGAAGAAAAACTTATTAAAGTGCTTAAAGAACACAGCGAAGCTATATGGTGGACTTTAGCAGACCTCAAAGGCCTTAGCCCTACCTTGTGCTCACATACTGTTACCTTAGAAAAAGATGTTAAGCCAAAGAGGGACCCTCAGAGGAGGCTTAATCCACCTATGATGGAGGTAGTCCAAAAAGAGAGTCTTAAGTGGTTAGATGCTGGGGTGATCTATCCCATTGCTGACTCTGAGTGGGTTAGTCCTATTCATGTGGTTCCTAAAAAGGGGGGGACAACAGTAGTGCAAAACAATGAAGGAGAGTTGATACCTACTAGAGTCCAAAGTGGTTGGAGAGTGTGTATTGACTATAGAAAGCTTAACAAGGCCACTAAGAAGGACCATTTCCCATTGCCTTTCATGGACCAAATGTTAGAGAGATTAGCTGGGAGGTCACATTATTGCTTTTTGGATGGCTATTCAGGTTATATTCAGGTCCCTATAGCTCCTACAGATCAGGAGAAGACTACCTTTACTTGTCCTTTTGGCACTTACGCTTTTAGACTTACGCCTTTTGGTTTATGTAATGCACCTGCTACCTTTCGAAGATGTATGATGAGTATCTTTTCTGATTTTATCACCGAGATTATGGAGGTTTTTATGGATAATTTTACTGTACATGGTGATTCATTTGATGAGTGCTTGCATCATCTTACTATTGTGCTTAGACGTTGCATTGAAACCAATTTGGTCTTGAATTTTAAAAAGGGCCATTTCATGGTGGAGTATGGGGTAGTACTGGGACATGTGGTGTCAGCAAGGGGATTAGAGGTAGATAGAGCTAAAGTTGACATCATCCAGTCTCTACCCTATCCAAAGTGTGTCAAAGATGTGCGATCATTCTTAGGACATGTAGGGTTCTATAGGAGGTTCATCAAAGATTTTTCTAAGATTGCTTCTCCTTTATGTGCCTTGCTTGCAAAAGATGTCCCTTTTGATTTTAATGATGATTGTATGAGGGCTTTTGATCAGTTGAAGTTAACATTAACTTCCCCTCCTATTGTGCGACCCCCAAACTAGGCCTTACCTTTTGGGTTAATGTGTGATGCTAGTGATAAGGCAGTGGGGGCAGTTCTAGGTCAAAGAGTTGGGAAAGTACCTCATGTAATTTATCTGAACAGTGTAACTACACTACAGAAAAGGAGATGTATGTTGTTGTTTTTGCTCTTGAAAAGTTCCGTCCCTATTTGTTGGGTGTTACAGTTACTGTTTATTCTGATCACTCTGCTCTCAAACACTTATTGGAAAAGAAAGATTCTAAGCCCAGGTTAATTAGACGGATGTTATTGTTGCAAGAATTTCAACTAGAAATTAGAGATAAGCCTGGGGCTAAGAATTTAGTTGCTGACCATCTTGCTGAGTAGATTGGAAACAGGGGAGAATGGTAGCCCTTTTACTGATTGTTTTCCTGATGAGACTTTGTATGCTATGACTAGTAGATTGCTGTGGTATGCTGATATTGTAAATTATATAGGCACCAAAACTTTTCCCTTTGAGTTGACTAGAGCTGAAAAAGAGAAAATAAAAGCTCAATCCAAATATTATGTTTGGGATGAGCCATATTTATGGAAGTTTGTAGTGACCAGATTATAAGGCAATGTGTAGATGATAGTGAAATTCACTCTATTCTAACCTTCTGTCATTCTTCAAAAAGTGGGGGACACTTTGGACCTAAAAGAACATCACATAAAGTTCTTGAGTGTGGTTTTTATTGGCCCACTATTTCTAGTGATACTTATGAATTCTGTAAAAGATGTGAAGTGTGCCAAAAGACTGGAAACTTATCAAGGAAGAATTAAATGCCTTTGTATAATATGTATGTTTGTGAAATTTTTGATATATGGAGAATTGATTTCATGGGACCCTTCCCCCCTTCTTTTGGATATACCTATATTCTTATGATTGTTGATTATGTATCCAAATGGGTAGAAGTTGTGGCCACTAGGACTGATGATGCTAAGACTGCAGTGAAACATGTTAAAACTCTAATTTTACATCGATATGGAGTGCCAAGGGCAATCATCAGTGATAGGGGGACTCATTTTTGTAACAGAACTCTAGGTGCCTTATTAGCTAAATATCATATAACTCATAAGGTATCTACCAGTTATCATCCCCAGACTAATGGCCAAGCTGAAATTTCTAATAAAGAGATTAAGAGCATCCTTGCAAATGTAGTTAAGCCAGATAATAAGGATTGGAGTCTTAGGTTAGATGAGGCTCTCTAGGCTTATAGGACTACATATAAGACTCCAATTGGTATATCACCCTACAGATTAGTCTTTGGAAAGCCGTGTCACCTCCCTGTAGAAATAGAGCATAAATCATATTGGGCTATGAAGCAATGCAATATTGATTATCAATTAGCAGGGAAAGAGCATAAATTGCAATTGCATGAACTAAAAGAGATACGCTTAGAAGTCTATGATAATTCAGTCATCTACAAGGGTAAGGCCAAAGCATTTCGCTATGCCAAACTTATTAGGAAAGAATTCCAGGTAGGTGAGAAGGTGTTATTATTCAATTCTAAACTGAAACTTTTTCCTGGTAAATTAAACTCTAGGTGGCTAGGACCTTTTATGGTAGTAAAGACTTATCCTCATGGTGCTGTAGAAATTAAATCTTTTGCTACTAACAAGATTTTCAAAATGAATGGTCACAGGCTAAAGCATTTCTATGAAGGAGACCAGGTATGTTTAATAGAAGAGATCCGACTTGAGGATCCATAAGCTTCATGAGGTCGAGCTAACGACTGTAAACAAAGATGCTGGTTGGGAGGCAACCCAACGTTTTTAGGGAAGTACCCATTTCATTTTGCTTTTATTTTCATTATTTCTTTCTTTTTGCATGCATTAGGGACAATGTATGAATTAAGTGTGGGGGGGTGCATCCTGCATTTAATTCCTGCAGTTTTTATTCTTGAAAAAAAAAAGGTAGAAAATCGAAAAAAAATAAAAAATTCTTTTCTTATAAATAATGCATGATATCAGTTTATGCTAGGTTTGCTTGGTTAGAAATTTTTTTGTTTTATTAGCTATTTTGTAGTTTATTCTTTTATAAGTGAAGACTTCTAAGCATAATAGTTGTCCTTTAGAGAAGTTTGAGTTGATCCTCATACATCTTTTTAAAGACTAACTCTCTTTATTATCCATCTTATTTGGTTGTGTAATATACCCAATTCAAAGGCAATAAAATGACCTAGCCCATCTCCTAGACTATTGAATTAGCTTAATAACTCATTAAAATTGTGATTTTACTTGTCTATTTTTCATCTATGGAAAAAAAAAGAGAGAACAGAGAGTCAAAGTTGGGAATGACAAGTACCCCTTTGAGGCATGCGCTATTAGGTGTTACCCTTTGAGGCAATACTGCCACTGGAAAGTTTGCTTCTCATACTAGTGAGCCAATAAAATAAAGAAATAATAATATGAGAATGAATTATTTGCTCCAGCACCTCTGTTCGGGTGAGGGCGAGACAGGGAATATTTAATTTCTAAGACCCTATATGGGCCTCGAATATGTGCGCAAGTGGAGTTTGAACAGAAGAAGAAGAGGAAAATAAATATAAGGCAAGTTTAAGATCAATTTAATGATGTTATTCTACCTAGGTCAATTGTCTCTATAGCCAGACCATGCCTAAATTTCTCTATCTTAAATTCTTTTTCGACCTCTTGATTGGTGTATGCATAATCAAAAAGAGATGGATAAGTATTGATCTTGTTAGAGCAAAAATAATGGTGAGCCATTTTTTGGCTCACCAGTTGGGTCCTACCACTACCACATCAACCATCTCTCCAACTTTTTACCTCACAATCCTCATCCTCTGCAATAGCAGGCTCACCACTTTCCCTCACCAAATAAAATAATACCTATGGACCTCATGCATAATCATATTTAATTATTTTAGATTTTTTTAATTTGGTTGTTTACTTGATTTAATTATTTTTTAAAAAAATTTGGACATAATAATTTGATAAAATAACTAATTAGAGAAAATTTATAGATAAATTTATAAATAAAATACAACCCCCTCTCCACCATTACTCTCTAAAATAAATGTGGCCCTCTGTGGTAAATGTTTTCAGGTAAATGTTAACATTGGGCAGTGTATTTTGGATAAATTTATTACTGCCATTAACTGGATCAAATTTTGATTTTTTGGATTCCTACTTCGGGGGGGGCCCCCCCCCGCCTCTTCATCTTCTTCCTTCAGCCCCTCTGCTTATGGGTTTCTTTCATCTTCTTCCTTCAAAAAACCCATCTCAGCACCCTTTGCTTCATCTTCTTCTTTCATCATCTTCTTTCATATGCTTTCCTTAATCAAACCCAAAAGAAAGATTTTGGGGCTTATTGAGAAAGAAAATAAAGGAGAAATCCAAATAATCAAGGCAATTTGAGAGGGCGAGCGGCCACGAGCCTCGAGCTTCCCCGCGAGTTATGAGTCGGCGGCCGACCACTGTGAGAAACTGAGCCGCTTGCTCGTTGAAAACAGGCTCGTGAGCCATCCGTTGTACATGCTCTTACTTCATCATGAAAATGTTGTGAGCCTGATGAATAAACTCTCTACGGATAGTTGGTTGTTTAACAGGTATTCACTTATTGAAGGAAAAAAAAAACTAATTAATTCAGTAACACTGTTTTCTAAAGCAAGCCAAAGCCCAGTATGAACATCACAGTTTTGCATGACTTTATAAGAAAGAAAGAAAGAATGTCAACTTTAGGTCGAGTCTAAGATTTCTTTGCACGAGGACATCCAAAGTCTAAGTGTGGGGGAATTTGTTAAGTCAAAAATAATGCATTATTTTTACAATTATTTCGAGTATATTATATATATTATTTCGTGTAATTTGTTTTGTTTTATATATTTTTCAGGGTTAGTATTAATTTACGAAAGAGGAGAAGAGAGGACGTAGAAGCTCGGGTTTTACACACTTAGCTACAAGACGGTCCAAAAATAATAATTATGAAAAATATTATTTTCATAATTATTATATTGGGCTAGAGTTTCAAGAGTTGGTGAAAAGTTAGAAGTCTTGAGGAAGAAGAAACCTAAGGAAGAAGGGAGAAGAAAACCCCAAACAAAAACCCTGAACCCTCATCCCATTAATAAAAGCCACATCACCTTCTCCTTCCCCATCATCTAACTCCTCACACTACACTCCACGCACGCCCTCACCTTCTCATAATCACAACCCACGCCTCACATCTCTCTTCATGGTTGTCGTCCTCATCCCTTCACCCTCTTCACGCATCTTCTAACCTCTTCACGCATCACCCTCGACGCCTTCATCATCTTCATCTTCCTTCATCACGATCATCACGATCATCATCCCCACCATCACCTTCACGGTTGCCCTTCTTCTTCCCCCTCAACCCATCATCCTCACATCTCACCTCATGTCTCTCCATCATCATCTTCTCACATCACCCCGATAGCCTTCTTCCTCCTCAACCCATCATAGTCTCTTCACCATCATCATCTCATCGCTCACCATCCTCACGCCCCCTTCTTCCTCCCATCATCATCTCACCGTGACCATCAAGCTTCCCCACCATCACCGATCATCACCTTCAGCCTTCATCACGATCATCTCCATCATCTCCACCACGCCTAACCTCAAGAACCCACGCAGCACCCTCTTCATCAAAGTAGGATTATTTTTTTTGTGCGTTTTATTATTATTATTATTATTATTATTATTATTATTATTATTATTATTATTATTATTATTATTATTATTATTATTATT
>JACYFF010031957.1:75409099-75438773 GCA_017589665.1 Selenicereus undatus | reverse complement strand
TATGTATATGTATATGTATATATATGTATGTATATGTATATGTATATGTGTGCGTGTATATATATTCAAGTTGTTACATACTATGTTAACGAATGTATTTTAGGATGTTTCACTGTCATGCAAATCTTAGGTAGTGCAATTATACTTTTTCCCCCCTCCTTTGTTTCTTATCCTTGAGAAATAGCATGTGATCACTTAAAAAAATACATTGAGAACAATGAGAACCGATAGCGATAAAGAAATAGGAAAACATAAACATAAGGATGTCTTTTTTGGGGTGTTGGATAGTGTATGAAACTACCGCTATGCTTTCCGAAAATATAATGGGGAAAACATATTAATAATCCAAGGGGAAGTCATAGCCTTGGTTATATTATTATCATGATTATGGCATTGTTGATGTGTCTTTATGAAATATTTACATGAAGCATAATATATTTATTAATTTATACAATCTATAATAGCTTTTAAAAATTTCAATAATTTTGATATATTACATCTCAACATGATTGTAAAATGACTTTGCAAAATGTACGTCAAATTACTTTCACTTTATCGTTGTGAATCAAAGAAAATATAAATCAAGTAGTTTCTTACTTATGGTTTAATTTTATAAACGGGGTGGTTTCTTACTTCTAAAATTTTGATAATCTTGATATTTTTATGCTAATTTTGTTTATTTATTATAATTTAATTAATAAAAGATTGTAAATGAGAGAAGGAAGATGGGATGAGAATACGAGAAAGGTAGATTAAGAACAACAAAATGACAAAGCTATTAACAATTAACCACTTCCCTTATTAAATTTTAGGAATATTGAACATAAACAATCTAACTTTTAGAATTAGATTGGATGAAAATATACCGACTTTTTATACGGCAACAATTTGGCATTCAAAGCAAACCACATACTGAACCTCTCGCAAAAGCTCGGTACCCATGAACATCACATCAATGTGCACCTAAGCTAATCATAACTTCAATAACCGCGACATTAAGGGCTTATTCTTTTCATTATTATATATATTTTTACTAATTTTTATTAACTCTTACTAACTCATATTAATTTCTATCAACTCTTACAAAAAAATTTCAAATTTTTCCAACTCTACCCAATTTCCATTAACTCCACCAACTTTTTTCAATCTTTTCAAACCTTAACAAGCTCTTACCAATTATTTCAAAAAAGTACTAATTCCTTCCAACTCTTACACATTTAATCAGTCTTTACTGACTTTCCTCATTTATCAACCCTTATTTACCAAAAAAAAAAACAGACCTTACTATATTACAATCGGCCTCCGCCCATGTTCCAACCCCTACAGTTGGGTTATCAAAGGTTTAGATGTAGCGAGATTATACCTAAATTACAAATAGATTAATTCCACAAGAACTATTAACTCCAACAATTAGAGATACACTCTACTTTTGTACATTATAATTTAAGTTAAAAAAATTCCAAGTAGGGGCAGCAAAAAAATTCATACCCGTCTAAAACACGCAAACACACCCCAATGGGTATGGGTATAGGTATGAGTGGTGAAAATAGAAAAAAAATGATATGGGGTGGATATTGCTAAAATTCATACCCATTTTCTCAATAGCAGCTCCCGTACCCACTCATATACACTCTATATAAAAACTCGTGCCCGTTTGTTTAAAGTTCTAATTTATTGCTTATATTTGGATATTTTGCTAGTTGCTTTGAGTTGTACAGTGTTCAAAACTTCAGCAAGATATTTTGTTAGAAACTGTAATTGTCAAATGTTAGTTTATTACTTTCATTAGCAAACTTTTAGTTGTATTTGACGTGATATGATATGTTGTTAGAAACTTGGAGTTAATATGACATATTGGCTATTTGATGTCAAATATAGATATAAAATGGATTTAATTCTTTTTTTTTATATGTACCCGAATAAAACCCGCATACCCACTATACCCAATGGATATGGGTCTGGATATAGCTTTACAAGATCTAATGAGTATGCTTATGTGTATTAATTTTGAACATGAGTATGGGTAAAGGTACGGCTAAACTCGCCTCGTATCCACTTATTGTCACTCCTAATACAAAGATTACCTTTCAATTGTCCAAAACAAGGTCATAAACTTTTATACATTGCCATCAGAAGTAATTCCAGGATCAAAGATCGAACACATCCTAGATGTAAGGCACAAGAATTCACGATACCCCTCACATAATATTTGCATCGTGGTTGGGGTTTCAAAACAAATCCAAAAATTATAACGAGAATTTACTCAAGCTGGGAGTCCAGGGAAGTCAGATATACGCAACTTACATGTATGAGACATGACAAGTCATTTCCAAAAAGACCAAAATAAAAATTTTGAAACGGAGTGGTCAAAGTTGTCTTCTAAAAATTATGACAGAATTTGAAGAGAACATGTAACAGTAACTCTTGAAAATGCATTAGAGAAAACAAGAGGAAATTTAGGTCTAGAAATGACCTAATATAGCACACCAAAGAGTTAACATTTGTTGAGATCTAATTGCAAGAGATGGGACTGAACTCCCACATTGGTCATATGAGCAATTGATGTGAGCTTTTATATAGACATCAATGCACCCAACACTTGAGTTAGCTTTTACGATGAGTACATCCAAATATATGTATTAATATCCCATGATCTGCTATTAAACAACCCAAACAGATAGCCCAAGAGAACCGAAACACACTGTGCCAAAAGGGGAAAGTAAATTGGGAAAAGTAGTTCATCACCATTTCCCGACAAGCAAAGCATCGAACAGAATTGCGGTGGGGAATGCAACTAAGCGCAAACTATGAGACTAAAAATGTGGAAAGAATCAAGAGTGAATATTTTCATTCACTTTGCCAAGAATTCAACCTCCACCATCGACAGCAAATTACACCTTTGGAGGGCTATAACCCCACTCTCCTCTTCCCAGAGAGAAAGAAACACTTTTCTCTCTTCATGTACAGGAAAAACACTAACAAATGAAACCAATTAAAAATCTCCCCAATAGACCACCTATACTGTCCCAATCCAAAAAAAATTTCCCCATACTATTTCCCAATCCTCCCCCAATTATTATTAGTCATTTACAATCTCCAAGGTATACCCTTCCCTGCTATTTTTCACCAAGTCCAAACCCTGAAATCTCCGCTATCCTTCCCGACTTCCTAACAAACTAACATCCTAACAGAAGAATTAAAAAAGAAAAAGAAAAACATCCCCCCCCCCAAAAAAAGAAAGAACTTAGGTGGAATATGTAGCTTGATGATAGTCAGCATATTACCGAGCATGTGGGCGACTGGAAAGTGATCGAGGTGGCCGAACAGGAGGATGTGCTGCTAAACTTTCAAGGACCATGGTCTGAGACCGGGTGATCATATTAGCCATGGTTGAGGTCTGGTAAGGTTGTGATAGACTGGTGCTACTAATGGAATCGCCTCTTGCAGTTGCTCTCTGCCATGAATGTGAACTCAATCCAGCCAAAATATATGCCCTTCCCGATGCCTCATACACGTGACGGTTAGCCATCCTCTCTTGCATCTCCTTCAGTTCATTTCCCAAAGCCACACATAACGGGTCAGCAACTTTAGCTGATATGCTCTCTGACAATGTCTTCCAACAACAGTCGAGGATAGACACCGCACCAGCCAGGTCACCCTGCTCGGCAGCTGACTTTGCCCCTGACATTGCTTCTGCTGCATTAAGCCTGTTACGCTGCCTGTCTACCTCAATGCAAACTACTTCTTGTTCCGTTGTTTCTGGCCTTTGGATCTTGACTTCTTCAGCTTCATGTGATGTCACAGTCTCTTTCGTAATTGGGTCCTTGTAGGAGTAACTTACCCTTAGCAATGGCATCTCATTCACAGATCCCTGAGGAACATTCATGGTCAGAAGAAAATCCCTTTCCTCTTCAGCATACAAATCTCCAACATTTATCACACCGTTTCTTGCATCAGCCATCATGCAGGTGTGGTAGCTTCCAGCTTTTATAGAGCCGAGGCGAAGACAAGGATAGGCACACTCGACTTCCACCTGAACCTCTTGGGCAACCACACTGAGAAGACCTCCCATGCACTGGGCAAAGGCATCCTGAATAACACTCTCAGCTTCTATAAAGGAAAAGGTACCTCCAGAACCTTCAGAGATGGAATGCATCGAAACAGAATCATGGTCCGTACCAAACCCAAATGTGTGCACTGGAATCTGGAAGCTGGTCCCTGCATGCTGTTGGATGGAAACTGCAGGCAGAGACTTGTAATCTGTCCTAGATTGTGCTCCAACAGCACCAGAAACCGTATATGTGTCCTGCCCATCAGATAAAAGGATGATACTGCTAACAGGGTTCTTGGACTTCCGATCTAACATTACTTTAGCTCCCTTTTTGAGGCCCTCAGCAATATTTGTCCCCCCATTAGAAGAAAGAGAATTGACTGCCTGAAGTGCCTGATGTCTCCCATCGTCGGTCATCCGGCGAAGGGGAAACAAACGGCGCGCTGCAGAGGAAAAGGCGACAACTGAGAGTCGATCATGAGGACCAAGGTGCTGTATCACAAACCCCATTGCCCGTTTAAGCAACGCAAGCTTCGTGCCAGCCATGCTGCCACTGACATCTAGAACAGTAACAAGATCAACAGGCGCACGAGAATGTGCAGATCCTGATGGCAAATTGGACGCATAGTCTTCAACCTTTGCCATAGGAGCCTTCAGGTGTATCAGAACCGTGAAGTTATCAAAAGCTGCAGACTTGGGAATAGCTGGAACTTCTGGATATGTTCTTATTTCTAGCCTACCCACAGAGCTAGAGCTCTCAGTGGAAGCATTAAAAAGAGATTGCTCTATTGCTGCATCTTGCTGATGCTCTACGCGGTCATCATCATCATCAAAATAATCAGGTTCAGAAACATGAAATATTGATCGAATGCTCTGATTATTTCCATCTGACAGCGCATAAGGAAGCTGATGCAGAGCAGAAGTCCAAGGATTGTCTCTGCTGCCAATTGAGTTTGCCCTCAACTTTACACGAAGCTCCGAAGTTCGACTTTGGAAGGGAATTTCTTTCCATTTTGCCCGACAAACTGGGCAAATTCGGTTTCCATGCTTTACATTAGAACTGATACAGTGAAAGTGAAACGAATGTGAGCACTCAGCTGTGAAAATAGCATGGCCCTGGCCAGGGATCATAGCATTGAGGCATATTGCACAGGTCTTCTGCTGTATGAAATAAAGACACATGTAAATTATCACAAGTTTGCAAATGAAAGAATGAGTATACAATCTCAAATTCGCTACCCAACTGCCCTTGTGATGATTAAAAGCTATCAACACTCCGGTGAAAAAGGAGATTACAACAACTACTACTACTCTCGTTACGGGTCCCACTTGCATGGGGTCTGGAAAGATCCAAATGTAGCCATCCTACCTCTACAAAAATTTCTGCCTACAGAGAAGCCAACTCCAAGAGTCCCACATAAATTTTTTTTAGAATAAAATTTTAGAAGTTGAATCTTTGATAAACCAATGGAAGAAAAGGGGGCTTGATAAACTAAGAAAAGGGGATTATATTCAAATAATTTAAAGCAACACACTGGGAGAAGAAAAGGCAAGATAACAGACCATTCAAAACTGGAACACACGATAACCATCCAATTGCTAATTCCTCACACCAGTCTAGCTGATTTAGTGACTACTTCCACACCCTTTCCAATTCATTTCTTTAACCACTATTCCAGGATATGGTAAAAGAATGCTGCCTTGAAACAGGAGATGGTATCTTTAAGCAGCAGAATTAGGCACTTTATACGCATTGAAATCGTTATGAATCCTGTCAACAATGGGACTTGATTCATTTCAAGAAAGGGAGAGAGAGGCTTAAGTCACATTTCAATGCCAAATCGTGCAAGTTGGCACCTGAGGCTCATGCTGCCCGCAATCAAAATCATACCCTAGGGCTTGAGTGCCAAAAGCAAACATCAAAAAGCTGCACTTCACAACATGTTATAGAATGCCAGAAATAGATCCACCACCCACCCACTACATGTGAACCTCTCGCTCTGACACCATGTAACTTTACCTAGCCAGCAACCATTCCCACTTTGTCAAACACGCCTATCCACAACATACACGCAAAGGTCATCTACAGCACAAAGTTACCTGAAGTACACAAAGTCCTGCTTGAACTACTTGCCATGTGCTTATTGTTTTATTTTAATTTTATTCTTTGATAGTATTTTATTTCCCCTTTTCACAACTATAATAGAAGTAACAGCACACATTCATCCACTCAAAGATGACATAGAAAAGGAATGTGCCTTAGAACCAATAACATGCACTGAAGAACTGTCAGAGTGAAGTATTACCACTAGAGGTCATTAGTGCAAACACTGCATTTATTTCAAGTTACAATGAATGCAAATATTAGTCAAGGATGACGAGGGTAATCACAACAATAAGATTACCAGGGAATCCTAAACCACTGTGCTCAGGGCAGCCAAACATTTTCCTTATTGTGGATAATGACTAGGATTAGCCATCTGAAATGTCTTATCTTCCTTGGACAAGAAGACATGACGTCAACAATTCTTATAAGTTATAAGATATGTTAGTGATAGAAATTGACGTCATGTCAAAGCTAGTTCAAGCTAGAAGGTCAAAACTTAATAAATTAAAATACCAAATCTAAAAACCTGCCCGGCTAGGTACATCTGGAGAAAGCAGTAGGCCAACTAATCATAAGTAAGCACTATGACAAATTTTCCAGTAAAGCCATAGAGCCAGTACTATTTACAAAGCACCCCTCATTTCAATCATTGAGAAGTCAAGAAACAAAACCAAGGGAGGCTTAGAGCGATTTGGCTAACCAAACAAATGCAGTCAAGGTAGCTTGAAAATTTCTTCTTCTAATGTTATATTGAAAGAAGATTTCTGTGTTATTAAATTCCATAAATCGCTTTCGTGCATGGCATTAGTTCAATAATTGAAAAGAAAGGCCAAAAAAGAGAATGGTCAAAAATCAACAACTGGTCTAATGAAAATGTCAAAGTAAAGATTTTGAAATATTGATCCAAGAGCTTCATATATAACCAACTTGCCTACCATTAAAAAAAAAGTTAAATGTTAGCCTGCCAGATCGATGAAGGATATAGTTGGAACTCAACAAGAATAGCAACAAGTGGAGAGACTTTTTTCGAAAGCAAAAGTGATGAAGCAACTCCGACACTAATGATGAAGCTTTCAAAGCAAACAGACAGAGCCCCACCCATGAAAAGAAGAGGAAAATCATGAGATGCCAGCGCTGTTTTCCATTTTTTAGACGCATTTCTCATCTATCCTTTCTCAGTTTGAGGGGCCTCATTAGCAAGAAACCTCGCAACCAATGGTCAACAGGCTTTTCTTTCATCAAAAGGAGAGATAGAGAGAGAAAGGGTAAAAACTGAAATGGGATGGAATGGAGCTGCCCATCTGCTGACCATGCAAAGCACTTTCTCTCGGAGGAAGAAAATGCAGCGTACAAAACTGTTAACACCCCCCCCCCCCCTCTTTTTTTGAGGGAGGCAAAGGGAAATGGTCCTAAATGTACAATCTCCCTCGCCAAGCAAATAAAGACTTGACAACCACATATCATCCCTATTACTCTCTTCACCATTCCCATCCTCCACTATTTAAATTCCTTCACAGTATATACCATGATCACCATTCCCCACCTCTACCCATCACCCAAACCCCGCAATTTAAAGAAAGGAAGTAGAAAAAATCCACCCAACCAGCAAAACTAGACGACTAACCTAAATACCCAACTCCTCTCATGGGATTCTAAAAGCTGGACTCAAGCGGCAGAAAAATGTACCCTTACTCTAACAAGCGCCAAGTGAAAAATAAATCAAGAAAAATAGAAACCAAAAAAGGAACAGCATAAATTAGCGAGCAAGACACATCAAATGTTAATTAGTAGAAAGCAAACGACCCAGTATGGAATCAGAAGGATACCCAGCTGTATCCTTGCAAAGGAGTCAGAAAGTCGGCACAAAACCCTCAAAGGACACATTTTCAGCAGCAAAATCAAACCAATAAACGAAAACAGCAAATAATTGAGCAATTATTTAGCTCTGCAAGAAATCCAGAAGAAGAATTCCAATCTCCACAACAAACAAATTCGCCAAAAAAAAATGAACAAGATGATAACACATACATATCCACTACGCAAAATGAACAGTTCTTAAATAATCAAAAGAGAAAAGAGGCAAACAAGAGAGAGGGAAAGTGAGAAAGAGAAGCGAACCCTGGAAGACTTGGAAGAATGCCTGGACAAGCGGAGGCCGGAGGAAGAAGGGGTGGGAGTCAAGGACAAAGACGCGGGGCAATCGGTAGGAGAGAGAGCGGAAGATGCGGAGGAGAGAGGGAGTGCGACGTCAGAGGGACGACGGCGTTCGTTGTTGTTGACAGCCGAGGAAGAAGAATCATCATCGAGAGTGCGGGGGACTTGAATGCAACCCAGAGCCAGTCTCGCCTTCCTCCATTTGCTACTGCCCATATCTTCCAAACAATCCAACCCCAAAAACACAAGGGAGGGAAACAGGTGGGAAAATGTAGATCAGATCAAGGCGGTTTCCGAGACCATGTTGCGAGGGAGAAGGGGGAGACAGAGAAGAAAGAGAAGGAGCGAGGGAAAGGGTGAGGGAGAAATGTATGTGAAAGCGACACAGAAGCCGGGGGGTGGGGGGGAGAGAGATTCTGTTCGCTAGAGCGGTAGAACGGCGGCGGCCATGAATGAGAACGAGAGGGGAAAATTTGATAGAAGGGTAGGTGATAGACGGGTAGGTGATGTTTGGGAGTTTTTAACCTGAGGAGGGGAGGAGGGAGGAGGGAGGAGGGAGGAATTGAATAGTATTAGAGAATTAAGATTTGCAGCGTTTGATCACGTTTTTAATACTATATATTGTTAATTCTTTTTTTTTGGGATAGATTCTATATTTATATTGTTGGTTCTTAACTTAGTCTTAAAAGGAGACGGGATTGGATGACTTGAGGGTTTTTTTTTCTGCCAGACCTAGGGCAAGTTCTTTTTATGGGTAAATTTTAAAATAGTCACTTCAACTATTTTAATCAAGTTTAATTTATCATATAAAAACATTTAACTCACTTTAACGTACTTTAATCCACTTCAACCTATTTTAACTCACTTCATCCTTTTACCCAATCCAATTTACTCCCAAAAAGAACAGGCCCTAGCAGCACTAGTTTTTTGGACATACAAAATTGAAAAGAATTTAAAGCTTCATCATCAAAAGAACTGTTATGAGGTATCTCACTTTTTGTGGAAATAATTTTTAGGGGATTATGTTATGAGAATGTATTATGAGGTGTACAGTAATGTAAGGTATTATTAATAGAGTACTTTTCGGTGATAAATATGTAAATGTCAATGAGCTTTTTACGGGAATTGCAATTTTAATTAAATGTTTCAATCATACCCTTCCTGTAAGGGTTAAGCCCTAACGACAAATATTTATTTTTACTTAAAGTATACGTCTTCTCCCCTAATTTGTCATTTCTCTCACCTTCAAAGTTATGTCTTCTTCTTCATTCCTGAAGGACGTCATTGAAGCAAGGGGGAAGGTTTGTGAAGCAATCCTTAGTTTTGCATCACTCCCTTCTGTAACGCCCCCAAGATACGAATGACATGATCACTGAGAATTGTAGCGGAAGGCTTAGTAAACGAAAGCGCTACCGTTGTCCTGATAAGGACAAGGCTCACTGAAACCATTTAATCTTACAACTCGTGCTTACAATCACAAAATCTAGTAAACTGAAATACTTCAAGACCGAAGTCCATAATAGTTTAACCATACCATGTACTAACTCACAATCCATACCACACAAGTACTTGACCCTAAGGTCGGTTCCAATATTCATGCTATGCTGAATCCACTGTGAGCATCTGACGACCTTCAATAAGGCTTGCTAAAAGGAGGAATATTTGATACTTCATCACCTAAAATGGAAAACATAAAAACAATTCGAAAACATGAGCAAAACTCAGTACATACATCCCTGTATTTGTAAAATGAGCATAGAAACATTGGTGATGGGTACCCGTTTTTGCAATTCATTTAGTTGGCAATAAAAATGAAAATGAAAGTAATATGAAATTGAATTGCTCATTATTATCTAGATGTGAACCCCTTGCACTGATATGATCTATACATAGGTGTACACCTGTCAATCCGATCAAGAGTTGGCCTGAAGTCGCGTGGGTAAATGATGGGCTGACGCCCTATAGATGATAACTGACGGGGTCACAAGTTAAATGGAAAATCACTGTATAAACTGATTCATTGATAAACTCATTAAGAGTTGTAACTTGATAAACATGATCTACTTTCTGAAGATACAGGTAATGGACGTACATTGAGTCTTTAAAACAAAATGTTATCTAATTTGATACAAGTCAGCTATTTCATAAATGTCATCTGACTTGAGATATATGTTCTGACTTGATAACACTTATGCATAACGGGGAACGATAACTAGGCCTCAACTCTGTTTCATAAATGCCATTGAAAGTATGTGTAGTTAGTAAATGATCCTTACTCGCACAATTGAGTAAGTAAAAGTATGCGTAACAAAAATTGAGTAATTAAATGGTATACATAACTCGTGTATTTCAATATAACTTCAAAATTGAATTGATGAAAGTAAAATACTCCACAATGAGATAAATGATATTACAGAGGAAAAGGCCTTGATGGCGATAATTGAGAGAATGATTACGGTCTTTTCTGAAATAAGTTGCTGATACAAGTTTAAGGCTCGCTGATGTATAGATTGGTTCAAGATAACAGCGAGTACACTAGACTGACTTGATAAATACATTTGATACAATCTGAATTGAGTAAGTAATAGAGGTCTGAGACCAAGGGAGGTATATCTTGGTTCAATGGCACAAACTGCAATAACTTGGTCTGATAAGTCACAACATCCCACCTCTCATATTTCATTCATAAATCCATTAGATAAAGAATTCTACCTCAAATGGGTCATTGAACTCATTAGAAGCTATTAAGCTCACCAAGCATGGTATTTTCTTTGTAAAAACCACAACTGAATCAAAACTCAAAAACAAGCTCCCAATTGTATATTTGTCTTCTTCTTCCTCATTAATCAAGCTAAAAGCTCCATGAAAGTTTATTTTCCCCTTAAATGACTTAAATGACTTGGCCCAAAATACACAAAATGAGTGCATGATCAATCTCACTTAATCGTTATTATTGCTCTTTACTCTTTATACAGTTACTCAAAATACTTTCAAAAATCACCAAACTCATAATACTCACCCAAATTTCATGAGATCTTACAGGAAATTCAGAAATAATATGAAAAGTCTACCATAAAAGTTTCAGAATTTTCCTCCAAGTATACACTGCACAGAAATTGTAATAACAACCTGATTTACACCCAAGCAGGTCAGTTCACTTCAAAAATTCATAACTTTCATTCAAGACCTCAAATGGAGACCTAAAACCCCAATATGAAAAGATTAAGAAGTCCCAAAAAATTTTCATTTGCAACTCAAAATATGATTCCCACAATAGGATTCCCAAAATGGAACTAAAACACAAGTGTATCAGTTTTGATCTCATTCTGCGCAGTTTTGGTAAAATGCACATAACTTTTTGTACAGACCTCAGATTAAGGCGATTCAAGAGGAATTTAAAAGATAACACACTGAACTATCTACCCACCAAAAATCATAATTTTTGGTTGGACCATGCATTACCAGTTTAATCCCAAAGTCAACCATAATTTCCTGAAATTCCAACCCTTCACTGATTTAACTTTCTCTTCATTTTTCACATAAAACTCACTTGAAATAATTCCAAATCACGACAATCAGATACAAAAGACCATTTAAGGCCTTATATATATATATACATATATATATATATATATATATATATATATATATATCCAAACTCTAAAGAACTTCATTAATACATAATTACTAAATTCGTATCCAAAACAAGGTAGATTTCTTCAAAATTCCATAACTCATTGATTACACCTCCAAACTTCATGAAATGTTTCCAGAAAATCCCAAATAATATAGAGAATCTACAGTAAAAATTTCAGAATTTTTGCACAATCCTATAATTTTCAAAATTTCGACAGTGGCAGTTCAACAGTTGCAAAATCATGAAAATCATGCTCTTGATCAAATACCCATAACTCCAAACATCTCCAAACTCAATAAAAATTGCACAATAACTATCAATTTGATCATCCAAACATAACCCATAAAGAAAACAACCATAAAACTCAAGATAAAACAAGTTAGGGTTTTGAGATATACCTCACTTTAGGCTTGAATTAGAGAGAGGAAGAGGCTGTTTTGAGTGATTTGAGGGGTTGGACTTGATAGCTAGCAGTAAGGGCAACTCGGGGCAGTTGGGAGGTGGCCGGAAAAGTGGTCGGAGCCGCCAAAATGGGTGGCACAAAGGGGCAGCAGCTGCTACCCCTGTTCTGTCGTGAGGAGAGAGAAAAAATGGGGGGATGGGTTTGTGTATTTGGGTTGAATATTAGTGTTTATAAATTGCCTATTAATACCTACATGTGGCTGAAAATTATCCACCCAAAAATTAGCTTTTTACTAATTAAAATTAGGTGCTAAAATGAGCAATTAGCGAAATAACAAAAATTAGTAAGGTTTTGGACTTTTGTTTTGGGCCCAAACAGCTAAATTGGGGCTTGAAAAATTATTTGAAGTGTTGAACAAAAATGAAAATTTATATTGCTCGGAATTAAATTTTAGCGAAGATAAGAAAATAATTAATCACTAATTTATACTCACGGAGGCCTAATATCGATTCACCCGATATTTAATCAATCAATGAAGCTTGAGTTGCAAAGTGGTACCCAAAATGAAATATCTCCCAACCAGCATGATTAAATATGATAAATGAAGGTGAAAATTTTAAATAACATGATGGAACTCGTTAAATAAATAAATGGAGCATAATTAAATTTAATGAATATGATTTGGTTAAACAAATAACCATGAGTGATTAAGTCAATAAACATGGTAAAGTAATTGAATAAATATGATTAATAAAATAAATAAAAATGATTTGAATAACTAAATAAATAAATAAATATAGGTTAGGGTCGGGTTATTACACCTTCTATCCCTTACTCTCTATGTGTTGCTGGCTCACTCTAACATTTGAGTATCAGCGGCCATTCATCATGCATTTGCCCTATTTGCAGTGGTAATTGAATCCTTTAATGGTTAGAATTGTTTGTGATTTTTTTTTTTTCATAATGTTGGTGGAATTGAATGGATTTAATGTTGATGTACTCAAATCTAAAGGAGAAAATGCAAGGATCAACTTCATTGAGGAGAAGTGACCATGAACAAGAATTTGTCATGTGCTCAAGGTGTAATGTTCAAGGAATGAGAAGGGCGTCACAGTCAAGCCAAAACGTAGGTAGAGTTTATGTCAAGTGTTTGAGATACGACAAGCTTTTAGGCTGGGTTAATGAAGCAAACCCAAATTTGGAAAGGAAGTGTTAAGTGAGGTTGAGGAAGCGAAACATGAGCTAAGGGAGGTGAAGATGAAGTTCAAAATACTAGAGAAAGGCCAGAGCATCCTAGCTATGTTAGAGATTGGAGTATTGTATTGCTTGCACTTTGTAGTAATATTGTAATATGTTGTGTGTATAAACTAGTCGTAGTTTGTGGTGGGTCTGATGGTGAAATTGGATATAGAAGATGGTTGTTATCCTAGACTTCAAGGACTTGTTTTTCTTTAGATATTGAATGTGGCAAATGTAGTGCCTTTTGGAAATGTGTATGTGCTTAATATAGAGCTTGTAAATGCATTTTTGAACTGAGTTTGGAAGCTAGTTAAATACAAAACTTGTTTAGTGCCCTTTAACTACATGAAAATATTCTGATGATACAAACTAGCATCCATACATGTACTTGTCCAAAAAAATATTTTGTTGATAGATGTACTAACATCCATTTGAACTAAACTGAATGTAAACATTATCTAGATACACCAAAATAATTACAACTACAAGTAGCTTATACAATGAGCTTAAGTTAAAGCTGCCAAAATACAACAAGCAATGTGATTTAATTAGGTTGGCACAAACCCTAATGTTGCAGGCTTGCAGCTGCTAAGGTAGAGGCATGGTTGACTTTTTGGATCTTTTTAGGCCTCCTAACTAGATTGTTAGTCTTCTATCAAGACTTCTTCTTGTATTTAAGTTTGCAATTTTCATCGCTTGGCTTCCCACATGTCAGACTATTATGACCCCATTACTATTATGACCCAATTACTTGCACCTCTTAGTGCTGCTCAAATGAATGGAAGTCACTTTTTGAGGGATGGGAAGTCTGCTTTTCCTTCTCTTGTGCTTCTCTAGCCTTCCCTTTTTCCTAAGTTCAGAAGGGGGATCCAAAGTAGGCAATGTACTCTCCTCATAGAAGCACGAATCAAGAATAGGGTGAATTATGCCATCACAAAGCTTTATATACCTCTCAACATGAAACCAATCACAACCATAATCGGCCAACTTGGGCTTTAGGTTGAGAATGCACCTGGGGGCATACTTGCAGGGTGAGCTACTGATTTGCCACCTTTTATAATCCCAATAATGGTCTCCCAACTTGACAGTGAAATTTATGGATCCCTCTCTAACATCAAACTCCCTCCTCCCACCTAGCGCTAAGTTACTACAATTTCTGGACTCTAGCTTAAGTTGCTTAAGCTTTTTCTCCACAAATGGTGTCACATTACCATCCCAATCAGCTAACATCTGAAACCTCTTATCAAATCTAGCCTTAATAAGCTTTCTAATCTCTTCTAGCATAGTGTATATTAGTTTGCCCCTATGCTTCACAATGGCATTGTTGAAACTCTCAACAAAGTTATTTGTGTTTCCATCTAGCTTAAGTGTCTGATCAAAGTTAGACCTTATGTTCCAAGGGCTCATTGTCTCTTAACCAATTAAAAGCAAAAATGTCCTTTTCCTTAATCTTCTCCGTTGCCTTTTTAAAAACAAGCTCTAAGTATGCATTGACAACAGTATAAAAGAAGTAATGAAACCAAGCACCTTCACCATTTTAGGGTGAGGGGAATAAAAAGATATGGTATTATTTTCCAAAGAAACCAAACGTAAATATTGACAACTTTGATTATATGTTGAGTATGCACATACGAGGTACTTTGAAGCAAAGTTTTTGCAGCAATAGAGGACACAAATCCTCCTTAAAGCTTGAGGCATGATATCCTTTAAAGCTTTGATTGTGCCCTACATCATAAACAACAAATTAATAAAGTAATTAAAAAAATATAATTAATTTTGATAGTTGTTCCTTGTGTCTATCAGACATGATTGTATACTTGGGACTGTCTTCCCTTGCATCTAGTGCAGTTGCTAGTCCATGAAGAGAGAAGCTCCACTCCTCTTCATCCTCTTAGGGTGCAACTCCATATACTAAGGGGTACTGCCCTTTCTAACACCATGGCAGTGATAAGGATGCCTTTATATGGCCCTTTCAAGTGGTAGACATCAATGCTAATGAATGATCTACAGTGTTGTTTGAATGTAGCAATGGATGATCCTATACAAATTTGACACCTCTTGAAAGATGGATTCTTATCAGAGCCTTCAACCTTCCAGTTGATAAAAGATAAAGAGTTAGGGTTCCTGTCCTGAAACACATTCATGTACTATGGCAGTACCTTATACCCTTTATCATGTTTGCCCTCAACCACATCTTTCATTAATTTTCTTACCCTCCAGCAAGTGTAATCAGGAACTGCAACCCCAAACCTCCTTATTAGAGTTTTCTACATTGTCTCCTTATCCATATTAGGATTGTCCTTGAAATCAACTAGCAACATAAATGCAACCCATCTAGATGAGGCATTCTTATTAAACTGAGCATTAGGACACTTATGACCCTCAGTTAAGGACATAATAATCTAAGTGCACTTTTTCATAAGCACAACTATATGGATTTAGAATGGGTCATCATTGTTGATACACCTCTGTGTGTATCTGCTCCTAGTATTCTTAATTTTTCTTAAAGTAATACCACGCTAAACACAGTAATCCTTCATCACATCTATCAACTCTTCTTTACTCGTGAAGATATCACCAACACTTAGGCTCACCTTCCCATCCCTGTTTTTAGTCCATAACTTGTTGTGCCTTACCCTTAGCCATTTTGTTGACAATTAGTAAGTCCTCACCAGCATCATCATCATCGATATTACCATGTCCTAATGTCATGCGCAACTGAGTGCTACTCTCTAAGTCAATATCATCTGATAATTCATTTTCAAACGCTAAATCATCCTCCTTATTAAATGAGAAGCTCTTAGACTCTTTAGATCGATTTGATTAACACTCTCTAAAGCCATTGTCCTCATTGTCATCATGGTCACTCCTTTTATCTACTGCCCCTAAAATTATCCTCCACATCACTATCAAACACATCAACCTCTGTTATTTGTGGTTGGCATAATGAATGCATATAAAATCATAAAACCCTAATAAATCATCCCTCGCTATCCCCAAATCAAAGTCTTTCCTTGATTGTGAAGTACCAACATCTGTAGCTTTTCTCTTTGAAGGGCTAGGGTAGTTTGCAATCTAGTCGAGACCTTCTAGGGGTGCATATTTGCTGGGAGGGGTTGTTCTGTGTAGGTACATGTTGGAAGGGACTTGTTGTAAGTGTTTAAGTTATAGAATTAGGGTTTAGAAGGATAGTTTAAGGTCTATTTAGAGGCCTTTTAGGGCTGCAGATTTGTTAGGAGGGGTTGTTATTGCAATTTCTACAAGTATACGGTTTATCATCGTGGCTTTTACAGATGTCGTCCTCAGGGATTGGTCAAAATTGGGTTGCTAAAATCATAATTTCAACACAAGAGCTTGTAAAATTCAACACAATACTCGAAGTTACAAACAAAATTCATAATTTAATTATACTATTTTGAAGACTAAGAATAAATTCTAAAAAAAACTAAAAACGAAATGAAGTTCAAGATGATTAAAACTACCCAGCTCTCCCCTCTCTTCCTACTTATTCTACCCCCTTTTGTTTAGCCGAATAGCCCCCTTTCCCCCAATCATTGCTTTAATAACCCCTCTGTAACTGATGGCTTAACGATATTGATGTTAAATCAATAATTTGTGAGGAGAGAGAGAGTGTAACAGATGGGGAGAAGAAGAACGACATCCATAATGAACTAATGTGCGTGCTTTTCTGGGCAATGACTAGAGGAAGAAGAAGCAAGGTTGGAGCTCACGTGCCTTCCACATGTGAGAATAAGTGAGACAAATGCTGGGGAAGAAAAATGGGTTGCGGTCTGGCCTCGACGCTTGAACCGGCCCACAAGAGAGAGGGGAGAGGGGAAAATAAGAGAAAAGAAGGAAGAGGGTAGCCAGGCTAGGTTGGAGGCCCGTTGGGGCAGCAGAACAGGCCCAACATCGTTGGGCAAATGAAGACTGAGGATGAGGGGGTCCAGAGGCGTGTTGGATAATTTGGCCACCAGGCTTTGGCCTGACTTAGGATTTTTATTAATTTTTTGCTCTCTTTTCTTCCTTCTTCATTTCCTACTTGATCCAAGCCTCATTTTGAGCTAATTATTCATCTTTTCTCCAACTTTACCAATTCCTATAAAATAAACAAAAAAATATTAAAATCCTAATTTACTCATTTATTGTGAAGCAAATAATAGATAGTAAAAGGTATAAATTAACTCAATTTCTAGTTGAACAAATACCCCCACAACTAAATTTTGCTCGTGCTCGAGTAAAATAAAACTAAAAATCCTAGAAAAGAAAATAAGATCCTAACTCACTTTCATAAGAATCACGACTGCACTTAGCATGTACAACAAACTCTTTAAACCCCTAGGTTATCCCTAGTGGACGAGGAAGGTCTCCTGAGAGTTTGCAGAAAAGATACACATAAAATCTATAAAAAACAAAAAATATAAAATCGAAGATCTTTTTGATTTTTTTTTCCAAAACTTATATATACAACACCGAAGAAACATATATACACATTCTAATTAACCATATCACTCAAGTAATCAAAGAGCTAGATCATATATAAGCACAATGTACACATTATGAACCCCTAATCCTCACTGACGACATCTATACAAAATCTTTCACGCCACTTAGAAATTTTGTACAAGTGTGACTGGTAGAACCTCACTTTCGAGATATGTGGAATCACTCCCACTCATGTGTTTAAAATATAATAAGGTTAATTTAATTCTCTTTCAATCAAACAAACTGCCATAGGCTTACTAAGATTCTCAATTTTCCACCACTAAAATGGAATATGCATAACAATAATCATGAGGAATTTTTAAGGGTTGTAATGGGGCAGAGGTAAAGGGTAAGAGAGGGATAAATGATTTGTGAAATGAGGAGCTAAAAGGCAAGGCTAATGAGCAACCAACACTTACATCAATTATAATAAGCACACACTCTCTCAGAACACAAAATAAGAACACACCCCACAGTAAATTGACCGTTGGAACTGAGTATACATAAGCATACATCCATGCCAAACACTTTTATTCACAACTCTTTTTTTTTGAAATTTTATTGAGAGATTTTTTTTAGATTTTGTTCCAACTCCTTTTTTCATTGGATTTTTTTTCATTTGAACTTTTTCCTTTTTTTTTTCATTTTTCTTGCTTCTGGTTTCTTTTTTGTTTTTAGGAAGAAAATGAATGTATGGCATGTACGAGAACAATACAACTCAATTCCAAATGATCACCATGATACATCCCCTCATATACCAAAATCATCCGCTAAAGTTATAAAATACCCAAAAGTTACCTACCAAATAATGAAGCGTTGCTTCACTAGCCTTGGCTTAGAGGTAGGAAATGTGCTTAGGCTAAGGATTAAAGTGAACGCTTCACAACAAAAAGGTTTAAGCTCAAAGCATTTAACAAAGGGTAAAAATTTCAAATCAGGGTGGCAATTTGGCTATATAGCTCACAAAAAAAAATGCCTCTATTATATTATCATAATCCATTTGCAAATGTGATTTCAAAGAACATCAAAGCAAGGTCTACAGATGTAGGCATGGAAGAGACACACATGAAAGAAAAACATGAGACTAAAAATGATGAATTAGTCTTTAGGGCTAAAAATCTCACAGGTTCATCTACCACAGTCGAGCTTGCTTAGAATTAATGTCGGGGGGTTAGGATCGTATACAGACAACATACTTTAGGGCTAAGTTCTATCAATGATCACCACATCTATACACAACCTAACAACTAAGATACCAGAGAACATAGTCAATCAAAATAGCATATACATTCCCCAAAAACAAACAAAAACCTTCTTGGTTTTCAAAAATTTTTCATTTTTTTTAATTTTCTTTTTTTGAACGTAGTTTCCCCACTCCCACACCTAAATCAGACAATGTCCTCATTAGGAGTGAGAAGAAACACAAAAATCCAAAATAAGAATGTATATACAAAAGAAAATATGACTTAAAAAGAAAGAAAAATGACAAGACTCTAAACCTAAAAAGAAAATAATAAAAATAAAACAATACAACAAATATATACAAAAGAAAACAAAATAAAAAGAGGAGATAAAGAGGAACGATCATACCAGGTCAAGTGTTGAATTACACCTAAGCTATGCCTTCCTTACGATTAAGGAATTTATCGAGCATCAACCACTCTGTATCAAAATAAACATTGCTACTCAAATTAAAACTCATTAGTGCATGAAGTAGCTTACCAAACAAAGAAGTCCAACTCTCAAACACATGGAAATAGTAAAAAGTAGAGAGTCAGAGTCGGAAAAAGTACATCCACCATGTCCTTCTAGCACAGGTAAGGGCCCACTTCAACTTGCCAAATTGTTGGGCCTAATCAAAAAGTGGATAGACATACTTATAGCGAGTCAGCATATAGGTCATTTGCGTAGAAATTGTGTCATCATGAGCAATATAAGAAAAATAGTGGATCTAAAGTTCACAAGTCCTTTAAGTCCAATATGCATAAGAGTCTGATCTAAATCAAAAATTTTTAGTGGCAATACTCTCAGACTTAACAAATTCAGACTTGTGAGGTTCAAAGAGGAGGTCAAATATTATAGGGTCAAAAGAAAATGACTCATATTCGACACACAGAACCACATCCAAACTCACATTGACATCAAACCCACATGAAAAAGATTCATATTTCACAGAAAGAACATCATCATCAAATTCCAAATTAGTGGGCTCATCTTCCTTCTCACATAACTCCTGTGAAATGTCTTTTGAATCATCTAAATTACGAGGCTCAACTTCAGGCATGATGCTCATATATAACTAACTAGGATTCTCAAGGTCGACACCCACCTCAAACTCAAAAGAGTCATTAAAAGGGGCAGGTAGGTCAGCATAAATTAAGACATCATCAGTGATGTCCTTCTGTGAGCTAGTGTAGGGTGCAAGGTTAGGGGATATAGACAGAGGGGGGGTCACTTTCTTGTTCAAGGCTAGACAAAGGCATGACATCATTCAATTTAGGCCTAGCAAGATAAGAGGACTCAAAGTCATCACAAAGACTAACTTCAAGTTTAGGAGATCCTAAACTAGAGTCAAGCTCATGCAAATTAGTATGCTCCCTACGATGACTGAAACAGTGAGAATATTAAGCAATTCTCTGTTTCATGGTCTCTACCATTTTATCAGTCAATTCATTTATCATCTTCTCAATACTTGCACATGTAGCATCAACATAATCACGATATGGACAATTATGAACATCATGATAAGAAAACTCACAATATTCACACAAAATAGGAGGCAAACAAGAGTAAGTATATGAATGTATACAGTGATATGGGTGGTCAGGATTAGCATGTCGTGAGTTGGGCATCTTGAATTCTTTCTAGCTTGTTCAAACTCATAAGTATCCCAAGCTAGTTTTTCAAAGAAATCTCATACCTCATCTTGAGTTCTAGTTAATAATCTCAGTAAACCTTCAGGGAACATAGACTCTACATAACCTCTAGATTCAACATTTAGACCCACAACGATGACCTTACAATTTTTTTATTTTTCAAAATTTTGATTCAATTGAGCACAATAATGATTAAGTCTCGAAAGATAACTCCAGAAAGGTTCATGCTCAAATTGTGGAAAATTGAAAGCTGGCATGCTTGAATTTTTTTTTCAATTTTAAGAATTTTTCAAATTTTTTTTGGATTTTCAAATTTTTTCCCTTTTTTCTAAGGTTTGTTTAGAGGAAAGAAAATGTCTCTTGGACACTAATCATAAACTAATGACTAAAACAAAAACAAGACACTTAAATAACAAACTAACAAAAATAGAACTATAGTACCAAAAGGAAAGGAAGACCAAAAAGATTTAAACATCAAGAAGTAACCCAACATAAAAAATAAAAAAGAAGCACACACACAAAGCATGCACACCATTTTCTTTTTCTGATTTTTCTTTAAACACACACAAAATAGAAAAAATGAAAACCTAAAACAAGATAAAAACTAAAAATAAAATAAAATAGAAAATAAAACTCTTAAAGTCAGAGCTCGATATACAAAAAATTTCATACAATCACAAGGAGCATAAATATAATTTTTTTCAATTTTTTTCTGGGCCCAAACAGTGCAGAAAAATCCAAATAGGAAATTAATTTCAAAAATCAAAGAAAATTCTAGGCAGTCTTAAAAATTTTAGAAAAATTCACATAGACTCTAAAAATCATGCTGAATCCACAAAAAAAATCAGTACAACAAACATCACACCAAAAATGCTCCAAAAAATTCAAATAGATTCTGAAACTGATGAAAATTTTACACTGATATTGCTGTTTTTTTGTTGTTCGGTTCAACCTTTTTCTGTTTGCTTCACATAAACCAAATTAGTTAATACTGTTTTTTCAGTAGTAAACAACCTCTAAAAATAAAATGAAACGACTCTAAACAAAAATCAATATACTAACTTAATTCAAAAATAAAAAATAATCTAAACTAAATCAAAACCAAAAACTAAAATACTAAAACCAAATAAAAACTAAATCAAAACCAACAATCACAATTATAAAACTAAAACAAAAATGACTCAACCGACTTGAAGCAACCAAATTTCACAATCGCCAGCCCCCGGCAACGGTGACAACAACTTGTTGTAATTTCCACAGGTATACAGTTTATCATCGTAGCGTTTACGGATGTCGTCCTCAGGGATGGGTCGAAATTGGGTTGCTGAAATCATAATTTTAACACAAGAGCTTGTAAAATTCAACACAACGTTCGAAGTTACAAACAGAACTCATAATCTAATTATACTATTTTGAGGACTAAGAACAAATTCTAAAAAAACTAAAAACAAAATAAAGTTCAAGATGATTAAAACTACCCAGCTTCCCCTTTCTTCCTACTTGTTCTACCCCTTTTTCGTTCAGCCGAATTGCCACCTTTCTCCCCAGTCATTGCTTCAAGAACTCCTCTATAACTGATGGCTTAATGATATTGATGATGAATCAATAATTGGTGAGAAGAGAGAGAGTGTAACGGATGGGAAAAAGATGAACGACAGCCATAATGAATTGATGTGCATGCTTTTTTGGGCAATGAGTAGAGGAAGAAGAAGCAAGGCTGGAGCTCACGTGCCTTCCACACGCAAGAATAAGTGAGACAGATGTTGGGGAAGAAAAATGGGTAGCAGTCTGGCCAGGACGCTTGAACCAGCCCACGAGAGAAAGAGAAAAGGGGAAAAGAAGAGAAAAGAAGGAGGAGGGAAGCCAGGCTGGGCTAGAGGGTCGTTGGGGGGTAGCAGAACAGGCCTAACATAGTTGGGCAAATGAAGACTGGGTGATTGGGGTGCTAGGCTTCGGCCTGGCTTAGGATTTTTTTTTACTCTCTTTTCTTCCTTCATTTCCACTTGATCCAAGCCTCATTTTGAGGTAATTATTCATCATTTCCCGAATTTTACCAATTCCTACAAAATAAACAAAACAATATTAAAATCCTAATTTAATAATTTATTTTGGAGCAAATAATAGATAGTAAAGGGCCTTCATTGCAATCAGAGCTTTTTGGATTACATTGTAGAAGAAGTTAGGTACTAAGCTGAAATATAATACTACTTGTCATCCACAAACTGATGGACAAACTGAGGTTACTAATCGAACCTTATGAACACTCCTAAGAGCTTTGATTAAACCTCATGCAAAGGTTTGCGATTTGCTTTTACCCCATGTAGAGTTTGCTTACAACAGGACACCAAGTAGGGCTACTGCTCTTTCTCCATTCAAGGTGGCCTATGGAATTGATCCCCTTAGTCCACTTGATCTCACACCACGGTCCTTTGATCAAAAGCCAAATGCAGATGTAGCAGCAAGGTTAGAACAAATCAAGAAGATTCCTGAGTTGGTAAGGAGCAAGATTGAGGAGACTAATGAAGCTTATCAAGCTCACGCCAACAAGCATAAAAAGAAAGTGGTTTTTCAACGTGGAGACCTCGTATGGATTCACCTTAGGAAGGAAAGATTTCCATCCAAAAGGAAGAATAAGCTTATGCCAAGAGTTGATGGTCCTTTTGAGGTACTTGAACATATTAATGACAATGCTTACAAAGTTAATTTGCCAGGTGACTATGGAGTTTCATCCACATTCAATGTAGCTGATTTGAAAGCTTACCAAGATAATGATTACCTTGCTAATTTGAAGATCAAGTCTTCTCAACAAGGGGAGGATGATGGAGTCCCCACCACCATAGACAAGGAACAAGGTCCAACAAGTCATACAAGGTCCAATACAAGCTCCAAATTTCAAGCATTGACTCACATTGTTGAAGAGAGTCAAGGACAAGCACATGGGTTAAAGAACCAGAATTTACTCGTTTTTGTTCACCTCATAACTTAAGCTACATTGTGGCTTAAGTCTTGAATTTTTGCATTTTTGGAATCCTCATGATGTCTACTTTCATGTCCAAGCATTAGTTTTCAATCATACCTACAAGAGGATGGGAGATCAAGGAATTTTATCAATCCGGTCAGATTGGGCTCCATTATGCACGGTTTAATGTTTAATCCTAATTACCCTACTTAAACATGCTATAACCTTGATTTCTTTGGGGGAGGGGGTTTATACACATCCCAAAGTTACCCCCCATGGCTTGAAAACCAAATCATACTCACTTTTGATAAGCTTAAACTTTGTCCAAAAACCAGTCAGAATCATGCTTGAACGCGGTTTAGCATAACCCGATCCATTCCTTAGCTTCAGCCGGCCCTCTCACTTGCAAAGCTGATTGGCACATTTCCCAAGGCTTAGTACATGTCCCAAAGCATCCAATGACGGGCTGCAACCTTGGTAAGGGCAACCAATAAGGAGTAAGCAGCAATGGAGGATGTCTTTTGCATTTGATTGGATAGCCGAAAAGGGAGAGCTTCTTTACGGCTGGCCAATGGCATTCAAGCAAGCATTTAGCATGTTTAGGCTTTAGTTATGAGTAGATTGATGTATGATAAGCATTAGTACTACTTTACTTTATGATTTGAATGTATTAGATTAGTTTAAGTAAGCTTGTACTTAGTTAAGCTCAAACTGGTTTGTATTAGTTTCTTAATACCTTTCCTGGCTAGTAAAGAAAGATAGAGGTGTGTGCTTGTGTGTGTGCTTACTAGCTTGGCCATTTTTGCTGATTACATAAAGACCCACACAGCCATAGCAAGAACATAACCTACTTTGATATATGAAATCAGTTTGAGAACTCCTTAGCTTTCTTTCTTCAAACCTTGCTTGCTTATCCTTAATTAGGCCAATTAAGGTTGTGTTCAAGTCAAGTCTTAACCTTGATTAAGTGGTGATATATATATCTTAATCAAGATTAAGGGCCCTAGACTCATGTTTGGTGGTGTTTCTCTATCCATTAATTGAGTTTAGTCTATCATATCTTTGGTTACTTCACACGGTTTCAAGAGAAGCAAAGTGAGTTTACTAGCTTTAATTTTGAGTCAGTAATTCATAACTTTGAATCTCTTCCATTTCCAATTCATTCACAAGCTTTCTTACATCCATTCCCATGCTTAACCAAAGCTAAGACTACTCCCTTTAGTCTAGCTTCCATTCAAAACACATAGCCAAACTCAACCGTGCAAAGTAAGTAAACTCGGCCTCAGAAATCAGCAAAGTGGCACGGCCACCCCGTGCCTAAGAGCATGACCGTGCCTCCCTTTGGTCGTGAGTTTTCCCTTATTTTAAGCTGTATTCTTGATGTGTGTTGGCTTGGGTTGTTCCTTCCCTTGAGACATACATTAGTTTATGGATTTTGTTGAATTGCAGTGAAGGCCCTCATCAATTTGTAATGGTGTTATAGGCTACTTTGCTACCCTTAGTCTAGGTCTTCTAATTGGAAACTATTAGGTCTTGCAATGATTGAAGATATTTTGGGTTAGGTTTTTGAAGAGTTTCCAATGGGAATCACATTCTGAGTAGAAAGGGCTACTATCAAATTATAAGCCCATCCATGCCCTAGCTTCACTAAGTGTAGGCTTAGTGTCATGTTGGGCTTGGGGTTGAGCTTGCGGTTGGGTTAGGGCTTACTCTTGGGCTCTTTGTTTGGCTTCATTTAACTTGTCCAGACCTTCAACTATTTTTTGCAAATTGTTTACCTTAGGTAGCTCTTCATTGTACGCAGGAATGGCAATGTTCTTTTTCATTTTCCCCCCGTGATTAGCCAACCTAACCCAGTCACCTATTTGTGCTAAGTGGCCACCTCTGGTTTTCTCTACCAATAGAATGTCATCTAAACCTAGAAAATTTAGGCAACTTCACTCCATTTTTTTGTAGTTGAACACCTTACATCCCTAAACATGTCAATGATTTGATACTTGTCAATAACAATATTATGGACTAAAATCATTCTATCCTTATAATGAACTACCAAACATCTGTCCCTCTGTTAAGTAAAGGATAACTTGTTATAATCAAGGTGGCCACACTTAACTAACACACAATTAACCACAACAAGTAATTTAAATATATGACATGTAATTAAGCAACACCCATTGCAGTCATTAACTTTGCATATATAAAAAAATAGAGCATGGAAGATAGAGTAGGAACGAGTAATTTGAAGCAAAAATTCACATAATCATAGACTGATTAAATTTCACCCATTACATATTTAACGCAGTCATCAAGGCATTTACTATAAACAAAACTCTAACTTGTTATTTATAATTTCATGACCTACGAAGTTTATAAGCCCTAACCCAACAAACCCGAGGTCTTAAATTACCAGCTACAATTCTCATCTATAGACATACAATTACAAAAATTGACTTATGACAACCCACATTCTCCATTTTTAGCTAAAATGAAAGCAAGTATTTGAAGATAGTCACAACAACACAACTATCAAATCACAAAAAAATTAGGGTTTTCAACAATACTTACCATTGTGGAAACCTCTGATCCTTAGCTTCCAATCGCAAATTATCTAAGTCCTCAGTTGCTCCTTCTTCGTCATCTTTAGTTTTCAATATGGGTCTTGAGAGTTGAAGGGGAGATGGTGTTTGCGATTGAAGAGAAGAAGGGGGGGGGGGAAGACAGAGAGAGAGAGAGAGAGAGAGAGGGGATGAGTTGAGTGATGGTCTCTGATTTCTAGTCTGTGTTAATTAGGTCCCTTACTTACACTTCACAGGTTTTGATAAGGACATTATGTCATCCAATAAAAGTCGATCGACATCTACCCACTTGTCACCGGAAAGTACCTATTAATACTTACCTGACAATTTTGTGCATCTCAAAATACATTCCAATAACATGGCCTCCAAAAAATTATTTCCACAAAAAGAGGGGGGTACCTCTGAGCAGTTTTTTGTTCATTGTCATTTGAAACAAATACATGTTAAGCCAAAAATCATGCATTGTTTTAATAATTATTTCGATTATATTATATATATTATTTCATCTAATTTACTTTATTTTATATATTTTTCAGGACTTGCATTAATTAAATAAATAGGAGGAGAGAGGACGTCGAAGTTCAAGTTTTATACGCTTGGTTATAATGACGGTCAAAAATTAATAATTTATGGAAAATATTATTTTCATAATTATTTAATTGGGCTAGGGTTTCAAGAGTTGGAGAAGAGCTAAAAGTCTTGAGGGGGAAGAAGTCTAAAGAAGAAAGGAAGAAGGAACTCAATAACCCTAATTATCCTCATCATATATCATGTCACCACCATCATCCTAAGGGACATACAAAAGCTCACACCCTCCTTCTTCCTCCTCAGAATCACCTTCACCCTCACGCAACCCCCTTCTTCTTCCACACAATCAAGCCACGCCCTTCTCCATCACCATATCATACCCATCATCTTCTCATCATCATCTTGCATCACACCTTCTTCATCAACCCCACGCCTCAACACCCTCACCAAAAACTCACCACGGCAGCCTTCACCTTCACCACCATTCAATCACCATGCCACCTCACTCCTCATCCATCACCATACTTCTCAATCATAATCATCCTCCTCCATCACGCATCCCCCATCACAAAGCCAAGTATTATTGTCATATTTCTTCTTTTTTTTGTTTTTACTTTATTTTATTTTATTTTATTTTATTTGTTTAGTTTATTATTAAACATGAATCCTTCGGTTAATTATGATGTTATTTTTAATATGAGTGAGTAATTGTTTTATGCTTAGTATAATCTTCTTGAAGTCATGCTAAATTTACTATTTTGAAACAAGTCTTATATTTTATTGCCTAGTTGATTCATATTCATGATTCTATAGTGATTAGCGTTTATCGTTTATGATATTCGTGTTAAATTAATTAGAATGCATGCTAGTTAGTTTAATACGATTTCAATTGATAGTTTAGAAGACTATAATACGTAAAAGTTATAGTCTTTTATGCTTAGGTATCACCCTAATTAATCATGGATGGCTCAAACCCATATCTTTTAATTAGGTAATCGCTTTAGATCTTTGTTAAATCGATTTGCCGGTAAAGTGGTTACAAAGTGTTAAATGATGTTTTTCTAATTCTTAATGCTCTAGTTTGGTTAAATTTTTGCGTTGGTGTAAAGATTATCAAATTAGTAGGGTTTATATTAGGGTTGGACCTAAGTAAACTAGAATCTAAGGAAAAACGGGGAAGAACCGTTGGTGCATGTCTTCTACAGTTTAACTCATGAATGAAATTAACTTGTGTGTTGATGATAAATATTAATTTGCATGGTGGATTGAGATTATACTAAGTATTCTTCATAAATTTGACAACTTTTAATCATTATTTGTGGCTTAGAGTTAATTTGATTAGTTTGTTAATTTTTGTTCTATTTTTATTAGCATCAATATAATTTCAATCAAGCCCCCCAAAAGTATATCTTTTAGGAGTGCTAGGTATTTTCAGATAGTTTTGATTTTGATTTTTAGAGTGGTTATAATTTTAGATTGATTTATATTCAGTTTTAGTATTTAATTGACGGTTTGTTAGAAATTAGACTAAAAATAGTTATTTTTGTTATTTTTCAATTTTTATCATTTCCTAGGGTTTATATAGTGTCCTAGTTTGTCGATATTTAATTTCGTAAGTTTTGGAAGTTATTTGATAATTTTTCAGAATTATTTTGTGAAATTGATATGTGCAGGTTTTTAGGTTATTAATTTTAAAAATTTCGATTTTAATTGTTAATTCACGATTATTAGGTATTGTTAAGTCCAGAAAACTGTGTCCTAGAATTAGGGTAATTTTTGTAATTATTTTTGTATTTATATTTATGCAGATTATTTTATTTCCAATCTCAGATTTAATATTCTGCATTGATATTCTGTGGTAATTTTCTAATTTGATTTTGCTGAAATTATCTGGATACAATTGAAGAGTTATAAGCTTATATACCTAGAGAATAATATTTTAGGTTACTGTTTACAATTTTTAATATTTATTTTCTGATTATTATTTACTGTTTTGATTTTTAATTAGAATTTCAGTTACTATTCTGATTTTATTTTTTCTAGATTATTTAGGAAAGCTTTTTACTGTTTTCTTTCCTGAATATAATCCACAATATTTACGAGCATCATTGGGTGTTTTCAGATTTTTATTCACTAGATTTTAATTCTTTTAGAATTATTAAGATTATATTTAATAAATTGGATGAGTAAAATCATTTAGGATTAAGCTAGCCTTTTCAAAACAATCTTTCCTCGTGGATCAATCCCTACTTCTCAACGCTATAAAAATTATTTAATAACCGAAGTAATGGTTAAATTTGTAGCTCTCAACAAGATTAACAATACATTTGCAAGTTCTCAAATGATCAAAATATAATCTTCATTTTTATTTCTACCTAATAATACCAAATAATATTATCATTATTATTATTATCATTATTATTATTATTATTATTATTATTATTAATAATAATAATATTATTATTATTACTATTATTATTATTATTATTAATATTATTATTACAATTATTATTATTATTATTATTATTATTATTATTATTATTATTATTATTATTATTATTACTGCTACTACTACTACTACTACTACTACTACTACTACTACTACTACAACAATTATTATTATTATTATTATTATTATTATTATTATTATTATTATTAT
>JACYFF010031957.1:75362323-75379099 GCA_017589665.1 Selenicereus undatus | reverse complement strand
GTTCGTAACGCCTTTTTACGTTATAAAATCCTATTTTATTTAACGATACGAGTTAAATTAATTATTGGCGTGCCTATGTGAGCGATGATTTTACTAAAAAGAATATTTTTATTGCTAGTAATAACATCATTATTTTTAGCTTTGAAAATCCTTCAATGATTTCTAAGAAGCGCTATTAACGGTTGTTAACGTGTATTAAATCAATTAGAAACCCGAGTACGATTAGGTTGTCAATCTTGGAAGTACTTCGATGGTTATTAAGTGAACCTGTTTGTATTTGGGAACTAGTGATCGATGAAATATTGTATTATCGATTTGGGTTTAGAGTTCGGGTTACGAATTAGACTAGCAGTATCGAATATGAACCAACTTGGGGCAAAAAATAGAGGGAGGGGCATTTTGGACATTTCGCGCGACACACCCTCCTTTTTCTCCTGGTGTAATAGCCCGACCCTAAATCATGTTTATTTATCTAATTAAGCCATGTTATTAATTTTCACATTTATTTATCTCATTTAATCATCCCGGTTGAGAGAATTCATTTTTGGGCCCCACTTTGCGATTCAAGTTTCATTTACCGTATTAATTTCGAAAAAAATGATAGTAGGCCTCAATAATTATGATTTAAAGATTAAATTATTTTTCAAGATATCACGTTCAATTTCGAGATTCGGAAAAAAAAGTTAAATTAATTGTACCCGGTTCGATTGTTTTTTTCCGAATCCAAGCTTATTTAAGGCCGATTTCGGCCCAACAAGTTCCTAATAGATTTGTTTAGCTAATTACCATCATTACCCCTAATTTTAATTAGTAAGAAGATATTTTTTGGAGGGTTAATTTCAACCAAGTGTTTTAAATGATTTACAACCAAGTGATCAATCAACAAAACATTAAGCTTTTCTACCTCTTCTTTCTCTCTCTAGCCGTGGCTCCCCTCCCCTTATTTTGCTATGTTGCTACTGCTGCCAGTGGCTGCCACCACCAGCCACCATTATCCACCACCGGTGTCCATCTAGCCATCATCCCCAGCCACCATCCACAACCACCACTAGCACCAAACTCAGCACCACCTTCACATCTTCTTATATTCAAGTTCAACTGAGGTAAACTTTTATCCAACTTTGTTTAATTCTTGGTTTTATGTTAGTTTTGATCATGAATCATGTTATTTTGATGCAATCAAGAATTATTATGATGTTTTATTGGTTGGATCATCTTGAAACCAAGTGATGTTTGAAGTTGTTCATGATCATGCAAGTTTAGGTGGTGATGATGGATTTTGATTGTTTTAAATGAGATTTTGTGATCTTTCGTATTGATAATGAGTATAAAGATGTTTATGGTGATTCACATAAGTTAGAGAGTGATTTTAGTGGGTGGTTATGTGAAGAAAAGATTGCAAATATGTTGTTATTGAGCTGTACACAGACCTAAAACAGGGGTCTGTTTGGAAAAAAATTGGTAATGCTTAGCACAACAAAAAATTATGATTTTTGGTGGGTTGATAGCTCAATGAGTTAAATTTCAATGGGTTTTTGAATTACTCAATTTTGAGTTGTGTAAACAAAGTTATGGCCACTTTACTGAAGACTGCGCATAATACATCGAAACTAGGAGCAGTTTTGAACAATGGACTTTACGAAAAAACTAGTATTGATTGGCTCATTGAAAATTTGTTATTTTTGGTGTGTAGATAGATCAATGAGTTATATTTCACATGCATTTTGAAGCGTCTTAATCAGAGTTCTGTGAAAAAAGTTATGGTCGTTTTCCAACGACTGCGCAAATTGAACTGAAATTGTGCACGTCTGTGTTCTACCCTAATTTTAGGGACCTTACTATGTGAATCATGCTTTGTGTCCTAAATAAAAGTTTCATAGGGCATTATTATATTTGCATATTGGGGTTTTACATCTTATTTGGAGGTCAGGAGTGAAAGATATCGATTTTCTATTGCAGACCATCAAGCGGTAACATGAGTGAATACATAAATCGTGACATTTGGAAATATTTTCAGAAGTTTCTATATAATTATGGGTATTACAAGGAAATTACAAAGTGTAGTGAGTTCAACAAGTTTGATTATATATAGAAGCTTACTTGGGTTTGAAAACCGAGTTAAGTGAGCATGAAAATGAAATTTGAGAAGTGGGCATTGTAATGACTCAAATTAGTGTCTATCGGATCAACTGAGGTTATTTGAGCTTTTTATGAACCCCTCAACACCCCTCATGGCATTGAGCCTTCTATTATCCTTTTCAGAGGTATTGACCATTCTATTATCCATTTTAGAAGCATCACACTTTCCATTATCCATTTCAGAAATATCAGAAACCCATATTTCACTTATATCAATTAAAATCTTTTCATTATCACCTCAATTTTTCCATTTGGTCTATTTTGCTTCAATTTGTTATATTTCAAGTTCAATAACCCTAACTTATTTATTATTCATATCATTTTGGTTTAACTTGTCTTATATTGAATTATTGGAATTGTAGAAGTCTTTTTAAATATATCAATTTCCATTAAAGTTACAAATTATGTCAGTGAATATGGTTTACTAACTACATTTACCTATAATTACATTTCTTTAGCAGAATCGAGGCCTAGTTTATCGTTTCCATTGTGCATAAGTATTATCAAGTGAAATATCATTTTAAAGACTTCAGGTACGTCCATTGCCTGTATCTTTAGAAATCAGAGTGTATTTATCAACGTTATCATGTTTTGGTAAATACATCAACGAATCAGTTTACATAGTGATTTATCAGTTAATTAGTGACCCTGTATATTATCATCTATAGGGCATTCGCCCTTCAGTTACCTGTGTGGCTTCAGGCCAGGTCCCCGATCGGCTTGGCAGGTGTACACCTATCCATAGATCGTAACAGTCTCAAGGGGTTCACTATCAGATAATAATTAGCAATGCAGTTTTATATTCATTTCATTCCCTATTTTGACCTTAAATGAATTGCATTGCGGGCCTAACAAATGTTTCAATGATCATTTAACATTTCAGGAATGCATTTACTGAGCTCCGGCTCACAGCTCGAAATGTTTTTCATATTTTGTGTTAGGCAAATGCTCAGAGAATTGCCCGCTAGCAAAGCAGCGGAAGAGAATAAGTTGAGCAAGGAAATCTGTATGAATCAGCGGTGATATAGTATATGCATACTTTATAGCTGTAGTTTGAATTCTTCGGTGTATGAGGATGTAGATTACATGGTGAATTATCTTACTATGGTTTAAAAACCTTACATTAGTTAACACTCGATTGTGAATGGATGATCATGTGTGAATGTGTATGGTTGAGGTTATGCTTAACTATGTTATTCCAGGACACATACTTCAAGCCTTGTCCTTTGGGACGGCGGCAACACCCGTATCATTGGGTTGTCTAGATTATAATGAAGGAATTTATTAAGGAAAATACAAGCAGTGAAACATGTTTAATTTCGGGCGTTACACCTGGGCTGCCTGTGAAACCCCCCCGAAAGTCTCTCTTTCTCTCTCTACGCTGCCCCTCTTCCACCTCCTCCTCTACTCATCCTTCATTTACATGGCCTTCAAGCTCAAAGCCCAGACGATTTTCACCACCTCCTACCTACAAAACTCATCCATTCGACCTCCCCTACAAGTTAGCCTCCATTTGGTGCGAATCTGGGCAGAGTTTGGAGCAAACGAACCACATTTCCAGCGACTCTGGGCGGCGAATCATCGTCCGAACGCGTACCCCAGGTATGACCACGCAATTCACATCTTATTTGCTTCAATTTTCATTAAATTAGGGTAGAAATCGCTGCTTTCAAACACCCAAATCAACCTCAAATCAGTAAGGGAGTTTTGGGTTTGTTTTAGGGTTCGAATTTCGGGAGTTTGGGCGCAATTTGGATCCTGTTCGAGTGTGGGTGAGCAAGAGCCGAAGGTTTGGAGTTGTTCGAGCCCTAAAGTCAAGCCAATCAGCCTTCGAACGAACACTTAGCTCAGATTCGAGGTAAGGGTTCATTTCCTTCTAAATTACTATTAATTTCAACGATTTTTTAACTAAATTAGTTAGTGCATGTTGATTTGAGGTTAGGAATAAGTTTGGGTGAACTTAGAATCGAAATTGAGGAAATTGCGAACATAGTGTTAATTGTGGGTTAATTGTATATTGAAACTGCTGCTGGATTATTAATGGCTAGACTTTTTGAAAGTTGGCTGAATTATTAATAATCAGATTAGCGCCTTAGAGTTGTCATTTCGTCGGTTTATTAGCCCTGAATCGTGTTATGAAGGTTAAAAATGCTAAATGGGTGAATTAAGGCATTAGTAAAGCATGCTGATTTCTGTTTAGGAGTTGTCACTAAATCAATACAATCATGTTTAAATTCTATTTAAGGTTACTAATGAGCATTCTACGCTTTTATATGTGGTTTTGTGAATTATTGGTTTGTTTATGACAATATTAAACCGAGTTGGTAGTTGGATGGTTTGAGGTGAGACTGTTGAATGGTTCGAGGATCTTGTGGTCGGTGTTGTGTGAGGAGGGAGCTTGGGTTGTGAATTGCCGCAATCGTGTGGATTGCAAGGCTATGTGTGGCTCAATGGGCTGATTCTACCAAGTTGTGCTATGAAGTGTATGAATGTGCTATGTGTAAACTCCTCTCCCTAAATGTGCTATGTGACCAATTCTTGAAACTTAAAACTTAAAACGTCTTTAAACAGAAGGGTCATTTAGAAAGCTTGTTTTCACAATTACTAAAACTTTTAAGTACTTACCAACTGCCTGATAGTTTATAAAGATGTTTATAGCCTAAAGAGACCCCAAATCATCGAACTACTCAGTGAGTGGCTCAACTGAATTGTCGATAGGTTTAGGAAGTTTAAAAACGAACTAACAGTGAGTTCGAAAATATTTTAAGGCATTGGTTTGTGTATGACTTCTCCTTGTGTTTAAAAGGATTTAAACGACCTGAAAAAGGACATCTTAAGGTGATAATTATGAAATTTAGCTGATTTCTATGCTGTTTGCTTATTTAAGTCTCAATTGAGTTTCGAGTTAAGAGCTAGTAAACCCATTATGTTTTAAGAAGCGTTTATGTTGAAAGTTTGCGAAGGAACCTTGTTTGCCTTATAAATGAGCCAAGTGCTTTAAGTTTGTGAATAGTAACAAGTTTGGAGCATTTTAAGCCTTCAGTTTATTTATACACCTTTAAGTTTAAAAGGGATTGAAATGAGTTATAAAATGACTACTGAGGACTTTATTACGAACCTAGTTTGAATTAAGCGCTAACTAAGTACCTTAAGTTCCAAATGGGTTTCGTTTTACGAATTAGCAAACGTATTACTTTTATAGGAAGCTTTTAAGTTTAAAAGAAAGTCGATTTATGTGTTAGCAAGCTTATTATGTTTACAAGAAGCTTTTAAAGTTAAAAGAGGAGTCGATTTACGAGTTAGTAAACGTATTACGTTTATAAGAAATTTTAAGTTAAAAATGAAGGATATGGACGTGTTAGTAAACTTCTTACGTCTATAAGAAGCTTTTAAGTTTAAAACGAAGTTGTTTTAAGTATTAACCAACTTATTACGTTTATAAGAAGCTTTTATGTTTAAAGCGAAGTCGGTTTACGTATTAACAAGCTTATGAAGCTTTTAAGTTTAAAAAGGCAGTCGATTTACATGTAATAAACTTATTGCGTTTATAAGAAGCTTTTAAGTTATTTATGAAGTTGGTTTATGTGTTAGCAAACTTATTACGTTTGTGAGAAGCTTCTGAGTTAAAAACAAAGTCGACTTACGGGTTAGCAAACTTGTTCCGTTTATAAGAAGTTTTAAAGCAAAAAACGATTGAGCTATAAACATTTCGAAAGGTTATGGTTGTTTTGTTTAAAATTAAGATTTCAGCCAAGTAATCAACTGAAAAAGAGAAAAGAAATGCGAATTTAAAGGATGACAAAGTGCTAGGCAAGTGGCCAGACCTTGAGGGTAGGAACTGGACTCAAGATATGAATTATCTTGGTGTGAGCTGTTCTCAGAAACTGGACGCAAAGATGGCGTGAGCTGTTTCCCCCTAAGGTAATGTTGGGAGCTGGACGCAAATATGGCGGGAGCTGGACGCAAATATGGCGTGAGCTGTTCCCGAGAGTTGGACTCAAGATATGATTATCTTGGTGTGAGCTATTCCCTGATGTATGATGCGTATGAAAACCTTGAGGGGGACTGGACTCAGGATATGATTATCCTGGTGTAAGCTGTTGCCCCAAAGAGGATAGCATCGGGGTTAAAGTTGCTCTGCTAAGACGTGTTTTGGCCAAAAGTTAAGTACGTATACCCCGGGGTTAACGTAGGTTAAGAGTGACGATGTCACTTAAGGGCGGTGTTGACCTCCTCTAGCCAGGACAATAAGATGTTTTTATGTTATATGCAAGTTCCTAATAAGTAGGAGATTTGGCATTTTGGCCATTTAAAGCAATGCAGAAAAGAAAGATTTCTAAGGGTCAATCGAGGACCATTACGAAATAAGTTCTTTTGAAGAATATAAGCCTCAAGAGGCCAAGTAAAGCGTTTTTAAGTAAAGAAAGAAAGCTCTCAAATGTACATAACCTGCATATATTTTATGAACGTGTTCTGAGTATAGTTTAAATGAAATTTGAAATGAAGTTTGGTTACATCCTAGTAATGCATCGAACATTTAAGCTTTTAAAGGTACACATCTTACAAAAGAAAGTTTCTTGCAAAGCCTTTCTTACCAATTTGGATGTTTCAGAAGCTTTTAGAAAGAATTTTAAGTTTTAAAGAAGTTAGCATGATTTATAAACTGTTCTTGGAATGTAACGAGTCACTATGTTTTCAAAAGTGTGTTTGAAAGCATCATATTCGTTCTTGTGCTACTTGATTATGTGCCTGAATGCTTGTTAGAAAGAAAGGTTGGTCGTTAAGGGCCTGGGAATGAGTTGAGGAGCTAGCATGAAGTATATGAGTGGTAATCTTTCCTTAGGGACTTTGATTGCCTAATATGATAGTAGTACACAAATACGTGATATGTGACTATTATTGGTATTAATCCCTGCAAATGGTTTTGGTTTTAAGTGGTAGGGGAATTCTCACTGAGCGTATGGTTGTTCATCCCTTTACTTATTCCCTTTTCTAGGTTCATTTTGAGAAGGTATAAGAGGAATTCTGAAGTAGTTTTGATGCCAACCCATCAGAAGTCTTTGGCAGCTTTGCAAGTGCTCGATCTGGCATGTTGTAAATATTTAAGTTCATTTTTGTATGTGGAACCATGTAGTCAACTTTGTACCTGTGTATATTTCATTCTGACTCCAACTTGTTAGTTGTTTGCTTGTGATTATTCTCGGGCGAGTGGCCCGAGGGGTTGAATTTGGGATATTTCAGCAAATAGGGGAAACTCTTGCAGTTTTGTTCTAGAATGACTATCTAAATGCTAATCCAAACCCTTGATCTTCAAGAGCCTTAAGGATTTCCTTCTAGGAAGTCCTGACAGTGTGACCCCTCCTCGGGTTGAGGGCGTTACATTAGGTGGCATCAGAGCCATAGGTTTGCATTATGCATTTGGATATCTTAATAGGTGTGTGCTATGTGAAATACGTGACTTATGTGCCTATGTGATCTTGTCTTGCCTGGTATTACTTGTATTAACAAATGTATAACTTATAATATGTATGTATATGCTAGTTCTTCCCTTACCATCTCAGTGGCAGTGTAGGATAGTTTTCCACATCGTCGATCGCGTTTATCGACCTCTCTGGTTGGCGGCATGGAATGCGGTTATATTTTTTCATTCAATGGATGATGGAGAAAAGATTGAAGAGGGGGACTTTCATTTTTGTAAAGCGGTTTCGTTTCATTGCAAGAAGATCAACTACAGAAGCAATGAATCTTATGAGATGGCTTATGAAATTCTAGAGGGGTAGAAGAAAAGGATTTGCATATGGTGTTCATTTATATTGAGAAGGCTTGTGATAGGGTGCCTTGAGAAGTGCGTTGCAATTGTTAAGAAAGAATTATTTACCTTTTTATTATGTTTATTGAAGATATGTATGTGAGAGCGGAGACTAAGGATTCGGATGCAGAAAGAGACCTAAAGGACTTGTTGATATTAGGTTATATCAAGGATTGGCTTTAAGCCATTTTTCAATCGTCTCGGATGAATTCACAAATTACATGTAAGATGAAATACCATGATGAATGTTGTTTGCTACCTATATTGTCTTAATAGAGAGACACTCGAAGGAACCTAACAATATGTTAGAAAAGTAGAGATGTATTTTGGACTCTAAGGGTTTTAGATTGAGTACTTAGAATGTAATTCAAGTGAAAAGAATGAAGAGGCACGGGAGGTAGTCACCATTGATATGATGATACCAAAGATTTAGAAGTTTAAATACTTGGATTGATCATGCAAGGTAACGAAGATATCGATGAGGACACTGGCTTCGTAATATGAGGCTGGGATGACAACAATGGAGGCTTAGGTTTAGAGTGTTGTGTTATAAGAAGATCCCAGGTTATAGGAAAGATGAGCAAAATTGGATTTAAGTGTAGTTATATAAGATTGGATGAGATTAGTAATTAAGTTTTTAAAGGGAAAGTATGAGTGACACCTAATGAGCATAAGATAAGGGGAGTAAGGCTTAGATGATTGGTCACATTAAGAGAAAGGATACCGATGCACTTGCAAAGGTGTGATAGCATTGCCCTTCAGGCCTGTAAGTTGGATAGAGGAAGGCCAAGGAAGCCTACGCATGTTAGTCCTAAAGAAGTTGCGTGTTAACCCCTAGTTGAAATTAGAAATGAGTCATCCTTTGTGTAATTATGTGACAGATGCCTCCTCAACGCGAACTCATATAAGAGCCAACTGCCATGAAGATGATATGTCAGTTTAATAAGCTTAAGCATCCCGAGTTTGTAGGTGGGGTTGACCCTCTGGTATACGATGAGTGGCTTCGGAGAATGGAAGACTTATTTGAGATCATGTAGTGCCTCAAGAGGTTCAAGGGCACCTGGCCACCTATCAATTTAAAAAAGAAGCTGAGTTCTTATGGGGGTCAGTGAAGCCTAGGGTAGGTGAACATGTGTTAACCTAGAACCAATTGAAAACCTTAATGGACGCTCAATATTACCCTCCAGACATAAGAAGAGTTAAGGACTGGGAGTTCTTATGCTTGAAGCAAGGAGAAATGAGCGTAATAGAATGTGCGACGAAGTTCAATGAGCTGAGCCGATTTGCACCAAATCAAGTGGCTACCAAAGAAATGAGAATGGACCACTTCGAACAGGGATTAAGAGGGGAAGTGAAACAGATAATAGCAGGATATACTTATGATAGTTTCTGAGAAATGTACCAGAAGGCCGTGAAAATAGCCCACATCATGAGCGAAACCGAGATTGAGAATAGAGAGAAGGACCAAGTAAAGGAGGAATTTTACCCTGGAGGTTCCAATTCTCAGGGAAATAGAAACTTCAGGAGGTTTAAACATGGGATGAATTAGGACAAAGGAAAGCAAGCTGCCTAATAAACACCGAGGAAACTTGTTAGTAAGCCTCATGAGATGCGTATGCAACATTACATGACCTCTTCCTTATGAACTATCTGCCATGCCGATCATACCTATAGAGATTGAGTTGTATAATACAAGGGAAAACGCTCCCAGATGATTTGGTGTGGCTAGAAATCCAAGGATGGGATGCTATTGGGGAGACCGAAAGAATAGCTAAGCGTAAAGTCACTTGGATTGTGAAAGGAATGCGGGAGAAGTACCCCCATTAATTCCTCCAAGTAAGCAATTTTGAGGACAAAATTCTTTTAAGGGGTGAGAGTGTAAGGCCCGTGTACTTTACTTTCTGTCAAGTTGTTCGTAACGCCTTTTTACGTTATAAAATCCTATTTTATTTAACGATGCGAGTTAAATTAATTATTGTCGTGCCTATGTGAGCGATGATTTTACTAAAAAGAATATTTTTGTCGCCAGTAATGACATCATTATTTTTAAATTTGAAAATCCTTCAATGATTTCTGATAAGTGCTATTAACGGTTACTAACGTGTATTAAATCGATTAGGAACCCGTATACGATTTGGTTGTCAACCTTAGAAGTAGTTCGATGGTTATTAAATTGAACGTGGCTGTGTTTGGGAACTAGTAATCGATGAAATAGTATATTATCGATTTGAGTTTAGAATACGGGTTACGAATTAGACTAGCGGTATGAAATATGAACCAGCTTGGGACAAAAAATAAAGAGAGGGAAGGGCATTTTGGACATTTTGTGCGACACACCCCCCATTTTCTCCTGGGCTGCCTGTGAAACCCCCCGATAGTCTCTCTTTCTCTCTCTGCTCTGCCCGTCTTCTTCGTCCTCTCCTCCTTTTCAATTTACGTGGCCTTCAAGCTCAAGGCCCAGAAGATTTTCACCACCTCCTACCTGCAAAACTCACCCATTCGACCTCCCCTACAAGTTAGCCTCCTTTTGGTGCGAATCTAGTCAAAGTTTCGAGCAAACCAACCACATTTCTGGTGGTTCTTGGCGGCGAATCGAGGCCCGAACGCGTACCCCAGGTATGGCCACGCAATTCACATCTTATTTGTTTCAATTTTCTATAAATTAGGGTCGAAATTGCTGCTTTTGTAATAGCCCGACCTTAATTCATATTTATTTATTTAATTAAGCGATGCTATTTATTTTTCACATTTATTTATCTCATTGAATCATCCCAGTTGAAAAAAAAAAATTCATTTCGGACTCCACTTTGCAATTCGAGTTTCATTTACCGAAAATAATTTTTCGGAGAAATTGATATTAGGCCTCAATAATTATGATTTAAATGATTAAATTATTTTTCATGGCATCATATTAAAAAAAAAAAACAAATTTAATTATCGCACCCGGTTTGACATTTTTTTTACCAACTCGAGCTCATTTAAGCCCAATTTCGGCCTAACAAGTTCCTAACCCATTTGCTTATCTAATTACCATCATTAAGCCTTAATCATCATTAGCAAAAGCTGATTTTTTGTGCTTAATTTTCAGCCAAGTAATTTATTTGCCTAAGGCTCATTTTGCACCAAGTAATTTTCAAAGCACTTTCTCTCTCTTCTTCTCTCCTCCTTCTCTCTACCCACAGCAGCAGCCCCCACCAGCTTTTATGGTGTTTCCGGCCACTCTCCGGCAAGGATTTCAATCCCCAACCACCTCCCTCCACCGGCTATCATCTTTCACTCTCAAAATCACCAAATACCATCTCCACCTCCACTTATTTCAAGCTCAAAGTAAGTGACTTCAATCTTGTTCCTTGAATTTTTGGTTTTTGCTTCTTGTTTTGGTTATTTTGATGATGGATCATGTTGTTTTTATTGAATTAAGAATCATCTTGGTGATGGATCATGTTGGAGTTGAAGCTAGGGTTAGGGTTTTATGTTAATCATGCAAGCCTCATGTTCAAGTGTTGAATTTTGATTGTTTTAAATGAGATTTTGTGATCTTTAGCATTGGCAATGAATATCAAGATGTTTATACTGATTTATATAAGTTAAAGAGTGATTTTAGTGGGTGGTTATGTAAAGAAAAGATTTAAAATATGTGAGTTAAAGCTGGGAAACAGACCTGAAACAGGGGCTACTTTGGGAATTAACTGGTACTGTTTGGCACATCCAAAATTCATGATTTTTTGTGTAGTGATATCTTGATGAGTTAGATTTCAATAGGATTTGGAATTACTCAATTTCGAGTTGTGTGGACAAAGTTATGACCAATTTACTCAAGACTGCAGAATGCATCGAAACTGGGAACTGAACTGGAACAGTAAATTCACGGAAAAACTTGTATTGATTGGGTCACTGAAAAATTGTGATTTTTGGTGTGTGGATATATCAATGAGTTATGTTTAAAATTCCCCTTGAATCGCCTTAATCCGAGTTCTGTGGAAAAAGTTATGGTCGTTGTGCTACGACTGCGCAGATTGATCAGAAATTGTGCACGTCTGTGTTCTACCCTACTTTTAGGGACCTTATTATGTGAATCATGCTTTGTGTCCTAAATAAGAGTTTTAGAGGACATTGTGAAATTTTCATATTGGGGTTTTATATCTCATTTGGAGGTTGGGAGTGAAAGATATGGATTTTCTAATGCAGACCATCAAACGGTAATATGAGTGAATACAGAAATCGTGACATTTGGAATTATTTTTTTTTGTAAGTTTTTATATAATTATGGGTATTTCAAGGAAGTTAAAAAGTGTAGTGAGTTCATTTTGATTATGTACAGAAGCTTACTTGGGTTGAAAACTGAGTTACATGAGTATGAAAATGAAATTTGGGAAGTGAGCAGATTAATAACTCAAAATTAGTGTCCTTTGGATCAAGTTAGGGTGTTATATGAGCTTTTATGAACCTCGCAGCACCCCTTATGGCATAAACCATTTGTCACCCATTTCAGAAGTATTAAACCTTCTATTATCCATTTCAGAGGCATTAACCATTCTATTATCCTTTTCAGAAGCTTCACACTTTCCTTTATCCATTTCAGAAATATCAGCAAACCATATATCATTTATATCAATTAAAATCTTTTCATTATTACTCAATCATTTTCATTTGGTCTACTTTACTTCAATTTGTTGTATTTCAAGTTCAATAACTCTAACTGATTTAATTTATTATTTGAAATGCACAAGTTATGTATCCCACTTTATTACTCAATTTTTGTTACACATATTTTTACTTACTCAATTAGGCGAGTAAGGATCATTTACTAACTACACATACTTACAATGACATTTATGAAACAGAGTTGGGGCCTAGTTATCGTTTCCATTGTGCATAAGTATTGTCAAGTGAAATATCATTTTAAAGACTTCAGGTACGTCCATTGCCTGTATCTTTAGAAATCAGAGTGTATTTATCAACGTTATCATGGTTTGGTAAGTACATCAATGAATCAGTTTACACAGTGATTTATCAGTTAATTAGTGACCTCGTCAGTTATCATCTACAGGACATTCGCCCTTTAGTTACACGCGCGGCTTCAGGCCAGGTCCTCGATCGGCTTGGCAGGTGTACACCTATCCATAGATCGTAACAGTATCAAGGGGTTCACTATCAGATAATACCTAGCAATATAGTTTTACATTTATTTCATTCACTGCTTTAACTTAAAATAAATTGCAAAGCGGGCCTAATCAGTGTTCAATGATCATTTAACAATTCAGGAATGCATGTACTGAGCTTCGGCTCATAGTTCGAAATATTTTTCATGTTTTGTTTTAGGCAAATGCTCAGAGTATTGCCCTCATGCTAGCAAATTAGCTGAAGAGAATAAGTGAAGCAGGGAAATCCAGATGGATCAAAAGTAATGTTGTATATGCATACTTTAACGTTGTATTTTGAATTCTTCTGTGGATGAAGATGTAGATTACATGGTGAATTATCTTACTATGGTTTACAAACCTTACATTGGTTAACACTTGATTGTGAATGGATGATCATGTGTGAATGTGTATGGTTGAGATTATGCTTAACTGTGTTATATATAGCACTCATGTTTCAAGTCTTGTCCTTTTGGACAACGGTAATAACCTTATCATTGGATTCATCAAATTACAATTAAGTGATTTATTAAGGAGAATATGAACAATGAAACATGTTTAATTTGGGGCGTTACAACTTTCAAACACCCAAATCAACCTCAGATCAGTAAGGGAGTTTTGGGTCTGTTTTAGGGTTCGAATTTTTGGGAGTTCGGGCGCAATTTGGGTCCTGTTCGAGTGTGGGTGAGCAAGATCCAAAGGTTTGGAGTTGTTTGAGCCCTAAAGTCAAGCCAGTCAGCCTTCGAACGAACACTTAGCTCGGATTCGAGGTGAGGGTTCCTTTCCTCCTAAATTACTATTAATCTTAACGATTTTTAACTAAATTAGTTAGCACATGTTGATTTGAGGTTAGGAATCAGTTTTGTTGAACTTAGAATCGAAATTGAGGAAATTGCAAACATGGTGTTAATTGTGGGTTAATTGCATGTTGAAACTACTGCTGGATTATTAATGGCTAGACTGTTTAGAAGTTGGTTGAATTATTAATAATCAAATTAACACCTTAGAGTTGTCATTTCGTCGGTTTATTAGCCCTGAATCGTGTTATGAAGGTTAAAAATGCTAAATGGGCAAATTAAGGCAATAGTAAAGCATGCTGATTTCTGTTTAGGAGTTGTCACTAAATCAATACGATCATGTTTAGATTCTGTTTAAGGTTACTGATGCGCTTTTATATGATGGTTTTGTGAATTATTGGTTTGTTTATGACAATATTAAACGGAGTTGGTAGTTGGATGGTTTGAGGTGAGACTATTGAGTGGTTCAAGGAGCTTGTGGTCGGTGTTGTGTGAGGAGGGAGTCTGGGTTGTGAATTGCCGCAATCGTGTGGATTGCAAGGCTATGTGTGGCTCAATGGGCTGATTCTGCCAAGTTGTGCTATGAAGTGTATGAATGTGCTATGTGTAAACTCTCTCCCTCAATGTGCTATGTGACCAATTCTTGAAACTTAAAACGTCTTCAAAGAGAAGGGTCATTTAGAAAGCTTGTTTCCACACTTACTAATGCTTTTAAGTACTTACCCATTGCCTGATAGTTTATAAAGATGTTTATAACCTAAAGAGATCCCAAATTGTCGAACTACTCAGTGAGTGGCTCGACTGAATAGTCGATAGGTTTAGGAAGTTTAAAAACGAACTAAAGGTGAGTTTGAAAATATTTTGAGGCATTGGTTTGTGTATGACTTCTCCTTATGTTTAAAAGGATTTAAATGACTTGAAAAGGGCATCTTAAGGTGATAATTATGAAATTTAGCTGATCTGTATGTTGTTTGCTTATTTAAGTCTCAATTGAGTTTCGAGGTAAGAGCTAGTAAACCCATTATGTTTTAAGAAGCGTTTACGTTGAAAGTTTGCAAAGGAACCTTGTTTGCCTTATAAACGAGCCAAGTGCTTTAAGTTTTTGAATAGTAACAAGTTTGGAACATTCTAAGCCTTCAGTTTATTTATACACACAACTTTAAGTTATAAAAGGGATTGAAACAAGTTATAAAATGACAATTGAGGATTTTATTACGAACCTAGTTTGAAATAAGCGCTAACTAAGTACCTTAAATTCCAAATGGGTTTCGTTTTATGAATTAGCAAACGTATTACTTTTATAGGAAGCTTTTAAGTTTAAAAGAAAGTCGATTTATGTGTTAGCAAACTTATTATGCTTACAAGAAGCTTTTAAAGTTAAAAGAGGAGTCGATTTACGAGTTAGTAAACGTGTTACGTTTATAAGAAATTTTAAGTTAAAAATGAAGGATATGGACGTGTTAGTAAACTTCTTACGTCTATAAGAAGCTTTTAAGTTCAGAACGAAGCGAAATTACGTGTTAACAATATTATTTAGCTTATTATAAGAAGCTTGTAAGTTTAAAACGAAGCTGTTTTAAGTATTAACCAACTTATTACGTTTATAAGAAGCTTTTAAGTTTAAAGCGAAGTGGGTTTACGTATTAACAAGCTTATTACGCTTTTAAGAAGCTTGTAAGTTTAAAAAGGCAATCGATTTACGTGCTAATAAACTTATTGCATTTATTAGAAGCTTTTAAGTTATTTATGAAGTTGATTTACATGTTAGAAAAATTATAACGTTTATGAGAAGCTTTTGAGTTAAAAACAAAGTCCACTTTTAGGTTAGCAAACTTATTCCGTTTATAAGAAGTTTTACAGCCAAAAACGATTGAGCTATAAACATTTTGAAAGGCTATGGTCGTTTTGTTTAAAAATAATATTTCAGCAAAGTAATCAATTGAAAAAGAGAAAACAAATGCGATTTTAAAGGATACCAAAGTGCTAGGCAAGTGGCCAGACCTTGAGGGTAGGAACTGGACACAAGATATGAATTATCTTGGTGTGAGTTGTTACTAGAAACTGGACGCAAAGATGGCGTGAGCTGTTTCCCCCTAAGGTAATGTTGGGAGTTGGACGCAAAGATGGCGTGAGCTGTTCCCGAGAGCTGGACTCATGATATGATTATCTTGGTGTGCGCTGTTCCTTGATGTGTGACGCGTATGAAAACCTTGAGAGGAACAGGACTCAGGATATGATTATCCTGGTGTGAGCTGCTGCCCCACAGAGGATAGTATCAAGGTTAAAGTTGCTCCGCTAAGACATGTTTTGGCCAAAAGTTAAGTACGTATACCCTGGGGTTAACGTAGCTTAAGAGTGACGATCTCACTTAAGGGGGGTGTTGACCTCCCCAAGCCAGCACAATAAGATTTTTTATGTTATATGCAAGTTCCTAATAAGTAGCAGATTTGGCATTTAGGCCATTTAAAGCAATTCAAAAAAGAAAGATTTCTAAGGGTCAATCGAGGACCATTACGAAATAAGTTCTTTTAAAGAATACAAGCCTCATGAGGCCAAGTAAAACATTTTTAAGCAAAGAAAGAAAGCTCTCAAATGTACGTAACCTACATATATTTTATGAACGTGTTCTCAGTATAGTTTAAATGAAATTTCAAATGAAGTTTGGTTACATCCAAGTAATGCATCGAACATTTAAGCTTTTAAAGGTACATATCTTACAAAAGAATGTTCCTTGCAAAACCCTTCTAACAAATTTGAATGACGATTTGAAAGCTAATCCAGACCCTTGATCTTCAACACCTTAAGGACATCCTTATAGGATGTCTTCGAGGTGTGACCTCTCCCTTCGCCGGGGGCGTCACAATATATATATATATATATATATATATAT
>JACYFF010031957.1:75250598-75321901 GCA_017589665.1 Selenicereus undatus | reverse complement strand
TATGAACTAAATTAACAAAATCTAAAACAAGAACCAAACAAGAAGTAGAGAGAAAGAGAAGAAGAAGACTCATGAATTGAAGCGAAACTTGAAATCCGTTTGCTTGAACCCAGAATTAATTCAATACCATCCTAATCTAATCTCTTCAATGGAGTTTTTATTGGCTAAAACCTAAACTAAACTACCCTAGAAATCGCCAGGGAGAAGACCTAAGCGAACCCCGAACGACCCACACAAAACGGACGAAGGAGGGTTAAATAGAAAAAACCCGAGCGAACGGTGAACTGGGGGGAGAGGCACGACCGTGCCTATGTGGCACGGCCCCACCGTGCCATGTGGCACGACCGTGTCAAGTGGCACGGTGTGGGCGTGCCACATTGCTGGCCGGTTTTGCCGGCTGGCTCCCGTTTTTCCGTCTTTTCGCCTGTTTTGACCCTTTTTCGCCCGTTTTCACGGTAATTGCTTGGTTCAACTTATTATCTGCAATAATAGACAAAACAAGTAAAAATGTCAAAGAATACTGAATAAAACAAGAAAAACTCTAAAGATTGCGTTATTATACGAGCTAAGATTAGGCGAAAAAGGCATGTAAAAGGCGACAAATTATCACCTAACAATCACCCATCATCACTGGCAACCTGTACTAATCAAAATGGGAAATTAGAATCAATTTACACTTGTAAATATAAGCATGCAACATATTACAATCTATGAAACCAAATAAGAAAATTTAAAGAATAAACACAGGGAAACGAAACTAAATATTTACAGCTAAAAATAACTTCTTTACTCAAAACCCGAAATTGAATAAAATAAGTGAAGCGGGAAAATGAAAGAGGAAAGAAAACGTAACTGAAGTCGCCCCTAGGTTGACCCACCTAACCTATACAGGAACCCAACAGGATTTTGATAGAATAATGCTAATTAATCAGTTTTCTCACCTTTTTAGTGTCTCTCCTCTAGATTTTCAGTATGTTTTTCTCTCCAAATTTTGATGTGTTTAACCCTAAGGGGAGGCTCCCTTTTATAGAGCCTAAAGGAGAAGATGAACTGTTTAATAAAAAAACAAAAAGAGGCCGATTATCTCTTTGCAAAATTTAATCGGCTGCAACTTATCGGATAAAATTATATCAAATAGAATGTGTTTTGGATGGGAGGAGAGGAGAGAGAGGATCCTGGTCAGGTTCTTGAAGGGGAACCGACTGGTTCAGGCAAGAAACTAGCTAGAGCATGGCTGCTTCTAAGGTTTTAGACCAGACTAGATAATTTCACATTTAAAGAATAATATCCTCTTCTTTTAGGCTTAAATTAAGGGTTTATCCTGCTGGTCCCTAAATATACAAATTGGGACACAGATTTTGTTATCGGTCATTTTATAAACTTCCTGACACTATTTTTTGGTGTCTATAGTGTTAGGCAACCAAGCTCATTTGACGTCAAGATGACCTAGAAGTAATCACCTTCACTCTCAATGAATGGTGCTTGTAGTGCCAACAGCGTAAACACAAGTACTTCACAATACAAAAGATTCATTATTTATTCTCATGAGGTCCTACAGATAGTACAGGTGAAAGAGGAATCCACCTCAACTTTGATTTCCTTTTGGGGGGGAAGGGGGTGATGTGCTAGGAGAGTTTCAAGACTGAACCATAAGTTCAAGTCAAAAACGTTCCTAAGCAATACCTATCTCGAAACTGAAAATGGGTAGTAATCGGATAAACTAGGGTGATTTAGGATAAGACACACCACCTAAACCAAGCCTAAGGGCCTTAATCCCCTCTAAGGATAAGACACATCACCAAGGAGATGATTAAGAATCACTTGAACACCACTTTACTCGGCACAAATTAAAGTAAAGATAAGATAGGAGAGAATTTACAGGGTTTAAGGAGCCAAGCTCAACTTCATTTATAAACTCATAGTCTGTGCTACAATGTAACTCGAGTAAGGCTTATATAGGGCTGGCCATTACTATAGGAAACTACCATACTTAGGAAATATCAAAATACAACTCACTAGACTAGCATAGCAAATATAAGAAATAAGTTATTAAATAAACTACTAAGAAAACCATGCAAAACATAAAACTAAGGCTTTAAAGCTTGTTTCCTTCAACTTGGAGACTTTTTATCTAGAATTCCCACCTTGGCATAAGTGAATGAAGCTTTTGGAACCAGGTGGTCGTGCACTTGTTCCCTAGGAGTTAGAATTTCCAGTGCATTAAAAGCACCTAGTCTTCAGCGCATTGACATTGCAGCAGGTCAGATTCAATGAGTTATAACTCCCTTGTTTCTAGTCCAAATTTAAAGAAATAGGAGTCATATAAAAGCTTGAAGAGTTTTCATATGGAAAAAGTTACACTAGATTTGGCCCAATTGTTTGAGAGAAATGGTCCGCACAAGCCAGATGGTGAAAACTACAACTAAATAGTCAGTTTTTTAAGATGCTTCCTTTATGCTCATTGGCACATGACTTGGCTTGGATTATCTTCAAGAGCTTGAAGCTAACTCACAACAATTCCTAAAAAGTGGATTCATAACTCTCTAAATGCATTTTAGGCTTGCATAATCAATCTCACAAAACCGAGTATTTTCAGACCAACTTGGATAATTTCTACTCTCAATATTCCTTGGACTTTTTGAACTATCCTTTGAACACTTGAAGCTTCTTCTTGAGTTCCTTGATCACATTAACTGGGGTTTGACATTATGGTGAGATCCCCATCATCCTCCCCTTGTTGAGAAGAATTTGCCAACAAATTCTCCGAAGTATCATCATTCTAAATACGAAGTCACATCAGCAACATTAACGGTAGTGGAGACTCCATAATCACCTACCAAATAGATCTTTTAGGAATTGTTGTTAATCCTTTCCAACACCTTAAATGGTCCCTCAGCCTTAGGTATAAGCTTGGACTTGCATTTAGAGTGAAATTATTCTTTCCTCAAGTGCGCCCAAACTAGATCGTTGGGGTTGAAGATGACCTGCTTCCTATGCTCTTGGATCTCTTGGACTCTCTTGGATGCTTCCACATTGGGATTGACTTCCATAGGTCGGGGGGTAAGATCATGAAGGGAGAGTGGCTCAACTACATAAACACCTACAAAGGAGACATTCCTATTGTCATACTAGGAGCCTTATTGTATGTGAACTCAGCTTGAGCTAGGAGTTGGTCCCATGACTTGAGATTGGACTTAACCAAAGTCCTTAAGAGCACTCCCAAGGTCCTATTGGTGACCTCAGTTTAGCTATCCATTTGTGGGTGGCAAGTGGTACTATATTTGAGCTTAGTACCTAATTTCTCCCACAAAGTCACCCAAAAGTGACTTAAGAACTTAGTGCCTTGATTTGATACTGTGAACCTTGGAATACTATGGAGCTTAACCACCACTTTGAAGTACAAATCAACCACATGGGTAAAACCATTAGTCTTGTTGCATGGGATGAAGTGTGCCATCTTTGAGAAATGATCAACAACCATAAGGATAGAGTCCTTGTTCCTTTGAGTTCGTGGCAACCCACGAATGAAATCTATGCTCACATCTTATCATGGGAAGCTGGAAATGGGCAAGGGAGTGTACAGGCCTTAATGAAGAGTGTGGCTCTTTTCCATTTGACATGTTGCACACCTCTTGATCACATCTTGGACATCATTATCCATGCAAGGCCAAAAGTAATGCTCCTTAAGCATGGTAAGAGTCTTTTTCTCACCAAAATGGCTAGCTAAGGAACCACCATGGACCTTACAGATTAGGAGTTCCCTTGTACCACAATGAGGGACACAACACCATGTGCTCTTGATAAGTAGCCCTCATGGACTAAGAACTCTCCTTTAGGATGCCTTTGACATTCCTTGAAAAACTCCTCAAAATCTTTATCTTCATCATAAAGTGACTTCAAATGCTCAAACCACTCGGCATGACAAGTATTGAGCATCGACACCTTTGTTGAGCTTCCCAGACTTGTGCTTGATGGTGAAGTGAAAAGTTTATAAGTACTCAACCCACTCGGCATGACAAGTATTGAGCTTGTGTTGGCCTTGATTATACTTGAGTGCCTTATGATCGGAATGGGGAACGAACTCATTTGTCACGAAATGGTGACTCCAATGCTCATGTGATCGAATAGTGGCATAGAATTCCTTGTCATAGGTGGAATACTTTCTCTTCAAATAACATAATTTCTCACTAAACTGGGGAATGGGGTGGCCTTCTTGGGTGAGAATTCCACCAATCCCAACTTCGGATGCACCACACTCCACCTCAAAGATCTTCTCAAAGCATGGCAAGGCTAACACCAGGGCTTGAGTGAGCTTCTTCTTGATTTCTTCAAAGGCTTGTTATGCCTTTGGATTCCACTTGAATGATGTATGCTTGAGGTCCTTGGTCATAGGGGCCATGATGGTGCTAAAATCTCTTCTGAACCACCTATAGAAGGAGGTTGGTCTATGGAAACTTCACACATCATGAATGCTTAAAGGAGTAGGCCAAGACCGAATGGCCTCAATCTTGCTCTCATCCACCTTGATCCCTTGGGCTATGACTATGTATCCTAATAAATGTAACTTCTTAAGTGAAAAATGAGCACTTCTTCAAATTACCATAGAGCTTTTCCTTCTGAAGGACCTTTATGACTTGAGTAAGATGCACAAGATGCTCTTCCTCACTTTGGCTAAAAACCAAGATATCATCAAAGTAAACTAAACAAAGTGATCAATGAATGGTCTAAACACTTTGTTCATTAGCCTCATAAAGGTACTAGGGGCATTGGAAAGGCCAAAGGGCATGACTAATCACTCATACAACCCCCCACTAGTCTTAAAAGAGGTTTTCCATTCACCCCCTTCCTTAATCCGAATTCAGTAGTAACCACTCCTCAAATTGACCCTAGAAAAGACTCTTGAACCATGACACTCATCTAACATGTTCTCCAATCTAGGTATGGAATGCCGATACTTAATGGTGATCTTGTTTATGACACAGCTATCCACACGCATCCTCATTGGACCATCTTTCTTAGGGACTAATAGGGTGGGTACGGCAGATGGATTAAGACTTTCCCTCAAAAGACCCTTGGGTATCGGCTGATAGGGCCGCAAGCGCACGGTGGTGTTGTAGCAAATCAATGTCGATCCCACAGAGACTATGTTGATCTACTGGGTTATAATCCTTCAAGATAGGCTAAGCGAACCCAAGTTTGAGATTGAAATGTTAATAATAAACTATTTAATGTAATAGATAAAAGTCAAACAATTAAACCAATCAAGCAATTTTCCCAATCCAAAATATCAAACTGGCACTTTTTCCTCTAATGGTTATTTTAAAACCGATAATCAAAGTTTCACAACCGTCTTTCAAGGTGAAGTGAAACAATTTAACAAATTATCATTTCTTAAGGGCTTTCGATTTATTTAGGTTCACTAAGTATGCGATTATCAAATCAATGGTTTCTCAATCGGTGGGACTTTCTCAAGAGTTCACACAATCAAGTCAAATCCTAGAATTCTAGTATTAGATTTCACCTTTCAGTTCATCATCCAATACCCACAACATGCGGGAAAATGATCAAGTTTCTCGCAAGGCAATAAGCATCTACGATTCGATAAAACAATCCAACAAATTCAAAAGCACCAAGGTTAACAATGCGAGATCGGGAAATAAACTAGAATTTGCATAAATCCAAGATCAAAAATACAAATCTAAATCAAAATTGCAAAACATGAACTCTAAAATAAAGGGAGAAAAGAAAGGAAGAGACAAGAATTGCTCAGCCAAAAACCGTGCTTGAATCTATCGATTGGAAACCCGACATGGAATCCTTGCAAGATCTCACTTCGATTCTCTTTCTCTCCCTCTATCTAATCTAAACTAATCTATAAAGGTGCATAAGATGCTGGGCGATAAGATAGCCTCCCAAGAGCAGCCAAAAATCGTGCTTTTATGGGCGAACTCAAGGCTCCTAATGGCAAAAACGCACAAAATTCGAACAGTCGCGAAGAAAACCGAGCGAGCCGGGGAAAAGGTCCCCACCACGCCCGTGGCCCTCACCACAGTCTGACCGTGATGGGGACTGGGCTCTAGGATCTCCATGTTTCGATTCGTTGCTTCGTCCTCTAGCGTCTTGGATCGTGGTATTGGCCCCACTACGTCTGTGTTGGGTCATTTTGAGCCTCTTTTGCAAGCTTCTTTGACCCACTAGGCCTCAAAAACATCTACTCACTTGCTTTGGGCTTGTAAACTTGAAATTTGCAATCATTTCCAAAACAAGCGAAACCAAAGTGTAATAGAGGAAATAAGGGTATAAATCGTATAATTTAGCATCTTAATCCCTAAAAATGACTCCCAAACACGTAAATAATCTATGCAAATATGACATTGATCACTCCCCTATGCTTAAATATTTGCTTGTACTCAAGCAAACTCTAGACAAAACTAACAAGGAGATATGCATCTAGGACTCAAAACACAACAACCTCCTTAAAGTAGGCAAGTCATAGCGTATCACAAGCAATAATAGCAAGCAATGACAACCCCAAATAGCACGCAAAACATTTCAAAATTAGAAGGAGGAGGTCTTCAAAGAGGTGCAAGACCACAAGCTCGATATCAAACTTGATTAGCCCCAAAGAACCATAAAGTATGTCATGCAAGCACATGGAATTGGATAGAGCTAAATGAACTGGTAGAACCTCATTTTTGTGAAATATGAATCACTCCCACTCATGTGTTTGAAATATGGCATAGGTTCACTCAAGACTCAGTCCAAAGATGCAAACTACCAAATGCTTGATAAGACGCTGAAATTCTCCACCCCTAAAATGCAATGTGCACAAGACAATCAAGACTACTTTACATGGATTGTAATGTGGGTTAGAAGGGTTAAAGGAAAGGAGTGGACGAATGTATTTGGGACAATGTGAAGCTATTAGCCAAGTGACTAGGGAGAAACTAACAAATCACCAATGATGTTCACCTACACTCTAAACCTCAAAATACAATGAGCATACCCCATTAGGAAATGAGTTGACAAAGAAAGGAATTCACGCTATTACATATCCAATGCCAATTACTTATTCAATTTCTTTTTTTGCTTAGTTTTTTCCCCTTGTTTTCTCTTTTTTTTGGTTTTTTTTCCTTCAACATAACTTTTTTTTCTTTTTGGTTTTGTTTGGGAAATGAAATGAAATTACAATTGTTGAAAGGGAGAGGATCAGTAACTATCAACTCACAACCGAATATATATACATACACAACCCAATACAAGAAGGAACCAATACCAAATGGTTAATATCATCAATCCCTTAACAAACCAACACACCAAAGCCACCTTAAACTCAATTATCCCCAAAACCACCCACTACATAGATGAAGTGATGCTCCATAGACTTGGCTTAAAAGTAGGAATATGTGTTTGGCCAAGGGCTAATATGAAGTGATCATAACAAGAAAAGGATTATAGCTCAAATAGGCTAACAAAGGGGAATAAACATATAATACATGGGTAGGCTATTTGGCTATGTGGCTAAAATGTTCAATAAGAAAGAATGCCTCTATCATATCATCAACTATGCACATGCTAATATAGTTTTGAACAAGAGTGAAGACAAGTTCTAGAGATGCAACATGGAAGAGTCACACACATGAAAGAACATGAGACTAAATATAATGATTAGTCCAAATAAGGCTCAAAATCTCAGCGGATATCTACCAAAGTCGCATTAAGCTCATAAAATGAGTCCCATGTAAAAACATTATTGCTAAAGACTCTAGGGGGCAGCTTAGTTTTCAATCTAGACAAGGGTCAAAATAAGGATATTTGCAAAACCTTTACAAATTTTAGCACCAAAAGGGATTACACACCAAAAGCTCCTCAAGCTCATGAAAGCCATTTTGCCTAAAAAAAAGCATCATTGGACGTTATCTCAAACCAATCCTCACCATCTCTACATGCAACCCTATATGCAAATCTAAAATATAACTAAATGCAACACATTGATGTAGATACAAAGAAACCTAAAACTGTATGCTCTGGTAAGTATGCAAGCTAATAATTGAAATCGAAAAACATGAAGCTACCTTTCCCCCATGCTTAGATAAAGCATTATTATTCAAACTAAATAAAGTAAGAGAAGGCGAACAAAAGAAAACAATCTCACTAGGTTAGGTGCAGAGTGCACCTAAGCTATGTGACCTCGTAATAACCGGGGCACATAGAACATCAGCCACTCCAGCACAATGTCAAGACTCGACCCTTTAAATCAGACTTCACCAAGGCGCACACAAGCTTGTCAAACTCCTCAACATAGAGTTTCCAAGCATGGCAATAAGAGAGCACGAAAATAATCACAACAAAGAAAGTTAGTGCTCTCTTAAACAAAGCAAAAACTATAGAAAAATCAAAAGAGAAAGCAAAGAAAGTGTTCCACATGATTTTTCCTGGCTTATCCACTAGGAAAACGCAATATGGGTTAATGGAGGCATCATACCCACAAAAGTATCCTAGGGAAAAAAAATTATCAACATTTCCACCAAGCATATTAATCTTTTTGACCTCATGGTCCAAATCAACAATAGAATCACAAATACTAGGATTATCAATGGGCACATCTAAAGAATATTCGGGGTGAAATAGGGGGTTGTGAACACGTAGGGGAAACATTGGAATTACCAAGGGGGTTGGGGAATGCATAATTAAAACAAATGTTAGAAGACTCCTCATGTATAGACTCATAACGACACCCCTCTAAAGGAGTGTTAACTAGATTATGCACCACATCAAGAGTATCTTCCGATGCACAATATGAATCACCCACATCAAACTTAGCAATCAACCCAAAAGGCTCACCCACCTTGAGCCCCATGCACTGAGCTAAATGAAATGATGAATTAGGTTGAGCATAGCATGCATAGAAAGGACATGAAACAATATTATGGTCAGGAGAACTACACAAGTCACAGCAAAGAGAAGCATAATACGATCTAGCATAAAATGCGCACGGATCAAGAAAAGAATAACCAAAAACATAACTCGCCTTCTCAAACTCAAATAAATCCTAAGCAATCCACTCAAGCAAATACTATGCATCATCAACATTTTTATCATGAAAATCCCAATACTCTAAAAGAATACAGATTTTACTATTCACACCCTCATCAATAATGCCTAAAATTTCCCATTTACCCATACAATAACCACATGGAGTAAGAAAAACATTTAAATGTTTAAAATACCTCCAAAATAATTCATGCTCGAATTGGGAAAAATAGAAAATGGCCATGGTTTTTTTCCCAAATTTTTTTAATCTTTTTTAATTTTTAATTCTTTTTGGGTTTTTTTCAAAGAAAAACAAAATTCTTAGTCAAACCCATCGAGAAAAACCTGATATTCCACACTAGTCCCCGGCAACGGCACCAAAAACTTGATAGGGTTGCAAGCGCACGATTGCATTGCAGCAAATCAAGGTCGATCCTAGGGAGACTAAGTTGATCTACTAGGTTATAATCCTTCAAGATTGGCTAAGCTAACCCAAGTTTGAGATTGAAATGTTAATAATAAACTATTTAAGGTAATGGATAAAAATTAAGCAATTAAACAGATCAAACAATTTTCCCAATCCAAAATATCAAACTGGAACTTTTTCCTCTAATGGTTATTATAAAACTGATAATGGAAGTTTCACAACCTTTTTCAAGGTGAAGTCAAAATACGTAAATCTAGCCAATTACCATTTCCTAAGGGCTCCCAATTTTTTTAGGTTCACTAAGCAAGCGATTATCAAATCATGATTTCTCAATCAGTGGGACTTTCTCAAGACTCCACACAATCAAGTCAAATCCTATGATTCCGGTATTATATTTCACCTTTCAGTTCATCACCCAATACCCACAACATATAAGAAAGTAATGAACTTTCTCGCAAGGCAATAAGCATCTATGATTCAATAAAATAATCTAACAAATTCAAAAGCACCAAAGTTAACAATGCAAGATTGGGAAATAAACTAGAATTTGCATAAATCCAAGATCAAAACTAGAAATCTAAATCAAAATTTCAAAACATGAATTCTAAAATAAGGGGAGAAAAGAAAGGAAGAGAAAAGAATTGCTTAGCCAAAACTCGCGCTTGAATTTGTCGATCGCAAACTCGACATGGAATCCTTATAAGATCTCACTTCGATTCTCTTTCTCCCCCTCTATCTAATCCAAACTAATCTATAATAGTGGATGAAATGGTGTGCGATAAGATAGACTCCCAAGAGCAGCCAAAAAACGTGGTTTTATGGGCAAACTCAAGGCTCCCAACTGCAAAAATGCATAAAATTTGAACAGTCGTAAAGAAAACCCAGTGAGCCGGGGAAAGGGTCCCCGCCACGGTTTGATAGTGGTGGCGATTGGGCTCTAGGGTCTCCTTGTTTCACTTCATTGCTTCGTTCTCTAGCGTCCTGGATCATGGTACAGACCCCGGTACGTTCGTGTTGGGTCATTTTGAGCCTTTTTTGCAAGCTTCTTTGATCCACTAGGCCTCAAAAACATCTTCTACTCACTCACTTTGGGCTTGTAAATTTGAAATCTGCAATCATTTCTGAAACAAGTGAAACCAAAGTGTAATAGAAGAAATAGGGGTATAAATTGTATAATTTAGCATTTTAATCCCCAAAAATGGCTCCCAAAAACGTAAATAATCTATGCAAATAGGACATTCGTCATCAGCTCCTTGACTTGCCTTTGAATTTCCATGGTTTCCTTGGGGTTCATTCTATAGGCTCGTTTGTTTGGGAGTGTAGAACTGAGAATGAGGTTAATGTGATGTTGGATGGTTCTATTTGGAGCGAGGCCGTAGGTTATTTCTTCCAAGAATACATGAGAATATTGTTCAGGAAAAAGGGTGGCTAGGGGTGAATTTGAGAGAGGGGTGTCTCGGTCTCATTAAGGGACAAGAGCAACCAATCCTTGAAGGTCCTAAACTCATGTTGTGAGGCCTTAAGAAAGGCTCCCCTAGGATAAAAAGCATTTCAGTTTGGTCCTAGATCTTTTGTGGCTTGGGTTTTGTGCGTTAAGAAGGGGAGAGGGGGTAGGGTTATCTTCTTGCCATCTTTAGTAAAGGATTAAGTGTTCAAGTATCCATCATGCAAGACCTTCCTGTCAAACAACCAGGATCTCCCTAACAAGATAGGGCAGGCATGAAGCATCCACAGGTATAATGTCTCACTAAAGCTCATCATGGTAGTTCTTGCCTATACTCAAGGAAATTAGACATCCAGAGTTAACGTGGAGGCCTTTACCTTGGTTTAACCGTTAAATGTTGTAGGGATGAGGGTGAGTCGTGGCTTGGAGCTTGAGTTTATCCACTGTGCTTGAGGAGGCAACGTTGGTACAACTCCCACTATTAATGATAAGTGAGCAAACCTTTCCCTTAACAGTGCACCTTGAATGAAAGATATTCTCCCTTTGTTCATCTTGATTCTCCTTGAAACCACTCAATATCCTCCTTAAGACTAATAATTCTCCTTCATCTGCCTCTTCCACCACTTCTTCTATGCCTTCCATGAATCATAGGTCCTTCTATTATTGTGCTTCTTCCACTTGAGGTGCCTCACACTCAACCAAACTAATGACCTTACGGTTTGGGCACTCCTAGGCCCAAGCTTTGGCAGTTGTAATACCCTTTATTTGAGTTAGAACCAAAACGGGGCTTGTTTTGTGGAAGAGGGTTCTTTGGTGGCAGATTAGTAGACGAGACCATACGTTTAGGAGGGGGTTGGAAACTCCCCTTATTGAAGGGTAAGCTCTTGGGTAAGGGAAGCTTAGGTGGGTCTTTTTTCAATGGCTTAGCTTGCCCCCAAAAAATGACTTTGAGATACCCTAAGTTTTAGGATAAAAAAATTTTGGTCGCTGACTTTTTGAAAATCACACCGGGCATCCCTATGTTTTCGAACAAAAGACTCGTAGGTCCTTTTTTCTATTATTTTGGCCCTTGAACTTTTAGGATTTGCAGAAAAGTTCCTGAAATGGAAAAAACATGCAAATAAGCTATTTTTAGGGATTTTTCAAGAAATATGCTTGTTTTAACTGGTTAAACTTTTTATAATGACTTACTACTACTAGTTATCACAATCTACTACTTATATCATAAATATTGTACTTTCTGTGGTTATACGCCCACTATGCTTAGCAAAATAATTAAAACTTAATTAGAGAGTTTCAATCGTTGCCTGAACTTAGTCTGCGCTGGACTCCTACATTCCTCTAACTTCTGGTTTATAGACATTGCTAATCTTAACCCCACCTTCCTTAGATCAGGCATAACACAGATCTATTTCATTTCCTACCTCAGACCATAGTCACTAATCAAGTTTTAAGTATTTTAAAGGATAATGAGACTTTAATCAAGAAATTATAATATTTAAGACATAAGTAATTGAATAACATTCCCTACTGGGAAACTTCTTTTATTGAAATTTTAAAAGTAAAAATCTTACAATGGAAAGATTTGAGAGGGACTTTAAACCTCTAACATCATTAGAGATGCTTGCACATAGAGAAACGGAAAATCCCAACTAGTCTTGTGCTCAAGAATGCTCAAATAACCATGTCTTTTCTTAGCACTCGACCTCTCCTTTTATAGAGGGGATAAGGTGTACATAGGATGCCCTAACGGCTATAGTACATACTGCTTTTACACATGGCTACAGTACATTCACATAGCTATAGTAAACTACCTTATTTTGCATATCGGACACTTGTCAAAATAGTACAATAATGCAGCAACCACTTTTCAAAGCTTTTCATGATGACAAAACTAGTCATCATTTTTGAAATTCTGCATGTGTTCATCTCTAATAATATTTTCCACACCATAATTTTCTGGATAATTATCAAAATCTTCGTCAAGTTGAAGATGCTCTGGATCTCATTTCTCAAATAATTCAAGAAGATATTTCTTTCGTTTTCTGATAAGAATTGTTCAACTCCAACATCAAAGAGATAATCAAAGAGGTCTTGTCAAACTGCTCCCTCGACCTTCATGTATTGTTTAAACTCATTGTCATAGGCGAAAGTAGTGTTTCCTTGTTCAATTAACACCCAACTTTGATGATAAATGTTGTAAAAATCAATGGCTCTTCCTAAAGCAGGATCAATAACTAATTCTTGTCGTTTCAGAAACCATTCTTATCGTTCATCACAGGGATTGTCGAAATCAACAATCTGAAGAAGATAATGAGCCGGTTTGGCTTTTCCATTTTTATACTCGATTAGTGCACAATGTATTTCCATATACAAGCATTGATTATTTGGAATTTTTGTTGGATCATCAGGAGACGTAAAAATCCAATGGATTCCTCTGAACATGCATTGTTGATATGTAGTTAATGTTGAGAAAAATGAAAACTTTGGGTATGGGAACTCTATAAAGTAAACTAGCATCTCGTACTCCCAGACTTTAATGATGGGGTCGTTTGGAGAGATTGAATTTGTTGGGAAAGTAACACCACCAACTCCAGACTTATTGAGAAAGTAGATCGTTGTACTCTAAGACTCCAAAATATCGTAGGAATAGTTATGATAATAGTCGACGCAGGCTGCATAGCTCTCATTGAACCATTTTCTTTGGACGTGTGAACTTATTTTTTCTTGGATATCATAAGGATATCTAAGGAAATTAACTTGTAACTCTAGAAGGAAAAAATCTTTGGGCTATTAGGTAGGCTGAAGATAGCAGGCCAAAATGTGATCTACTTTTTGTATGAAATTCCAAAATATCAATATGAACTTTACTAAAAGGAAAAAACCATTCTGTTAGAAATGACATTTCATTATGGATTTCCTCATTTTCTGGCAGGAGTTTTTCTTTGATAATCACCATTGGTGAGTTCTCGAGTTAAACTGTCTTCCAGAGAGTTCTTCGATCCCTGTATATGTCAAATAGAGAAGGAAAATTGATTAAACCATCATTGCCAATGCAAAAGTCGCCCTTGCACTTGTATATTTGATACATTCTTTTTCACAAAACCAAGTAATCCTTTGCAATCAGTTCAAATGCGCAAAGGTTTTGAGGCTAAAAAGATTAAGAACTTTTTAATTCCCCTTATGACTGCAAGGATTTCTCTTTCCATCGTGGGATAGTTGCATTCTACCTTATTAAAACTTCCACTACAATATTTGCAGATTTTTTCTCCTTTTTTGATTTTGAGTATTGCACTCTGGTACTAATTGTTGGCATCTATCTCAAGAACTAAGTCATCTCCTTCATTGGGCAAATCAAGAACAAGAAGATTTTTACACATCTTTTTGAAAGTCTTGAACAATTTTTGTATTATCAGTGGTCCATGTCCAATTTACTTCTTTCTTGAGTTTCTACTGCAACGACTTTCTCAGTGTAGCTAAATCTTTAATGAAATTTGAAGCATAGGTAAGGCACCTAAGAAACCTTTCTAGCTGCATCCTATCTTCAATTTTTTTGGGAAAATTTTCTATTTTTTTCAGAATATGTTTTTGTAGAATAATTTGTCCAACTTTTATTTCTAGACCTAAGAACTCAATTTCTTATTCAGCATAAATGCATTTGTTCCTTCTAAGTATAACAACATGAGCAATGCATCTTTGGGTGACAGTTAAGACAACATCTTCGTGCTGTTATATGGTTTTAGAAAAGACAAGGATATCATTGACACAAACTAAATAATAGTGATTAAGGTCTTTGAAGTTGTTATTCATTCTTCTTTGAAATATTTGGGGTGCACTTTTAGGACCAAATTAGGTTACTATCCATTCATAGTGTCCTTGAGAGGCACTAAATGTAGTTAAAGGAATGCTTTGCACACCTATTTTTATCTGCCAGTATCCGCTTTTGTCATCCATTTTTGAGAGCCAAGAGACTTCTTGAATTCTATTGAAAATGACAATTTTGTTAGGAATATAATAACCATCAAAGGCAGTATTAACATTAAGCTTTTTCTAATTGATCACCATTCTTGCTTTTTCTCTTTTTTGTTCTGCATGATTTATTACTATGAAAACGGGACTGGTGTGAGGACTTCTACTATTCTTGATTAATACGTTATCCAAAAGTTCTTTGATTTGTTTATCAAATTCTTGAATATCCTGGTGTGTATACAACATTTGTTTCACTTGGGTAATAGTGTTGGGATTTAATAAAGTGATTTTAGCAAATGTTTTATCTTTATCCCAAAATTTTAGAATTATCAGAGTAGACCTCTTTGCATAATTGCTCTTGTTGTTTAGTAATTTGCTTTTTAATAGATAATTCAAATGATGAAATTGTTAGTGGTATTTCATGTTGTGCAGACATTACCTTCTCGCACGCTGGCTGTGTGTAAACTCTATTTTTTTATGGGTGTAAGCCTTGCTTAATTTTTCAACAGAAACTGAGTGACCATTAATTGTAAATACTATCTAGTTTATGGTCTATGTATAACGAGATATAATATCTGAAAATTATTTCCAACAATCATACTATGATATGTTTGATCAGTAGTCCATAGAACTGGTATAATGTATTTGACTCCTCCTAATTCTATGGATAACCCTTCTGTTGCCTCATGATGGCTCATAATGCTATTATCAGCTATCCTTACCTGTAAATGATTTTTGGCTATTTTTCACATAAATTCTGAAAATAAAGATCTTTTCTTAAAGCATACAGAACAATCACTATCTATGTAAGCGCATAATTTATATTGATTCTATCCCTCTAAACAGACCTTTATCAGGATATAGATGTTATTAGGATTTGTATTGGTAGCCTCATAGCAAATCTCCACAATCATTTTTTGACTAATTCATCTTCATAGAGTGGTTCACTAACAGTTCTTGTTTTGTATCTGACAACCTTTCCATCTAGACTCATACTTCAATCTACACTGTGTGTTATGGGTTCAAAACTTATTCTACTCATTTCACTGGTCATGCTAATTGTATCATCTTCTTTAAGCTCTTCTTTAGCTGATGAAGATCCTTCTCCCCCCTCTAATCTTACACTCATGCTTCTTAATAATTGGGGTTTAACGGTAATTTTACCATTCTCATCAATTTTTATCACTTTTTTCTTATTGATTTTTGTAGGGTTAGCAAAGCTAGATATCCATGAACTGTCAATCTTTATCTCCTGAGGAGTGGATTTAATCGTCTGGATCTTTTGCATAGGGGTAGGACTTTCAAAATTTTCTGCCTCTATAATTGTTACCTTAGTCTTTGGATTTATAGTATTATCTAATTTGTAAATAATTTCCAAAATATCCTGAATGGATATTCCCCTTTCATGTCTATTCCAACTATTTTTATCTTAAGGGATAGGAAATTTTTAGCAAACTCATCCTTTAGAATCACTTAATATCTAGGTCGACAATTGAATCCTACTGATCCATTACATAAGTTAGTCTTAATCCCTATGATAATTTGGTTATTAAATTTAGTATGCCTAATATCACATAGCAAAACATGGAGATTAATATCTTTACCATAATATTGTAATGGAGTGATTTGAACTTGGACGCTTCCAACATGGATATATCTATGCTTTCTATCTTTGTTATGCTTAAGGATATTTTTCAGTTAATGAGATTAACTTCCCCTACATCATACTCATAGTCTCTGATTTCTAGATCTCCTTCCATCATCTCACATACGTATTTGCTTTTTAACTGAAAGATGAATTTTTTATAGATCATGTCTTTCTGGATTATAGGAAGGGCCTAATCTCCTCTGACTTGTTTGTTATCATTGTCTTTAACAAACTCCTCTCCTTGAAGATCTCCAAGAGTAATTGAGCCACTTTCCATCATATGGCTGGTTTCTTCATAATCAATTTCTTTATATTCATTGTCCGGTATGATTTCAACAATTCCTTTGTTATTGCTTAGGGTTAGGTCTAATGCCTCATCCTCACTAAGCTCAACATAATCTAGGCTTCCTAGGGTTTCAATAACCTTATTATTCTTCCTATTTTTGTATTCATTAGCATAATGTCCGTCTTCTCCGCATGTCCAGCATTTGCAGTTATTTTTCCCTGCAGGATAATAAGCTACATTCCTAAAAAATCTTCATTTTTTAGGACTTGGTTTGTTATAATATTTTCTTTTATATTTCTCTCCCCTTTGCTTATTAAAGCTCTTTTTCTTATAAAATTTTCTTTTTCTTCTCTTTTCAGGTTCCTTTCCCAATTGGTGAGGTTAATCCCAGCAAGTTAGGAATTGCTTCTTAATTTTCTTTTGGCTTTGGAGATCAAGACATTGATCATTGACCCATTTTCTAAATGAGAGATTCTTGAACCAAGTGTATCAATGACATCTGCTCTTTCGAGCCATGTAATATAATTTTCATTCATTATAGAACTTATAGGATATGGCAATTTGTCATAGAACATACCAAGATTGGCTTTATTTTGCCAATTTTGTAATAATATAGATTAAATTCAACAATATAATCTTCCAGATATTTCATATCCCATAATTCTATATTATTAATCCTTTTATGCCATTCTCTTGTCTTTTCTTCAGAATCAAGTTTAGCTCCGATAAACTCAGTTTCGATTTTCATACATATATTTTTGAACATTGCAGCTAATGTTTCCATCAGTCTTAATGTAATTTTGTCGTCTTCATTTAATAAATCATACCGGTCAGCTATAGTGTTAGAAAAACTATGTTCGATGTAGTTTAGGAACTTGGCAGCAATCCATGAAGTGTTTAGGTTTTAAGACATTATTCATGCCTCTTTTTCAATGCTCAAATGTTTTTTCTCTGTTACGAGCTCTATCTATGTTTAAGATGTATCCTGTTTGGCTAATTGAAGTAAGTCCAATTTCTTCAAAGGTTGTAGTTTTCCTTGGGATAAACCTAAAGGAAAAATTGGTTATACATCTTGCTAAAACATATCTAGGTCTTATAAAATGAGTATTTCTTCTATAAGGTTCCCCAAATTCTTCAGGTTTAGGAAGAACATTATTAACCAGATAGGTTTCTAGTTCACTTAAGTCGAGTTCTTCTCCAATCTCATTGATCTCGTTTTCGATAACCTTGTTACCATATTTTTTTTGTCCAATTTTCTTCTAACTTCTTCTAGTGGTAACACATTAAGATCTTCTAGTTTAATTAAGTTCATCTGCAGATATATTTCTTCTTCTAATTGGACATTTTTAGTCTCTTCATTATCATAAGATAAACGTTATGTTTATCACTAATTGTGCCCATAATCTTGTTTAATTCTTCTGAATTTTGTTCTTTCTCAAACATATTCTATAGTTCTTCAAGAGTATACTGCTTATACTCCATCCTCTTCTTTTTTTTCCTGCTTTTTTAGGCGATTTTTCACTTGGTTTTTCTCCTACTTCTTTTTGGATTTTTATATCATGCAAAGGAAATTGATTTTTGTTTTTTGGGTTTTGAAAAGGATATTTATGCTGAAATGGCGTACTACTACTGAAAGTAGATTTTCTGCTGTGTGTAGCTTCGTTAACTAGAGAGAGATGAATTACAAATAATTACTTTTTAAGCTCCTTCACTTCTGTCTTAATTTTAGCTAATTCTGCTTTTAATTCTGAACTTATGTTAGTGATATAGTTTCATTGCAGTGCTATTGAAGAAATGCCTTCTGGTGATTGAACAATGTGTGAATAATTTAATCCAGGGTAGGCAGGTGATGATTCAAGCATTAATCATAGTTAATTAGCTTAATTAATCATTAATTAGCTTAATTATCTTAATTATTTTTGGTCATGTGGCTCTGATACCAGATGAAAGAGAGACTCGAGTAGTAAGTGAGCATAATATCACATACACAAATTTAGATTTTTCGAAAGTAAGTTTTTTAAGGATTGGTGGGTAGATTTGCAAATATGAAAAGATCAGGGTGTTTATAAAAATAAGGTGAATAGCAAATATGGTCGTTTCTGTTGCTTTTCTCAGTTGAGGTACCTTGCAGTTATTTTTAAAAACTGAGGGTCCTTTTCGTTGTTTGCACAAAACTTGAGGTACCTTCGTGTCTTTCATCGGCTTGCCCCTCTTTGCTATATTCTTGATCAAGTTTTCCCACCACAAGGAAGCATACTTCCTCAGTTTAAGAGCCATAAGCTTCACAAACTTGTCTTGAGGGATACCTTCATAGTTAAAGAGTCTTTCAACGATTTGGAGCCACCCTAGGAACTCATCCGGACCTAAACGACCCTCAAACTCCGGGACCTCAACCTTGAAGTCTTGAGAATGGGTTGAGACCCTATGGTTCCTCTTTGGCCTTGCATGTTCCTCCTCACTTGAGGAAGCAAAGGGGTTGCTATCCTTCTCCTCATCGTCGGGGTTGGATTCAGATGTAATGAAAGATGAAGTGCCGTGGAGGTTTCTCCTTTGATTTCCAATGGAGTTGGCTAGTTACTTCTTTAATTACCCATTTGGGCTTCTTACTTCTTTGAAATTCCTCATTATTGCTTCAAATATCTCTTGCAAACTCATGCAGGTTCTTTGTGGGGTGGGATTGTGTTTGGGCTTAAGAGTTGTGTTTGGGTTTGGACACTTTAGCCTAAGATGGTTAGTTAAGATCTTTGATACCAAATATGATGTGCCAGGAGAGGTTTAAGACCGAACCACAAATTCAAGGTAAAAACGTTCCCAAGCAATAAGTATCTCAAAATTAAAAATTGGGTAGTAATCGGATAAACTAGGATGATTAGGATAAAAGACACCACCTAAACCAAGCTCAGGGCCCTTAATCCCCTCCAAGGATAAGATACACCACTAATGAGATGATTAAGACTCACTTGAACACCACTTTACTTGGCCAAAAGTAAAGATAAGGAAGGAGAGAATTTGCAGGGTTTAAGGAGCCAAGCTCAACTTCATTCATAAACTCACAATCTGTGCTACAATGTAACTCGAGTAAGGCTTATAAAGGCCTGGCCATTACTCTAGGAAACTACCATACTTAGGAAATATAAAAATACAACTCACTATACAAGCATAGAAAATATAAGAAACAAGTTACTATATAAACTAGTAAGAAAACCATGTAAAATAGAAAACCAGGGCTTTAAAGCTTGTTTACATCAGCTTGGAGACTTGTTATCTTGAATTTCCACCTTGGCATAGGTAAATGAAGCTTTGGAACTAGGTGGTCATGCACTTGTTCCTTAGGAGTGAGAATTTCTAATGCATTAAATGCACCTAGTCTTCAGCACAGTGACACTACAGCAGGTCAGATTCAATGAGTCATAACTCCCTTATTTCTAGTCCAAATTTAATGAAATGGGAGTCGTATGAAAGCATGAAGAGTTTGTTTTTATATGGAAAAATTTTCACTAGATTTGGCCCAGCCATTTGAGAGAAATGTTCAGCATAATCTAAATGGTCAAAACTAGAACTGCATAGTCAATTTTCTAAAATGCTTCCTTTATGCTTAGTAGAACGTGACTTGGCTTGGATTATTCTTAATGACCTTAAAGCTAACTCACAAAGATTCCCAAAAAGTGGATTCACAACTCTCTAAATGCATTTTAGGCTTGGATAATGAAGCTTGCGAAATCAGGCATTTTCGGACCAACTTGGATAGTTTCTGCTCTTAATATTCCTTGGACTTTATGAACTATCCCTTGAACTCTAGGAGTTGCTTCTTGACTTCCTTGATCACCTTGACTTAGATTTGACATTATGGCACTTAGATCCCCATGGGCGGGGGGATGAGGAGATGTGGACACCTAAGTTTCAAGCCTAGGGCATCCATTTGATAGCCAATGTTTCTACTATTAAGCCAAAGGCAATCTGGCATGAAAAATATGTTCTGAGCATGCTGTGCTATTCTGAACACTGAAATCCCTAGAGAACATTTGCATAATCCTTTATGTAAAATGAATAAGCATCAAAAGAGTATAATGTGTTCATGAATTAATAAATTATACAAAGTGAAGAGACATATATATGGATTCAAGGTATCCATGTAAGCTAAATATAGATAAGACTTGTTTGCAAATCAATATCCGAAAGAATAATTTCTAGTCACAATGTTAATTTGGCACAAATAAATAGGTATGAACCTGGATGAAACTTGATAGTTTATGAAGCCCCAGACACAACTGCAAGATCGATTAGAATGTACCACTCGCTATAGTTCTTATTTTGCCAAGCTTAGAGCTGGACGCGTATTAGATGCCTTAATTGATGTTGTATAATTAGGTATGAACCCTAGATAAGCTCGATGCACCAATCCGTAACACTTCGCGTTAAGTGCTATACTTTAGCAAACAGACACATTGATTGAAAAATCTAACATTTCCCAATTGAAAACAATTGTGTAGACTGTAATTAAAAACATAACACTCTGAAAGCAAACCCAACAAAGTAGAGACTTCTATCATAATACATTTACAATAAGAAAAATGAAACAGACACAACTAGTACACATGGAGAAATTCAAACACCATGAACCAAGGAAAAAGAACCAGTTAATAAACTTATTAAAAAGCTTTAAAAAGCTACAAGAAAAGAACCTGCTAATAAACTTGAGTGAAATTGAAATAATTCACAAGTACATAAATCCAGTTCCAGCACCTCCAGATTCTCTAATAACTTCCACAAAATAAAAAGGAGCCAGAGAAATTTAAGCCTAATAGAGAGAATACTCACCACAAACTTAGAAACCTCATCGAATTGAACAACTAGTGCCTGATGCCTTGCCGTCTTAACCCATATACGCCAATGTCAACCCTGCTACAATCTAATTCTCAAATAAAAGAGATAGAGGTAGGGATGAACTATGCATCAAAGTAGTTTCAAATGAATCTCACCATTAGTTTGGAGTTATTGTTGGAACTATCGAAGCTCAAATACCTCCTGTTTCTAAGAAGATTTGGTGAATATGAGACTTGTACTTTACTTTATTGAGGTGCTCCTCCAACCCATAGAGTATCAAGTTGTTTGAAAAGAAAGTAGCATAGCAATTTAGAAGTGAATGTGAGAAGAAGATTCCACGAATGAGGTTTCTCTGAGAAGGTGCCCTTGTTTACATGAGAAAAAAAAAGAGGGATAAACTACTTAACTGTTCATGATTGAGGGCAAGGGGCGTTTAGGGGGGGGGGGTGGGGGGGGGGGGGGGAAGGAGAGCATTAGCGATGAAGATCCACCAGAATGTTGGCTACCAATGGCGGGTGGGATCTTTGGATTTGGGGCTTGGTTTTGCTATTTGAGGAAGAAGAGGGCGCGAGAGATGGGATGATTAATTTGACTGCTTTCTGGGTGTCTTATGAGTTACGACATGTGAGTGATTAATGCTCCAACCTTCGTTTTTTGAAATTTTGGGTTTTTTTTTTTTTATTGGGGAGGGGGAAGGGGGTTTAAATATTTGGTTAGGTGGAATTTGTTTGTGGGAGGAGGGTGGTAAATTTTTTAAAATATAAATTCAGTGGGAAACAAAACTTTAATAAGTAAAAAGAAATCAAAATACATGGAGGTGGGAATTTGGTGGGAATCTAGTCGGAAAGTTTCCACTTCAAGTATAACCATGAGAAAATAATTAAAAATATAGTAATAGAATAGTGAAAAGTTTTTCATTGATTTTTTTCAATGGGAAAATACAGTGGCTAATTTTATATTTTTTGTAGTGAACTCTCTAATATTTCGTATTTAATCAATGCTAATTCAAATAGCTAACAAAGTAAACCAAAACTGTGAGTATGAAACCTAATGAATGGAAAGGTAAATCTAAAACGAAATTATCACTATGAAGACAATATATCGAATAAATTACTTACAGGACCCCAACTTATTATGAAACTATAAAAAATACCTTCTAGTTTGAAAAATAATTATAAAGTATCTTGACTTATGTGCTACCTAAACAAAGGACAATTTACATTAGCCATTTTCAGGTCCAATTCCACTACTCTACTTCATGAGAAGTACTCTTAACTTTTCATATTTGCATATTTCATCCAAATTCTTAAAAACTTACTTTTAAAAATTTATATTTTGCACATAAGATGATATTTGTCTAAGTATTGTTAAAAGATGTATTTTAACTTGTATCAGTGCCATTTGATAAAAAAATAGTTAAGATAATAAAGTTAATGAATAATTAATTAAGCCAATGAACTAATGTTTGAATCGTTATCTACTTGTTATGCTCCAAATTATTAGTATTTTATGCACATCACATAGGCATCCACATTAGTGGCGCCTTAATTCAACTATATCACTGATGTAGTTTTAGAATTGAAATCATAATTGACAAAGATTAAGACTAAAGTGAAAGAGGTAAAGAAACAATGATCATTAATTCATCTTTCATTAATCAACGAAGTTAGACATAGAGGTAAGTTGAATCTAGGTACTTCTACTCCATTTTAGCACGATGATCCTTTTCAAGACCCAAAACACAAAAACACATTTCCTTTGCAAGATATCAAAATAAAAAAAGAAGTTCAAAAATCTTATGAAAATCAACGGAAAAGGAAAAAACATTAGAAGAAAAAGATGATCGAATATAAGTAGTACAATCTAGAGGAGTCACAAACTATGTTTAACAAAGGGCAAAATCCAAAGAGTTGATTAAGATTATGGGAACCATAGTGGGTGGACAAGGTATGTCAAGTGATGAAATGAAGAAACTAAAAATATTCAATTAGAAGAAGAAATATATGAACAAATGAAACTAGTTAAACTGGGAGATCTATAAGCTATCCCTTTAGAAAAAGTTAGAGGAAAATTGGATAAAAACTATAGAATAATGGTGGCTATTACCGAAATCAATGAAATTAGTTATTAAGATTTTTTTGTAAGTGTAAGGTTTATTGCCATAGTACTTGAGAGTGTCATCATCAGACATGGGTTACGAAATTATGCTTAAACTAGCTCAGAGTTAAAACTAAGCCAAAATTTCCCAAGCAAAATGCTAGCTTGGACCTAAGGAAACGAGAGATTAAATTAGCTTATTTGACTACCTTTAAATTAGTAGTTCTACAACCATTTTATCCATTCAACTTTGCATTACTCATGTTCACAAAAGTCCAGTAAATCAAAACAAACAAAAAATACAACATTCAAAATCGATAAAAACACATCCAAAAGAGAACTTACTTGACAAAAGGCTAGTAACTAAGAACAATATGCAATTCTAGCATTCCAAACATAGGACACAGAGGAAACTGAACTGAATACAAGACCTATAATCAAGGCAAGCCACCCAAATCGAATCCTTGCAAATCCAGACAAAAACTGGAACCAAGAATAGAGCAAACAACCATATCAATTGGAACCTAAGATTGATTAAAATAAGCACCATACCTCGTCATAGATCTGGGCAAAAACAGATCCAGAACAGAAGGGAGGAGACTGTAGCTTAAATTAAATCAAGGGAAGGGATTAAACTAGTAAATTGGGATTTTTACACTACAAAATAGAAAGTCTCAATGGAATTCCACAATCTCAGACCAAATTACATAAGCTCTTACATTAGGAAACTAAATCTGAAATTGAAAATGAAATTAAAAGAAAATAGTAACATAACTACTCTCCCCCGCTATCTCCTTGCTTCGACCCTTTATAGCCAATTTCGAGCCTTCATTGCCATCTATTGCTGAATTGAAGCCCCTCTGGTAACCCGCTGAATTGATGAAGCACCCATCTTTATTACCCGTTGATTTGAGAAAGTAAGATGATGATGGAGATGAAGGGTAATGACTGAGGTTAATAATAGGGGTGATAAAGGTCAAAGAAGGGAAGAGAAAGAAAAAGAAATAAAGGAGGAGGGGCTTCCATTATGAGAGAAAAAGAAGAATAGGGATCTATGCATGGGTTACTGGGAAAGGCAGGAGAAACTGAATAAAGAAAAAGGGTGCGGTCACATGAGGGATGTGTAAGGAAGGTTGGAAAAGCAAGTCATGGGCTTGGCACATGAGCGAGGAAAGGGAGATTGTGCTGACTGCTGAGATAGGAGGCTAGACCATCTTCCCAACTAGACCTGACAAATGGATTATTCGGTTCGAATACGGGTCGGTTTAAGTTCGGGTTGGGTCATGTTCGGTTTAGTGACATTTCAGGTCGTTACGGTTTGGGTCGGGTATGGTTCGGGTCGGGTCGATTTCGGGTCAACCAATTTTTGGTGAAATACGCTCGTCATGTCAAAACAAGCAACTTTGTTGAAAATTTCGGGTCGAGTATGGTTCGAGTCGGGTCAATTCGTGTTTCGGGTCCACTTTCGGGTGAGCATACTTCGGGTGTCGGGTCGGTTATGGGTCCGGGTCATTCGATTCGGGTTTCGGGTCTCGGGTCAGTTTTACCAGGTCTATTCCCAACCGGAACCATGCAACGCTCAAAGAATAGGCTGTATGAAAGAGAGAAAGGGGGAAGTAGACTTGAGCTCAAGGGGAAGTAGATTGAGCTCGGGAGAAAAGAACGCTGGCATTTGGGTTGGCTAGAAAGATAAGCTCGTTTGCTTAAGGGAGCGGGGAGGAATAGAAGACTGAGATGGTAGTTGTTAGGACGAAGGAGCACCCATTGTTGTCCTTGGTCCAAAATCTTCAACACCCTTTCTTCCTATGTTTTTTTTTCCTCATTTCACATTTTCCTGCAGAATGAAATAAACACAATAAAAATTACTAATGTAATAATTATTATGAACAAAATCAAAGTGTAAAAATGATATTAAAATGTCGGTATTTTAGAATGAACAATACATGTTACGGTCCTGAAAGGAGTATAGTAATACCATTCGTAGTACTTGAGGGTCAAATCCATAGAGACGAGGTTGAATTTAAGCCACTATAGCTAAAAACTAGCCTATATTTATTACATTGAAATAAAGGAACAAGTAAAACAGAATCATTTAACTAACAAAAATTGATCGTAATCTAGATATGATCAAAACTGTAAATTAAATAACAACTTTGAAGGAAACTAACAAAACTACTGACGAATTAATAAACTCAAATTAAACAAGAGACTAGGGAGCGGAAAGAGATTACCATAACCACTATAAGCGAAAGAAAAATTTATTAAATCTTCACTGAGTGTCAAAATTCAATATGCATCATGAACCTAAGGGAATACTACAAATCAAAACTTTGAATGAAATAATTTTCGAACAGACAAAAATTAAACTAAAATTAAAACTAGAAAGCTTGAATAAAAACTAGAACTAGAAAACTTGAATTGAAATTAGAACTAGGAAAATTGTATATAACCTAAATCGAATGAATTCCTGGCATTACATTAGACTCTAAAACTACTAGAAACTAATGCTATAATTAAGAAAGGGAGGAATCAATTCTTTACAATATACCACTAAGATCCCTATTCATACTAAACCTAGGCCTATAGACTTTCCAAATTATACATGTCTTATTGTCCAAGCCAACACCCACTTTCCAAATTACTACCCAAACTATAAATTAAGTCACTGCCTTACTTTATCCTTCTTGATTTCTAATTTGCTACTAACTGCACTACTTGTCTTCCTTGTTTGCTAATCAAATAAGAATTGGTGGTTCAATCAATTTTCATTGAGTGAACCAAAGTTACGTGAGCTAATATTGTGCACGCTTGGACGTGTCCTTGTGAAGCAAAATGGATTGATCTTCTTCAAGTGAGGCGGGCTGGACTTGGCAACACAAGGCATCACGTATTGGACTAGAAAAAATGGAAGCTAGGCCGCTACATCTCTTTTCCTCTTTTTTAATTTTCTTCTAGATCAAGGGAAGCACAATGACAAGCTAGGCTATGTTAGATGTGCTACTGAAGCACATGCCCACAAGTGAGATAGTAGAGCTGGGTGGATGCATGATAATGGCCTAATAACTTAATTCTTGCACGCGATCAACCCACTATGTCCCTCATTTTATCACATTATTATTTCCTGCAAAATCATACAAAATCCAACTAAAATTGTTAAGTCATTAATCATGCATCGTTTTATTAATTATTTTGATTATATTTTACACATTATTGCATCTAATTTACATTATTTTTCATAAATTTTTCAGGTTAGACATTATTTTAATAAAGAAGAGAAGACGAGTTATTGAGGCTCGGGTTTTACATGCTTGGGCAGAAGACGGTCCAAAAATGATAATTATGAAGATATTGTCTGGGCTAGGATTTCAAGAGTTAGAAAAGAACTAGAAGTCTTGAAGGAGAAGAAGTTTAAGGAAGAAGGAAACCCTAATTACTAACCCTAATCACACCCCTCATTTCCTCCCTATATATATCATCATCACCATCCTCTTCAAGGTCGGACCTAACCCACATTAACAAACCCCACGGCTGCCCTTCAATCTTCATCCCTTCTATAAAAAAACCATGGCTGCTTTGCCTTCAACCTCATCACCACGGCCTTCCCCTCCATAAAATCCATACCTCACCATAATCATCATCATCATAATCGATCATCATCCTTTCATCCATCAATCTCCCCAGCTCCCGCCTAACCCATAAAACCCATCTTCAACTCCCCACCAACGTCCTTCAACTCCCCTCACCTTCACCATCATCAATCACACCATCATCTTCACGCTACACCCCCAATCTCTCCACTCCATCAATCCCCTCTCCTCACGCCTAACACAAAGTATCAAGATCCTCACGGCACGACCATCCTCACCTCCTCCTCATATCAATCCAAGTACCATCTTGATCACCATCATTCTTTTTTTGTGTTTACTTTTTTTTTTGGTTTAGTTAATTATTAAACATGAACCTTTTGGTTATTTGTGATTTTAATTTTAATATGAGTGAGTAATTTCTTTGTGCTGAGTATAATCTATTTGAAACCATGCTAAATTAATTATTTTGAGACAAGTTTTGTGCTTTATTGTCTAGTTAATTTTTATTCGTGATTCTATAGCAATTAGTGTTTATCGTTCATAATATTCGTAGTATATTAACTAGAGTGCATGCTAGTTAGTTTAATACGAATTCATATGATAGTTTAAAAGGCTTTAGTACGTAAAAGTTATCGTCTTTTAAGCATTAGTATCACCCTAATTAATCATGGATGGCTCAAACCCATATCTTTTAATTAGGTAATCGTTATAGATCTTTGTTAAATCGATTTGCTGGTAAATTGATTACAAAGCGTTAGATGATGTTTTTCTAGTACGTAATGCTCTAGTTTGATTAAATTCTTGCGCTGGTGTAAGGGTTATCAAAACTAGTAGGGTTTGTATTAGGGTTGTACCTAATTAAACTAGAATCTAAGGAAAAACGGGAAAGAACCACTGTGGATGTCTTCTACAGTTTAACTCATGAATGAAATTAGCTTGTGTGTTAATGATAAATATTAATTTGAATGGTGGATTGAGATTATACTAAGTATTCTTGATAAATTTGACAAATTTTGATCATTATTTGTTGCGTAGAGTTAATTTGATTAGTTTGTTAATTTTTGTTCTAATTTTATTAGCTTCAATATAATTTCAATCGGACCCCCCCCCCCCAAAAGTATAGTCTTTTAGAAGTTTCTAGGTAATTTTAGATAGTTTAGATTTTGATTTTTAGAGTGGTTATCATTTTAGATTGATTTATATTCAGTTTTAGTATTTAATTACCGGTTTGTTAGAAATTAGACTAAAATAGTATTTTTTTTCTTTTTTCGATTTTAATCAGTTCCTAGAGTTTATATAGTGTCATAGTCTGACTATGTTTAATTTCGTAAGTGTTGGAAGTTATTTGATAATGTTTCAGAATTATTTTGTGAAATTGATATGTGCAGGTTTTTAGGTTATTAATTCTGAACATTTCGACTTTAATTGTTAATTCACGATTGTTAGGTATTGTTAAGTCCAGAAAAATTGTGTCCTAGAATTAGGGTAATTTTCTTGATTATTTTCGTATTTATATTTATGCAGATTATTTTATTTCTAATTTCAGATTTAATATTCTGCATTGATATTCTGTGGTCATTTCCTGATTTGATTTTTCTGAAATTATTTCGGTACAATTGTGGAGTTATAACCTTATACACCTTAAGAATAATATTTTACGTTACTGTTTGACATTTTTAATATTTATTTTCTGATTATTATTTGTTGTTTTGATTTTTAATTAGAATTTCAGTTACTGTTCTATTTTTATTTTTCTAGATTATTTAGGAAAGCTTTTTACTGTTGTATTTCCAGAATATAATCCAAAATATTTAGGAGCATCATTGGGTGTTTTTTCAGATTTTTATTCATTATATTTTAATTATTTTAGAATTATTAAGATTAGATTTAATAAATTGGATTAGTAAAATCATTTATGATTAAGCTAGCCTTTTTAAAACAATCTTTCCGCGTGGATCGATCTCTACTTTCCTATGCTATAAAAGTATTTAATAACCGAAGTAGTGATTAAATTTGTAGCTCTTGACAAACTTTACAAAAATCTAAAATTAATCTTGATTACGAGTAAAAACTAAGCGATTAGAAATACTAAGATGGTCATTTTTGGTGCCCAAACAAATACCCCACACTAAGATCTCGCCCGTCCTTGAGTAAAATAAAATAAAAGAAAAATCTATCCTAGACACTTAAATCACTTTCCTCGGAATCCTTGTAGCACATAGCACGTGCAACAAGCCGTTTAAACTAGACCTGACAAAACTGACCCGAGACCCGAAACCCGAACCGAACGACCTGGACCCATACCCGACTCGACACCCAAAATATGCTCACCCAAAAGTAGACCTGAAACCCGAATTGATACGAACTGAACCATACCCGACCCGAAATGTTATACAAAGTTGTTTGTTTTGGCATGACGAGCGTATTTGACCAAAAATTGGTTGATCCGAAATCGACCCGACCCGAACCATACCCGACCCAAACCGAAACGACCCGAAGTGTTGCTTAACCCGAACATGACCCAACCCGAACTTGACCCGACCCGTACCCGAACCGAATGACCCATTTGCCAGGTCTAGTTTAAACCCTATATTTTCCCTCGTGGACGAGTGTGATCTCGTGAGGGTTTGAAGAAGTATACCCACAAAATCTTTGAAGAAGAAAAAGGAAAAGAGAAATCTTGGGGCATGGGGCATGAGTTAGAGTTATGTTCAAAAGTATAGCCCAAGTCACACATAGGAGGGGCACATTGAGGAGCTAGGAGAGAACAAGATGTCACAAATTCTTCCTTATGAAATGATCTAGTATGAAATGCACATGGGTTGAGAAGAACATCCCAGAAGCACAAGTGATCTATTCGAAGTCATAAGTGTGCCTAGCTACCCACTCAAGCAAATCCATAGGCTCTACAATAATTTTGGAAAGAAACCTGAAATACTCTGAAAGAGTTCGAGTCTCACCATTCACCCCCTTATTACTCACACTCAAAATTTCACACTTCCTTACATAATGACCACATTGAGCAATCAAATTATTCAAGTAGTCAAAATACCTCCAAAACAATGCATGCTCATGTTGGGGAAGTGGAATATGGCTATCAATTTTTTTATTTAAATTTTTTTTGATTTTTTCTATGTTTTCAAAAACAGAAGGTAAGACTATATTCGACTAACAAAAATTATGCACCTAACCTACTGTTAGAAGTAAAGGAAATAATCACAATAAACAAATAAAAAAAATAGTGACCTAAATCCAAACGGCCATCTCCGGCGACGAGGCCAAAAAATTGTCATGCTCTTAAAAGGAGATATAGTAATACCGCAAGCTTATGGTTGTCATTTGTAGTACATGAGGATCAAATCTACAAGGATGGGGTTGATTTTAAGCCACTACAACTAAAGACTAGCCCATATTGATTAAATTGAAAATAAGAAACATGTAAAACAGAATCATTCAATTAACAGAAACCGAACGTAATCTAGGCATGATCAGAACTCTAAATTAAATAACAATGATCAAAGACACTATCACAACTACTAACAAAATAATAAATTCCAATTAAACAAGAGACAAGGGAGAGGAAATAGATTATCATAACTGCTAGAAATCAAAGGAGAATTTGTAAAATCTTCAATGAGTGTCAAGAAGGAAAATTCAGCATCCACCAAGAACCCAAAAGAATAGTGAAAATCGAAACTGTGAATGATTTCTAAAAGATAAAAATTAAACTAAAATTGAAACTAAACAATTTGAATTAAAAGTAGAACTAGAAACCTTGAATTGAAAATAAAACTAAAAAAATTGTATATAACTTAAATCGAACGAATTCCAAAAATTACATTAGCATCAAAACTACTAAAAACTAACGCTAGAATTAAGAAAGAGAGGAATCGATTTATAATGCAACCCTATGACCCCTATTTGTATTAAAGCTAGCCCCCATACACTTTTCAAATTATACATGTCGTATTGTATAAGCCAACACCCACTTTCCAAATTACTACCCAAATTATAAATTAAGTCATCGCCTTACTTTATCTTTCCTGATTTCTAATTTGATACTAACTTCACTGCTTGCTTTTTTTATTTCCTAATCAAGAATTGCTGAAGGTGCTTCCAATCAGTTTTCACTGAGTGAAACAAAATCACGTAAGCTAAAATTGCATGCCTGGACTTGGCCTTGGGAAGAAAAATGGATTGGTGTTCTTCAAGTGAGGTGGCCTGGGCTTGGCAGCACAAGGAATCACTTATTGGATTGGGAAACATGGAAGCTAGGCCGCCACATCTCTTTTCCTTTTTTCTAATATTTTGGTAGATCAAGAGAAGCACAATGACAACTTGGGCTGGGTCAGAAGAGCTACTTAAGCATAGGCTCACAAGTGAGAAAGTAGAGGTAGTCGATGCATGATAATGGCCCAATAACTTAATTTTGGTGCTCGAACAATTCTTTATGTCGATAATTATTATTTCCTACAAAATCAAACAAAACTCAAATAAAACCTAAAAATAATATCTATTACGAGTAAAATTAAGTGATTAGAAGTGCTTAAATGGTTACTTTTGGTACCCAAACAATATCACAGACCTAATTTTGCTCATCGTCAAGTAAAATATAACTAAAAATCCTAGAAATAGAAAAATCAGAAAAGAAAAATCTCAGCTGATTTTCATAAGAATCACGGTTGCACTTAGCATGTGCGACATGTCCTTTAAACCCCTAAGCTGCCCCTACTGGATGAGTAAGGACTCATGAGGGTTTATAGACGATATACATACATAATCTTTAAAGTATAAGAAAATAGAAAATAGAAAATATTTTGTGTTTATAAAATTATATATACAACACTGGGAAAAATAGATACACAATCCAATCAACCAAGTCACTCAAAAAACTTGAATATCTGATCACATATAAACACAGTGTACACATTAAGAAACTTTTAATCCCCACTGATGACATCCATGTTCCATCTTTCACCCAGTTAGAAATATGAACAAGCCTAACTTGTAGAACCTCACTTTAGGAAACATGGAGAACACTGTCACTCATGTGTTTAGGATATGACAAGATACACACCGTTCACCTTCCAATCATGAAAACTACTAGAAGCTTGCTAGGACTCTCAATTCTCCATGACGAAAATGCAAAAGTGCAGCATGATAATCAAGAGGACTTTATAGGGTTGTAATGGGGCTAAGAGATAAGGGTTAGAGAGGGACAATTGATTTGGAAAATAAGGAGCTAAAATCCAAATGATTAATAAACAACTATACACTTCCATCAACTATACCACCAACAGTCTCTCAACACTTACGACAAAATTAGGTACACACAACAAAAATAGCCCATAAGGAATCGATTGAGATAAAAAAAAAATCAAGTACACTCAACAACTATGCCAGACACTCTTATTCGTAACACTTTTTCCTTTTTATGAGATTTTTCAATTTTTTCAATTTTTTTGCATTTTTTAAAAAACTTTTTCTTTTTTCATTTTACTCTTGTTTTTCTGAAATAAGCAAATGAAGGACACAGAGGAACATAACACAACTTAATTCCAAATGGTCACAGATAAGAACAATCCCTACAACTAAAAGAAGGGAAAATCTTATAGACAAGTCAATCAAAAGAACAAAAAATAACCATCATTTCATCAGCACGTGAAGCTGCCATCATCCAATATTGAATTGTTGCTCCACTAGTTTTAGCTTAGATGATAGAAAATCTGTTTAGGCCAAGGGCTAAATAGAAAGTTTCACAACAAACAAATATGATACAGGCTTAGAGGGCTAGCAAGAGTAAAACATTCAAACCAAGGCAGCAATTTGGCTTATGTGGCTTTTGAAACAAATGAATGCCTATATCATATTGCCATAACACATATGATAAATGTAATTTTGAAGAGAATCATAGCAAATAGAGATGTCATGATGAAAAAAACACACATAGAAGAAAAAATATGAGACTAAAACTAGTCTCTAAGGCACAAAGTTTCATAGATTCACCTACTAAAACCAAGACAACTTGCATTAGAAATGAAAGGGGTTAGGATAGGGAATAGAATATCACACTTTGGACTAATTTCTATCATGTTGTAAGGATCCCCCTCCTCGAGGGTGCGATCTCCCATGAATGGTTCGACATCCCCTTTTGCTACGGTTTTTTATATTTTATGTTTTTACTTTGACATCTGAAATTGGTAGTTTTATACAAAAGGATCAGGATCCCTAGGAACCCAGCCAGGTTCCTAGGCCAAAGCAGGGCCCGATTCTTGGCCCAGACAAGTGCACTATCTTGCATCATAATGCTTCCTCTAAAAATAAAAAAGAATGAAAAATAAGAGAATAAATAGACAAAACATCAATTATGCATCAAGTAGAGTCATAGGTGAGTTTTAGGAAAAACTTACAAACCATATAATTTTTTGACGCAAATCATACTGATAGGGGGCGACCAAAGGAATAATTGCTTTTGCTTTAGCAAAGGTTTTCTAAATGCCCCTGAGTAATCCCCTGTGCGAGGACCATCTTGAATCCTTAGTCTCAAACCGAGGATCTACATTTTGGAGCAATAGTATGATGATGTGATGGGATATGTCACACCACTACCCGTCATCACTAGCGGCTTGTACTATTCAATATGAAAAATCAAGCTTTTAATCACACTAATATGCACTCATGCAACATATTAGTATAAATCATAGCAAATCAAGCCAACGATACAAACTTTGGTCCAATGCAAACAAAAGTAAAGTAAATAAGCTGCAACAGACAGGGAGCTACCTAAAGATAACCCATATGATTTTCATAGAAACCCAGTAGAGTGATGTCTTTTTAATGGGTGACCCAATTATCTCTCTCCTAATACCTCCAATATGTAAAGTATTTCTCACCTAAATTTTGATGCTCTCTTCTCTCTAATTTTTTTGATGTGTTTCGATGCCAATTTGATTTGACGCTGCTCGCTTATGGAATTTTTTTGATGCCTCTAACCCCTAGGGTCAGGCTCCTATTTATAATCGTTAAGGGGATAGTCTAAATCGGTTTAGAGAAAGGAGACCTAATCATGATTCCATTAAGGTTAACCTAAATAGGTACACTAATTCAGCCAGGATTTTGACTAAGTAGTCTTGAGAAACCAATCAACCTTGAATTCTAGTTAAAATCCCATTTAGGTAGAAAATGACTTTGAGTGAGCGAGAAAATTATGACGCCCGACTTGGTTCCCAGCTAGAGAAGATGACTAGTCATATCAAGTGGGAACCCGTCCGGATTCTTGAGTTAGGCTGCAAACAGTGTTTTGTTTTGGCCATTGCTTTCATGTCTGACCTCCGTTTTGAGTGATTATTTTTTCCTAAAATATTATTGAGTCTAGTTTCTAATAAAAATAATTTCATGAATATTTGGATAATTGTGGAGCAAGATTTAAACCAAATAGTGAACCTGTGTCATTTTCAACACAAGCCCAAATATTCAACTTATGTCTTTGTCATTGCTTATCATACTTCGGTGCATAATATGTTGTTAGAAATCTCACTCAGTGAATAATGTTGATGCCTAGACTTGACAATTTTATGCTCCTTGGATTGGATCTCAATTAGATGACGAACACCGTCAATTTGGGCATATTTTGGCCTTTTGGGTTCTTTAGCATTTTGGATTCAAATTTAAGGATTACTCTACTGGGCCCCCAACTACACAAGATGGGGTATAGTTTTCGTTATTGGATAATTAAACATACAATGCCATTTTTAGGCATCTACATTTAACCCCTCATCGAGCATAGATAAGGCGAAGGTCAAAGTAATGGTCTTCACTTATAGTTTCCTGTTTGGTTGCGCTGATATGACACCCCAACCTAGCTGTTGCGGGTCTAGAGATTTGACACCTAGTGATTCAAACATAGCCATTGAGGGTCCTAAGATTTGATCCCTATCAACTTTCCCTATAACAATGGCCGATGATATGAAATCCAAACCTGACTACTGAGGGTCCTAAGATTTGGGGTTCGCCAGCTTTCATCGTAATGGTGGCCGATGATGTCCCATTATGCCAGGAGCTAGCTGTGTTGAAATGTCCCATTGTACTGAGAGCCAGTGACTGTCCCATTATACTGGGAGCTAGTGATGTTGTTGAACTGTCCCATTATGCTGGGAACCAGCGATATGGCCGAAATGTCCCATTATCCTGGGAGCCAGTGGTATCCCATTGTGCCACGAGCCAGTGGTATCCCATTGTGTCGGGAGCCATTAGTTGTCCCATTGTGTCGAAAGCCAGCTATGTCGAAATATTCCATTGTGTTAGAGCCAGAGTTTGTCCCATTGTGTCGGGAGCCGACAATGTTAAAATATCCCATTATTCGGGTAGCCAGTGGTTGTCCCGTTGTGCTGGGAGCCAGCCATGTCGAAATATCCCATTGTCCCAGGAGCCAGTGGTTATCCTATTGTGTTGGGAGCCAGCTATCTAAAAATGTCGCACTGTGCCATGAGCCAGCAGTGAACCTTAGTGGCATGAATGTGTGAATATCTCTAGCTAGATTCCTGAGAACTTGGTGTTGTTTGATCATGAAGACCTTTAGCTAGATTCCTATGAACTTGTTGGTGTTTAAGCCTGAACACTTGTAACCAAGTCCCTGTGAGCTTTTTGCCATTTGATCCCGAAGATTGATCCTTGAGGACGTTGTTGCATGAGATATTGACATGTTGGTTCTTCAAGTTTGATCCTTTTACCTCTCAAGCATTAAAGTCATCTCTTCTGATGGGAGACTGTTGAATGCTAAAGTGTCATGGTTGTTGAGGTGTCCTTCTATGTTAAGATAGAAAGGATGAGGTGTCCTATATGGTTAGATCATCTTGGACTTTGTTACCTGATAACCTTAGGTTGGGTTAATGTCCTTTTTATAAAGATGCTTGCGTAAAGCCTTCTTTGAGGATATAGCCCCCACTTTGGCTGAGCCTGATTGAGTCAAGGGTCAAACTATAGATGTCTTCTACGACAGCTATTGATGTCATCTTGAGAATCATTGATGTAACTTCATGGCTAACTAGGATTGTGTGCCCTTCCAGTATGGTAACTATGAAGGCTTATTGCACTCTTCTTCAATCTAGGGTTTCCAAGTGATCAAGGCAGATGGAGGTCTAGTAAATAGGTTAAAGACCCATGTATTGATACACGTGCAATTGCTAGCCTAGGTTAGACTATCCATGTATGCTGACTATGCAAACTTATTTGTGACAACTGTGCAAACATGTGATGACCTAACCTTGATGCAAGTAGGTGAAAGTCTCATGCAAAGTTTAGGGCCTATTGGATAGGGCTCGATTAAGGTATAGGTGACTGATGGGCTAGGCCCAGTGATGCTTTATGGCTTAAGATGACGGGTAAAAAATTAGGTGATTGCTGCGTTTGGCCAAATCATGGCGCTTAAGCTACCCAAGATAGAACATTTTTCTTTTTAAGGAAGGAGTATCTTTTAATTTTACATGAAAGTGCTCCTGTTTTGAGGAAGCCCCCAATTTCTGTTTATTAGAATAGAAGCCCTACATGTGTAAGAATAGTAATAGCCGAAGATACTTTTGCTAGTTTTAGTTAGAGTAGCCCCCAGTCTAGTAATGTAAATGTAATTCTTCCCATGTTGGGAATATGCTTTTGCTAGTGCTACTTAGAGTAACCACTAGTTTAGTGTAAAGAATATGGTTATCTCCTTGTTAAGAAATATTTGCCATGAAGGGAACCCTAACTGTCAAGAAAATGCTTGGAGCACCCCCCTTCTTACACAATGGGTGAGTGTCTATCTAGGAAAGCTGAGGATAAAGGTACGAGTTCGAAGATTGATTGTTCAAGAAAGGTGATGCTTGATTGTAAAACAAAAACTCCACATATTTCATCCTTGTTAGTGCTTTGTCATATCAAAGGTCTTTCTAGACTCAAATTTCTTACTTCAACTTTATTGTCCCTAGTGATTTTGTTTGGGAATCAACCGAAAAAAAAATTTGATAAATTGAAAACACTTCATGTAACACCCCAAATGCACATAGTTTACTGTCTGCAGTGTCTCAAATAATTCTCATGATTAAAAGTGATGAAGCCAATGATCGGGGCATTACCGCCATCCCAAAAAGTACAAGGCTTAGAGCAAATACTCTATAGAGGATCTAGTTTAGCATAAATCAAACTCATATACATTTAACATCATAACTATCATGAGGTTTATACATCATAACTAAGCAATTACCATAAAATTTACATGTCCATTAACTAAAGACCTCAAACACAACTCTGAAAACGAAAACTATAAATGTACGACATTACTGTTGATCCATCCAGATCCCTTGCTCAACTTATTTCTCTTGCTGATTTGCTATCATGAAGGCATTTCACTAGTCATTTGCCTAAAACAAAATATAAAAAACATTTCAAACTGTGAGCCGAAGCTTAGTACATGCATTCTTGTATGGTGAAATGATCATTGCATAAATTGGTTGGGTCCGCTTTGCAATTCATTTTAAGTAAAACTAGTGATTGAGATAAATGTAAAAATGCATTGCTAATTATTATCTAGTAATGAGCCCCTTGTAACTGTTATGATCTATTGATAGGTGTACACCTGCAAAACCGAGTGGGTGACCTGGCCTAAAGTCGCGCGGGTAACTGGAGGGTGAATGCCCTATACAGGATAACTAGCGGGTTCACTAATTAAATGATAATTTCTTATATAAATTGATTCATTGATGTGCTTACCAAAACATGATAACTTTGATCAATACACTCTGATTTCCAACGATACAGGAAATGAACGTACCTGAAGTCTTTAAAAATGCAATCTCACTTGATAATATTTATGCGTAATGGGAAACGATGGATTAGGCACCGATTCTGTTTAAGAAATGTAATTATAGGTATATGTAATTAGTAAACAAAGTTGATTTTTATAATTTGTAACTGTAATAGAAATTCATTAAAATGCATCCATAACTCAAATAATTCAATAGAAGATAAGTTACACCAAAATGATTTGAAAACTAAATGAATTAGGGTAATTTAACTCAAAGTGAAATAGTGTTGGAGTAAAACTGATCAAGGCAGAATAATTCAGATCATAAAAGAAAGACTTTGATGGTTATAATTGAACGTGAGGTTTTTTTCGACATTCTGAGATGGATAATCAATGTCTAACGCCAAAAGGGGTGTATATAAAGCTTGTCGTAGAGCTACAAATTTATCCACTACTTTGACTTAAAAACAATATTTATAGCATACGAAAGTAGGGATCGATCCCACGAGGAAAGATTATGTCAAAAAGTTAGTTTAATTCTAAATGATTTTACTACTCTAATTTATTGTTTCTTCTCTTTGTATTTCTAAAATAAATCAAATTTAATAAAAATCTGGAAAAATACTTAATATTGATCCTAAATATTCTCAATTTAATTCTGGAAATAAAACAGTAAATAGCTATCCTAAATAATCTAGAAAAATAAAAACAGAAATAATAACACAATATTCAACTAAAAATTAAAATAGAAAATAACGAGCAGAAAATTAATATTAAAAATTACAAACAGTAATATAAATTAATAATCTGCAAGTTTATAAGTTTATAACTCCAAAATTATATGTAATTAATTTTAGAAAAATTAAAACAGAAAATTTACTCCAGAAAAAGAAAATTTACTCCAGAAAAAGAAACAAAAAATAAAATATGAAATTAGGAAAAAATATAAACCGCAGTAATATAAATACGAAATTAAATAACAAAATTACCCAAATTTAAGGATCCTATGGGTAGTAATACCGGTAGAGGTAAGGTTGCCTACAGCTGGATCTCCCCAGACCCCGCGAAAGCGGGATCCACATTGGGAGTTTGTTGTTGTTGTTGTACCCAAATTTAAGGATCCAATTTTCTGGACATAATAAAACCTAAAAAAAATGAAATAACAATTAAAACGTAATTTTTAGATTTATTGAATTAAAAACCTGCACATATCCAATTCATGAAATAATTCTGAAAAATTATCAAACAATTTCGAAAACTTCCAAAATTAAATAGAGGCAGAATAGGGCACCATATAAACCCTATGGATTAAAACTCCAAAAAAACACAAAAGGAACTATTTTTAGCTTAATTTCTAACAAACCGGTAATTAAAAGGCAAAACAGAATATAAATTAAATATGAAATTTATAATAACACTAAAAATCAAAATCTAACTGATATAATATTAACAAGACACTCCTAAAAGACTACTCTTTTGGGGGGGGGGTAAACGAAATTTATATTAAAGCTTATAAATTGACGAATAAAAATTGACAAACTAAACAAATTAACTAAAAGGCAACAAATAATTATCAAAGATACCAAATTTATGAAAAATACTTAGCATTATCTATATCCACCATGAAAATTAATATTTATCATTAACACACAAATTGATTTTTATCCATGAGTTAGACTGTAGAAGACACCCACCAGCGGATCTTCCTCATTCGTCCTTATATTATAGTTTATTTAGGTCAAACCCTAATATAAACCCTACTAGGTTTGACAACCCTTACACCGACACAAGAATTTAATCAAACTAGAGCATTACGTATTAGAAAAACATCATCTAACGCCTTGTAACCAATTTACCAGCAAACTGATTTAAGAAAGATCTATAACGATTACCCAATTAAAAGAGATGGGTTTGAGCCATCTATGATTAATTAGGGTGATACTAATGCCTGAAATGCTATAACTTTTACGTATTAAAGCCTTTTAAACTATCATATGAATTCGTATTACACTAACTAGTATGCATTCTAATTAATATAACACAAATATCATGAACGATAAATACTAATCGCTATAGAATCATGAATAAAAATCAACTAGACATTAAAGCATAAAACTTGTTTCAAAATAATCAATTTAGCATGGTTTCAAATAGATTATACTAAGCACAAGGAAATTACTCACTCATATTAAAAATAACATTTCTAAATTCACCCAAATAATTCATGTTTGCAACTAAGCAAAATAGAATACAAAAAAAATAAATAAATGGAATAGCAATACTACATGGTGATGATGATGGCTGATGAAGAAGCGTGATGGTGATGGTGATTCGTGAAGGTGTGCCGTGGGGTGAGATGAGAAGGTATGATGGTGAGGATGATGAATGGTGAAGTTCTGTGATTAGGCGTGATGGTGGGATGGAGGGAGCGGCCGTGAGTATGTTGAGGTGTGGGTTAAGGCGGCCGTGGGGTAGATGAAGGTTTATGGCGAGGAAGAAGGAAGCATGACGCGTGGGGAGGTTGAAGAAGGTGTGATGGGAGGGTGATTAAGCAGGCTGCCGTGGCTGTTTTTGGAAGATGAGCTGTGGGGTTGTTGATTCAAGATGAGATGGTGACGAAGATAATATGACGAGGAGGAGAAGAGGGTGGGGTAGGGTTTTAGCTACTGGGTTTGTTTCTTATACTCCTCCCCCAAGTCTTCTAGCTTCTCTTCAACTCTTATAACCCTAGCCCAAATAAATCATTATGGAAATAATATTTTTCATAAATCATTATTTTTGGACCAACTTGATAGCCAAGCATGTAAAAACCGAACTTCGACGTCTTCTCTTCTCCTCTTTAATTTATTAATGCTTAACCTGAAAAATATATAGAATAAAGTAAATTAGACAAAATAATATATATAATATAATCGAAATAATTATTGAAATAATGCATGATTTTTGACTTAACAGTGTAGATAAGTTCAGTATAACCTTAAACACACTAGCTTGATCCGAAAAACATTGTTATTGAGTCATTACTCACCCCCCACTTCTCCAATTTCGTTCACTTGCCATTCAACTTAGCTTTCCAAACCAAATAGGATTCTAAGTGCAATCAAAGTTGTTGCTGATTCAAGCTCCACCTTAGAAAATTCATAACTTTCACCCTCGACCTCAAACAGAGACATACATCCCTAATATGGAAACTTAAAAAGTCCCTCAAAACTTTCATTCATAGTGTGAAACACAATTGTCACAATACGGTGTCTAAAATTGAGCTTAAACATCTACACACTTCCAGTCTAACTTGTGGAGTCTTAGCAAAATGACCATAAATTTTTTCACAGAGCTCGAATTAATGTGATTCAAAATCCATTTGAAAGATAACTCAATCATATGGCTATCCACCAAAAACCATAATTTTTCAATTAGCAAAACATTACCAGTTTATTTGTAAATAGACCCCTGTTTTAGGGTCCTTCACAGCCTGCTGTTCACATTATAAACCCTCTTTTTCAAATAATCTCCCTCTAAATTCACTTGTTAGAATTACCAAACCATGGTGTATCGCTCAAAATCACCTTACATAGCCATGATACTAAATTTTTACTTCATAATCACGTTCATCAAATTTTTAATTCTTGTCTTTATCAAATCACTTAGAACACATCCATAAGCTTACTTATTTGCATAAATGAGCAAAATGACCTCATTTAATCAATTGGGGGAAATCCCATAATTCACCTCTTTATGAAAAAGAAATCACACCAAGTCATTTCCCAAGTTAAACAACATATTCAAGATTAATTTTCCATCCTAGTATACACAAACGACTTGCTTGTTACCAATAATAAATTAAACTATGCATAACCAATTAGCCATCAAAACCTTATCTCATGACTAGCTTAAATCCACCTTCAATTCATCTAAAACCAAACTAATACCATCATAATCATTTATGAAGCTAAAGATTACCAAATCAAATACAAAATAATCCATAACCATCATTTTAACTTAAGCTTGCATGAACATGATCAACCTCAAACTCTACTTGCTTTCCAACTTAACTAACCATCAAAGCATGAAAATAACTCTTGTTTCTGTCAAAACAACATGATCAACCATCAAAACAACAAAAACAAGAATCCAAAGCCAAAATATAAGTCAAAACAAACAAGATTGAGTTAGGGTGTTACTCACTTTGATGCTTAAAAAAGAGGTATAAGTGATGTTGGATGTTTGCGGGAGTATGGAGGTGGCTAGGGTGGCTGCCTGCTGGCCAGGGGATGGCGGTAGGTGGCTGACGTAGTGGCTAGTAGCAACAACCAGAGAAGGCAGCCGAGTAGAGAGGGAGAGGAAGAGAGAGAAAGGGTCTTGAAACTTTGAGTTTTACTTGGATGAAATGACTCTAAACATCACTTGGTTAAGGTTTAATATAGCAAAAGAAAGCTTAATCCAATAATAATTAGACACATTTAGTGGTGATTTGTCAAATAAATGGGAGTAATGCTTGTTGGGCTGAAATCAAGCCTAAATGAGCTTTGGTCCGAAAATTCACTTTACGCGATTGAAATTGTTTGTAGCTTGAAAATTTTTTTAGCTTTTTTTTTTGAATTGTTATAAAAAGTAAATTAATTTTTTTAAGACATATTTATCAGGGTCGGTTATCGATTCCCACAAAATTTTACAATAATAAAAACCTGAATTGCAAAGTGTGGCAAAATGAAAATTTTCCAAACGAGATAATTAAATGCGATAATTAAATGTGAGAAAAAATAATAATCATTACTTAATTAAATAAATAAGCATGATTTAGGGTCGGGCCATTACACTTCATGAAATGACTGAGTTATTTTCAGTGGAAACTATCTTACTATCAATTTGTTCTTTCAATACATATGTGATGCTAAGATATGTTTGATTTCTTTGTTATCAAATGAAGAACAAGTTATTAAGGATATGTCTTTGAAAATAATAGGCAAGTTTGATAAAATATTGGTTAAAGATTAATAGGGTTCTAGCTATTGACGGCTATTTTAGATCCTAGGGATAAATTAGCATGTGTGAAGTTTTATTTCGGGGAGTTTTATGGAGAAAAGGCCTGTGGTGAAGTTCAAAGGATTAGGAGTTTGTTGTGTGACCGTCTGATTGAGTATCAAGATTGTAATGAGGATTATGTTCCATCCACCTCTAATGTTTTTGGCAAATGTCATGCCGTAGTCAATCCTCTGTCCCTCCCACAACCAAACCAAAAGTACTCAATGGGGACAGCTAAGAAAACCCAAAAGAAGAAGACAAAGGTGAGGATTGAGTTAGACTATTATTCAGATGATGATCAGTATCAGGATACTTTTGGCTTTTATTTCATTGACTTTTCGTAGTCAAATCTCAAGTACCCTACATTGAAATGTTGGCTTCAGATCTCTTAGCAATACCTGCATCTATCATTGCTCCAAAGGGTGCTTTTTGTACAAGTGATGGGGTGTTGATTGGTCATGATTCTTCTCTTAACTTTGATATTGTGGAGGCATTGATGTGCTTGCGAACTTTGGTAGTTTGCAAGCATGTAGGTAACAATAAAGTTGTCATTGATATTTCTCGATCATATTAATTATTTCAATTTACTATGTAGTACTAATTGGATTATATTATTGATTGGCGAAAAATTGAATTTTTCCCCAAAAAGGCCTAAGCAAGTCGGACCTCTAGACTAGGCCTATATCCGGGATAACGGGGCCCTCCCTGGGGGCTTCCTCAGGCCCATGTCTCGGATAAGGGGTCCTGAGGCACAACCCTAGGGGCTCCCCCTAGGGCCCTTCCATACCAAGACTGGTGGCCCACACGGGCACCCCAGGTGAGATTACTATTTTGCCCTCTTTCCCGAAACGACTACAAATAGTCACCTACCTACCCCGGGAAAAGGGGGGTTGGCAGATAGATGCTCTGAATTCTCTTTGCATTCTCTTGCTTTTGACCATTGACTCGAATCTAGAATTGACTTGACCGTTGGAGAGACGTTCCCCGGTCCACAACCCAGGGTTGCCCTTTTTGTAGGTGGGGCCGCTCTAAGAAGAGGACGTCAGGTGTTGCGCCCGCTGTCAGATGAACCCGCTCCTTCAGCCTACGTCATCATCAATCGTACTCTAGAGATTTCATCTGGAATCAGATTGGCACCATCTATGGGGAAGGAACGGTAGCGATTGTAGTGAGCGAGGCAACACGGGCACGGACTCGGAGGGATAAGGCCCCCGCGGGTAATACCTCTATGCCTCCAGAGGTGCAGGATGCTTATGAGAGTTCACGAGCAAGCCCTCGAGCAGTTAGCGCATCTCCTCCTGAACGAGAGGCGTACGTCACGGTGGAAGCTTTGAAAAACTTCATGTCCACCACGACGGACGCCATTACCCGTCAGGTTAATGAACAGGTCAGGAGAGCAATGGAGGTGGCTAACTCGACCAGGCCACTTCCCCATTTTGACTACGTATCGGCTCACGGTGGCGACGCCTCCCACCGTCCGAAGCGAATACCATCCCCTCGTTACATGGAGTGGGGACGGGAAGTGTCTCGATCAGACCGGAACAGTCGACCTTGTGCGGAGCCACTAGGTCGACGCGCGGCGTTGAGACCAATTGGCAGCACCATGCAAAGGGCAACCACCGAATCAACGATTGCTTTCACGCCCTATGCAACCCATTCCCGACAGACTGCTTGGTATGAGGAGCAGGAACAAACCTGTAGACCTCGGGGGGAGGTCTCTGGTAGGCGCCGACCCACCCCGGAGCTCCCTGTCCTAAGGCAGCGCACTCGAAGTCCGCCCACAAGGGAGGCACGCGGTCAGGAGCTACGCTGCACTGACTAGTCTGCCCCTAGATCTTCAAGGCATGGACAAGGGAGGGCGAGTCCTTCTGTCATTGAGGTCGAGCGTCAGCCTGAAACCCCTATCAAGGTGTCGGGCATGGCCGCTCGGCTGAGCACTCTCCCCTTCTCCAACCCGTTCTGCGCAGAAATAATTAATGCTCCACGCTATGGGAAAGTTAAGATGCCCAAACTAGACCTCTATGATGGGACGACATATCGTGAAAAGAAACTAGGGGTCTACAAGGCATAGATGTATGTGCAAGATGTAGATGATGCTACGTACTGCCGCTATTTCCCTGCCACTTTGAAGGGAGAGGCGCAGTCCTGGTTTAACGGTCTGGCACAGGGGAGCATCACTTGTTTCCAAGACCTGGCTGACAAGATCGTTAGCCAATTCATCGCTAGCTGTAAGGAAAGAAGGACCAGCATCCACCTGTCAAAGATCAAGCAGGGGCCGCAAGAGTCCCTCACCGAATTTGCCAAGTGCTTCCACCAGGAGGAAGTACTGATTCCAGATATGGAGGACAGGGTGGCCTACCCCTCGTTTTTGAACGGTCTCAAAAGTGGTCTCTTCAAGTTTTCATTGGCTGAGCAGAAGGAAACGACACTGGCTGAAGCCCTGAGGAAGGCCACAAACTTCATTCGCGCCACTGAAATCTGCGCCGACAGCTCTGACACCCCGAAAAAGGGTAGGATTCCGGGGGAAAAGAATTTTAATCGTGGAGACAGAAACCCCGTCCCCTGGGAGATGAGGCCGCAGTACGAGGCGATTAACCCTCGGCTCGCCACTGATCCCAGGAGCATTCTCATGAAGGTGAGGGGACACCCCATGCTCCGAGGACCGCCTCCTATGACCGCACGTCCTAAGCCGCAGAACGCCCGAAAATATTGTGAGTTCCACGAGCAGACCGGACACACCACGACCAAGTGCCGAGAGTTGATGAAAGCCCTTCACGAATTGGTGGATAAGGGTCATATTGATTGATTTCTGAATAAGGGGCCACGCTTCCTTTGATGAGAGCAGGAGCCCGCTCAACCCTAGGCACGAGATGAGAAGTACTCGATAGAGGTCGTGGCCACTATAGTCGGGGGCTATGCGGAAGGGATAACTCGGTTGACCTAGAAAGCTCAGCTCAGGAGTGTACAACAGGTGCTTACCATGAAGCAGGGACCCCGCGTAACAGTTCCCACAATGGTGTTTGGAGGAAAAGAAGTCTCGCAGTTCACCTCCCCCCGTAACAACCCCCTGGTTGTTGAAATGAAGGTAGCAAGCGCTATTGTTAGGCGGATTTTGATCGACACGGGTAGTTCAGTTGACATCATAACTTGGGATTGTCTCAAGAAGCTTTCGTACCCCAAGCGCGATATCGTCCCCTTGGTGATCTTGGACTTTGGCGGAGAAGAAGTGAATCCTACGGGGATGATCCGACTTCCAGTGCGCTTTGGTAACAAGCTTAAATCCAAGAACCTGGAGGTCAATTTTTGGTCATTGATGTACCCACGACCTATAATGTAATCCCGGGGTGACCGACGCTTCACAAGGTAAAGGGCATCACAACCCCATACCTCCTCCAGTTTCAATTTGAGTCTGATGACGACAGCGTTGATGAAATGCATGGGGACCAAAAAATGGCCCGGGAATGTTATTTGGTGAGCATTCGGCCCTTAGTAGAGCGCGCGAGGGAGCACGGATCGAATTACCTCCCCCAGGCGGAGAAGCGGGCGAAGACGAGACCGACCCCCGTGGTCTCGAAAGCCTTGGTCATCCATACCCTCGCCTCAGCAAAACCCCCGCGGCCTCGGTTCGAGGGAACGGGCTAGGTAGAGTAAGTACCATCTAATAAAGAGTGGCCTGAACGCACCGTTCAGCTGGGTCAGGATATTACAACCCCTGATCGGCAGTCACTGCTCTCCCTCTTATGGGAGTATAAAGACGTCTTCGCGTTCGAACCTGAAGAAATGCCCAGCATTGCCCCGACCATGATGGAATACTGGCTAAACGTGGACCCTCGCCACCAGCCGGTCATCCAAAAGGAACACCACATGGGCCCAGAGAGAACGGACGCGGCTAACGCTGAGGTACAGAAGTTGCTGGAAGCTGGGTTCATTCAAGAATGCCAACACCCTCAATGGATCTCAAATGTGTTGTTATTGGAGAAACCTAATGGAACTTGGAGGATGTACGCGGATTTCATGGATCTGAATAAGGCTTGCCCAAAGGATAGCTACCCACTACCAAAAATTGAAAAATCGTGGACGCAACGGCAGGACATGCCTTGTTGAGCTTTATGGATGCCTTCTCGGGGTATCACCAGATACCCCTATGCCCGGAGGATCAAGAAAAGACTGCGTGCATCACTGACCGCGGCCTCCACTATTACAGAATGATGCCCTTTGGGTTAAAGAACGCAGGGGCCACATACCAGCGCTTGGTGAACAAACTGTTAGAGCCCCTCATTGGCCAAACCATGGAAGTCTACGTTGACGATATGATAGTCAAAAGCAAGACTTATGGGGGATCATGGCGATGACCTGCGAAAGACGTTTGACATACTATGGGCGTTCAGCATGAAACTTAACCCCAAGAAATGTGTCTTTGGGGTGTGGTCAGGTAAATTCCTTGGCTTCATGATTAGCAGCCGCGGAATCGAACCTAATCCGAATAAAATGCAGGTCGTCCTCGACATGAAGTCTCCCTGGAATATAAGAGAAGTGCAACGTCTAACCGGCTGCATAGCTGCTTTGGGCATATTTATGTCTCGATCCAAGGATAAGGCCAACCATTCTTCTGTGTCCTACGACACCGGGCAAATTTCGCTTGGGATCAACAAGCGGACGAAGGCCTTCCAAGTGTTAAAAGCCTACCTGACCTAACTACCCAAGATTGCCAGTCCCCTGGAAAGGAAGGTCTTGGTATTATATTTGATTGTCTTAGAGCACGCGGTCAGCGCTGTTCTCGTGGTCGAGTGGGCAAAGGAGCAGATCCCTGTGTACCACGTAAGCCATGCTTTGGTAGGGGCGGACGTGAATTACCCTCTCATTAAAAAATTCGCGTATGCCTTAGCGATGGCCAACAGGAAGCTGAGGCCCTTCTTCGAGGCTCACAAGATATTAGTCCTAACAGATCAGCCCCTGAGGAACGTCCTTAAGAAGCTAGATTCCTCCGGACGACTCTTGAAGTGGGTCGTCGAACTCTCCCGCTATGACCTGGCCTTCGAGCCATAGAGGGTCATCAAGGCCTCGGCGTTGGCTGATTTCTTGGCCGAGAGCACGGGTCCAGCAGAGGAAGGGGATTCACGCCCGCGACCCTAGAACCTATACGTGGATGGCTCCTCCACTAAAGATGGGAGTGGTGTTGGCCTCATCATTGAAAGTCCCACTGGGGCGCGGTACAAGCACGCTCTAAAGTTCATGTTTAAGGCATCCAATAACGAACCTGAGTACAAAGCCCTCATTACGGGGATAGAGTTATGTTACACTGCGGAAGCCGATTCCGTCCGAGCCTTGTTCGACTCCCAGTTAGTCGTTAGTCAGCTCAACGGCATATATGAAGCAAAGGACGACACTATGGCCACCTATGTTTGAAGGGTATGGGAAGCCACTAAGTTGTTAAAATATTTTGCAATCACGCATATACCCCGATCGAAGAACCGACAGGCCGATGCCGTGTCTGAGTTAGCAAGCTCATCCGATGATGGGAAACCCAAAAACATTCAGTGGGAGACCCTTACGGAGAGGAGCATCTATCCGTATGAGGTAATATGATTGGACAGGAGCTCAACATGGATGGATCCCATCCGCACGTACCTCACTGACGGTACCCTGCCCCCAAATCCCAAAGAAGCAGACAGGGTGAAGAAGAGGTCGAATTGGTTTATCCTCTACGAGGGGATCTTATACAAAATATCTTTTTCCTGTCCCCTCTTACGCTGTGTAACCCTGGAGGAAGGGAAAAGGATACTGGAGGAATTGCACGAAGGCATGTGCAGCACCCATGCGTGGGGCCATGCCCTAGCTGTCATGGCAATCCGGGTTGGCTACTACTGGCCCAGCATACGGGAGGATGCCATGACATTAGTGCAGACTTATGACAAATGCTAGAAGTTCACCCCCATCCAACGAGCTCCCTCCACGCCTATGACACCAATTGTCAGCCCCTGCCATTCGCCACCTGGGGAATGGATATCCTCGGTCCTTTCCGCAAATCTACGGGACAACGTAAGTATCTCTTCGTGGCAGTCGATTACTTCAGCAAACGGATAGAGGCCGAGGCCGTAGCCTCTATAACAACCGCTGAGGTACGAAGGTTCATTTGGCGAAACATCATCACCCGTTTCGGCATCCCATAGGCCATTATCTTTGATAATGGCAGGCAATTCGACACTAGCAAGCTCACGGACTATCTGAGTAATTTGGGCTGTCAGGCACGGTTTACGGTCGTGGCACACCCTCAGACCAATGGTTAGGCCGAGGCGGCCAATACATTTATCCTCTATGGCCTACAGAAGAAACTTGATGATGCAAAGGGAAAGTGGGCAGACGAATTACTTGGCGTCCTATGGTCTCTTCGCACTACTAAGAAAACCACTACTGGTGAAACCCCTTTCATGCTAGCTTATGGTTTCGAAGCTGTTTTACCAGTAGAGGTCGCCTTTCACACTCACCAGCTAACTACTTTTCAAGAGGAGCTGAACAATGCAGCGCTCCGCGAAGCCCTTGATCTTCTCCCCTTAGTCCGAGGCAATGCTCTCCTTCGAGAAGCTCTTTACAAACTCCGCATCGCGCGGCTGCACAACCGCGCAGTGCGATTACAGCTGATTCAGGTGGGAGACCTAGTCCTTTGGCGCATGGAGGCTATTGCACAAGCAGGAGAATATGCAAACCTAACGACCAATTGGGAAGGCTCGTACAAAGTTGCTTCTCAAATCTACCCCGGGATATATCGCCTTGACACCATCACCAGCTCTCCCATACCCCAGACCTGGCATAGCAGCAACCTAAGGAAGTACTACACTTAGGCTTATGTTTCTCTTTCTCTCTAGCTAATATGTACACTTTGAGTACAAGAAATAAAATCAGCAGCCCACGCCGGCCACCTTGCCACTTATAGACAGTTCTTCTTCTCCCAGAGCATGGCCTTACGGCCGGTTGCTACACTCTTAGACCTAATGGGGGCCGAGGGTCCCAGAGCTCGGCCTTATGGCCAGTCGCTAAACTCTTAGGCCCAACGGGAGCTAAGGGTCCCAGAGCACGGCGTTACGGCCGGTCGCTACACTCTTAGTCTCAATGGGGCTAAGGGTCCCAGAGCACAGCCTCAAGGCTGGTCGCTACACTCTTAGTCTCAATAGGGGCAAAGGGTCTCAAAGCACGACCTTATGGCTGGTCGCTACACTCTTAGCCCCAATGGGGGCTAAGGGTCGACACGCACGACTACCAGAGCCGTCACACTCCTCGTGCTCCTATGGAGCATGTGCTAATGGGCCGGATGTAGCTTGCTTGAGTTTAGTTGCAAATTTCCTCTTAGTAACAAGATATGACTTGATTTAAAGGCCAAGCGACCAATCAAGAGTAAGGATCCACCAAGAATTACTTAAAGGCTATGCCACCCACAATTCTATAAAGGATTCCACTCAAGACTCACCACCTTTGAGAAAGGATAAAGAGAACTCAAGATTTTGAGAGAAAGAGAAAGCTTAAGCTTCTTTGTATATCATTCAACAACCTCTTTCTACATCCTAAGGCTTCCCTTATATAAGAGAGCCTCATACAAGCTAAAGAATGCAGCAAAACAACATTACACACGACCATAAATCAATGGGGGGGGGGGACCAAAAAGCAACTAACAAAAGCTGAAAAGTGCTTTTTACTTTTATCAGCACTTTTCAGTTTACATAGATCAACTTTAAACAGCCATATCTCCTGGGTTCCTTGGCCAAATATGATGAAATATACCTTCCTATAAATCTTAGGAAGTCATATTTCACGTGATGCAAGTTTCAGGAAATTTGGAGCTACCTTTGTGGAGATATGGGGCAAAAGGTACACCATGTGCAGGCTGGGGCAGATTCTGCAGCATGTGGAAAAAGGCTCCACTTGACCTATGACCTATTGCCTTAGCCTAGAAATTTTTTATTCCATTTTAGCTGACATAAGACGGTTCCCAAAAAGTGGGTTTGCAGCATTTTAAAATCATTCTAAGCTTGAATAATAAGGCCCACAAAACCGGGTTAAAACAGGGTTAGTTTGCCATTAGCATCTACCTTGCTGTTTTAGGGCTTCTTTATTATCTCCGAGGGTTTAACTTCATTTTGATGGACTAAACCCTTTATAAGGTCCCTTGACCTCCCCAAAATAGAAGAGTAACGCATCCCAAATGTATAGGATGAGGTTGGAATTGGAGCTCCAAATCAGCACAAGGGCCAAGTCCCCTTTGATGGAGCTTGTGAGCATTAAGGAGGATTTGTGAGTTCTCGTAGACTTGTATAGGCATGACATTCGCTTCATCCTCCCCTTCTTGAATATGATTTGCCCTCAAATCATCGCCTTCTTCTTCATCCTCAAGATAGGGTGTGAGATCACCCACGTTGAATGTAGATGATATACCCATGTCCCCGGGTAGCTCTAACTTGTAAGCATGATCACTTACCCTTTCAAGGACTTTAAAAGGACCATCACTCCTTGGCATGAGCTTATTCTTCCTTGAGCCATTGTATTTCCCACTAAAGTAAGCAATGGGGTGTTGGTCTTGTGGGAAAACATCTTGGTATGGTGATATGAGGGGGCCGATTTTGGGGTGTAAGGGAGTCACTTCCTCACTCTTGTTGCTTTCAAGCATTAACAAGGCTAGGAATTTCTTGTCTTTGCTTAAAGCTCTCTCCACCCATGTTTCCCTCAACTTAAGAAGGTCTCTCTTTTTCTTACTTCCCACCCCAGGCTTAGTTTTGTGGGCTTGGTTTGGAGGTAGTGGGTTTAAGACAATCCTCTCCTTATCAATGATCAAGGAGTTAGTGTTTTTGAACCCATCATGCATGACACGCTTATCAAATTGCCAAGGCCGACCCAAGAGTATATGGCATGCACTCATGGGTACCACATCATAAAGCACATTATCTCTATACTTTTTACCAATTGAAACAGAGATGAGTGCTTGCTTAGATACCTTAATGTCGCCTCCATCATTGAGCCATTTGAGAGAATAAGGCTTCGGATGTGAAATAGTAGGAATGCCAAGCTTCTCAATAAGTGTGGTAGAGGCCACATTGGTGCAACTTCCTCCATCAATAATCAAGTTGCAAACCTTGTCTTGTATGGTGCACCGGAAGTGAAAGATCATGTCTCTTTGAGCTTTGTCATAAGGAGTGTCTTGGGTGTGTAAAACCCTCCTCAAGACAAGTAACTCACCTTCATCGGCCTCAAGTTGAGTCTCTTCTTCCATGGAGTCCGATTCTTCCTCATGAGCTTCCTCTTGAGTTTTCATCAATAGGACATCTACTTCCTCAACTTCTTGTATGGTCATAACCCTTCGGTTGGGACAATCATATTGGAAGTGTCCATACCCTTGACATTTAAAGAACTTCTTACCTTCAAGTTTCTTAGGCAATTCCTTGGGTGTAGGAAGTGCCATGGTCTTGCCCTTGTCAACCCGTGAGGTACCTTTGGGTCTAGGAGGAAAGAAGGGCTTGAATGGGGGCTTTGAACTTACTTGCTCCATTGGAAATGGCTTGGTGAAGATCTTCTTTTCCTTCTTTGTCTTCTCAACTTTGAGAGCTAGCTTGAAGACATCATCCAAGGTGAAATAGGTTTGAAGTTCCACCTTTTTTGCAATAAGAGGGCATAACCCATTCAGAAACCTAGCCACGGTTTGCTCTTGGGGTTCATGGATGCCTCCCCTTAAAAGGAGTTGCTCAAACTCTCTCATGTATTCACCCACACTCATACTGTTTCGCTTGAGTGAGAAGATTCGGTTGTAGATGTCTTGCTTGTAGCTTTCGGGAAGGAACCTCTTGTTCATGAGAGACCTCAATTTCTCCCATGAGTTGATCTTTCTCTTGCCTTCTCTAGCCCTTTGCTTCTTGATGTTTTCAAACCAAAAGGAGGCATACCTTGTGAGTTTAAGGCTAGCAACCTTAAAACTCTTTTCATCATCATAACCCTTGGCTTCAAAGATTCGGTCCATGGCTTGAACCCATTCAAGGTACTCATCGGGGTTCAAGTCTCCATTAAAGTCCGGAGGTTCTACCTTGATGTCTCTAAAGTAGTCTATAGGAGGTCTCCTACCTCCCTTTCTTGGATTGCTTCTCATGCTTGAGTCACTAGAGAAGCCTTGCTCATGATCAGTTGGCTCTTGAGCTCTTTGGCCTCCTTGGAGGGCAACAAATTGGTTGGACATTTGCTCAAGTTGCCTACTAATTTGTCTCACACTTTATTGTAGGCCTTGGATGGCATTATCTTGTCTCATCATATGAGCTTGTTCTAAGCTCATTCCTCTTGGTATTCTTGCTGGTTAGGGAGAATTAGAGGAGGGGTTATCTTCATTAGACATAGCTAGAAGGAAGGAAAAAAAATTAATGGCCAGAATGGGTATGGCATGGTCGTGCTTGTGAGCACAGGGTGGTCGTGCCAAGGTTCGAGAGCTGGGCACTAGTGGCACGGTCGTGCCTACACGCACGGTGTGGCTGTGCCGAAGTGCTGCCAGTGTGCACGGTGTGTGTGGTGGGCAGCCTTTTGAGGGGTTTTCGTTGGGGTTTGTGTTTAGGCCTTTTTGTGTTGTTTTGAGGGCTTCTTTAAGGAGTAAAAGAGGGGTCTTTTGTGGGGAAGTCAAGTGTGGTTTAAGGGTTTGTGAGCTTAAGAAAGTGCTTGGGCTAGGTTATTTTGAGGAGGAAAAGTGGGATATATCAAGTTAGGGAGAGAAGTAGATCTTCACCAAGGTTGTTCACAACAATGGTGAAAGAAGAGCTTAACAAGGATGAAACCGAAGCAAGGAAATGTGATATAAACTCAAGAACACCAACCTGGATTAGCTCTGATACCAAATGGAGCGTGTGCTAATGGGCCAGATGTAGCTTGCTTGAGTTTAGTTGCAAATTTCCTCTTAGAAACAAGATATGACTTGATTTAAAGGCTAGGCCACCAATCAAGACTAAGGATCCACCAAGAATTGCTTAAAGGCTATGTCACCCACAATTCTATAAAGGATTCCACTCAAACTCACCACCTTTGAGAAAGGATAAAGAGAACTCAAGATTTTGAGAGAAAGAGAAAGCTTAAGCTTCTTTGTATATCATTCAACAACCTCTTTCTACATCCTAAGGCTTCCCTTATATAGGAGAGCCTCATACAAGCTAAAGAATGCAGCAAAACAACATTACACACGACCATAAATCAAGGGGGGGGGGGGACCAAAAAGCAACAAACAAAAGCTGAAAAAATGTTTTTTTACTTTTGTCAGCACTTTTCAGTTCACATAGGTCAACTTTAAACAGCCATATCTCCTAGGTTCCTTGGCCAAATATGATGAAATAGACCTTCCTAGGAAGCTTAGGAAGTCATATTTCACGTGATTCAAGTTTCAGGAAATTTGGATCTACTGTTGGGGAGATATGGGGCAAAAGGTGCACCATATGTAGGCTGGGACAGATTCTGCAGCATGTGGAAAAAGGTTGCACTTGACCTATGACCTATTGCCTTAGCCTAGAAATATTTTTATGCCCTTTTAGCTGACATAAGAAGGTTCCCAAAAAGTGGGTTTGCAGCATTTTAAACCCATTCTAAGCTTTAATAATAAGGCCAACAAAACCGGGTTAAAACCGGGTTAGTTTGCCGTTAGCATCTACCTTGCTGTTTTAGGGCTTCTTTATTATCTTCGAGGGTTTAACTTCATTTTGATGGACTAAAACCTTTAGAAGGTCCCTTGACCTTCCCAAAATAGAAGAGTGGCGTATCCCAAAGGTTTAGGATGAGGTTGGAATTGGAGCTCCAAATCAGCACAAGGGCCAAGTCCCCTTTGATGGAGCTTATGAGCATTAAGGAGGATTTGTGAGTTCTCTTAGACTTGTATAGGCATAAAACTTGCTTCATCCTCAGCCAAATAACACATTGCTTGTCCTTTCGCCTAGGGGCTACTACTACCCCTTGGCACATGAAGACATGAAGAACAGGTACAAGTTGAGGTGAACGAACAAGTACAGGTTAAGGCGAAAAAACAAATATGGGCCAAAAAACTAGACAGCAAAAGAAGCTAATAGACAAAAGTGAACGTTCTCCATTAACATATTGAAAATACAACCTCCAATTCGAAAGCAACAAAAAATAAAAATGTACAAGGAAAAGTGGGGGGTTACACATCTTGCTCTCCACTATCCTTGTGACCTTCCTCCTCAGAAGCCCCGCCCTTAGGGTCCAGGGGGTTGGTGGCCTCATCCCCTGCACCTTCACCCTCACCAGAAGGAGGGGTAAATTCTACCTCCTCGGGGTCACGACCTTCATCCTCAGCTCGCTGATGCTCATCCACATAATGGAGGTAGGCTTCATAGTAGTTGTCCTCCCGGAACTCTTGGGCCAACTTGACTCCCGCCGCAAGAAGAGGAAGTTATACTTCCAGTGCTTCACCTTCGATTTTTTCTCAATGGCCGTCATAAAGCCCGGCCTGTTGTTAAAACAATACCACCCTAGGTCCCCGGTTTCCTTTGGATACCTCTGAACGGTATACACGAGGCTGAACGCCCGTGCTGAGCAAGTGAGGCATGTAACTCGCAAGTCGTGATGAAGGAACAAATGTTGTGCTAAGATGTGGGCATAACCTGCTCGAGGAGTACCAATTCATACTTATTTAAAATCTCGATAATTACCGGATGAAGGGCAAACCGGAGACCATAGTTAAGAGCTACACGATAAACGGCTATACACTTCGCGAGCGGCTCGTTCACAGTGGCCTTTGCCTCGGGGATCACAAATGTGTATCTAGCCTGCAAGAGGTACTGCTTCTCGAGGGCCAACCTCTTTAGCTTAATGACGACCTTCGAGTCAGGGAAGTGACTGCTCGGACCGTCTTGAGGGTTCGAGCGGGTTGGGGCCTCCGGGAACATCGACCCCTCTGTTACTAACCCCTCAAGCGCCCGGCTTTTCGCTTCAACACTGACTTGCCTGGGGCGGACGGGTCGTTAGGAGATGGGGAGCTGGTTGACGCCCCTTCCGAGGATGAGCTCCTCGACGAACCGCCGGGGAAGGAGTTGGAGGAGGTCCCTTCTAAGGAGGAGCCAGAACTAGTGGAGGCTACTTCGGCCCCCGATTTGGGTGTAAAAGGAGCTGAACAGGGATTACCTTGTGCACCTTCGGCCAACAGCTCGTCGGGTGATCTCATGCGTGGGGTGGATTTAGTCTTTGCGATTCTTCGAACCTAGAAATCAGTCATATAATTAGCTATGGTGATCTCCCAGGGATATGTTACCTCCGCCTCTGGACTGAAGACACTAGGAGTGGAGGAGTACTCATAGCTGGACCATGAGGGAGTGCCCAGTTCAAAAAGGGCACTACGTAGGAAATATTTTTGGGTTCCCTACATTTATTCTTTCAGGGGACGCCAGAAACCACTCGACCATCAATAAAGGCCGGGAGGCTAGGAAATTGCAGGTGTCGGCCCTCCTCTTGAGCGTCAACCGACCTTCCGGGGACATCCCCACTGGTTGAGCAATACGACGACATAATATACAAGAACAAACAATGCTTTGAGAAGGCACGAGGATGCACCTGTAGAAGATGAAGATTCAACAGAGCTGCTTGAAGGGGAGGATGAACACTCAAGCGAACTTTCGAAGATACAAAGGAAAAGCTAGAGACACAAACAGTGAATTTGAATGCAGATTGGGAAAGAGATGCAGAGCTTCTATCCAGAAATCGTTTCTCTCTCTAAATGGATGAAATCTGCAGTGATCAAATGACCCCTTTCCACTGAATCCTCACCCTTATATAGAACGAAAAGGCATGACATACCTTCCGAGAAAGCCTAACAGGTGCGACTCTTCCCAACCGATGCCATGTGTCAACCTGGCATCGCCTCGTCAGCAACTAAAGGCCCTGGAGCATGGCCTTTTTAGCCGATAGCTATACTCTTAGACCCAACAGGGGCTAATGACCCTGGAGCACGGCCCAATCATTCAGTTGCTACACTCTTAGCCCTAACGGGGGCTAAGGATCTCAAAGCACGGCCTTACAGCCGGTTGCTACACTCTTAGCTCCAATGGCGGCTAGGGGTCATGAAGCATGGCCTTGCAGCCAATCGCCATCCTCTTAGCTAAATGGGGACTAGAGGTCCTCAGGCAGGGCTTTACAGCCAGTCGCCACACTCTTAGCCCTGATGGGGGCCAGAGGTCCTCGGTCACGGCCTTACGGCCGGCCGCTACACTCCTAGTCCTAATGGGGGCTAAGGATCCCAAAGCATGGCCCCACGACCGGTAACTACACTCTTAGCCCCGATGGGGGAAAGAGGTCCTCAGGCACGACCTTATGACCGACCGCTACACACCTAGCCCCAATAGGGGCTAAAGATCTCAAAGCACAGCCCCACGGCCAGCCGCTAAATTCTTAGCCTGGATGGGGGCTAGAGGTGCTCGGGCATGGCCTTATGGTCGACCGCTACACTCTTTGTCCCAATGGGGGCTAAGGATCCAAAAGCATGACCCCACAACCGATTGCTGCACTCCTAGCCCCGATGGGGGCTAGAGGTCTTCGGGCATGGCCTTACGACCGACCGCTACACTTTTAGCCCTTATGGGGGCTAAGGATCCCAAAGCACGACCCCACGACCAGTCACTACACTCTTAACCCCGATATGGGCTAGAGGTCCTTGGGCACGGCCTTACGGCCGACCGCTACACGCTTAGCCCCAAGGGTGGCTAAGGATCCCAGAGCACGGCTTTACGGCCGGTCGCTGCACTCTTAGCCCCGATGGGGGCTAGGGGTCGTTGAGCACGGCCTTACGGCCGGTTGCTACACTCTTAGCCCCAATGGGGGCTAAGGGTCCTAGAGCACGGTCAGTCGCTACACTCTTCAACGCGACCCTATGGTTGGTCGCTACATTCTCAACCCCAGTGGGGGCTATGGGTTCCACCGCATGGCCTCATGGTCGGCTAGTCCTCCCTTAGCCCCCGCAGGGGACGACGGGCCCTCAAGCCTTAAATAAGTAAACACAAGCATTATTTTAAGCTAAATCATGGAACACGGAGCGTCATTCAAGGCGAAAAAGAGACGATTTGTCGTATTAAAGAAATATCTGTTATTATCAAAGGGGGGCCGATACAAGAGAAGATGCGAAACAAAACTAAGGCTATTCCTCATCACTTGAGGGGGCCGGGTGGCTGTTCGATCCAGAGCCTCCTTCCCGGCCGTCCAGGGGATCTTGGACTTCCACTTCATCCGCCGGGCGCTGGAGTTGCACTGCTCTTAGTACGTGATCGACATAGCTCATCCAAACCTCGAAGGTCGACCGCCTTAGACCCACCAGGGCCGCTCTCTTACCCTCGGCCATAAAATCGTGCGCTACGTCTAGTTTGACGGCCTCATTCAACAACATGGCATAAATTGTTGCGTGTACCATTTCAGGGAGCCCGTACTCGGCCGCTGCGCCCTCAGCCTCGTACAACGAAAATCGTGGGTAGAGGGCGTGGCAGTTTTCGGGGAAGGGACGAGCCGGATGCGAAGCACTTCTCCAGCTCCCGATAAAGGACTCTCTCACATAATTAGCCATCTTCCTAGTATTGTAAATAGGAGGGAACGCCATAATCACAAGGGAGGATAGTTGTACTGGTCGCGCTCTCTCTCTGTTCTGTGTACCACTTCCTCTGGAAAGATGAACACTCGAGCATCTTACGTAGTGGAATGAAGTTGCATTTACAGAGAAGGGATGGGAAAAGCTGGAGATGGAAGAACTTCCCTAAAGCCTAATGGCCAATCTACCTCAGACACGTGGCCATCCAGTCAGCACAAATCGAGACCAATATGAACAAAGTAACGATAATATAGAAGGATATAAAAGCATAGCCTTTTTATTACTGTTGGGATAGACAACACATAAGAAAAAAAGGGGAGGAGAACAAGAAAAGGGGGAAAGAGAAAAGAGTAAGCCCTAGTAAGGGCAGGTCGCACACTCATAGGCTTAATGGCTTCCACCCCCTACTCGTCATCATACTAGGTAGAAGTCGCTTGCTCATGGGTCAAGCTCTCATCCTTAGGCTCTATTTCTGAGTCCTCTTTATGTCGACTAGCTCTCGTACCCTCCACCGATCCGGCCTTTGGAACAGAGTCGAGCCTCAAAGATCCGGTCACCATACAACTAGACCCACGACTCGAAGGTGCTCCAATGGAGCTCCACGAGTGCTAACTCCGAAGAAGGAAGCTCTCGTCCTTGCAAGACACCCAACCTTTCAGCCTCGTTCAGAAGCATCACGTAGAAGATCACTTGAGGCAGCTCCGGGAGTTCATAGTACCCTGCGGCCTCCTGAGCCACGGTCAGCTTGAAGATCGGACATGAGGCTTGAAAGTCTTTCGAGAAAGGCGACGGGGGGAAGGCGACCCCACGTCAGTCCCATGTAAAATGGCGAGTGACATACTCGGCCACCGCCTTAGTATCAAGAGAGCGCCGAAAATCCATGAACGCTAAATAGCTATTACTGCTGAATAAGGAAGGACGGAATACCCTTCCCCTGACAACTGCCTTTTATAGTAGAGGAAAAGGCAGTTTCATAAAGCTGTCGTCCAGGCCTCGAAACCTGTGAAGCCATGGGCGGTGGCTCTCGGGCCATCCGTTACAAGAGCCCAATTTTCGAAGCACCCGGGATGCATGCCGACCATTGACAGTGTTCCACATTCTACCTGACTACTCGCCTGGCTCGATGTATAGGTAAAATGTGGGGGGCTAAGTGATCGGGAAAAAATTGAATTTTTCCCCAAATGGGACTAAGCAAGTCGGACCCCCAGACCAGGCCTATATCCGGGATAACAGGCCCTCCCCGGGGGCTTCCTCAGGCCCATGTCTGGGATAAGGGGCCCTAAGGCGCAACCCTAGGGGCTCCCCTAGGGCCCTTCTATATCAAGATCGACGGCCCACACGGGCACCCCAGGTGAGATAACTGTTTTGCCCTATTTCCCGAAACGACTATAAATAGTCAACTACCTACCTCGGGAAAAGGGGGCTTGGCAGATAGATACTCTGAATTCTCTTTGCATTCTCTCTCTTTTGACTATTGACACAAATCTAGAATTGACTTGACCGTCGGAGAGGCGTTCCCCGGTCCAGAACCCAGGGTTGCCCTTTTTGCAGGTGAGCTGCTCTAAGAAGAGGACGTCAGGTGTTCTGTGCCAGTTGTTAGATAAACCTGCTCGTTCATCCCACATCATCATCAACCGTACTCCAGAGATTTCGTCCGGAATCAATTATGTTGTTGTATGTTAGTTTCTTCTTTTATTAACGCCTAGCATGTGCTATGATACTTGAAGATACTAGTGTGGATGAAGAAAAAATTTGAACTACTGAAGCTACCAATGTGAATCTGGTATGCTTGTTGGATACCACATATTTTTTGAATCTTTGAATATGTTTAGTAAGATTATGGTTACTAACTATTTCTTTTTTATATGATAGTCATTGGTTGGGTATGATCTATACATAGGCACCACTTTGTAGCTTGTTGAAGAATGTGTTTGAGCTAAAAATGTGCTGTTTTTAAGGTACTTTTTCACTGGTTTTATGCTCGTTTTAATAATATTTTTTTAGGTTTTTAATTGATTTTATTTTATTTTTCAGATTTTTAATAAATGTGGAAAAATGGCGAAAAGTATGAGAAAAATGGGGAAACTGATGGAAATTCAAAAAAATCGGTCCAGGCAGCAAAAAGAAAAAAAAACCAGACCAGTCCAGAAAAAAACCGGCCCGGCCCGGTTCAGCCCATAAAACCCCTATCTTCTTTCTTCCCTTCTTCACGTCTGTCTTCTTCTCCCCAAACCCAGAACCTGCGATCCCCAAGACCCAGAACCCCCGAGCTTGCTTCGCATCCCCCATCTCCATATTCGACCCAATCCTTCTCTCTCTACCCTCCTTATTTTCTCTCTCTCTCTCTGCCTCATCACCTCCCTCTCACTCTAACCACATCACCCAGCCCACAGTTCCACCGAAACCCCAAAACCCGAAACCGGAAACTACCCACACCCACAGATATCCCGAAACCACCTTCATCTCCATTATCACCACCCGTCAACCACGCTCCAAATGCCAGCAAACCACCACAGCTGTCCCCAACATCCACCGTCCACGACACCACAAATCGACGGTCAAGCTTTGAAGGCCTCGGGTATAAAGGTATGAAGAGGACGCCATTGAAGAGGAAGGATAGCGTAGGTTAGAGTTAGTTTTACGTTAGTAATTTAGGGTTAGATTAGGATTTTAATTTCAGTTTTAGGTCTAGATTTAGTTTAATTTCGTTGTTCATTTCGATTTCAGTGTTCGCTTTCAATTTCAGAAATTGCAACTTAGGGTTTATGCATTTCGGTTTGCCTAGCTTCGAATTTCTGTAATTGCTTTACAAATCGAGTTTTCCCAGTAGCAATTCTTAATTCTGGTTCGATTTTGCAAGAGTTGTGGGTTAATTGAGTTTATTTTGTTGATTTTCCCTTCCCTTGTTTCTGGCTTGTTCGATTTCGTTCGAATGGTTGCGTTTGGACTCAGTGGGTTGCATTCTGGGTTCAATCGAAGATTCTCAGTGTGTGAGTTCTCAACTCGTCCCCCTTTCCTATTCTGCATGGTGTTCATGTTGATTTGTTCCCCTTTGGTTCATTTCTGCAGCTATCCTAATGTCGTCTCCTTCCCCTGCGCTAATTTCTGTTGTTCTTGTTCTTCGTTTTTCATTTTCAGTTTGCTTTCATTTTCAATTTCTGCTGCTTTCAATTTTAGTTTTTCGTGGCCCTCTCCTTAGTTTAATTCCATGACATAATCAACCTTAGTTTAATTTCAGAATAATAAAGTACTTGTTCAGTTGGTTAATTTGATTAATTTCAGCTTGGTTTGGTTTAATTGGTTAATCAGTATAAGGTTTAGTTTAGGTTTTAGTTAATTAGGTAGTTTTAATGTTTAATGAATTAGGATTAGATGAGTTTAGTTGAATTAGGTTGTTAAATTGATTTAAATAATTTCACTTAGTTTAGATAATTAGTTTCAATTGTTTCATTAAAAAAGACCGAAATTTCACGTCTTTCCTGTGGACCGACCCTTAAAGTACTACGATTGACAACCGTAGGTGCTTGAGGTATCCTTTTCCCCTTTTATTCACTCACTTTAATTTAGTTTTTAATTTTCACTCACCACCCCTCAGAAACCTCCCAACAGAATGCTTGGGGATTTATGTCTTTGTCTCATGGTATTTGGTTCACTCGTGGTCTAGAACTATTGAATAATTTATGTTCGTTTTTCTCAATTGTTTATGTTAAACATTTAGGGCCTTCTCTTTTTCGCGATAAGATACAACTATAGGTTGTAAGAAAATGTAAGAAGCTGAAAGAAGCTGTAAAGAGATGTAAGGAGTTGTAAGGAGTTGTAAGAAGATGTAAGGAGCTGTAAGAAGATGTAAGAAGTTGTGAGAATATGTAAGAAGCTGTAAGTAGATGTAAGGAGCTATAAAAAGCTGCAACGATATATTTAAGGAGTTGTTGAATTGTTGACGAGGTGTATAGTATAACTTGTAGACATGTATGCATATTGTTGATGTTTAATGTATGATTTGGTAGATAATGTATAATATATTAGTCATATTTACGAAATAAATTTGATGACATTAGTAAACAAATTATTTCTTAATATTATTGAAACAAAATTTATTTCTTTTACAATGAACATTTTGGATGATAAGCAATAATATTTAAATAATATACTTATTGAAATTAAGCCTTTAACCAAGTAAATTAAACAACAATAAAATATATTAAACCCTTTTTCAACCAAAATTTCCTACACTTGAGGTGATTTCTTATATTTACATTAGTTTGATCTTCCACTAGGCAAAGTATAACAAGAAAGAAAGAAAACAAAATTTTATCATAATGAATACAACTCTAAAAATGAAATCCTATTTTAATTAAACAATTTTAAATAAAAATGTCCATCAATATATTATTACCAATGAATTTTATAAAGCTTTCTATTATAACTTTAAAAATATGTTCATCGATTTCACCTATAATAACATATATTGTTCATGTTGAAACTCAAATATAATTTACATCGTTAAATTCTATTTTTAATGTTTATATGAATGTTGTGTTAATAACATATTTACAAATTCTATGTATAGAAAAAATATATACATGTTTAGGTAATTACTAGAACAAAAACAAATAAATGTTATACAAAAATCTATATAGGATGTAAGGAGATGTAAGAAGATGTAAGAAAATGTAAGGAGATGTAAGAAGCTGTAATGAGCTGTAAGTAGATGTAAGAAGCTGTAAACAACTATAAGCTGTTAGCTAAATCCTCCCAAACGCAAAAAAGAATAGGGCCTTAGTCTTCGGACATTTTTTTTTTTTTGCTCGAGACAATTTATTTTTACTGTCCTTTATTATTATTTATAGTAACTCTTATGCTAAAGGTTTGGGCATATAGTTTCCATTCGTGGTCATTTTGTATGGTTTAAATTGTAATTTTCATTTGAAATTTTAAAACTTAATTAAGCAATAAACAAATAAAATGAGGAAAAGCATGTTCCACTCATTTACCACCACCTCATCCACAGCTGGGGGTGGATTGGATGTGGGTGAGAGGTGATAGGTTGATTAGGGGGAGCAAATGGATACTAGTGATGGACCCGGGTGGAGGTTCGCTTGCTTCAAATTCGACTCATTCCTAGGCATATACTAAATAGAGGGTAGATAAGGCCAAAGCATAAGATAGAGGCTAGGGTCGACTTACGGGTCAAGGTTATGAATGGTGACCCTAAGAGAACGTTGGTGATGAAGACTAGATAGGCAAAGGTATGCACTAAAGTCTGCAAGTGAGGCAAGTTGTCCTTGGCTATGAGGTTGGGTGTCAAGAGTTTAGAATTGACTATTATAGCATGAATCTACGTTGGGGATGTAAGTCTAATCAATTTACTTTATACTAGTATGTGCTTAATACACCTTTTTAATGTGAATGAGGACCTATTTTATATGGGATGACATTTATGCAGTTGGCATTTAAGTGGTTTAGTATCCGATGATGATGGTGGATGGTCTTACGAGGATGATGTATAGCTGTATGTTTAGCTGGCACTTATGTAGAGGGGCTTACGAAAGATCTTCTTATCAACTGTATACAAGATGGACCATGGACTTGAAAGCACGGCCAATGATGATAATATAGCGGGTGGGTTCGTGTAGGGATCCTCGGGGCTCAACTGGCTTGGCCCCCACGTGATTGCCCTCTTTGAGGGCTACATCAAATTGGCTGTCTCAAAATGGCGGCTCTATGAAGTTATGTCATAGAATATATTAGAGCTTTCAATTTTTAGAGTCACCGACACATTTTAAAGAAAATGTACAAACTTATAATTCTATAGAGAATACTTGGTTCCTTCATTCAACCGAAACCTTAAAAGGAATGAACAATTGATGGATATAGGATTTGATTTTCGAGTGCGAGAACAGTCTTTTCTATAGGATTATACTTCCCAATATCTCGAAACAGAAATATTGGAATCGATGTCATGGCTATGAACCATGAAAACGGATTTGGGGTGAATGTACGATCTAGTTGATGGTGAAAACCACCATTAGGTTGCTTGCTTCAAATGTAGTCTCTACTAGAAATGAATACATTAAAATCTTTATTTTTTTTAGTTCCATGCAAGGATATTTTTCATTACTTTATTCTTATTTATTAAGACGAATAACAAGAGAAATATCTTGATGAGCACTTATTAGCAAGCCACTTTATAAGAGAATTGAAATGTATAAGGAAACGATAAAGTTTGTTTTCACTTTATTATAGACATAGTTCTATTTTATAAACAAAAGAATGGACATGAAACAAATGGTCAAGAAGGATCAAAGAAAAGCTAGATTACGAATACAAGGCTAAGAAGAAGGCTTTAAAAGAATTATTATCTTTGGTGTGTGGCCCTCTAGACCTAACTCGATCCGAGTACAGTGGCAAAGCAATGAGCATTTGAATCCCTCCTCCCAAGTGTGTTAGGGTAAGAAAGTTCGATTCAAAAGGGTTGGAGTAGAATGTCGATATTTGGATGCATTTTGTGAAGAAAGAATGTGACTAGAGGGAGAGTCTTCCTAAGTGTAGAGGAATGAGTATAGTTTCCTTAAGGGGATAAGAGACTATAGAAAGAAAAATGTAGAGTTTCCTCTAGACTGGAGATGTATATATGTTCCAACTTGGAGGTGAGGGAACCTATTTATAGTACTAGCCAGGAGCCTCTATAAGCGACCTATAAATCAATGACCCAAACCATATCAATTTATTCATCAAATAATCACAAGGATGGGAGGAAATGCTTGAGGGGCACTAATGATGTTAGAAATATGCTAATCAGATCGATTGTAACAATCCCATAAAGTAGAACATGTATGATTTATCAAGTGGGGAGTAAGGCAAGACCCATAAGCCTATACTAGGGCCCAGCAATATCCACAAGGTGGCCTAAACTTCCTTCTAGCCTTTAATGTTGGTAAATATCATACTACTAACTCCTTTTTTCTACTTAAGAAAATTATTTGTAAGACTTATCATGTAAGACAATTTGTTGCCCTCTGGCTAATGTCTCACTCATTCATGCATAAGGCCCCAGGTTCAAGATTGCACGCTCACAATCACACAAAGCCCAAGCTTTTTTCCTTTTTTTACAATTGTTTCTGAAAAGTTTGGATTTGAATGCTTTTAAAATTTTTAGGAATTTTTTTTCTATAAGAAAATATTTTATTTACAGACTCATTGTTGGGAATCTAAGCATATGATTACTTTAATCTCAGTCAATTGTTATCAACGGGCAACAATGCATAGGATATGTACGTATGTATTCCATCTAAATCCCATGGGTAATTTGGTGGTCCTAGGAGCCACAACTTTGGCCGAGGCTGTTAGGGTGAAGAATGAAGTGCGTGACGTCATATAGGATGAATTTAAATGGAAGAGTGAATGTAAGAGAACTTTTGACATCCAAGCCTTGCCTCAAGGGCTCAGGCCCTGTTTAGGAGAAGGCATTGAAAATTTTGGAGTTTTATTAAGAAAGAAAGGTTTTGGGAGATTCAGGGTCTATGCCTCACCCATTGAGTTAAAATCCTAGTTAGAAGAGAGTTTTAAATGATTCGGGGTTTGTGGCTCACTTGGGAGTTCAAATCTAGTCGAGAAAAACAAAAAAGATTTTAGAATATTTTGAGGCTTGAAGCTCTCACACCTATAAAATTATTTTTAGACTTAAAGGTGTCACACCTGTAAAATCATTTTGAGACTTGAAGGTCGCACACTAGTAAAATTGTTTTGAGATTTGAAGGTATAACACTAGTAAAGACATTTTGACGCTTGAAGGTCTCACATATGCAAGAACAGTTTTACGGCTTGAAGGTCTCACACATGTATAAAGTCGGTTTTTACAGTTAAAGCTATCACACATGTAAAATTATTTTAAGGATTGATGGTTCTACACATATGAAGACACAGTGAGGCCTAAAGGTGTCACACCTATAAAATCATTTTAAGGCTTGGAAAGAGATCGATCCTTATCTCTTCAGGGGACTACTGGAGATTTTTTTTAATACTACCAACACTTTTTATTTTCCTATAAGCGGTTAGGAAATGATCACCCCGCCAATTTTTGTATGCTAACTACAGTTCCTTTTGAGTTGAGCTGACTGAGATATCACCTAGATTTCAAGCTAGAAAGGCAAAAGTACATTGAACTGTTTAGGCCTCTAGCTCAGAAGTGGCCCATCAAATCCAACTCCTTTTAGGACTCCTTGATAATAAAATAAAAAAAGGTTTTGGAGGGCTCATTTGATGGTCTATAATATGAACAACTCTTTCACCTCTGCATGGCATACCTAATAGACTGTACCATTTTTTTTTTTTTCTACAAGGTCGACCAATGCCACATGCTGTAGATGGCTAACTTGGGGGATAGAGCATAGGTGGGCAATGTCGACTAGGGCACCGCAGTCTTTGTCACCCTCCATAAGTACTTACAGGTTGTTTGTAGATGGGACGGGGACAACTTCCCCATCTAGTATCTGAGAACATTTCTTTTTCCTTGTCTTTTTATTCACTTTTGCATGTTGAAGTGCTCGTTTCATTTTATGAGTAAGTGACTTAGGATCGCAAGGTAGATGTTAATTTCTTATTTATTGACTTCTTTCTTTCTTTCCCTTAAAGTGTTGGTTTCTAGAGTATATTGTGGGTCTTTTAGTTATGTTTGGTACCTTGGCAAGTGGATGAACTGCCAAGTGAGTCCAAGCTTAGTAGCGCCTCGAAGACCAAAACCCTTGCACCGATGGACCTTGCTCACCTCTTCCCTTACCTTGGGGCAGATCAACGAGTCATTATGTGGGTAGGATTATGTCTACCATATACATAAAGGGGATTGTGGTGAGTTCATTCACTAACGCTTGATGCCTCCTATTACCCCAAATTAGACCTGGCAAAACTGACCCAAGACCCGAAACCCGAACCGAACGATCTGGATCCATATCCGAACTGACACCCGAAATAGGATGAACCGATTTGGACCCGAACACTCGAAGTAAACCGATCCGTAACCGAACGAAACCCGAATTGTAGCGCAACCCGAAATTACCCACACCCGTAATGACCCGACCTAATTCAAACCCGAACCGAAGTAACCCGAACTGAAGTGACCCGAAAATGGACAACCCGACCTGACCCGACCCGTACCCGTTTTAAAACCGACCCGATTCCTACCCGACTCAATTTGACCCAAATTAAACCCGAACCCGAGTATACCCGACCCGAATATGACCCGAACCGAAGCATACTCATAAATCATAACCAGTCAACCCAAAACTGTTCCTAATCTTGTAAATTTTGTTGTTAAGGCCTAGAAGAAAAGATTCTATCGCAAATTCCCAATTTAGCACAAGTTTGATTAAAATCTATAACTATAGTACATAACTCATTAAAACCTTTAACCAAGTACGTAAAATGTAATACTTTTGATATATTTCAACCTATTGTTTGTTGCCTTATTGGCTTGTTGCTACCCCGTAAGTTGCTAATCCAATAAATTATTAATCATTACAGTAGCTCAATATTTGTAAATCTAGCTTGGTCGAAACATAAATAATGATCCACATCACAATGTCAAACTCAACGGGCCACCCACCCAGAGACATGGGATTGACATCCCCCAAACTATGATATTAATACCACATGCAAATTCTTAGTTCAACTATTACAAATGCAACACCAATCAAAAATAAAGTTTACATCAAATGTAAAAGTTCACATGATGATCATTCATCATCTCCTGAGTTACATATCTAAACGTTAATGAAGTTCACACAAATTACAATAATAAGAGGAAGACAATACGATTGGATCTCCAAATCTGAACAAGTAAAAGAAACAACAATCTTAATGGTCTTCTAAACCTGGAAACCGAGACAATAGAAAATATTCACATATAACATCGCAACAATGAGACTTGAAAAATTAAAAAAGATTAGAGCAACTACCTCGCATGTCGCATCAAATCCATCCAAGAAACCTAATCCAAGGTCCTATCAAGATTTTAAAAATTCCAAAATAGTACAAACCCATGAGAGAAACCCAAAAACTAGAGACATAGAGTGAATTAACTAACCAAGTACTAAAGTAAGTGATCAATTACCTTGGCCATCATTTACGTCGAGGGGAAAATCTAATACCTTTAGTACTTGACCAATCTACATTTGATCCAATGAATTCTTCTTCTTCTTCTTGCGCTAAAGTGAAACAAAATGCACAACAAAAATTCACAAAAACTGAAAAAAAAGATAAATATAAACAAATAAAAAAGAAGATACTCAATACTTACATTGGAAGCCATATAACCAAGTCCGGGTTGTTATCAATGCTTCGACATTCTCAGGAATATAAGAGCTTCTCCACTTATTTAAAATCCTACCTCCAATGCTAAAGGTTGATTCCGAAGCAACAGTAGTGAGTTGGACGCTCAAAACATCCCTAGCTAGATGAGAGAGTTCACCATACTTCTGTTGATTGGTTTTCCAAAACTCTAAAATATCCAAATCCACTTTACGTTCAATTTTGGGATCCTCCAAATAAGTATCAAGTGTTGACTTTCCACTTCCACTTGAGTACTTGCTATCATTCTCATCAAATTCCTACAAAATATAAAATTACACTTAGGACCTGCTTCTTTCGTGGGTAAATTAGGTGGGTCAAAAGGGTGAAGTGTGTTGAAATTGGTTGAGGTGGGTTGAGATAGGTTGAAGTTGGTTTTTTTTTTAGGTGGGTTGAAATAGGTTGAAGTAGGTTGAAGTGGATTGATGTTGGTTAGAGTTGGTTGAAGTTGGTATATTTTTTATGTGATGGGTTGAAATGGGTTAAAATAATGAGAATGTAATTAATGTGTGATAATTTATGAAGTTATCCAAATTTTGTGAAATTTTCGTTTGTTATTTTTAATTTTTTATTATTTTGATTTTTAATTTTTAATTTTTAGTTTTTTATTTTTCATTTTTCATTTTTATTTTTTTTGTTTTTACTTTTTTATTTTTTATTTTTTATTTTTTTTATTTTTCTTATTTTTTATTTTTTATTTTTTATTTTTTATTTTTTATTTTTTTATTTTTATTTTTTATTTTTTAGTTTCTATTTTTTTATGTTTTATTTTTTCTTTTTCTTTTTTTTTATTTTTTTATTTTTTTATTTTTTTATTTTTATTACATTTTTTATTTTTTATTTTTTAGTTTCTATTTTCTATGTTTTATTTTTTATTTTTTAATTTTTAATGTTTGTAGTTTTAATTTTTACATTTTTATATTTTTTTATTTTTTATTGTTGTTTTTATTTTTTATCTATTTTTATTTTTTATTTTTTATTTTCTATTTTTCTATTTTTTATTTTTCATTTTTTTAATTTTTAAATTTTTAAATTTTTTTTAATTTTTTACTTTTATTTTATTTTATTTTATTTTATTTTATTTTATTTTATTTTTATTTTTATTTTTTATTTTTTAGTTTTTGTTTTTTATTTTTTTATTTTTTTATTTTTTATTTTTTATTTTCTATTTTTTTATTTTTTATTTTTATTTTTTATTTTTTATTCTTTTAGTTTGTTCTTTCTTATTTCTTATTTTTTAAGTTTTTAATCTTTAATTTGTTTATTTTTTTAAAATTTTATAGGTTTGATTTTTAATTTTTAATTTTTAATTTTTATTTTTAATTTTTAACTTTTTTGATTTCTTATTTCTTATTTCTTATTTTTTATTATTATTTTTATTTTTATTTTTCAATTTTTAATTTGTAATTTTTTAAATTTCTTATTTTACACTTTTTTATTTTATATTTTTTATTTCCTAATTTTTTTGGTTATTTTTTAAATTTTATTTTTTTATGTGTTTATTTTTTTATGTTTATTTTTTAATGTTTGCATATGATCTCATAATAATGTAACACGTTTGAATTTTAGACAACTAAATTCCAAGCCTCGAGTTTCGATAAGCAACATTCACTATCACATAAATATAATGATAATTAACACATATTCATATATTGCAGTTGCTTTTGAGTTTTGACTCATTGAGAATATGTAAATCAAGTTGTTAATCTCACAAAGACAAATCTTTGAATCTTGATATATGATCACTTTACGAGCTATCGAAAGAACATTGAATCAATTATTGAAAATGTCGACTATTTCTGTTTACTAGGGCTCAAATACGACAATTGACAAACATAAAGTTATGCACTAACACGGCAACACCAGGGTGAAATAAAAACTTCATCATTTATTTATTTTTTTTGTCATTTTCCAAGGTATATATATAATATATTTTGGTGTTGAGCCTTACAAATGAGACAATTGACTCATGAATTAATAAGAATCATAATTGGAGACTTTGGCGTTAGGTTGGTTTATTGGTTTTGTCTTAGACTCATAACATGACCTTAATTAAGATACTTGAATCTTGACTTAACAACCCGTAATCCTTCAGATAATTACACGTCACATCAGATATAGCCATATTAGGCCATGGATGGGATGTTCATGTACTTGTAACTTACTAACTTTCATAGTAAATGTATAATTAAGCCTATGATTCTATAAACATTTCCATTACAAAAGTTCCTTCTAATTTTACTTAAGTTATATTTATATATATAT
>JACYFF010031957.1:75225601-75246311 GCA_017589665.1 Selenicereus undatus | reverse complement strand
CGCGTGTGTTTGTGTGTGTGTGTGTGTGTATACAAATGTTTTTGTGTATGTATGTATATATGTATGTATATCTCCTGAAGTTGGGCCAGGTGATAAGTGCTTCATATGTACACCTTTTTGGGGCTATTTTGCCTCGTTTTTAGGAGAATTGTGTGCTTAGTGATGTTATTTGCTCTCCTATTCTCGATTTATGCTTGGGTGTAGTTGTTTTATGTATTTTGCGGGATTTTTAGTCTTTTCACCCAGCATTTGTCCTTCAATGGCTGTATTTTGACCTCCCCCACGGTCATCCGTGAGTTGCCACGATTGTAGAGCAAAGAAAGAGCAAATTTCTTTGTCCAGTACAAACCACGGTTTGCCCGTGGTGGAGCCCACGGATCGTGGTGTGCTTGTAACTATTGCCTCTTCGTCTTCCCTCGGCTATGTGGCTGAGGTCAATCAAAGTTCTCTATAAATAGAGACGTTCTACAACGTTCCAGCATATACTGACCATACTCAACTCATTAGCAATAGCAAGTGGAGTAGTTTAATTAGATTAGTTTGTTTTCTCTCTAATTTTGTGCTTAGTTTAGTTTTGAGTGAGTTTTGAGTGAGAGAGTTTTGATTATGAGGCGGTTCCAAGCCCTTGGTGAGCACCATCTCAGTTGAGTCCTTTCCGCTCAAGATTTCGCCGATCTTTTTAGTTAGTTTATCTTTAATCATGTCTAAGTAGTTTTCTTAGTCTAGGAATTTAGTAGTTTTTAGAATTGTTACTGGATCATGTTTTAATCTATACAATTGTGCTTATTTTCATGATTGGTTTGATTTCATTCAATCAAGTGTTATTTATGTCGTGAGTCGATTTTTGGCCAAAATTTACATGCACATTTGAAAAAATCTAGTGAACATTCGAAAGACGACATTTGGTTGTTGGACTGCTTGATTAGGCATAGCATAACTTCATCTCGAAAGAGAGATTTATATGTTAGGAGGGTTACTAAGTAATCGAAAATATTAAGCTTGGATTAAGTCAAATCAATTTGAAAGAATGAAGCTTGCTTAGTTTAGGCAAATTTGATTGATTTCAAAAGAATAGATCAAGTTTCTTAGTAAGATTACAATTCCTCGGGATTAACCAATTATAGAATAGCACATGTTTATTCATTTTGATCCAATTCTCTTCCATAACTGCGAAAATTCCTAGACGTCTTTCTCTTATTAATTTAGACAAGTTTATTTGCGGTAGCTAATCGAATCCGCTTAAAATTGAGTTTTGCTTAGCATATTCTAACAAGACTAGACTCAATAGATTACTTTAGTCCATGAGGAACGATATCTTTATCTATACTACGAACACCCGTGCACTTGAGGTAGTATTGATCAAGTTTTTGGCGTCATTGCCAGGGACTAAATTGCTAACTATTAAGAATAGTTTTAAGAACGTGACTAAGCCTTTTTATTGTTTTGCTTTGTTTTGTTTTCTTTTTATATTTCTTTTTCCATTTTAATTGCGCTGGTAGTGTTGGTGAAAGTGCTTGCGGGAATTTTTCCTAGTTTATGCGAAGTCTGTTTTTATACAAGCCCGATCCATAAATTGAGAGGACTTTTCGCTTAAGGAGGAAAAAGCAAAGGATCGAAGAACAAAGGCGTGAAGCAAGAAGGAATTCAAGCATGGCGGGTGAAGAAAGAAGGACCCTTCGTGGTTTCATTACTCCCGGAGTCGAAGGGACATCCTCAAGCATAGCTCGGCCTGCTATGGATGCCAACAACTTCGAGCTCAAGCCAGCACTTATTTCCGTGGTACAACAATCTCAATTCAGTGGAACTCGTTTGGAAGACCCGAACCTACACCTCTCATTTTTGTTAGAGGTGTACGATACGCTAAAGTTAAACAAAGTCTCCAGTGATGCGATTCACCTGTGCTTGTTCCCTTTCTCATTGAGGGATAAAGCGAGGGCTTGGTTGCACTCTTTGTCGTCTGGTTGCATAACAACTTGGGACGAGTTGACAAGAGCTTTCCTTGCCAAATTCTTCCCTACAAGCAAGACAGTGAGCCTGAGAAATCAAATCACCAACTTTCTGCAAAAAGAGTATGAGACGCTCTACGAAGCCTGGGAGCGTTTTAAGGATTTACTGCGTTTGTACCCCCATCATGGTCTTCAGCACTTGATGATTATCCATGCATTTTACAACGGTGTGACCCAAGCTGTGAGGTCCACTATTGATGCGGCGGCATGAGGGACTTTAATGAGCAAGACCGAGGATGAAGCCTATAACCTTATTGAGGATATGGCACTTAGTAACTTTCAAGGGTCATCTGAACGAGCCCAACCCAGGCGAGTTGGAGGTAAGCTTGAAGTTGATGCTTTTACTTTTCTTTCTGCTAAAGTAGATGCAATGACTAAAAGACTTGACCAACTGAATGTTAATGCTGTAAACTCTAGTGCCCCATCCCCTTTTGAGATATGTAGTTTAATTGAGCATATATCTTTGCATTGTCCAGTTGGGAGTCCTTTTTCCTAGGACCCCGATGAAGTTAATTATGTTCAAAATTTCAACCCAAGATCAACCAATTACCCTTACTCTAATACCTATAATCCAGGTTAGAAGAATCACCAAAATCTCTCTGATAAGTCGAATCTAAACCCTGTGAATATGCCCCCTATGAATGCTAGAATACCCCTTGGTTTTCAAAGACCCCCATTCCCTTCTCAGATGCCCCAAAACTTAAATTTAGAGTTAATGATGGAAAACATGCTTATTGCCTAACAGAAACAAGATGAGTACATAAAACAATTAGCCTCAAAGGTTGATATGCTTGTAACTCATAATCGGATGTTAGAGACCCAAATTGCCTAGAAAGCTACTTTTTCATCTACACCCCCAGATAGGCTTCCTAGTAAGCCTGAACCCAACCCTCGTGAGCATTGTAACTGTGTCACCATGAAAGAGGATGAAGAGAACTTAACTGACTTTGAGCAAGTACCCAAGGACGAGGTTAGAGAGATAACTATGGCTGGTAGTAAGGAGAGCAACTATGGTGGCAAGACTGCCTCATTTGTAGAAAATGGCTTTATCTAGATCCCCACCATTTTCCCCCCTAAGCTTCCTCACCCAGGTAGTTTTTCTATTCCATGTGGTGCAGGAAAGGTAGAGATTGGAATAGGGCTATGTGATTTAGGTGCAAGTGTTAGCATAATGCCTTACTCTTTGTGTCATAAGCTTTACCGAGGGCCATTACTAGCCGCTCCGTTTTCACTACAGTTGGCTGATGGTTCTGTAACACAGCCCATAGGCAGGTTGGAAGATGTGCCTATCAATATAGGAGAGATTTGGTTGTTAGAAGACTTTATTGTAGTCGATATGCGTGAAACTGATGATACCCAAATTATCTTATGTGCGCCCATTTTGGTGACAGCTGGTTGCCATATTGATGTAAGAGAGGGTCGTATTTCTTTTGAGGTAGAGGTGAGGTTTGCTGTGTTTAGTCATAGGAAGTGGGATGCAGTTTCCCCTCATTCCTCTATATTGGATGCATTACCCCTTTCCCCTGAATGTGATATGGAGGATGTCTTGTATGTTGAAGATCCTCCTGGTTCTGAATGGATTTCATATGAGGACCCCGATCAAGGGTATGTTAAGGTGGATTTTTCTACTCTTATGCCACCTAACAAACCCGAGGTTGCGGCCCCTATCTCTAATGATTCCTCGCTAAGTGAGTATTGTAGGTTTGCTCTAGTTGTTTACTCTATGCCCGCTTTAGAAGGTTCCGATGTCGATTGTATGTAGGGGTTAAGCAAGTAGATGTTAGCCCGTCTGATGGGCCAAGAGAGTGGTTTGTTTTGTATGTGGATGGTGCATTGTGGCACCAAGTTATGAAAACAAAGGACCTGTAGCCAAAATTGCTAAGAAGGTACCTTCAATGACAGAAGCTCGATTTTGTGGTTCGTGATAAAGGTGATCCGGACCAAGCCTAGAACAAGGGTCAAGATCTTAACCTTAAAAGAGCCCTTCTTGGGAGGCAACCCAAGCTTTCTTTCTATTTCCTTTTTATAGTTTTGATTTTTGAAATTTCATTTTAGTTGTTACAAAAAAAAAGAAGAAAGAAACAAAACTATATATATATATATATATATATATATATATATATATGTATATATCAATAAAATGTTGGGTCCATGGTCAAGAGCACCACTAATATGACTATGGGTGCCAACCCTGAAAAAAAATAGAAAAAAGTGAGTAGCAGCAGACTCACGGACCAACCATGGTGAGCCCCACGGTTCATGGTTGGCTGCTACAGGCCGCAGTCTAGGTTTTTGACCGCAGTGCCCTTTCCCCGCCCCCTCATTTCTTCTTCAACCTTCGACACTCTCTCTCCCTTCCTCCATTCTCTCTCTCTAAAACCTTCATAAGTAATACCTTCAATCTCCCTCAAATCTTCTCCATTTTTCTTCATTTTCACACCAAATTCCCTTTTTTCACTTAATCTCCCCATTTCATCCACAAATTTCATCTCTTTTCTTCTTCTTCTTCAAAATTCATCTCACCCCCCATTCATTCACCATACCCATCCTTTTGTCTCTCTAGTTCTTCCCGTTTTTAGTTATTTTCTTTAATTTTCTAGGTTTTTGTTCTTACGTTTTGTTTTAGTTTTGTTTTTGGTTATGTTTTTATAGCCATGGCTCCCAACAAAAGGCAAAGGAGCAGCAAGGAGATTGGTTCATCAAGTCAAGCACCACCCTAACCTCAAAGGACATCCAAAACGTCAACAAATGCGTGTGCTAGGGGTAACGTTCTTCACCCTTTAGGTTTAACTCATCCTGATCATATTATTAGGTATAACTGTTTGAATGAAAGTGCAGTAGTAGCAATTAGATACTATGATGAGGATTTATTAGCACGATTAAGACTGTCGGATGATATTCGTTGGTTGTTTGGTAGAGGTGGTATGAGCCACTTTTTAGAACTTAAAGAACATATATATAGGGACCTAACTTCAGAATTTCTAAGTACACTCCTTGTTGAGGTCACTAGAGGACCTCAATGTCAAGCTGGATATATATCATTTTATTTGCAGGGACAGTTGTATGAACTGAACTTAGGTACCTTCAAAAGTATTTTTGGTTTTCCCCCTAGTATGGAATCACAACACCAAGTCCCTCGTGAATTCAATCCAAATGCATTTTGTGGTGAACTTTCGGCGAGTGTTAGGTATAGTACTAGTTCATCGAAATGCACGCATATTATGAACCCTTGCATTCGAGTAGCTCAACGTATCCTTGCTTATTCTTTGTTTGCCTAGGATGATAGCCTGAATAGCCCGAGACTTTCTGAGTTGTACTTCTGTCCTGTACGCTAGATGATGTCCAACTTGATCCTAGTTCATTCTTAGCTAGGCAATTGTATAATGTTGCTGTTAGCACTAAAGGTAGGATAGTCATAGGTGGAATAATGCCTACTATTGCTAGATTCTTGGGTGTTGAGCCCAATCCTGAGGACAGAGTTTCTGGGTCTGAGCGACTTGACCAAGCTGCTTTTGAGATTATGAACTTTTGCAAAGTTGAGGCTGGCCGTTTGTGTTGGATTTACCCTGGGGATCGGCTCTTGCTGCTTCCTAATGTCAATTGTACTACTTTACATCACCGAGGTAACCTTTACTCGATGCCCGGTGATGATGAGGTTGTTCGACCCATACCCCACCAACCTGCCCCTCACTCTAGTCAAGTAGGCCATAGTTCTTCCTCTCAATCGCCCCCACTTGACTATTCTGATATCCAAGACACCCTTAGGTCTATTCAAGAGGAGTAAGTTTCCCTCCGCGCCTTTGTAGCTATAACGCCCCCTAATTAAGCATGTTTTACTATTTGCAATCATTATTCTGATTCCTTCAATTACAGCTGATAAACCCAATGATCGGGGCATTACCACTGTCCAAAAGGGACAAGGGTTGCTAGAAGTTTCTAGAGATTACATAGTTAGACATAACTTCAACCATACTCATTAACCAACATAAGGTATATACACTACAGTAAAGCAATTTAGCACAAAGCTTACACTTCCATACATTGAAGATTACAAAATATGACTCCAAAGTATGCATGGTCTATATCATTGTTGATCCATCCAAGTTTCCCTTGCTTACTTATTCTCTTCAGCTGACTCGCTAGCATGTTTTTTGGTTCACTTGCTAGCATGAGGGCGATTCACTAAGCATTTGCCTAAAACAAAACATGAAAACATTTCGAACTGTGAGCCGAAGCTCAGTACATGCATTCCTATATTGTTAAATGATCACTGCATAAATTGGTTGGGTGCCCGCTTTACAATTCATTTTAAGTTAAAAAAGTGAATAAGATGAATGTAAAACTGCATTGCTAGTTATTATCTGATAGTGAACCTCTTGTAATTGTTATGATCTATGGATAGGTGTACACCTGCCAAGCCGATCGGGACCTGGCCTGAAGTCGCGCGGGTAACTGAAGGGCTACGCCCTGTAACTGATAACAGATGGGGTCACTAATTATGCGATAAATCACTGATTAAACTGATTCATTAGTGTACTTACCAAAACATTATAATTTTGATAAATACGTGCTGATTTCTAAAGATACAAACAATAAACGTACCTGAAGTCTTTAAAATGCAATCTCACTTGATAATGCTTATGTACAATGGGAAACGATAGACTAAGCCCCAATTTCTGTTTAAGAAATATAATTATGGGTATATGTAATTAGAAAACAATGTTGACTTTAATAAATTTTGACTGTAATAGAAATTCATTAAAAGCCATCCATAACTCAAATAATTCAATAGAAGATAAGTTCTACCAACATGATTTGAAAACTAAATGAATCAGGGTACTTGAACTCAAAGTAAAATAATGTTGGTGTAAAACTGATCAAGGTAGAATAATTAAGATCATAAAAGAAAGACTTTGATGGGTATAATTGATCATGGGTTTTTGATATTTCTGAGATGCATATCAAAGGTTTGAATGTAATTGGACTGGTGGTAGGTTTAGAATAACTGCAAACACACCAGCTTGGATCAATAAACACTGATCTTGAGTTATCAATCTCCCCACTTCTTACATACCATACAACTTAGTTTTCCAAACCAAATAAGCTTCTAAGTGCAATCAAAATTGTTACCGATTGAAGGTCCACCTTAGAAAATTCATAACTTTCACCCCCGACCTCCAATTGAGCTATAAAACCCTAATATGAAAAGATCAAAAAGTCCCTCAACACTTTCATTTAGAAGACCAAATACGATTCCCACTATAGGGTTTTCAAAATGGGACTAGAACACAAGTATGTCAGTTTTAGTCTACTCTGCACAGCTCTGGTAAGACGGCCATAGACCTCAGATTAACGTGATTCAAAAGGCATCTGAAAACTAACACACTGAACTATCTACCCACCAAAAATCATATTTTTTCAATGGACCGGTAATTACCAGTTTAATCACAAAGCTTCCCCTGTTTTCTGAAATTTTCTAGCCTTTACTGTCAAGGCTTTCTCCTTTCTTTTCACACAATTCCTCATCCAAAATCACACCTTAAAGTCATGTAACAAGGCTTTGGTCCTTCCGATAACCATACCAAACCATCACACTCAATTTCACTTCAAAATCATGTACATCAAAGATCATTTTTCAGTCAAATATACACTAATAAGATGCTTGCTATCAAAGGAAGGTTAAACCCTTGCATAATCAATAAAACCCTAACTTTTGGCCAACTTCCACTTTATCCAAGATCACCAAGAACATCCTCATAACATTATTAGAGATTAAAACCACTAAATCAAATACAAGAATCCAAGAAAAACAAACTTCCCACTTAAAGCTTGCATGATTATGAATAACCCTAACCCTAACATGCTCCCAACTCAACTCCACCATGATCAACATCAAAATAACTCTTATTTCTTATCAAAACATCATGATCAATAATCAAAAACATCTAAACAAGAATCAAAACTAAGATAAAAACCAAAACCAACAAGATCAAGATTAAGGTTACTCACTTCAAGCTTGATAAAAGAAGAGATAGAGGTGATGTTTAGTGGTTTTGATGATGGAGGATGGTAGCTAGTGATACTAGGGTGTCAGGGGGAGTAGGAGGCAGCTCAACGCTAGCTAGAAACTGGCCGGAAAATACCAAAATCAGCTGGGGGAGAGGGCTGGCTTGGTTAGAGAGAGAAAGGAGAGAGAATATGGGTTTGAGTTTAGGTTGTATTTTTTTGACTTGTCTAACAACTTGGGTGAGTTTTTATCTTGAAAAGTGATTTTTAGCTAACCATGGTTAAGCTTAATTATGGTAATTAGTTAGGTTAAGAAAGCAAACATGTTGGGCTTCAAATTAGGCCGAAGAAAGTTGGGTTCGGGAATAAAACGCTTCGTAACGATAATATTTTTGCGTACTCAAATTTAAATTTTTGTAATGTTACAGGAAACAAAATAAATTACTTAGATCAAACTTGTTAGGGCCTACTATCAATTCTTCCAAAGTTTTCATTAATAATTAAATAAATAAATAAAACCTGCATTGCCAAGTGAGGGCCCAAATAAAATTTTCCCCACCGGGATGATTAAATGCGATAAATAAATTTGAGAAAATCATTAACATGAGGTAATTAAATAAATAAACATAATTAAGGGTTGGGCTATTACAGTCCAAAATGAATCGGGCCGCAATTTGAGCCCAAATGAATTGGGCCAAACTTAATGAATTTGGGCCCAAATATTTTTGCATGCTTAAAAATAAATTTTTGAGACATTATGAAAATAATTTAACACCTAATCATATTTATCGGGGACTAATATCGATTCACCCGAAATTGTCATGCAAATGAACTCGAATTGCAAGAGCCCAAAATGGATTCACCCAACCGGGATGATTAAATGAGATAAATCAATGTGAAAAATTAATAACATGGCTTAATTAAAAAAATAAACATGACTTAGGGTCGGGCTATTATAGCCTTCCCCCCTTAAAGAGTTTCGTCCTCAAAACTTATGAACTTTGCCAAAACATGCAAGTTTATCTTAAATAGATGTGCATACTTGGCTTGCTTCTCATCCTCGATTTCCCTAACTGGATTATGAGGAGGTATGATTTGCCAATCTACTTTGATTAAAGGTATCTGCTTGATGCGTAGCTACTTATTCCTGTGATCTACTATCTGAACCGGGTGCTCTTCAAACGCAAGACCCTCAGTGACTGCAATGGGTCTAGTTAAGAGAGCATAGTTAAGAGAGCATAGTCAGGATTTGAAATGTACTGCCTGAGTTATAAGGTAAGAAACACGTAATGCACGTGTTTGAGTTATATAGGCAGACCTAGTTAACAAGCTCTGGGATTAAAGGTGTATGTGTATTGTATAACTGCTTAATCCCATGTTTCAGTAGCAAATCCGGATACTTCTCATACACTAGCTTCAATGAACGCAATTACTTAGGTTCAAAATTGATATTGTCTTCAAAAGAAAAGAACCTTCTTACTAGTGAGGAGGTGCTCACTACTAGTTCATTTCCTTATCCCCTAATGGAAACTGTTGCATACCCTGATAAGTACTCTGGTACTATTACGAGTTATAAAACATGTTAAGTACGTGTCCAGGTTCAACAAATAGGTGCAGTCAACAAGTTACAAGATCTAACCTTTCAATGAATCATAAGGCCCAATGTAACTAGTCCTTAATTGTCCTTGGATAGTTGGTGTTTCACTACTTTTGACTAGAAAAGCCTTTTGAAACACTTTATAACCCATATGAGGCTTTGGTTGTTTCCTTATTTTGCCAGCACAACTCTGTTGTTGACCTTGTATCACCTTAACATGTACTTGAATTTTTCCCTCTTAATGCTTGCTTAGGTTAACTCTGACCTTATACTTAATGTTTTTTCTAGCTTACTCAAATATAAATAGACAGTGCTTGAGACTATGCCCTTATCAAAAAGTGATCATCTGATATTCTAAATGCATCACATGATCTCCCCTCATCAGACTACTCAAGGATCTACTCCCCGTTGATAATGGGTGATGAAATGACTGTGATTAAGGATGAGAGCGATGGGATTGTTAGCCAAGCGAATCATTGCATACAAAATAAATGAACACTGAGACTAGAAAAGGCTAATAAAGGAGATAATATCATGGGGTGGTTAGAATGAAGATAACCATGAGTGTATCCAAAATTCTAAACCATAATACCATAAGAATCATGGTTTATAAATATTGATTATAAAGGATCCAATACATAGTTATCCAAGAAGATAGATGGCCCGATTACCTTCGAGTTTAGTTGATGGTTTAAAAACAAGATGGCCAGCAACGGAGTTCCAACTGGGTGACTTTCTAGATACCATTGATAGGATAAATGCAATCGAGGGAGTGGCCAAACAAAATACAATAAATAGAGAAATAGATTAGATAAACAAGGTACAATGGATAAACAAATAGCTTGAACAAGCAAGGTCTAAGAATAGATAAATGGATTGAATAGGCTGGAGTGGGAACATGCCTTTGCTCATCTGGAGCCAAATCAAGTACGACATTAAGATTAAATAAGGATTACTAAAGTTTACTTATGAGGATATAAGATATAGGTGTGAGAATTGTAAGTGCAATAAATAGATCAATAGATTGAACCGGTAAAGAGCATTGGATAAATCAATAGATTGGACGAGCAAAGTACCAATGGATAAGTAAATAGATTGAACAAGTGACATTAGAAACGTGCCTTTGCTCATATGAAACCAATTCAAGTCCAATAATAATATTGAATATAAAAGTTGGAGTCTATTTATGAGCATGTAAGATATATGCGTGGGAATTGACGTTCAAAATAAGGAGAGTAAGGGGATTATGACAATCGTAATCACCCACACCAATGAGAGTTGAATTACATTATAAATTCAGAACAAGTTTTACGAGCTTATCATTATGAATAAATGAGATGTACGGTAGATGTGTGAATCGGCTCTGAACGGAATGAACTAGAACGCATGATCATGAAATAAAGATGGTGAAGGTTGAGAGCACTGGAATGTTGACAACCATATAAGGTCGAACAAAAATGTATTGCACATTTAACAATGGATTTGCAAAGACATGGAAGATCATGCTAATAGTAAATATCGGATTGCAATGCAAGGGAGATTAAATAATATTAGACAGTATCAAGTTTTGAAGATGAGATAAGCAAACAATTATAAGAATTACTATAAAAGGGCATTCTTGTAAAAGATAAACTGTGGTTGCATGGTTTATGTGTGATATCCAGACCTCAAATCATTCCTGAAAAAGACTTTTGTTGTTGGCACTTAATCCCATAAACCATTTATTCAAGGTATAGGGAACCTATTTTTGATAGTGATCTTGTTCAACTCTCTGTACGCTGTACACAACCATAAGGTTCTGCTTTCATTCTTCACACATATAAAACTAGGGTTTTCCATGGTGACACACTTGGTTAAATAACTCGCTTCTGTAACAACTCGTCTTGCTAAATCTTTAGTTCTTTGAACTTTGTTGGGGGTCATATGATAGGGGCTCTGAAAATGGATTGAGCACCTTGAACTAGGTTGATCTAAAAGTCAATGTTTCTTGGGGGAAAACAGTCCTGACAGTCCTCAGATGAAATATCTCTAAATTCACAAATTGTAATTATGGATATGTATATACCGAGTGTGGTTGCATATCACTAATATTTAATGGATTACTGACACAATAACTCACTTGCTTGCACAGTGTAATGAGGGCGAAAATATAGTTTTTCTTCCCTCGGTCCATAAAAACACACATCTAGTCTTTCCTCTTTCCTAAAGCTAACCTTGAGATCTTTACAAGTCATCTTCTATAAGTACACAGTCAGTTCATCCCTATAATGATAACAAGGTCTGCCAATCAAACTAGATTGAATGCCTAATGAATATGGTTTCGACAATACTAATAGAAGCATATTTATAAAAGATGACACATTCAACTACCTACTGGTCTCAGTAAATTTAAATGACAGGGGGACAATCTAAAGTGTAAAGAGATGTAACAACACCATGAACTCTTGCAAAGATATTTCTTTATTGGTTATAAAGGACTGGCACGTAAGCTGAATGTATGAAAGGACGAAGATTCATAATGAAAGAGGGTATATAAATGACCTGCATATACAAGACTTGCAGTTTATTCATGATGGTCATGATTGTAAAGTAAATGAACGATGTTATGAAGTTGAGAGGGAGTATTAAGTACTCAAGGTGAAGAAATCTAACAGATTACCAAAGAGGCATTAGAAAGTCATACGGTATTCGTAGGCAAGTAAAATGACGAATATGAGAGTCAACACCACCAAAAGGGAAATTTTATTCATCTGGTGTTTGAAAGGCCAATACGTTAAGATGAAGGAGTCAATCTTATGACTGAACATGATGGCATCAGCATCCATCAATAACACATTCTACAGTAAATGGAAGTCTTGGGTGGGCATATAAACTTTGAAACTGCTGGCAGATAGAAATAGCATAAATCGTTGTTCATCATTAATAAGATAGGTTGTACTAGTAAAGAAAGGATTGTCAAAATAACTTGAGTAATGACATGCAGTCACAGCCATAGAGTAGTATGCCAACACGACGTTACAAGGCATTCACACAATTACAACCCATCAAACCATTTATAAACAGTCCCTAATTAAGCATGTTTCACTATTTGCAATCATTATTCTGATTCCCTCAATTACAACTGATAAACCTAATTATCAGGGTGTTACCGCCTTCCAAAAGGGACAAGGCTTGATGCAAGTGTACTAGAGATAACATAGTCAGGCATAACATCAACCATACTCATTAACCAACATAAGGTATATACACTACAGTAAAGCAATTCACCACAAAGCTTACACTTACTTAAGATTACCAAATACAACTCCAAAGTATACATGGTCTATATCACTGTTGATTCATCCAAGTTTCCCTTAGTTGAAGATACTTTGAGAAACACCCGATCTCCCTCTTGAAATTCTAAGGGTCTCGCCTTCTATCAGCGTAACTCTTCTGGTAGCTCTGAGCAGCTCTCATTGATTCCTGAATCACCCAAATCTTGTCAGTGGTAGCTTGGATCAACTTAGGTCTAACAGTCAGGGCCTTGCCGATTTCTTACTAGCAAAGTAGAGTTCTACACCTTCTTCTATATAGCACCTCACATGGGGCCATCCCAATACTTGAGTCATAACTATTATTATAGGAGAACTCGATTAGTGCCAGCTGTTCCTCCTAAGCTTTTTGAAGTCCAAGGCATAAGCTCTCAGCATGTCTTCTAGTGTCTGAATGGTTCACTCCGTTTGCCCGTCTATATCTAGATGGAAGACAGTAATGAAACGTAGCAGTGTCCCAAACGCCTCTTGTACCTTCTGCCAAAAACCTAACTAGAACCTAGTATCTCGGTCCGACACTATGGAGCTGGGCACTCTGTGTACCCTAACTACCTCCTCGAGATATGCCCGTGCCAGTTGGTATAGAGTCTAGGTATTCCTCATGGCTATTAAATGCATCGTCTTAGTGAGTCGATCCATGACTACCCATATTGCATTATTCTTCCTCCGAGTTAGAGGTAAGCCTTCCACGAAGTCCATGGATACCGTATCCCACTTCCACTCAAGGACTTCCAATAGGTGCAGGAGTCCCGCTCGCCGTTGGTGTTCAATTTTCACATGTTGACAGGTCAAACAATTTGCCACATAGTCAGCTACCTCCTGCTTCATGTTGCTCCACCAGAACATCTGCTTCAGGTCCCTGTACAACTTATTTCCTCTCGAGTGTATAGAATGGGGAGTATTGTGATCCTCCTTCAGAATTTTCTTCTTACGTTCTTCCACTATCGGGACACACACCTAGTTGTGGAACCTTATGGTGTCATGTTCATAGATCACAAACCCAGGTGCTTTTCCTACCAATATTTCTTCCCTAATCCGCTCCAGTTGCAGGTCTATAGCCTACACTACCTAGATCTCGTCTATAAGGGTTTATTGCGCCTCCATGGCTTACAGTATAGGTTTGGTTCCTAGGGTAACCACATTGATCTCCAGCTTCTGGAACTACTCGCACAAGTCAATGGGTAACTCCAACAGACAATTATGTGCTGGGTATGGTTGGCGACTGAATGCATCAGCCACCACATTCGCCTTTCCTGGGTGATACTAGAAATTGACCTCGTAGTCCTTCAGGAATTCCAACCACCTTGTCTGCCTTAGATTGAGGTATTTTTATGAGAACAAGATACTTTAGGCTTTGGTGGTTAGTGAAAACCTCACAATGTACTCCTTACAGGTAGTGTCTCCAAATTTTTTAGCTCAAATACTACCGCTGCTAGCTCAAGATCATAGGTCGGGTAGTTTCGCTCATGCGGCTTTAATTGTCGGGAAGTGTAAGCTATCCCTCGACCCCCTTGCATCAATACACAACATACCCCACTCCTCGATACATCACTATACACCACGAAGTGCTCCCCTTCTCCAGGTAGTGCTAGCATTGGTTTACTGGTCAATCTCTTCTTAAGCTCCTGGAAGGATTCCTCACACTTATCAGCCCACTCGTACTTCGTAGTCATCTTTGTCAAATTAGTAAGTGGAGCATCAATCCTATAAAAATTTTGGACGAACTTTCAACAGTAGCCCGCTAACTCTAGGAAACTTCTCACTTCAGTCACGTTCTTAGGTCTAGGCCACTGTGTCAGAGCTTCTATTTTATGAGGGTCTACCGAAACCCCTTCTTTAGACACTATGTGCCCCAAAAAAGGCTACCTTCCCTAGCCATAACTCACATTTGGTTAGCTTCGCATACAACTCATTTCTCCTTAGCACTTCCAGAACCTCCCCCAGGTGGCCAGTGTGCTCTTTCGGCGTCCTCAAATACACTGGTATATCATCTATGAATACCACTACAAACTTATGTAGGTAAGGCTTAAAGATCCTATTCATCATGTCCATGAATGATGCTAGGACGTTAGTGAGTCCGAAGGGCATCACTACATACTCACAGTGCCCATATCGAGTACAGAACGCTGTTTTGGTATGTCCTCTTCCTTGATACGAAGTTGGTGATATCTGAACCATAGGTCGATCTTGAAGAAGGTTCCTGCTCCCTTCAACTGGTCAAAGAGGTCATCTATATGGGGCAATAGGTACCGATTCTTGACGGTTATTTTGTTGTGTTCCCTATAGTCAATGCATAACCTTAAGGTTCCTTCCTTTTTCTTCACAAAGAGTGTTGGGACCCCCATGGCAATGTACTTGGTCTAATGTAACCGTTTTCCAATAGTTTTTCCAGTTGAGTGTTTAACTCCTTCAGCTCTATCGGAGCCATCCTATATGGGGCCTTAGAGATAAGAGTGGCTCCCAGTACAACATCTATGCAAAACTCCACCTCTCTGGGCAGTGGCCTACCTGGAATTTCTTCCGAGAACACATTGAGGAACTCCTGAACTACTCGAATATCCTTAAGGTATGACTTTGGTGCTTCGATCTCCATAACATTACACAAAATCTTTTGGTTAAGGAAGTCTATGTGGGCTTGGTATTTGGGTAGCCAGTCCATACCCAAAATTATGTCAAACTCAGTCAACTCAAATCTATATAAGTTCGCTAGGAAGTTATGGCCATGAATCTGAATAAGGCGGTCTATTAATAATTCTCCATAGCTTACCGCCCTTCCATCGGGAAGGGCGGTGTGTAGCAGTCTACCAGAAATAAACAAATGCGTGGCACCAGAATAAAACAAAACTTCTACAGGATAGGTCTTTATCTCTGCTGGGATGTTCAGCCTTGGTGGCCTGGGTTCCCCGATTGGCCACCCCTAGCCTACATGGGTTGCTATTGCTGCAGTCTCCCAGATCGATGCTCCTAAAGGGGCAGGGGAAGTGGGCAGTCCCTCACTTGATGTTGTGGGCTTCCATAATGGAAACATCGCTTCAAAGAGCGACCCTCACATGCATAGTGCCCAGGTCTCCCGCAAGCGTTGCAAACCACTCCAGGCCGAGCACCAGGGTGTTGTCGGATAAGAGGGTAAGAGTAGTTGGAGAAACCCTCCCTCGGTCTCTTGTAGTGATTCTCGGTGTGTTGGTTCCCTCGTTGATCTCCACCTCTTTTAACCCTGTGTTGCTCATTGTAGAAGTCACTCCTTTCCTTCATGGCCCTTTCCACATTGACGACAATATCGTACATGTCCTCGTACAAGGAGTAATGTCGCACCGACATTTGTTCCTTGAGGCTGGGGTTAAGCCCAGCCTCAAAATGATTCATTCTCAGCTTCTCATTTGCCATGTAGACAGGGGCGAAATGTGATAGCACCATGAATTTTGAAGCGTACTCCAGCACGCTCATCCTCCCCTGTTGCAAGCAAACAAATTCATCCTCCTTGGCCTTTTGCAAGGACATTGGGTAGAAACGGTTCTTCAGTAACACCTAAGCCCACCAAAGGTCAACCTCGTCCCTCAGGTAGGGCATAGCAATCCTACCCTCCACTCCGCGAGGCACTGTAGGGCATCGAATAGCTTTCCCATGCTCTAGTCTTCGAATGCCTTGGTGTTAGGGGTTTCATTGTAAACAGGCGGGTTAAGGCTTGTGAGCCTCTTGAACATGTGTGAGTTATCCTCGGTGGGCCCCTTCTTCCTAGCCTCAGCTACCCGCAGGATTTTCTCGTTCTGGTGTTAGATCTATTCGTTCTGCTTCTGCAGCATCTCCAAAAGTAGCAGACTGGTGCGGTCTCCCCCAGCCGGGAAACTGACACCTTCTCGACTCGTATTTCCCCTCCCGTTCCTGGGACAAAGTGCCTCTGGATTTTCCCGGGAGTCTGGCCATTGGAATTTCCAGTTGTCTTTGTGCCCTCACATCAGGTTGAGGTCTTGTCTGAGACTCCTCATTAGTTCGCGACATCTTGAGGTAACATACCCTGGTTCAATTCATATCCTAATAGTTCTTGCAACACATTTAGTCAAGCTCTAATAGACTTTATACATATCCTACAGTCAAAAGTAGCAAATGAAAGTGTACTTCACGATAGTTTACTAACGGATTGGTGGCATAGAGTCCCTCCTCCTCTGGAAGGAAAACTTCACGCCTCGCACTCATTCACAACCATTATCATTTTTACACACAAATTACGGATGTAAGACCACTTCACTATCCCCAAAGGGCTATGCCATAATCACAACTCATATACAATTAACAGCATATATTCAACACAGAAAAGGAAACGCATTCTAGCTTTTATTTTATTCCAATAAGTTTATAACGATTAATTGACTTTGTGCGTTAACTAACAAAGAATCTAATAACATAAAAGAAAACTAGCCAAATTCCTTAGCACGCCCAACCTCTACTGGTTGGGAGCATCAAGTGGGCATATTCCCCTACACATCCTACCACACCTTCCTCGCCTCCATGGGGAGACCTTGACCTCAGGCTCACTCCTTTCTTCTACCAAATGTCTCCCCTCATCTTCGTCGCCCTTAGGTTCCTCCGTCAAGTTGTTCTCCTCAGTAAGCCTCACCCCCTCTTCGGTTGCCTCCCCCTTGTCCTCACTGGGTTCTTCGCCGGGGTCCCCCTCTTCCATAGGCTCTTCCTTATCTTCGCTGGGATCTTCCTCAGGATCCTCCTCTTCCATAGGTTCTTCCTCATCTTCGATAGGATCTTTCTCCGGGTCCTCCTCTTCTGTAGGTTCTCCCTGATCCTTAGAGGGTTCCTCCTTAGATGTCTCATCCTTAGGGGGTGGGCTATCCTCCTAGCTAGCAGTGGGTGAAAGGCGTTGGTCATAGGGGCCCTCCTCTCTTAAGTGATCCCCTAACTCAGTCAAACTCATCCCCATGGGCTGCCTGTCACACCAATAGCACCTCCCCCATGGACGAAACTCCTAAGCTCTAGGGTGAAACTCGTCGACCCTGTATCGCCACTTTGCGTCTCTCTTAAGGGTAAGGAGGAAGAAGGCCTGGTTCTCCTCGAACCTCAGGCAGCTATTGGGTACATTCTCTAAGTATCTAGCTATCATCTTCCGAACTTGCTGAACATGCTCCCATAAAACCATACCAGACTTCTTAGCTAACCGCTCGTGAAGGCAATTGCCCCTCACACAATGATAGTGCTGGGTACTCTCCAGTTCTATATAGAAGTATTTACACATAAGACATGCATTCACATATGAAATATGCATTCATTTAATACTATATGCACATGTATGCAACCCTTGCCCATTCCTACACTCACTCTCCACATATTACCTAAACCTATAAAAGGGTTACTATCAGGTTCATAAACCTAGGCTCTGATACCGAATTTTTAATGCCCCGAAAATTCAATTTCGATTGACCACCTATTCTTTGATTTGACTAGTGACAACTGTTGGCCCGACTAGCAGCGGGCAGTAACCCTAGGCGCTACTGCCATATTTCCTCATTGGACATACCAGGCTAATAGAACAAAATATTTATTGTAGTTAGGAAGTCAATCAGAACTCTAGGGTCAAGTTCAACATCCAACAAAGTTCCAAAATAGTCCAAACATGGTTCTTGTCTCCCCTAAGGCTTAAATTCTACGCATTTCGGCCTTTCTGCTAAGCATGACTCCCACCCCCGAATACCGACTACTCACCTGGAAAAGAAACATTTTTAAATAATGAGCGGCAACTCAATAACAATCACCTCTAACTATTAATCATCAAATTAAAAATCATTTCAAACTAATTGAAACAAAAGAAAGGTTACAAAAGGTTTTCCAGTCATTTTGGGTAGCTTTTAACTTAAGTTCAATTCCAATCAAACGTCTTTTTCCCTTAATTCAAGAAAACAAAATGATGAGCGACCCCAGTGGGTCTCATAACCTGCAACTGGACTTGTTGCAGCTAATTAACTGTTAACTGGCCTACTGTCCAATAACGGTTACCGATAGCCTGACCTACGTCCACTGTCCCCAAGGGTGACGTTACCACTACATGTGCATGCTTTACCCGGGGAAGACAAAAGGTCTTTTCTCAGATGGAGAATCAACCTCCCCAACTCATCACACAATCCAACCATATTTGCATGAATTCTTAATGCCCCTTCCCGAACCCTTACAGGTCAAAAAAAGATTTATCAACCGAATAACTGACCATTTTTGTTCAATAACGTTTCAAAAAACAAGAATAATTCAACACAACCTGTCCATGAGGTTTTTTAAAACCATGAAAGTTTGTCTAAACAAGATATCCTTCTAATAGAGAGCACCCAAGGGTTCGGGTATGATTGTTACCTAGTTATTCGCACGTTATGGGCTCAGTTTCGTAGCTCAGGCTTAATGATCCATACCTGCACCAAGACAACATCCATACTTAGCCTTAACTTTTTACAAGACACATCTATAGTCCGTCTCTTGCTTAGAAAATTTTTTCTAAGATTTTAGACGACTTTAGGAATTCCAAAACGTGACTAACCCAGTTCCCAGTTCTGGTTAGAAACTAGGCCCAACTTCCAAATGCCATAACTTGGGATCCCAATGTCAAAATTTGAAGATCTTACCTATTATAGAAATTTTAATTTGTCCCCTACAACTTCTATGTTTAGCATTTCCTCAGATTCTGTCAATGTCTAGGTCACATTCCCCAAAATTTTTGTACTGTCACTGACTGCCCAGATCAGTGCAGTCCTAATAGTTAGTCCATAGTTTTCTCAATTTAGATCTGATTCCCTTGAATCAAAAGCTGTAGTACAAAGGACATCTTGGCCTAACTAGAAAAAACTTTCACAATTTTTGTACCAGTATAACGTCGTGGGTCAATTTTTAAAGTTGAGGGATATTCTGGTCTCAAACCAGTAATGTTCTAACCCAGAATTCTACCTCAAAGAGTGTTCCTTTACTCGCAATCTCCACAACATCGATTCACTCGACTACTAACATCAACCCTAACGATGCTAAGCCCCCAAAACAATCTAAGTAAAGCCAAAGATTATAAATTTAATTAAATAGGAGTCGAACCATTGATTTTTCGTTTACCTTGATTCGGTTTTGTAAAGGAGACTGGTTCTATCCTCACACACCCAAGGGTTTAAATCTGAAAATTTGAAACTTTTCATTAAAAGTTGTAACTTTACACTCTTGAATCAAAAGAGCTTCAAATAATAAAAGAAACACAAGTTTAAGTGCATGGGAGTAGGGTTTGGGAATCCATGCACCTATCACTTATCAATGACAAGGAGGAAGAGCAAAGGGGCACTAGTGTATGATGGGGGTGGCGGTGCCGCTAGGGTTTAGCAGGTACACACACACACAGAGACAGAGACAGAGAGAGAGAGAGAGAGAGAGAGAGAGAGAGAGACACAAAGAGAGAGGTGAGAGGGAAACGAGAGGGAGAAAGGCAGAGAAGGACAGCGCGAGTGCGGGGGGACGGCAAGTGGAGATAGGGAAAAAGGGAGGGAGGCTTTGACTGGGGGAGAAATAGCGCCAACGGTTTTAGGGTTCAAGTTAGGAAAAAATAAATAAAATAATATATAATCAGAAAAAAGTTTTTGGTCCACTACCTTTACGAAAACGGTAAAATTTGAAATAGAAATAGGGAGGAAAATCTTGCATTGACTTGGACTGACTTGAATTATTATTTCCGAGATCAGTCCGCATCAAACACAATAACTTGCGACAATAAATTCCCGGGATTTTACTAAGAAACAAACAAACACATATATATAGACATGTACATATAT
>JACYFF010031957.1:75129342-75152145 GCA_017589665.1 Selenicereus undatus | reverse complement strand
CGGCAACTGTAGCGACGGGCGCTAGCAACGGATGGATGGCAGTGAAGCTAGTGGTGTTAGTGGTAGGGCTAGTGCAGAGGAAGCCGTGACAAGGGAGGGGGTTTCCAAATAGGGGAAAGTAGGAGATTTCGAGTTTCACAGGGAAAGGGGGTGTTTCTGGGATTTATTTACTTTATTTTTCATTTTGTTTTGATTGTTGTATACATATTTTTGTATATTTAAGTAATTTCTCCAGATTTTTCTAATATTTCATCCCTTTTTTTTCTTCCTTAACTTAGGAATTATTTGGGTCGAGATTTGGGTTGACCTTTTTGGGCCATTAATGGGAAAATGTATTTAGATAATATTGAACCTTGCCTTGTCTCTATTGATTTATACAATTCATAATTACCCACTTTTACAATTCGGCTAATTGTATCTCGCTATATGTTGAGTAGTTATTTATAATTTTGTAGGAATTAATATGGAGTGTAATGAAATTTTATCTCAAGGTAACTTCGTCGATTCAACCTACAATTGCATAAATGTATAAAATGCTAAATTGAAATACAATGCCCAACTCAATCAAATTTAAAGTTAAGACAATACAGGGTAACTACTATGGCTTAGGTTTGGGTTATTACAACCTTCTCGCCTTAAAATAAACTTCGTCCTCGAAACATGAAAATTTGGAACAAACCTTGGATTTACCTCAGACAAGTATGGCTACTTGTTTCTTATGTCTTCTTTTGTCTCCCATGTGGATTTAAATGAGAAAAAGTGTGAGTTTTCGGAGAGGACACGCAATAAATATCGTAATTGGTTTTTGTAATATCGCACCTTTTTTAATGAAAAATGTCTGTTTATGGCTTAGAATGACAGCAGTGGTCTCCATTATGTTCCAAATGTATATTTTTACGGTTAGTGTGTGACTTTAGATATTTTCATTAGATTTTGAGGTTAGTCGGTAATTCAAAATTCTTTTTGATTCTTCTTTCTTTGTTGTCATATAATACAGTTTACCTCACTATTATTACTATCAATGTCACTATCATAATCGTCATTATGATTATGGCCACTTTTGTTATCCTTAGTATCGTTGCCATCATCATCGCGATTATTGTTATTCTTATTATTGTTATTATCATCATTATTATTATTATTAATAATAATATTATTATTATTATTATTATTATTATTATTATTATTATTATTATTGTTATCATTAGCTTTAGCATTGTTATTATCCTTATTATTGTTATTATTATCATTGTTATTGTTATTATTATTTCCATCATTATCATCATAATTGTTACTAAAAGTAACACCACTACTCGCTTGGCATATTGTCTGCCAATATGATTTAGATTAGCCATTGTGGTTTTAAACTTATTTTGATGTCAAGTATGTGGTTTCGAGTCAAATCCAAGGGTATACATTTCATTCTTTCCTCCAAATCCCAAAACTTGTAAATAATCATTGGTTCATCCATAACCATAAAGCTTCTCACTTAATCACATTACAAAATACAAGCTTTATCATTAACTTATTTAAATACCAACTAATAAAAAAGTTTGCATGCTTAATTAATCTAAATTCCCAAATTAATTCCAAAATGACATTAAGAGTATTCATCTTAATTATTTCAAAAACCATACGTCCCTCCATATTTTATTTCCTCTCACACTACACCACACTCACAATCATTATCATTAGTATAAATTTCTATTAATTATCACTTCATTACTTTTAAACTAACTCACAAAGTCATATAATTCAAATCAATTTCACAACCCCCTTTCCCTTCTTTTATTGTCAGTACCTACCTCACGCTTACCATCCATGTTCATAGTTGTACATACACAACGCCATACATACGTATGCCCTATTAATTTCAATCAATTACTAATAGAATGCATTAATACATCGTAAAATGAATGAAACCCAACAAGAACATCTATTCAATAACAAACCCTAACTCACCATGTCCCCTCATAAAGTCCCAAACATCTCCAATTCCAAATTCGTCATTAAAAACCAAGAAAATTACTAATGAACATTTATTTACTTAAACAAATCATTTACTTGAAAAATCAACAAAAAAAATGGTAGAAAATGGTAATTTAAGGGCTTAGGGTTTCACCTTCTAAACCCAAATCGACCAATATAATTAGAGAAGAACTAAGGCGGCGACTATAGTGACGGGCGCTAGCAACGGATGGATGGCAGTGAAGCTGGCGATGTTGGTGGCAGGGCTAGTGCAGAGGAAGTCGTGACAAGGGAGGGGGTTTCCGAAAAGGGGAAAGTAGAGGATTTCGAGTTTCACCGGAAAAGGGGGTGTTTTCGGGTTTTATTTGGTTTATTTTTCGTTTTGTTTTGATTGTTATATGCGTATTTTTGTAGATTTTAGTAATTTATCTAGATTTTTCTAATATTTCCTCCCTTTTTCCTTCGTGACACGTACCCTTTTTTTTCTTCCTTAACTTAGGAATTATTTGGACCGAGATTTGGGTTAACCTTTTTGGGCCATTAATGGGAAAATACATTTAGATAATATTTAACCTTGCCTTGTCTCCATTGATTTATATAATTCGTAATTACGCACTTTTACAACTCGGCTAATTTAATCTAGCTATAACTTGACCATTTATTTATAATTTTGTAGGAATTAATATGGAGTGTAATGAAATTTTTTCTCAATGTCACTCTGTCTATTCAACCTACAATTGCATAAATGTATAAAATGCTAAATTAAAATACAATGCCCAACTCAATTAAATTTAAATTTAAGACAATACAGGGTAATTACTATGGCTAAGGTTTGGGTCATTACATCCTTCTCGCCTTAAAATAAGCTTCGTCCTCGAAACTTGTAAATTTGAAACGCTACTTGTTTCTTACGTCTTCTTATATCTCACATGTGGATTTAAATGAGAAAAAGTGTGAGTTTTCGGAGAGGACATGCAATAAATGTCGTAATTGGTTTTTGAAATGTTGCACCTTTTTTTAATGAAAAATGTCTGTTTATGGCTTACAATGACTGAAGTGGTCTCGATTATGTTCCAAATGTATATTTTTATGGTTAGTGTGTTACTTTAGATATTTTCATTAGATTTTGAGGTTAGTCGGTAATTCAAAATTCATTTTGATTCTTCTTTCTTTGTTATCATATAATACAGTTTACCTTATTATTATTAGTATCAATGTCACTATCATTATCGTCATTATGATTATGGCTACTTTTGTTATCCTTAGCATCGTTGCCATCATCATCATGAGTATTATTATTATTATCATTATTATCATTATTATTATTATTATTGCTATTATTATTAGTATTAAAATTATTATTAATATTATCCTTATTATTGTTATTATTATCATTGTTATTGTTATTACTATTTCCATCGTTATCATCATAATTATTATTAAAAGTAACATCACAACTCGCTTGGCATATTGTCTGGAAATATTATTTAGATTAGCCATTATGGTTTTAAACTTATTTTGATGTCAAGTATGTGATTTCGAGTCAAATCCAAGGGTATACGTTTCATTCTTTCTTAAAAATCCCAAAAGTTGTAAATAATCATTGGTTCATCCGTAACTATAAAGCTTCTCACTTAATTACATTATAAAATACAAGCTTTATCATTAACTTAATTAAATACCAACTAATACAAAAGTTTGGATGCTTAATTAATCTAAATTCCCAAATTAATTCCAAAATGACATTAAGAGTATTCATTTTAATTATTTCAAAAACCAAATGTCCCTCCATCTTTTCTTTCCCCCTCATACTACACCACACTCACAATCATTATCATTAGTATAAATTTCTATTAATTATCATTTCATTACTTTTAAAGTAACTCACAGAGTCATATAATTCAAATCAATTTCCGAACCCCCATTCTCCTCTGTTATTCTCAATACCTAGCTCAAGCTTACCGTTCATGTTCATAGTTGTACATACACAACACCATACATACGTATGCCCTATTAATTTCAATCAATTACTAATAGAATGCATCAATACATCGTGAAATCAATGAAACCCAATATGAACTTCTATTCAATGCCAAACCCTAACTCACCATGTCCACTCACAAAGTCCCAAACATCTCCAATTCCAAATTCATCATCAAAACCAAAGGAAATTACCAATGAACATTTATTTACTTAAACAAATCATTTACTTGAAAAATCAAGAAAAAAATGGTAGAAAATGATAATTTGAGGGCTTGGGGTTTCACCTTCTAAATTGAAATACAATGCCCAACTCAATTAAATTTAAATTTAAGACAATATAGGGTAATTACTATGGCTTAGGTTTGGGTCATTACAACCTTCTTGCCTTAAAATGAGTTTCATCCTTGATACTTGTAAATTTGAAACAAACCTTGGATTTACCTCAAACAAGTATGACTACTTTTTTCTTACGTCTTCTTCTGTCTCCCATGTGGATTTAAATGAGAAAACGTGTGGGTTTTCGAAGAGGACATGCAATAAATCTCGTAATTGGTTTTTGAAATATCGCACCTTTTTTAATGAAAAATGTCGGTTTATGGCTTAAAATGATAGAAGTGGTCTCGATTACGTTCCAAATGTATATTTTTACGGTTAGTGTCTGAATTTAGATATTTTCATTAGATTTTGAGGTTAGTCGGTAATTCAAAATTCTTCTTGATTCTTCTTTCTTTGCTGTCATATAATATGGTTTACCCCATTATTATCAATATTAATGTCACTATCATTATCGCCATTATGATTATGGCCGCTTTTGTTATCCTTAGTATCGTCACCATCGTCATCATGATTATTGTTATTATTATTATTGGTATTTAAACTAAAATCTTATCTGCGGAGCTTTCTCTCTCTCTCTCTAGCTCGCTACTCTCTCTCTGGCTACCACCTCTAGCTGCACAGAACGGTCACTTGGACCTCGGAACCAGCCCGACAGTCTCCGGCGGTGAGTGACGATCCCCGGCGGTGAGTCTCTTCCCTTGGCCCTGAGTTCCCTGAGCACCAGCGAAAACGGCTCCTCGCCGCACCGGTAACCCAATTCCGGTGGGTCAGCTTTCTCTCTAGCTCGCTGCTCTGTTAGGGTTGAATCGAATCGCAATTCGATATCACAGCGGAAGTAATTAGGAAGAATAGATAAACAGAAATTCTAAAACATTAACAAGAACAAATCACACACCAAGAATTACGTGGAAAACCCCAATGTGGGTAAAAACCACGGACGGTGACAAGCCAGGAACAATTCACTATGAGAATCTGAAGTACAAAGATTGCAATCACAACACGTGATTCACTCTGGATGTTACAATCCCTCAATTTGCACTCAATCTCACCAATTGTGTTTGGGAATAGGGTTTGGACCTCTGAAGATCGCCTCTCGCACTCTTTCGCCGCGGCACCCTCTGTGTTTTTGCTCTCCTGCAAAACCTAGGTCGCGAAACCCGAGAAAACTCGGTTTCACTAAAGTGGCACGGTCGTGCCATGTGGCACGGTCTGACCGTGCCACATCTCTGCCTTCTGAACTCTGCGTCTCTCTTCGACCCAGCGCCAACTGGTGACCATGCCACCCAACAGCCCGACCGTGCCTCAGCCCATGCCGCCCAGATGACTCAGATTTTGGGCCACAAACCCAACAATCTCCACCTTGGGCCAAAATCTCCAACAACCCAAAAACATCCAACAATCGAACCCAATGCAAAGCCGCCATCATACCCCCTCACACCGAGGGGAATGCCCCGCAGGGCCATCAGTAAGAACCAACACCTACCAAGTTCAAGCAAAGCTCAAACTTGGCTACAGGAAGGCATTTGGTAAGCATATCAGCAGGATTTTCAGAAGTGTGTACCTTCTTGACTACAATATCCCCTGCTGCCACTGTGTCTATCATATAATGATACTTGACACTAATATGCTTCGTCCTAGAATGATAAGCATCATTCTTAGTCAGATGTATTGCACTTTGACTATCAGAATACACCACCGTGGTATCCTGATGAACTCCAAGCTCCATGACTAGCCCCCTCAACCAGGTGGCCTCCTTCACTCCTTCTGATGCAGCTATGTACTCAGTCTCAGTTGTAGACAAGGCTGTAACCGACTGCAAGGATGCCCTCCAAGAGACGGCACCAGCACAAAGAGCAAAGATATACCCAGAAGTCGACCTCCTTCTATCGAGGTCCCCAGCATAGTCCGAGTCCACAAAGCCTACCACATTACAGGTAGCAGCTTTGGACTTGTCAAATACCAATCCCTTACCAGCAGTTCCCTTCACATATCGAAGGATCCATTTCACTGCCTCCCAGTGATCCTTCCCAGGATTGTGCATGTACCTACTGACCACACTCACCGCATATGCCAGGTCAGGTCTAGTGCAGACCATGGCATACATCAGACTGCCAACTGCACTAGAGTAGGGTACATGAGACATACTCTCGATGTCCTCCTCACTTGTTGGGCAACAACCAGCAGACAGTTTCCAATGTGCAGCAGAGGGAGTAGAAACTGACTTACAGTTTTGCATGTTGAAACGATCCAGCACTTTCTCAAGATAGCGACCTTGAGATAGAAACAATCTACCTCCCTTTCGATCCCTCTGGATCTCCATCCCCAAGATCTTCTTAGCTGCACCAAGATCTTTCATCTCAAACTCCTCACAAAGTTGAGATTTCAATTTGCTGATCAAGGAACGATCCTTGGAGGCAATCACCATATCATCCACATACAGTAATAAGTATATGCAAGACCCATTCTCATACTGTCTGTAATACACACAATTGTCAAATTTGCTACGTGTGTGCCCATGCCCAACCATAAAGGTGTCAAACCTTTTATACCACTGCCTGGGAGCCTGTTTTAGTCCATATAATGACTTTTTCAACCGATACACCATGTGTTCCTTCCCAGAAACCACAAACCCCTCAGGCTGTTTCATATATATCTCTTCCTCCAAATCCCCATGGAGGAAGGCAGTTTTGACATCCAACTGCTCAAGTTCCAAATCGTACATAGCCACAAAAGAAAGCAATACCCTAATAGATGTGTGTCTTACCACAGGAGAAAATACCTCATTGTAGTCAACTCCCTCCTTTTGGTTGCATCCTCAAACAACCAACCTCGCTTTCCATCTGGCAGCCTCTACACCAGGAATACCTTCTTTCCTTTTGTAGATCCACTTGGCAGTTAAGGCCCTCCGGCCTTTAGGTAGCTGACAAAGATCCCAGGTCCCGTTCTTGTGGAGACTATCCATCTCCTCTTGCATAGCACATTCCCAATGCTGGGAATTAGAACACGAGACAGCTTCTCTATAGGTGGAATTAGAACACGAGACAACTTCTCTATAGGTGGAGGGATCTTCCCCTTCAGGCACCTCCTCAGCAACGGAGAGTGCATATGCTAGCAAGCTTTCCTCATCAGTGTATCGGCTCCGAGGATGATCACGAGCAATGGAGTGATAGACCTCCTCCACCTGAGGCCGATCCGCTCTAGCAGCAGTAGGCGCAGCAGTATCATTCTGCTGGGCTGACTGATCATCAGCTCCACCTTGAGCTGAAACACGCTCCACCTCAATCTCCACCTCCTTGTCGATGCTCGTCGAGTCTCGAGCACCAACCCCAGGCAATTTCGAGTCTGCTGTAGATGACAGCATGGCAGACTCGTTGAAGGTCATATCGCGACTCTGGATGACCTTCTTCAATTCAGGACACCACATCGTGTATCCCTTGGACTCTGTAGCATACCCAAGGAACATACACTTGACTGCTCGAGGTGCCAATTTCCCATTGGTCACATGGGCATACACCGGGCACCCAAAAACTTTCAAAATAGAGTAGTCTACTGGATAACCCGACCACACCTCCTCTAGAATCTGGAAGTCAAGGGACGTGTGTGGCGACCGGTTCACCAGGTAGCATGCCGTGGAGATAGCCTCAGCCCAAAACCCCTTGCGGTCCCAAAGCCTCGCATTAGAAAGCATACACCTTGCTTTCTCCAGAAGTGTCCGATTAACACGCTCTGCAACCCCATTCTGCTGGGGTTTCCCGACCAGAGTCTTGTGTCGTGCTATGCCATTGATGGCACAAAACTCATCGAACTCTGACTCGACAAACTCAAGCCCATTATCCGTCCTGAGTTTCTTAACCTTTCGCCCAGTCTGATTTTCAACTAGGGCCCTGAACTTCTTGAACATAGTGAAGGTTTCATTTTTCTGCCTCAAGAAGTATACCCATACCTTGCGCGAAAAATCATCCACGAAAGTAAGCATGTAGCGTTTGCCTCCCATTGAAGGCACTCGGGATGGACCCTAAAGGTCCGAGTGAATATAGTCAAGCACTCCTTGAGTGCGATGTTGCGCTGTAGAGAAGCTCACCCTTTTCTGCTTCCCTAGCAGACAATGGTCACAGAAGCTCAACTTGCTAGTCCCAACGCTACCCAGACGACCCTTCTTGCTAAGGAGGGTCATCCCCTTCTCGCTCATGTGCCCCAGACGCATATGCCACAAGCGAGTCTCATCAGCATCAGATGACACTGAACCAACTGCAGCCACCCCTGCAGCTGTCGTCCCATCCAGGATGTACAGGCTTCCCATGCGAAACCCCTTCATTACTACCATGGCACCCTTCATTACCTTCAGTACGCCATGTTCCATGATGATGCGACATCCATTCGTCTCCAACGTCCCCAAGGATATGAGGCAACGTGTCATATCCGGGACATGACGAACATTGGATAGCGACCGAACGATCCCATCATGAGTCCGTATCTGCACAGTACCTCTGCCTGCAATGTTGCACCGTGTGTCATTGCCCATGAGAACCACTCCAGAGTTCACTGGCTCATAGGAAGTAAACCACTCCCTATAGGGGCACATATGAAAGGTGCAACCAGAATTAAGCATCCATTCATCGCCCATACTCCTGCCTGTGGTGGTGGCTAAGGACATTCGAGTTGCCACCAACACATCTCCATCGGACCCCGACTCGATCACACACTCAGCTGAAGCAGGCTTCTCAGATCCTTCCATCTTCTCCTTATTCTTCAGCTTCCAGCAACTAGCCTGAATGTGGCCCAACTTACCACAATAGCGACAGGTCTTGTTTGCGTGAGGATTGCGGGATTTGGAGCGACTCTTTTTCCCCTTGTCATTCCCCTTCTTCTCAGGTCTACCACGAACTATCAGCCCCTCCGCGGAGTCTGTATGAACATCCTGGTCAAATTTCTCCTTGGAGAGCAAATTTGACTTCACATCCTCGAACGACATAGTGTTCGAGTTACTGTACAGCATTATCTCCTTGAAATGCTTGTACGATGGTGGTAGAGACACAACTAATAGGATGGCCTTGTCCTCATCCTCGATCTTGACATCCAGGCTCTCAAGATCAACCAGTATTGAATTGAAGTCGTTCAGGTGCCTCTGAACAGGAGTACCTTCAGCCATTCGAATGGTGTACAGTTTCTCCTTTAGGCGAATTTTGTTGGCAAGACTCTTCTGCATGTAGAGCTCTTCCAACGTCGACCACAGTTCCACCGCAGTTGTGCGATCAAGCACCTCCCTCAGTACATGAGGCGCTAAGCACAGTTGTATGGCGGAGACTGCCTTCAATTCCAATTCCTCCCAATCCTCATCCGTTGATTTTCCACGACGCTTCTTCTGGTGTTCAGCCCATTGTTCATTAGTCATTGTTGAAGGTTTCGTGTGAGGCCCCTGCAGGACCTTCCACAACCCATGTTGAATCAGTACAGCTCTCATCTGTACTTTCCAGAGATTGAAACTCATCTCCCCATCGAATTTCTGGATATCAACCTTCATGATTGAAGACATCCTGACAACCCTAATTCACTCTGATACCACTTGTTAGGGTTGAATCGAATCGCAATTCGATATCACAGCGGAAGTAATTAGGATGAATAGATAAACAGAAATTCTAAAACAATAACAAGAACAAATCACACACCAAGAATTACGTGGAAAACCCCAATGTGGGTAAAAACCACGGACGGCGACAAGCCAGGAACAATTCACTATGAGAATCTGAAGTACAAAGATTGCAATCACAATACGTGATTCACTCTGGATGTTACAATCCCTCAATTTGCACTCAATCTCACCAATTGTGTTTGGGAATAGGGTTTGGACCTCTCAAGATCGCCTCTCGCACTCTTTCGCCGCGGCACCCTCTGTGTTTTTGCTCTCCTGCAAAACCTAGGTCGCGAAACCCGAGAAAAATCGGTTTCACTAAAGTGGCACGGTCGTGCCATGTGGCACGGTCAGACCGTGCCACATCTCTGCCTTCTGAACTCTGCGTCTCTCTTCGACCCAGCGCCAACTGGTGACCATGCCACCCAGCAGCCCGACCGTGCCTCAGCCCATGCCTCCCAGATGACTCAGATTTTGGGCCACAAACCCAACATGCTCCCTCTAGCTGCACAGAACGGTCACTTGGACCTCGAAACCAGCCCGGCAGTCTCCGGCGGTGAGTGACGGTCCCCAGCGGTGAGTCTCTTCCCGTGGGCTGAGTTCCCTGAGCACCAGCGCAAGCAGCTCCTCGCCGCACCGGTAACCCAATTCCGGTGGGTCAGGTTGGTATAACTCTCTCCATCTGTTTTGTGGGTACTCAGTGTCTTGGAACCTCAAGCTGGGTGTATTTTGCCCTGGCTGACGCCATTTTTAGAGCCTCAAACTGAGTTAATTTTGTTTTCTGTAGTTCGTGCCCAGTGACCATCGTTGTGCCATTATTTTGGTCTAATTCTGTTTCTGTTTTGCCATTATTTTGCCTTTGTTATTTCTGCTCTGTCTGAGAGTTAATTTTGCTCTGTTTTGCCTTTGACATTTTTGGTCAGTGTTTTAGAGTTTTTGGTGGGCCTATTTTGCTATGTTGCTTGCTGCTGTTGTTATTTTCGCCCCTTTAAGTTCCTCCCCATTGTTGTTTCTCTGTTGCTTTGTTGCTTGCTTGCTGCTCTGTTTCCTGCTCGCGACTTTCTTCTAGCCCCAAATTCCTCTTGGCTAGTGTGTTTAGGTCCTAACCCATTGCTGCTCGTGCCCATTTCCGATTCCCCTGTTGGCCCATTTTTTATTCTCCGGTTGCCCATTTTTTTTTATTTTTTTGATTGTTAGTATTAGTAGTATTTTGTTGGTGGTATTTTTGTTGGTATTGCTTCTGCTTTTGCTTGTATTCTGTTGGTATTATTAGCAGTATTGTGTTGGTATTTTTCCTGTTTTCCCTGTTTTCACTTTGTTTTCTGTTTTTCCTTGTTTCCTAGGCTGTTGGTTCTGGTAAGGTGCTTGGTGGTTTTAGTTGTATTAGTTGTAGCTTTGTTTTCTAGGCTAGGGTTAGTTCCCTTTTTTTGTTAGGTTAGTAGCTTTTTGATCGGTTTCTTAGCAGTTTTAGTATTTTCTATTTTCTATTTTCTGTTTTCCCTATTGGTTTTGGTATTAGTAGTTCTGTTGGGTTTTTAGTTTGTTTGGCTATTTAGTTGGTGGGGGTTAGTATCGTGGTAAAATTTTCTTAGTATCCGTGTGGGTGGTCTTTTAGTGTTTTAGTTTTGCGTGTTTTTAAATTTTTGTGGTGGTTAGTCAGTAGTTAGTTGTTTGTGGTTGGGGTGGCTTAGTCAGTAGTTCTTTAGGGTGTTTGTGGGCCTCGTAGACGTCTGCGTCTGTGGCGGGACATGTAGCGGTTTCAGCCTGTCCTTCGGGGAGTTTTGGGGTTAGTAGGGGGTTAGGGCTGCGGAAGGTTCGCCTAGCGTCCTGGAATATTGGGACCCTCACGGGTAAGTTGATAGAATTAGTTAAGGCTCTGTGTAGGCGTAAGATTAGTATAGCGTGTGTCCAGGAGACGAAGTGGGTTGGGGCGAAAGCTAGAGAGATCGATGGGTACAAGCTGTGGTACTCGGGGTCAACTAAGGCGAAGAATGGAGTTGGCATCCTGGTCGTGAAGGATTTGGCGGACCAGGTGGTCGAAGTGAGGCGTAAGAGCGACCGAATTATGACCATTAAAGTTTTGGTGGGTTCAGTTTTCGTGAATGTGGTGAGCGTGTATGCGCCCCAGGTAGGTCTGCCGGAGGAAACTAAGAAGCTCTTCTGGGAGGACCTAGACCAGGTCGCACAGGAGGTACCCCAGAGTGAGAAACTGTTCATAGGAGGATACTTTAACGGCCATATCGGCGCGGAGGCAGCAGGTTATGTTGGGGTCCACGGGGGTTTCGGTTTCGGTGAGAGGAATGAGGGAGGGGTCTCTCTGCTGGACTTTGCGGTGGCCTTTGATTTGTGGGTTGCCAACTCCTTCTTCAAGAAGAAGGAGGACCACATAGTGACCTTCAAGAGCATTTCCTGCAAGACCCAGATTGACTACTTCCTAACGAGGAAGGAGACTCGGAGATCGTGTAAGGACTGTAAAGTGATCCCCAGCGAGTTGCTGGGAACTCAGCACAGGCTGCTGGTTTTAGATGCAGAGTTCGAGTTTCCTAAGAGGTCGAAGAGGAGAGCTGAAGAACCCAGAATTAAGTGGTGGACCCTCACAAGGAGAAGGCGGGGTTAATAGCAGAAAGAATAGTTGAGGAGAGAGCTTGGAGGAGGGCTGAAGACGCCGACTCGATGTGGGATGCTATGGCGGATTGCATCCGTAGGGCGGCTAAGGAAACCTTAGGTCTGTCAAGGGGAGGCGGTAAAAGGATGGAGGGCGCCTGGTGGTGGAACGAAGAGGTAAAGGAGAAAGTTAAGGCAAAAAAAGAGGCTTACGCGGAGCTTATGAACAGCAGCTCGGAGGACGAGAGGGCGCATAAGAAGATTGGATACAAGGCGGCCAAGAAGGTAGCCAGAAGGGCAGTGGCAGTAGCTAACAGTCAGGCGTTCGATAGACTGTACCACAGATTGGGGACAAAGGAAGGGGAGAAGGAGGTTTTTAAACTGGCGAGGGCAAGGGAGAGGAAGTCTGGGGATTTGGGGGTGGTAAGGTGTATCAAGGACGAAGAGGGTAAGGTGTTGACGGAGGATGCTGAAATTAAGGAGAGATGGCAAAGGTTCTTTGCTAAACTCCTCAATGGGGAAGGGGGGGAGACGTCAGTAGTCGGGGCAGAGAGTGTAGCGATCAGCGTGCGGGCGATATGATCTCAAAGGAGGAGATTAGGGAGGCCTTGAAGAAGATGGCGAACGGGAAGGCCGTGGGCTCGGACCAGATTCCAGTGGAAGTTTGGAAGTTTCTGGGGGAAGTAGGTCTAGAATGGCTCACGGAGCTTTTCAATGCCATTTTTCGAACCGCCAAGATGCCCAGAGAGTGGAGGGTCAGTACAATCATCCCACTGTATAAAAACAAAGGGGATATCCAAGATTGTAATAACTTTAGGGGCATCAAGCTGCTCAGCCACACTATGAAAGTAGAGGGGGGAGATGTCGTTCTGGATGGGAGGGCAATACCAAAGGTTGACAAATTCAAGTATCTGGGCTCGATCATCCAACAGGATGGGGACATTGATGAGGACATTAGCCAGCGGATTAGAGTGGAATGGCAAAAATGGAAGGCAGCGTCAGGGGTGCTGTGCGATAAGAGAGTGCCCATGGGTTTGAAAGGCAAAGTCTATAGGACGGTAGTCAGACCGGCTGTTCTCTATGGATCGGAGTGTTGGCCTGTAAAAAAGACGCAGGTCCAAAGGTTGATGGTAGTTGAGATGAGAATGGTCAGGTGGATGTGTGGCTCTACGAGATTGGACAGGATTAGGAATGAAGTGTTTAGGGGCTTAGTTGAAGTGGCCCCGATAGAGGAGAAGATGAGGGAATCAAGGCTCAGATGGTTCGGTCACGTCAAGAGGAGAAGTGCGGCCGCTCCAGTGAGAAGGTGTGAGAAAATCGACCCCCCCGGTGGTAAGAGAGGGAGGGGTAGACCGAAGAAGAGTCTAGAACAAGTGGTTAGAGAGGACCTGAGAGTTGTCGGTCTCACGGAGGACATGGCTCAGGATAGGAAGCTGTGGCGGGACAGGATTAGGGTTTCTGATTGTAGGGGTCAGGCTGTAGCTTACGCGGTGTGGGGTGGGTAGGGTTTCGGTTTGCTTGTCTGCAGGTCGGGCTTTTCGGGGATGTGATGGCACCAAGCGCTCCTGGTTTTGCTGAGGTATGTCTATACTCCGCTCCTTATTTATTTGCTTTGTTTCCACCCTCTCTTTATTTGCCTCTCGGAACCTTTTCTCATCCTCTCTCTCTCTCTCTTACTCAGTAAATGGTTTCAACAATCGTTTTTCCCTTCAAACCTTTTTCACAAAACTATTTTGTGGGTCTTTTGGAATCAACCTCTCTATGGGTAGGAATACCGGTAGAGGTAAGGCTGCCTACAGCTGGATCTCCCCAGACCCCGCGAAAGCGGGACCCACATTGGGAGTTTGTTGTTGTTGTTGTTGTATTATTATTATTATTATTATTATTATTATTATTATTATTATTATTATTATTATTATTATTATTATTATTATTATTATTATTATTATTATTATTATTATCATCATCATCATCATCATTAGCATTGCTATTATCCTTATTATTGTTATTATTATCATTGCTATTGTTATTATTATTTCCATCATTATCGTCATAACTATTACTAAAAGTAACATCATTGTTCGCTTGGCATATTGTTTGCCAATATGATTTAGATTAGCCATTGTGGTTTTAAACTTATTTTGATGTCAAGTATGTGGTTTCGAGTCAAATCCAAGGGTATACATTTCATTCTTTCTTGCAAATCCCAAAATTTGTAAATAATCATTGGTTCATCCACAACCATAAAGCTTCTCACTTAATCACATTACAAAATACAAGCTTTATCATTAACTTAATTAAATACCAACTAATACAAAAGTTTGCATGCTTAATTAATCTAAATTCTCAAATTAATTCCAAAATGACATCAAGAGTATTCATCTTAATTATTTCAAAAACCATATGTCCCTCCATCTTTTCTTTCCCCTCATACTACACCACACTCACAATCATTATCATTAGTATAAATTTCTATTAATTATAATTTCATTACTTTTAAACTAACTCACAAAGTCATATAATTCAAATCAATTTCACAACCCCCATTCCCCTCTTTCATTATCACTACCTACCTCAAGCTTACCATCCATGTTCATAGTTGTACCTACATAACACCATACATACGTATGCCCTATTAATTTCAATCAATTACTAATAGAATGCATCAATACGTCGTAAAATCAATTAAACCCAACATGAACATCTATTCAATACCAAATCCTAACTCACCATGTGCACTCATAAAGTCTCAAACATCTCGAATTCCAAATTCATCATCAAAACCCATGAAAATTACCAATGAACATTTATTTACTTAAGCAAATCATTTACTTGAAAAATCATCAAAAATATTGGTAGAAAATGATAATTTTAGGGCTCAGGGTTTGACCTTATCAACCCAAATCGACCAATACAATTAGAGGGTAAATAAGGTGGCGACTGTAGCAACGGGCGCTAGCAACGGATGGATGGCAGTGAAGTTGGTGGTGTTGGTGGCAGGGCTAGTGCAGAGGAAGCCGTGACAGGAGAGGGGGTTTCCAAACAGGGAAAGTAGGGGATTTCGAGTTTCACAGGGAAAGAGGGTGTTTCCAGGTTTTATTTGCTTTGTTTTTCGTTTTATTTTGATTGTTATATACATATTTTTGCAGATTTTAGTAATTTCTCTGGATTTTTCTAATATTTCCCCCTTTTTTTCTTCGTGACACTTACCCTTTTTTTTCTTCCTTAACTTAGGAATTATTTGGGCCGAGTTTTGGGTAACCTTTTTGGGCAATTAATGGGAAAATACATTTAGATAATATTTAACCTTGCCTTGTCTCTATTGATTTATATAATTCATAATTACCCACTTTTACAATTAGGCTAAATTTATCTAGCTATAAATTGAATATTTATTTATAATTTTATAGGAATTAATATGGAGTGTAGTGAAATTTTATCTCAAGGTCACTCTGTCGATTCAACCTACAAGTGCATAAATGTATAAAATGCTAAATTGAAATACAGTGCCCAACTCAATTAAATTTAAAATGCAAGACAATACAGGATAATTACTACGGCTTAGGTTTGGGTGATTACAACCTTCTCGCCTTAAAAAAAGTTTCGTCCTCGAAATTTATAAGTTTGAAACAAACCTCAGATTTATCTGAAACAAGTAAGGCCACTTGTTTCTTACGTCTTCTTCTGTCTCCCATGTGGATTTAAATGAGGTATGGTGTGAGTTTTCGAAGAGGACATGCAATGAATATCGTAATTGGTTTTTGAAATATTGCACCTTTTTTTCATAAAAAATGTCTGTTTATGGCTTAAAATGACTAAAGTGGTCTCGATTATGTTCCAAATGTACATTTTTATGGTTAGTGTGCAACTTTAGAAATTTTCATTAGATTTTGAGGTTAGTCGGTAATTCAGAATTCATTTTGATTCTTCTTTCTTTTTTGTCAGATAATATAGTTTACCATATTATTATTAATATCAATGTCACTATCATTATCGTGATTATGATTATGGCTACTTCTGTTATCCTTAGTATCGTTGCCATCGTCATCATGATTGTTGTTGTTATTATTATTATTATTATTATTATTATTATTATTATTATTATTATTAGCATTGTTATTATCCTTATTATTGTTATTATTATCATTGTTATTGTTATTTTTATTTCCATCATTATCATCATAACTATTACTAAAAGTAACATCACTGCTCGCTTGGCATGTTGTCTGCCAATATGATTTAGATTAGCCATTGTGGTTTTAAACTTATTTTAATGTCAAGTATGTGGTTTTGAGTCAAATCCAAGGGTGTAAATTTCATTCTTTCTTGCAAATCCCAAAAATTTGTAAACAATCATTGGTTCATCCATAACCATAAACCTTCTCACTTAATCACATTACAAAATACAAGCTTTATCATTAACTTAATTAAATACCAACTAATACAAAATTTTGCATGCTTAATTAATTTAAATTCCCAAATTAATTCCAAAATCACATTAAGAGCATTCATCTTAATTATTTCAAAAACCATATGTTCGTCCATCTTTTCTTTCCCCTCATACTACGCCACACTCACAATCACTATCATTAGTATAAATTTCTATTAATTATCATTTCATTACTTTTAAACTAACTCACAAAGTCCTATAATTCAAATCAATTTCACAACACCCATTCCCCTGCTTTATTCTCACTACCTACCTCAAGCCTACCATCCATGTTCATAGTTGTACATACATAGCACCATACATACGTATGCCCTATTAATTTCAATCAATTACTAGTAGAATGCACCAATGCGTCGTAAAATCAATGAAACCAAACATGAACTTCTATTCAATACCAAACGCTAACTCACCATGTCCACTCATAAAGTCCCAAACATCTCCAATTCCAAATTCATCATCAAAACCCAAGAAAATTACCAACGAACATTTATTTACTTAAACAAATCATTTACTAGGAAAATCAACAAAAAAATGGTAGAAAATGATAATTTGAGGGTTTAGGGTTTCAATTTCTAAACTCAAATCGACCAATACAATTAGAGGATAAATAAGGCGGCAACTGTAATGACGGGCGATAGCAACGGATGGATGGCAGTGAAGCTGGCGGTGTTGGTGGCAGGGCTAGTGCAGAGGAAGCCATGACAAGGGAGGGGGTTTCCGAACAGGGGAAAGTAGGGGATTTCGAGTTTCATAGGGAAAGGGGGTGTTTTCGGGTTTTGTATGCTTTATTTTTCTTTTTGTTTTGATTGTTGTATACATATTTTTGTACATTTTAGTAATTTCTCTAGATTTTTCTAATATTTCCTCCCTTTTTTCTTCGTGACACTTACCTTTTTTTTCTTTCTTAACTTAGGAATTATTTGGGCCGAGATTTGGGTTAATCTTTTTGGGCCATTAATGGGAAAATGTATTTAGATAATATTTAACATTGCCTTGTCTCTATTGATTTATATAATTCATAATTACGCACTTTTACAATTTGGCCAATTTTATCTAGGTATAAGTTGACGACTTACTTATAATAGTAATTAATATGGAGTGTAATGAAATTTTATCTCATGGTCACTCTGTCGATTCAACCTACAATTGGATAAATGTATAAAATGCCAAATTGAAATACAATGCCCAACTCAATTAAATTTAAATTTAAGACAATGCAGGGTAATTACTATGCCTTAAGTTTGGGTCATTACAAACTTCCCGTCTTAAAATAAGTTTCGTTCTCGAAACTTATAAATTTGAAACAAACCTTGGATTTACCTCAAACAAGTAAGGCTACTTGTTTCTTACGTCTTCTTTTGTCTCCCATGTGGATTTAAATGAGGTATGGTGTGAGTTTTCAAAGAGAACATGCTATAAATGTCCTAATTGGTTTTTGAAATATCGCACCTTTTTTTAATGAAAAATGTTTGTTTATAACTTAAAATGAGTGAAGTGGTCTCGATTATGTTCCAAATGTATATTTTTACGGTTAGTGTGTGACTTTAGATATTTTCATTAGATTTTGAGGTTAGTCGGTAATTCAAAATTCTTTTTGATTCTTCTTTCTTTCTTGTCATATAATACAGTTTACCTCATTATTTTTAATATCAATGTCACTATCATTATCGTCATTATGATTATGGCTACTTTTGTTATCCTTAGTATCGTTGCCATCATTATTACGATTATCGTTGTTGTTGTTGTTGTTGTTGTTGTTGTTATTATTATTATTATTATTATTATTATTACTATTATTAGCATTGTTATTATCCTTATTATTGTTATTATTATCATTGTTATTGTTATTATTATTTCCATCATTATCATCATAATTATTACTAAAAGTAACATCACTACTCGCATGGCGTGTTGTCTGCCAATATCATTTAGATTAGCCATTGTGGTTTTGAACTTATTTTGAGGTCAAGTATGTTGTTTCGAGTCAAATCCAAGGGCATACATTTCATTCTTTCTTGCAAATCCCAAAATTTGTAAATAATCATTGGTTCATCCATAACCATAAAGCTTCTCACTTAATCACATTACAAAATACAAGCTTTATCATTAACTTAATTAAATACCAACTAATACAAACGTTTGCATGCTTAATTAATCTAAATTCCCAAATTAATTCCAAAATGACATTAAGAGTATTCATCTTTTATTCTCACTACCTACCTCAAGCATACCATCAATGTTCATAGTTGTACATACACAACACCATACATACATATGCCCTATTAATTTCATTCAATTACTAATAGAATGCATCAATACGTCGTAAACTCAATGAAACCCAACACGAACTTCTATTCAATACCAAACCCTAACTCACCATGTCCACTTATAAAGTTCCAAATGTCTCCAATTCCAAATTTATCATCAAAACCCAAGAAAATTACGAACGAACATTTATTTACTTAAACAAATCATTTACTTGGAAAATCAACAAAAAAATGGTAGAAAATGATGATTTGAGGGCTTAGCTTTTCAATTTCTAAACTCAAATCGACCAATACAATTAGAGGATAAATAAGGCGGCAACTGTAATGACGGGCGATAGCAACGGATGGATGACAGTCAAATTGGCGGTGTTGGTGGCAGGGCTAGTAGTGCAGAGGAAGCCATGACAAGGGAGTGGGTTTCCGAACAGGGGAAAGTAGGAAATTTCGAGTTTAATAGGGAAAGGGGGTGTTTTCGGGTTTTGTTTGCTTTATTTTTTATTTTGTTTTGAATGTTATATACATATTTTTGTACATTTTAGTAATTTCTCTAGATTTTTCTAATATTTCCTCCCTTTTTTCTTTGTGACACTTACCCTTTTTTTCTTTCTTAACTTAGGAATTATTTGGACCGAGATTTGGGCTAACCTTTTTGGGCCATTAATGGAAAAACATATTTAGATAATATTTAACCTTGCCTTGTCTCTATTGATTTATATAATTCATAATTACGCACTTTTACAATTCGGCTAATTTTATCTAGCTATAAGTTGACTATTTATTTATAATAGTAATTAGTATGGAGTGTAATGAAATTCTATCTCAGGGTTACTCTGTCGATTCAACCTATAATTGCATAAATGTATAAAATTTTAAATTGAAATACAATGCCCAACTCAATTAAATTTAAATTTAAGACAATACAGGGTAATTAATATGGCTTAGGTTTGGGTCATTACAACCTTCTCGCCTTAAAATAAGTTTCGTCCTCGAAACTTGTAAATTTGAAACAAACCTTCGATTTACCTCAAACAAGTAAGGCTACTTGTTTCTTACGTCTTCTTCTGTCTCCCATGTAGATTTAAATGAGGTATGGTGTGAGTTTTCGAAGAGGACATGCTATAAAAGTCGTAATTGGTTTTCGAAATATCGCACCTTTTTTTAATGAAAAATGTCTGTTTATGGCTTAAAATGACTGAAGTGGTCACGATTATGCTCTAAATGTATATTTTTACGGTTAGTGTGTGACTTTAGATATTTTCATTAGATTTTGAGATTAGTCGGTAATTCAAAATTCTTTTCGATTCTTCTTTCTTTGTTGTCATATAATACAGTTTACCTCATTATTATTAATACCAATGTCACTATCATTATCGTCATTATGATTATGGCTACTTTTATTAACCTTATAATCGTTGCCATCATCATCACGATTATTGTTGTTGTTGTTGTTGTTGTTGTTGTTGTTGTTATTATTATTATTATTATTATTATTATTATTATTATCCTTATTATTGTTATTATTATCATTATCATTGTTATTATTATTATTATTTCAATCATTATTATCATAATTATTACTAAAAGTAACATCACTGCTCGCATGGCATGTTGTCTGCCAATATGATTTAGATTAGCCATTGTGGTTTTGAACTTATTTTGTGGTCAAGTATGTGGTTTCGAGTCAAATCCAAGGGCATAAATTTCATTGTTTCTTGCAAGTCCCAAAATTTGTAAATAATCAATGGTTCATCCATAACCATAAAGCTTCTCACTTAATCACATTACAAAATACAAGCTTTATCATTAACTTAATTAAATACCAACTAATTCAAACGTTTGCATGCTTAATTAATCTAAATTCCCAAATTAATTCCAAAATGACATTAAGAGTATTCATCTTAATTATTTCAAAAATCATATGTCCCTCCATCTTTTTTCCCCCCTCATACTACACCACACTCACAATTATTAGCATTAGTGTAAATTTTTATTAATTATCATTACTTTTAAACAAACTCACAAAGTCATATAATTCAAATCAATTTCACAACCACCATTCCCCTCTTTTATTGTCACTACCTACCTCAAGCTTACCATCCATGTTCATAGTTGTACATGCACAATACCATACATTCGTATGCCCTATTAATTTCAATCAATTACTAATAGAATGCATCAATACGTGGTAAAATCAATGAAACCCAACTTGAACTTCTATTCAATACCAAACTCTAACTCACCATGTCCACTCATAAAGTCCCAAGCATCTCGAATTCAAAATTCATCATCAAAACCCAAGAAAATTACCAATGAACATTTATTTACTTAAACAAATCATTCACTTGAAAAATCAACAAAAAAAATGTAGAAAATGATAATTTGAGGGCTCAGGGTTTCACCTTCTCAACCAAAATCGACGAATACAATTAGAGGAAGCCGTGACAAGGGAGGGGGTTTCCGAACAGGGGAAAGTATGGGATTTCGAGTTTCACGGGGAAAGGGGGTGTTTCTGGGTTTTATTTGCTTTATTTTTCGTTTTGTTTTGATTGTTGTATACATATTTTTGTAGATTTTAGTAATTTATCTAGATTTTCCCAATATTTCTGCCCTTTTTTCTTCGAGACACTTACCCTTTTTTTTTCTTCCTTAACTTAGGAATTATTTGGGCTGAGATTTGGGTTAACCTTTTTGGGCCATTAATGGAAAAATGTATTTAGAAAATATTTAACCTTGCCTTGTCTCTATTGATTTATATAATTCATAATTACCCACTTTTACAATTCGGCTAATTTTATCTCGCAATAAGTTGACTATTTATTTATAATTGTGTAGGAATTAATATGGAGTGTAATGAAATTTTATGTCAAGGTAACTCTATCGATTCAACCTACAATAGTATAAATGTATAAAATGCTAAATTGAAATACAATGCCCAACTCAATTAGATTTAAATTTAAGACAATACAAGGTAATTACTATGGCTAAGGTTTGGGTCATTAGAACCTTCTCCCCTTAAAATAAGCTTCGTCCTCAAAACTTGTAAATTTGAAAAAAAAACCCTGGATTTACCCCAAACAAGTATGGCTACTTGTTTCTTTCGTCTTCTTCTGTCTCCCTTGTGGATTTAAATGAGAAAAAGGGTGAGTTTTCGGAGAGGACACGCAATAAATATCGTAATTGGTTTTTGAAATATCGCACCTTTTCAAATGAAAAATGTCTGTTTATGGCTTAAAATGACAGAAGTGGTCTCAATTATGTTTCAAATGTATATTTTTAAGGTTAGTGTGTGACTTTAGATATTTTCATTAGATTTTGAGGTTAGTCGGTAGTTGAAAATTCTTTTTGATTCTTCTTTCTTTGTTGTCATATAATATAGTTTACCTCATTATTATTACTATCAATGTCACTATCGTTATCGTCATTATGATTATGGCTACTTTTGTTATCCTTAGTATCGTTGCCATCATCATCACGATTATTGTTATTCTTATCATTGTTATTATTATTATTATTATTATTATTATTATTATTATTATTATTATTATTATTATTATTATTATTATTAT
>JACYFF010031957.1:74979390-74995573 GCA_017589665.1 Selenicereus undatus | reverse complement strand
CCCAAATACATCGAGGTTCAATTTAATAAACCACAACTAATTCTAAGTTTTAAAACCTAATCGTACTCGGGAAACGACTAAATGAATCGAATAACGACGACTAATAGTAAACTATCGATATAATTTAAAGGCGCAAATAGCACGAATTAACTTTAAAATCAATAATAGCTATAAAAATCCTTTTAATAAAATTACAGCTTCCAAAACCAAATCGATAATCATTTAACTCATATAGTTACTAAAATACGATTTTATAACGTAAAAAGGTAAGACAGGCAACTTAATAGAAAACGATAAGGTGGGGTCTTACAGTACTACAAGGCCAGCAACCTGAATGCTCGCTGCACTTTTACGGAGGATCCTGGTGGGTATTTTTTCTTTGTTAAGCGTTGGTAAATGTCGTAAGCCCAAGCAGTGAAGTTAGCACTGCATATTTCAATGGAATGTTAGTGAGCTGGTTTGTTCCTCCTTTCTAATTTCAGTGGCATTCAATGGATGCCACAAGCAATGTCGATCATTGAAGCTAATTTTGCCAAGGAATCTATGAACTAGTTATGCTCTCGAAGGAGAAAGGTTTAGGTAATATGGGTAATGTTCTTGGTAAGGTCCACCAAGTGAGCTTGGTATGGTGATAAGGCTTCACTTCTTCCTTTTCATTATTGCAATATTTAATTAATTATCAAATTGGAGTCTCCGTACTCGCAGCTTTTTAACTCCTATTTTTATGGCATCCTATAGCACAATGATACAGGCTTCATACTCTACCACATCATAAGTAACCTCAAAGTCTAACATGACTAAAAATAGGTGCATGTTCCTTTTTAATGCGAAGCCCAATTAAAGTACATTATCCACACATCTTCTTCTCCTAAAGGACCTCCTCATCGTGAAAATCAAATCATTCCTCCCTTTGATCGTCAGTTGGTAAGTCTACCAAGAAGTTAGATGTGGCCCTACCTTTAATAACTTTAGTGGAGTGGAATGTAGATAAACTCTGATAGCAGTACTTTCCATCTAGCTACCTTGCCACTTGTCACTAGTTTTGGAGAAAATATCTTATAGGGTCCATTGGTGCAATCATATGGACTATATAGGTTAACATGTAATGTGTGAGCTTCTTGGTTGGCCATACTAAGGCCAGAGTAGTTTTCATAAAGCCATGTAGTGAGTTTATAGCCCCTTCTATTTTTTGGGCTAACATGGCCCCCATGCTAGTAGCTGTTAGTGGGAGATATATAATAAGAGGAATGCTGGATCATGTAGGTACCATTAATGGTGAATTATATAAGTATTCTTTGATCTTATCAAATGTTTCTTAGCACTCTTGATCCTATTCATGCTTAACCTATTTCTTAAATTTCTTAAAGATGGGTTTACACACAATTGTCAACTTTGATATGAAATGACTAATGTATTGTAGATGTCCATGGAATCCTCGTATCTCCTTCTCTGTCCTAGGCTGTGGCATTTCCTATATTATCGTGATTTTTAAAGGTTCGACCTCAATTTCTTGAAGGCGAATGATGCACCCTAGCAACTTTCCCAAATTGACTCCAAATGCATACTTCTATGGGTTCAAACGCATATTGTATTTTCTAAGTCTGGTGAAGAACTTCTGAAGAGTCAGAACATGCCTATCCCTTTGCTTAGATTTTATTATGATGTTATTCACATACACTTTCACTTCCTTATGCATTAGGTCATGTAATAAAGCGGTTGATGTGCCCTAGAAAATTTCCTAAATTGACTCCAAAGGCACACTTCTGTGGGTTCAAGCGCATATTGTATTTTCTAAGTCTGGTGAAGAACTTATGAAGAGTCGGAACATGCCCATCCCTTTGCTTAGATTTGATTATGATGTTATTCACGTACACTTTTACTTCCTTATGCATTAGGTCATGTAATAAAGTGTTGTTGTCCTCTGGTATAGTGGCCCCAATGTTCTTTAACCCAAATGGCATCGTAATATAATAGTAGGTTCCCCATGGAGTGATAAAGGTAGTCTTTTCTATGTCTTCCACTGCCATCTTGACTTGGTTGTAATTGGCATACCCATCCAGAAGAGGAAGGAGAGCTTGACCAATAGTATTATCTACCAACACATCTATATGTGGTAGGGAGAAGTCCTCCTTCGGACTTAAGTTATTGAGATGCTTGCTAGTTGTTGGGGGTAGTGTGCAACCCTAATGAATCCTATATCTAGTTGTTTCTGTACTTCCTCTATTTTTAAGGCCCATTCTAGTTTCATCATACAAAGCTTCTGCTTTCCCAGTTTAGCATTTGGATAAAGAGGAATTTTGTGCTCGACAATGTCTCGATCAATGCCTGGCATGTCTTTGTAGGACCATGCAAAGACATCTATGCATTCCTACAGGAGAGACGTAAAATTTTCTTGCTCCTCAAGGGTTAGCAATTTTCTTATTTTAAGCTCTTGAGGCTTGTTAAAGGTCCCCAAGTTTATTAGTATTGTATTCTTAATTATAGAAGTTAGATTTTTATGCTATTCCAATGCTTTAATTAATTCTTTAGGAGTAGATTTTCATGATCTTCCAATGCTTTAATTAATTCTTTAGGAGTCATATCTTCATTTTATAAGAGGCAGAGCATTCAAAATGAGAGGAATAAGAAGAGTCGTAAGTAAAGGAGTTCATCGTATTGAAATCAGAAATAGGTACATCTAATGTAGAGTTTGAAGGAACAAAAACTAAAGACTACCTCATAGACTCTCGTAAACTACCCCTTATAGCTATGGTGAACACGTTTTTTCCTCCTCAACTATCTAAGAAACTTGCTTGCAGCCTTCAGTATTGGCATCGGTGATGAAGTTGGCAGGATTCCTATAGCCTGGTTAAAATAGAATCCCAAACATGTTGTTTTCACTTAGGTTAACCCAGTCTTTAGTGGACTGGTCTCCTCTCGTGATCGTGAGCACCTCCTTCTCTAGCAACTTACAGTCATCGAATACATCTAGCATGGCACCAGGATTCCTTTCTCCGTATGTACCGCAGTTTATAAAAGCCATACAAAGGAAAGTTGTCTTCTTTGTGTAGAACTTGTCTATTAAAAGTGTCCGGATAAGGTTTGATGGGGTAGTGCTTTGGGTACCCTTTCCTGGCAGCTGCCCACTAGGCCTGGGCTTCTTGCTTAGCCTTGTTCACTTCTTCTAGAGTGGACTAATAACCTAGCCTAAATTTATAATCCTCCCTCTGAGTCAAGGGGAAGGTAGTCCTCCCCTGTCCTCTTCGTCCTATATCCATTCTTAGGAAGTAGCCCCACTTCTTATAGATATCATTCACATTCATATTCAAATCATGAACAAAGTCGAAAAGAGCTTTGTCCTCTTTTGATATTATTATCATTTCAAGGTTGTAGAGTTCCTCACCATTGCGATTGTGCTCTATTTCTAGTTCTAGTCCCTTGTTGGTCGTTGTAATGCTTAGACTATCCCTTTCAATGGTCATCACCTACCATTTTATCTACATCTTCACTTTCTATTCCAAAGTGCAACGAACAACCTAGTGGTCTTAAAGCCATACCCTTCCTAGGAGAAGATTAAAGGTAGTACGTATGTCCAAGACTTGGAATTCCACAATTCTTTCGATAGGGCCCACATTAATGGGGAGGAGAATAGTGCCCAATACTAGCCTCTTTGAGTTGTCATATACTCTTAGATGGGTGAATGGCATTGAGAGTTGATCCTCCTTAATTCTTGACCGCTTAGCCGTTCTCCAGGGCCAGACATTTCCTACTAATCCGTTATTGATCAAGGCAAGAGGTACATACTTCTGAAGGTATATAATAGTGACGTAAAGGGCATTGTTGTGTGCCAAACCTGCTGGCGGTAGATCTTTACCAATAAAGGTTATAATGCCTTTGCCGGACTTAATGGAAGCTATCATTTCTTCTGGTGTAGCTTCAGAGGACATATTAATTTTGTTCAGCTTGTGTAACAGGAGCTACCTATATTTTTGAGAAGCTATTATGAGTTGCTAGATACTCAAATCTGCCTTAAGTTTCTTTAGTTGCTTTAGTACCGAATCTTCTTCTTACGCTAGTGTGAGCTTTTCTTCCAAGCCTTGTTGTGGGCCCTCCTTTGCTTGGTGTCTCCCGACTTTTTTAAGATGATGGACTATCCCCTAGTGCTCATCTCCTAGAAGTCGTCTTCTTCATTCTCGCCCCAAAATTTATCGTCACTTACTTCAACAGGCAAATAACCTCCTTAGGTTTCATGTACGTCATCTATATTACTCTTCCATAGGCCAAGATGTTGTTTAATGTGTAATCATGCTCACCGTTATTTGGGTTATGAATGTTTTGTATGAATGCAGATGGGTCTCATTCCTCTTATTAGTCATTGATAACAAAGATACTTTTGTAGTGCCCTAGTGGGTTCTTGTTATTGTTGGGCTTTTAGGCTACTTTAAGCAGTGGGAGCTATCCCGACCTGAACATCCTTTCTTGACTATTTTTGAAAGTCCAATAATTTTCAGTGTCGTGTCCTTTTGATCGGTGGTACTTATAGTACTTGGTTAGATCAAAGTACGTGGATTATCAAAGAGCTTCAGTTTCTCACTTACCCTAAGGGAGGTCTATTTTCCCTTTTAGCTAATAGTTGCTCCAAAGCTTAGGTTTAGGCGGTTCCTATGGGGCTATATTAGGTAAACCTATTTAACACATGTACATCCTTGGAGCCATGAGCCTTTTTATCCTTATTTTGATAGTTGCTTTTCCAGTTGCTATTAGTCTCAGCACATGCCTCCTTAGATGATTATTCTTCTATCAGCATGCCAACATTTCTTAATGTAGTGCAATTCTCAAATGGTGTGAATCGCAGGTGCTGCTTATTTGTAGATTAGAGGTTTCTAATGAATAGCCTCACCTAATCGGTCTCAGAAGGTCAGTTTACCATGTAAGCGACCTTCACTGTCCATCTAGCTAAGTAGTTAATAAACCCTTCTTTTTCTTCTTGCTTAAGCAATTTCATGTCTCTAAGTGTGATTGGGAGGTCAATATTATATTAATGCTGACGTAAGAATTCCTTGCACAAATCAACCCAATTTATGACCTTTCAGGGTCTAAAGTGTTGCACCATCTCATATCAACCTTGAGAAAGGTCGAAGAAAATATGAGGTGGAAGATGCCCTTGTCAATCCCATTTAGAGTCATTGTACTAACAAACTTCCTCATATGGTGATAAGGATTTTCAGATCCATGAAGCTTGATGTTAGGCATGGTAAACTTTGGGGGCAACTTGCCTTTCAGGAATAAATTGAATCTCATATAGTCATTAAAATAATTATTAAATATTGATGATTTTTTAAGTAGTTATTCTATGGGATCTATGCATGGATCACTTTGAGTGGTACTCTTCTTCCATTCTTTCTCCTTCCCATCCTCCATTTCTCCCTTTCCCTTATCATTCGTATCTTCTAGGGAAGGAGGTTGCTCATTATTTTTTGTTCGGGATTCCTTGGTGAGATTCTGGAACACAGTAGCCATTGCCTCCACCTACTTATTGCTCTCTTTCATTTTGGCTTACTTCATTTCAATTATCTTCATGAGTTGAGTGGTCTTATTGTTCACTGCCATTGAAATTGATATATAATTTACACTTGAATTAGAGCTTGACCTTGACGTGGTCGGTGGAGTTTCCTCTGACTACTCCTTAGATGAAGTATCCTAGTTGTTGGACTCTGCTCGTAAACTTTTTTAGTTGTCCTTATCCTAATTTAAAAATGGAAAGTACTCAAGACTAACTCATCTAAGCACCTTTTCTAGGCAAACAAAGACTCAAAATATGCGAACTTATGAACTATAAAAAAAAACCCTAAGATTAAAAGCCTAGTATGCTGACTCAAACTAGTGCAGATGGAGGTGCACTAGGCTACAGTGTGCCGCCCGGGTTCACTATTGGACCTCAATACTTGCCTTTTGGTTTTTTACCTTGTTTATCCTAAACTCAGGTCAGTCCTAATGTAATCAAACTCTTAGGAAACTGATCGGGTTCCATATTGGGCCCCCAAGGCTAGCTTTGTAACTCCTATCCCCCTTCCTTTTCATCTTAAGCCCGGACCCAATTAGTAGTAGACAAACTCCCTTTAGGATACCGATTGGGTTCCTAACTAGCCTAGGAGACTCACTCTTACTCCTTTTCCCTAGTTCCAGACTAACAACCATTCTAATAGGATTTTTCTAAATCAGTCCTAAACTCCCGTCATGATGCAAACTCTTTTTTTTATGAATACCTAGTCATGTTCATTCAAGTGCAGCTACGTCTCCTTTTTGGACATTTATTCAATAGACTAGGGCTAGATCCTAGTTGAGTCTAAGGTGAAGATCCCTTTAGCATTCGATTGGGCTTCAAGCCAATTTGGTCTGTAACCCTAGCGACTAAGTTAGACCCTTTCTAACCCGTGCTCTTCTAAGACCTAAAGTATCAATGCATAGATCTTGGGGCTAAACAAAGTTCAACAACACATCTAAGCATGCACATGACTTCCATCTTGAGCGAAGGCTATAAGTTACATGGATTTCAGGTTAGGTTTAGAATAGTACTCCCATAACCCAAATACTTCATACGTCATCCATGGTGTGCATTGTAAGATTAGAATGTTTGGTTGCTTCCCTAAATCGTGTGGACCAAAAAGCATATCGCGAGTGGGTGGATCAATGTATTCTCAGTAGGGTCTATTGGATTCGCCGAGTTAACCAATTAATCTCCTGAGGGTGTAATAGCAGGGGTTTCTTAGAGGTGTCGTCATCCCTAGTAGGGTAGCACCTTTCAATGCAAGATGCCTAATGCAAGTGCAATTAAAATGGTTTCCTATATTGAACTTCAAATCTCACCCACTTAAAGAAAATCTCCCTAATGGAGTAACCACTATAAGGATCGACCTTCCCAAGGGCGTGATCCACCACGAATGGTTTGAGTTCAGTACACTGGGTGATGCAGATCAAAGCTCAGCTCAAGACCGTTAGCCAAAGAATAGGAAATCAATACTTACCGATCACCTTAATGATCAGTTCTGTGAGGGGAAGCAATGCAGTTTTAATGCTTGTCTATGGCGATCCTTGCTTTGCTGGATACCTTAAGTACTCCTACAAGAAAACATAAAGTCATTTTGTGGCTAGCTCGCAGCCTTAAGCAGCTCAATGTCAATAAGGATGTTTAAAGTTCAGTGCAATTTTGAGTTGCTCCAACAGCCACTAGCGAATTAGTTTAAGTCAGGCAGCATTACCCCATTTTGAAAGTAACCTATCGCATTTTTTAACACTTAAATCAACTAAGAAATGATAAAGGTAGCTTGACTTTCATCCCAAGCAGTCACCAAATTAGTCCAGCACGAGCAGTTTTGGAGGTTTAGTTTTAACCTCAACAAAGCAGACCATTTTGGCTCGTTTTAGGACTTAAAAATTTATTAAAAATATTATCAAGTGAGGTCCTAAAGTGGCAACATTAGATCACATAACATAAGATTTTATCTACCACAAACTCACTTCAAATTTCCTTTGGACCAATGGATTTCAAACTATTAGTACCTTGATGCCAGCCAGCCTAATCTCAATACAAGCAGCTGAAAATCACTTCCAAAGCCATCATTTGTAGTCCTTTGAAGTGCCATTAGCTTGACACCTCAGTAATGGAGATTAGTAAGGACATTAGGTGTCAAATATCAAGGCTTAGCTACTATTTTGAGCAATTTAGATGCAATCTGTTTTACCTGTTTTTGTTTGAAGTTGGTTTCTTTTTAGCTATTGATCTCTTATGAAAGGCTACGTATAAAATCCTTATTTTTCATTACAAATAGTAGACCTTGATTATGAAATACATTTTCCTTGTTAGTTTTAAGCAAACTCTCTCAAACTCTCTCTAAACTTTATCCTACATTGGTGGTGTTTAGTGAGTGAGTTTTTTATCTGATCTTCTAGTGCATAAGCTTTAGGAAGGTTGGTGGTGTCAAACTTTATTCTAGGACATATCCCTCCATGTTGAGTTATTAGGTTTGGTTTAATCCAAGCTTGCCATCTTGACATGCACCATCTAGTATCAGAGCCTAACCTTGATTATTGGTGAGTTTCCTTCTGCTAGCTGTGTTCTTGTTTCATTCTGAGTTCAATTTACTTTTTGACATTCTGGAATTGTTGTATTAGCCACAAAAGAACCCTAAATCCAAACACAATCCAACCATAACGCATATAGCTCCTTAAACAGCCATAACCAACCTCTTTTCTTACTTGAACAACATGGCCAAGAGGGATGCTACTTCTCTCCCTCCTCAACAGTCTATTAGAGTTGCTAGAGCCTTTTCCCTAGAACAGGCTCATGAGCCCATAAGGGATAGGACCATTATAGAAATCTAAGAGAACATTAGAACACTTACTACCCAAATACAACAACTTATGATTTAACCTAGAGGCAGGGATAAAGAGCTTCCATAAGACCCTCCTGATGGTTCTGACCCTTCTGATGGTTTTGACCCTTCCTTAGACTCTCACTATGGCAATAGCTCTTCAAATGGGGAAGTTAGGCTTAGGAGAAGAAAAGTACACCAGGATGTTCTTAAGGATTTTAGAATAAAGGCACCTGAGTTTGATGGTAGCCTATAGCCTGAAGATTATCTTGAGTAGGTACAAGCTATGGAGAGAATCATTGTGATCAAGAGCTATTCAGGGCAAAAGGGTTTCAAGTTTGCTATTTTAATGCTAAAACAGTGTGTTTCCCTTTAGTATGAAAACGTAAAGAGAACCAGAGCTTGGAAGGCAAATCCAAGATCAAAACTTGGCTAAAACTGAGGAAACACATGGATAAGAGGTTCCTGCAAGCTATATACAAGCAAGAACTCTATTTGAGAGTCACTTATCTTCAGTAAGGAAGCATGAAAGTTGAGGAGTATATAACGGAGTTTGAGGAACTCCAGATTAGATGCAACTTGAGGGAAGAACCTGAGCAAGCTATTGCAAGATTTCTCAAGGGACTTAATCCTGTCATTCTGGACAAGGTTGAACTCTAACCTTTCTGGACCTTTGATGATGCATGCAAACTGGCTGTCAAAGTCGAAAAACAGCTCAAATCCAGAAGGGCTTATCGTTTTATCCCAGCCAAACCATCTACTTTAGTCAAGACCTTCAACTCCTACAGACTAGACCCTACTCTTAAGGAAGACAAAGACAAGGGGAAGGGTAAGGAGTTAGCTAAAGAAGCTCCTAAAAGTTCAAAGAAATGCTTTAAATGCCATGACTATGGGCATGTTTAAGTAGACTGTCCCAACAGAAGAGTTCTTACAATAAGAGAAATTGAACATTTGGATCAAATGGAGGTGGAGCAAGATGAGGAAGAATCTGATGAAGAAGGAAAGACCTCTTACCTACCACCCGAAGTAGGTGAAATGCTTATGAACAAGAGAGTGCTTCATGTTACTGAAGCCCCTCCATTAGCCAATTAAAGAGAGCAAATCTTTTACTCAAGATATAAGGTAGCTAACAAGACATGCAATTTGATTATAAATAGAGGAAGCTATATGAATGTGGCCTCTACTGAAATGGTCAGCAAGCTCAACTTGGCCACCATTGAGCAACCCAGACCTTATACCTTACAATGGCTCAATAAGGGGAATGAGGTAACAGTCTCTAAATAAGCCTTAGTAGCTTTTTTAATTGGGGAATATAAGGATGAGGTTATGTGTGATGTACTGCCTATGGATGCTTGTCATCTACTTCTTGGTAGACTTTGGCAGTATGATAGAGATGTCATTGATCATGGTTAATCAAACACCTATTCCTTCAAACTAAAAGGCAACAAAATAACCTTGACTGCTCTAGCGCCTAGCTAAACACACAAAACTGAAATTGAGAGGGAAAAGCTCAAGGACAGTGCCTTACTTATCAATAGAGGAAGAGTGGAGAAGGCTATTTCTAAGGGCAAGCCCATATTTGTTATCGTTACGGCGGAATCCGCCCCTAGTTCATATCCCACAGCCTTTTATCCCTCACTCTAGCCCCTACTGTAAGAGTTTGAGGATGTCTTTCCTCAAGACCTTCCTCGCAAAAGGGGAATTGAGCATCAAATAGACTTGATTCCTTGAGCCCCTTTACCTAACAAACCTACTTATAGATGTAACCGAAATGAAACCAAAGAGTTAATTGGGCAAATTCAGAGTTAATTGACAGAGGTTATGTGAGGGAGAGCATGAGTCCATGCTCACTACCAGTCTCTTAGTCCCCAAAAAGGATGGAAGTTGGAGAATGTGGGTAGACAGTATGGCCATCAATAATATTACAATCAAGTATAGGCATCCTATTCCTAGACTTGATGACATGTTGGATGAGCTCCATGGCTCTAAAGGTTTCTCTAAGATTGATCTCAGAAGTGGATATTATCATATCAGAATAAGGGAAGGAGATGAGTGGAAAGCTGCATTCAAAACCAAGCAGCGGCTTTATGAATAACTTGTTATGTCATTTGGGCTATCTAATGCCCTAAGGACTTTCATGAGGTTGATGAATGAAATGCTTAAACCCTACATTGGCTTGTTTGTGGTGGTATATTTTCATGTTATTCTTGTGTATACCAGGACTGAACAAGATCATATCCAGCATTTAAGATAGGTCTTTCTACACTTAGAGATTAGAAGCTCTATGGGAAGCTTGAAAAGTGTGAGTTCTTTATTCCAAGGGTTGTTTTCCTTGGATATGTGGTCTCCTGTGATGGCATACATGTGGATGAGATTAAAGTTGAGGTAATCCAATCATGGCCAGTTCCAAACTCAGTCACAGCTGTGAGGAGTTTTCATGGCCTTGCTTCTTTCTATAGAAGATTTATTAAGGATTTTAGCTCTATCATGACTCCAATCACATAATGTATGAAGAAAGGGAGCTTCTCTTAGCCTCCAGCAGCTCAGAAAGCCTTCGAGACCATCAAATAGAAGCTTTGTGAGGCACCTGTTCTGGCCTTGCCTAACTTTAAGGAATTATTTGAAGTAGAGTGTGATGCTAGTGGAGTGGGCATTGGGGCTATTCTGACTCAACTCACCCTTGGCCTATTTCAGTGAGAAACTCAATGGTCCCAAGCTTAATTATTCAACATATGACAAAGAATTCTATGCAATAGTAAGAGCATTGAGTCACTGATTCATTATCTTAAGCCTAAGGCTTTTGTTCTTCACTCTAATCATCAGGCCTTAAAGCTCCTCAATGGCCAGCCCAAACTCAATGCCAGACATGCTAAATGGGTTGAGTTTCTATAAGCTTTTACCTTCTTCACTAAGCACAAAGAGGAACTGAAGCTTATGCCTTTCTAGGATGTATGCTTTAATCTCAGTTCTGGGAGCAAAACTCTTGGGATTGCAAGCCATGTAAGCTTATTATCCAGAGGATCCAACATTTCAAGATTTAGTGAAGAATACTCCAACTCAAGGACCCTATATGACGTAAGAAGGGTTTCTATGTAAAGGGAACAAATTGTGTGTTCGAGCATGTCCTCTAAGAGAGATATTGGTTATGGAAGCCCAAGGAGGATCCCTTGCAGGTCACCTTAGATTGAACAAGACCCTAGATATCCTCAGGGAACACTTCTTCTGGCCTACAATGGGGGAGGACGTTTATAAGGTTGTGTCTAGATGTTCTATCTACCATAAAGAGTCAGTTCCATCAAGGCCTTTACACCCCACTTCCAGTCCCTTTAACGCCTTGGGAGGATATCAACATGGATTTTATTGTAGCCCTACCTACCAAGAACACAAAGGGGCAAAGACTCAGTCATGGTGGTTGTTGATAGGTTTTTCAAAATGGCTCACTTTGTAGCCTGTCACAAATTTGATGATGCCTATTATGTTACTGACCTATACTTTAAGGAGGTAATCAGGCTACATGGGGTACCAAGGACCATTGTGAGTGATATAGACTCCAATTTTTTGACTCACTTTTGGAGGAGTCTGTGTCACTTGCTGGGAACTAAGTTGCTATACAGCACTGCCTGCCATCCCTAGATTAATGGCCAAACTGAGGTCACAAGGTCCAAAAGAGCTTGAAGGAATGGGATCTTAACCTTCCCTATGTTGAATTTGCGTACAATAGGACACCTGCCAAAGCTATTGGGTGTTCTCTATTTAAGGCATTATATGGGATCAACCCACTTACTCCCACTGCTGTTATCCTACTGCCTACTAAATGCAAAGTCATTTTTGATGCTGAGAAGAGAGCGAAGGAAATGAAGAAGCAACATGAGCAGATTAGGGCTCATACTGAGCAGATTAGAGCTTATATTGAGAAGATCAATGAAGTATACATGGTTATGACCAACAAGAACAGAAAGGAGGTTGAGTACCGACCTGGTAACCTTGTTTGGATCCATCTCAGGAAAGGGAGATTCCCCATAAAAAGAAAGAGCAAGCTGATGGCCAGATGAGATGGTCCTTTCAAAGTGATGGCTAAGGTAGGAGCCAATGCTTACAAGTTAGAGCTTCATGAAGATATGGTTGTCTCAGCCACCTTCAATGTACATGACTTAAGTCCTTATGTAGAGAATGAGATTGAGTATGAAGATTTGAGGGAAAATCCATTCAAAGAAGTGGAGGGTGATGCAGATCAAACTTGAACTCAAGACCATCAGCCAGAGAATAGGAAATCAATGCTTACTAATCACCTTAATAATCAGTTATGTGAGGGGAAATAATGCAATTTTGATGCTTGTCGAGGGAGATCCTTGCTTTGTTGGATACCTTAAGTACTCCTACAAGCATACACAAGTCATTTTGAGGGTAGCCAACAGCCTTAAGTAGTCTAGTGTCAATAAGGATGTCTGAAGTTCAGTGCAATTTTGAGTTGCTCCAATAGTTACTGGTGAATTAGTTTGATTCAGGGAGCATCACCTCTTTTTGGAATATAGCCTACCTCATTTTTTAGCACTTAAATCAGCTATTAAATGATAAAGGTTGCTTAACTTTCATCCCAAGCAGTCAGCAAATCAGTCCAGCAGCAGCAATTTTGCAGGTTTATTTTTAACCTCAACATAGCAGATCATTTTGGCTCGTTTTAGGACTTAGAAATGTGTCAAAAATATTATCAAGTGAGGTCCTAAAGTAGCAGCATTAAATCACATAACATAAGCTTTTATCTACCATAAACTCCCTTGAAATTCCCTTTGGACCAATGGATTTCAGGTTGTTTGTACCTTGCTACCAGCCAGCCTAATCTCGATGTAAGCAGCTGCAAATCACTTCCAAAGCCATCATTAGCATTCCTTTGAAGTGGCATTAGCTCGACACCTCAGTAATGGAGATTAGCAAGGGCATTAGGTGCCAAAGATAAAGGCTTAGCTACTGTTTTAGGTTGTTTAGATGCAATCTGTTTTAGTTGTTTTTGTTTCAAGTTAGTTTCTGTTTTAGCCGTTGATCTATTATGAAGGGCTAGGTATAAAAGCCTTGTTTTTCGTTGTAAATATTAGACATTGATTATGAAATACATATGCCTTGCTGGTTTCGAGTAAACTCAAAATCTTTCTAAACTTTATCCAACATTGGTGGTGTTTAGGGAATGAGCTCTTTATTTGATATTCTAGTGCATAAGCTTTAGGAAGGTTGGAGGTGGACCCCTTTAGTCTTGGTTGGTAGTGTCTACCTTTACTCCAGGATATATCCTTCCATTTTGAGTTGTTAGGTTTGGCTTAATCCAAGCGTGCCACATCACTAGGTGTTTTATTTTTATTTATTTTTTGGAAAAAAGCTAATTATTAGTTATTAGTAATATTTTTTTATAGAAAACTAGCATAGTTTGAAGGTTGGATCAGAGAACTGGATCCGAAGCTTACACCATCATGCACCATAATCAACCCAGTTGCATGATCTTGATCCATGGTAGTGACTACTAAGGCTGAGCAGAACTGGATGCCTGGTCCATTTCCATGGAAATGGTCCCAGTCCCGGTTAGAACCGGGTCCAAAAATCTGGACCCGGTCCCAGTCCCAGTCCCGATTGGAACTGGGCCTATGATTTTTGGAACCGAGCCCGAACTGGTTGGGACTGGGACTGGGCACCCGGTTCCTAATTTGTTTCTATTTTTTATTTCATTTCATTTAAATGTTTGCCTTGTAGTTCTGAATTGGTGAGAGAACCACTATATGCAACAAGCTAAATAATCGATCGTTCAAAATTAAATTTAATAGAGTGACAGCTAGACATTTACTATGCATTAAAGTCCAATTTGTTAGCTAATAAGTAGCGTTTCATTTCATCCAAACATTTAAAAAAAAAAACCATTTTCTGATAGTATTATATATTAACAAAAAGATTTAATTATATCAACGTACAGCTTGAAATTCTAGCGGCATTGGAAGAACAACACCTGATGCTAACGGGTAATCGCGTAACTCAGACATTGTTTTCTTTAAGAAAAACTTATTAGACTGGGTAATCGGTCCAGTTCTAGTTTCAAGTTTTCAAGACCCGGCTCCGTACCCGGTTGCAACAGGTTCTAGGATTTCAGAACCAGTCCCGAACCCAGTTCAACTGGGTCCGGGTATGGACCCAACGGGTCTAGGTCTGGGTCTAGAGCCGAGTGCCTAGTTTTTTTGCTCAGCCCTAGTGACTACTGCCGGTTTCAAGAACATGGCAACCTACTTGATCTAGGAACCCAACCGCATTCCTGGGCTAGACCAGTGACTAGTTCCTAGTCCAAATAATTTCATTGTCTTGGATCAGAACTGTTCTATTGAAAATAAAATAAAAAAAGAATGAAAAATAAAAAAATGAAAAGACAGAACAATTATGTAAGTAGCAGAGTCTCCAGTGAGTTTTAAGAAAACTTACTAACCATATTACTTTCCGAAGCAAATCATACCGATAGGGACAACCGAAAGGACAAATTAATTTTGCTTCAAAACAAAATTTCGAAAGGCCCCCAAGCAATCCCTTGTGTAGGGCCATCTTCTCTACTAATTATCAAACCAAGGATCTAGATTCGGGAGCATTGGTATGATACCGTGATGGGATGTATCACATCACTGCCTATCATCACTAATGGCCTCTACTATACAATATGATAAATTAAAACTTTTAATTATACTATCACACAATCATGCAACAAATTGGTATAAATCACATTAAATCACTCAAAAGATACAATTTAATTTTTAATCAAATGCAAATAGAAATAAAGTAAGCAAATTATAGTTGGTAGGAACTACCTACATGTTATATTTTTGGCCAAAAAATGACTCTTAGATACCCTGAGTTTTAAGGTAATTACTTTTAGGCTCCTGACTTTTTGAAAATAACATTGGGATACCTTATGTTTTTGGTAATAGATTCTTAGGACCTTTTCCTTATTATTTTGGCCCAAAACTTTTAGAAATTTTCAACTTTCACCTAAATCAGGTATTTTTAGTAATTTTGCATTTTTTTTGGGCTTCTCAAAAAATATGCACGTTTTAAATGACATAACTTCTTTTAATAACTTTACTGCTGCTCGTTATCATTTACAAAATGTTTTCACAAAATCTTGTTTTGTGGGTCTTGTGAAATCAACCTCTCTACGGGTAGAGATGCCAGTAGAGATAAGGCTGCCTACATCTAGATCTCCCCAGACCCCGCGAAAGCGGAACCCACACTGGGAGGTGTTGTTGTTGTTGTACTGCTGCTTGTTATCACAATCTACTACTTATATCATAAATATTATATTTTCCATGGTTATAAGCCAACCATGCTTATGAAAATAACAAAGCTTGATTAGAAAGTTTTGACCGTTACCTTAACTTAGTTAGCATAGGATTCTAATGTTCCTCTAGCTTCCAGTTTACAGATATTGCTAACCTAAACCATACCTCCCTTAAATCAGACACAACATAGTTCTGTTTCGTTTCTTAACCCACACCTTAGTCATTAATTGAGTTTTATCATTTAAAGAATACTAAGACTTTCATCAAGAAATTATAATATTTAAGACATAAAGTTCGATTGAATAACATTCTCTACTGGGAAACCTCCTTTATTGAAAGCATAAAAGTGGAAATATTACAATAGAAAGATTAAAGAAGGAATTAAGCTACTAAGATCATCAGAGATACTTGCTCATAGAAAAATAAAGATACTCAACTTCTTGTTTGCTCAAGTATCCTCAAATGATTGTGTCCCTTCTCAGCACTTAACTTCTCTTTCTATACAGGAGGTGGAGAATATAGGATGTCGTAATG
>JACYFF010031957.1:74926321-74948192 GCA_017589665.1 Selenicereus undatus | reverse complement strand
TGAAGTGGTTAAATCCTACACGAGGTAGGTCGTGGTTTTTCACACCTCAGTTGGGCTAGAGGTGTTTTCCACGTAAAAATTGTGTGTGCTTTATTTTCCGCGTTTATCTTGGTGATTTTCGCATTTGCAATATTTGAGAACACCCTCTGCAAACAAGTCACAAGGGTGTTTGTTATTTACAACGCGAAAATTAGACACCACAATTCACCCCCCCTCTTGTGGTAGAATACTCACGATCTTAACAAGTGGTATCAGAGCGGGTTCTCTCACAAAAGGCTAACACCTTGAGAGATTCTGAAGATGAGTACACCACAAGGAATTCTTGAAGGGCAATCCATTACTCGTCCACCCTATTTCAACGACCAACGTTATAATTGGTGGAAGAATAGGATGGAAAACTATATTTAGGCAGAAGATTATGAGTTATGGATGCTCATCAAGAATGGGCCCCTTGTTCCCACCAAGGTGCTTGAAGATGGTAAGACGGTTTCCAAGGAACCTAAAGAGTTTGATGCTGAAGATTATAAGAAAATGGAGAAAAATGCCAAGGCCAAGAAACTACTATATTTTGGCCTAGGACCCGATGAATACACTCGCATCTCTGAGTGTGAATCAGCCCAAGCTATCTGGAACGCCCTGCAAGTTGCTCATGAAGGTACGAGTCAAGTTAAACAATCTAGAATTGAGCTACTTATGCGACAGTATGAGTTGTTTGATATGGGTGATCGTGAGACTGTGATGGATATGTATACACGGTTTACCCACATCACGAACGAGTTAAAATCTCTGGGAAAGTATTTCACCACTGAAGAGTTGGTGAGGAAAATCCTCAGAATTCTACCTCGTACGTGGGAGGCCAAAGTAACAGCCATCCAAGAGGCTAAAGACATGAACAAGGTCACCCTCGACGAGTTGATTGGTAATCTCCAAACCTATGAACTCCGAAAGAACTCACAACAAAAAGAGGAGCAAAAGAAGGATCGTGGGCTTGCCTTGAAAGCACATGAGGACACTGACTCTGACCTTGAAAATGAAGATATGGCCCTAATGACCAGGAAATTCAAGAAATTCTTCAAAAAGGTCAAGGAAAACAACAAAAGAAAAGATTTCAGTAAGTCCAGAAACACCCCCAAAGAACAGCTCACAGGGTGTTTCAAGTGCGGCAAACCAGATCACTTAGTCAAAAATTGTCCTCTGCTTCGAGAAGATCAGATGCCTGAACATCCTCGAAAACAGAGTCGAAAACACCCTGGAAATAATCTGGGCAAGCGATTCTCGAAAGCTATGCTGGCTGCTTGGGGAGATTCCTCTGAGGATGAAGGAGAATCTGAAGCTGAAGAAGAGGTCGTAGCACTAATGGCACAAAGTGATTCAGAGTCAGATGATGAATCAACAATCAGCTTCTCAGATCTCAAGAACAAGGTACATGGTCTTAACAAAGCTACTTTAGAAGAACTTCTATATAATTTGATAGACACCTGTGCTGATCTAAAAAGAGAAGTTCGTGACCTAGAGCTTGAAAATGAAATTCTTAAAAATGAAAAACTTGGTTTACATGAGAGTATTAACGTGCTTAGAGAAGATCTCTTTCTAAAAGAAGGCGATTACACTCAAGTAGAGGAAAAACTCTCTAAAGTGGAAGAAACAGTTGAATCCCTATTAAATGAAAAGCAGAGCTTGAATGCCACCATAGAAAAATTAAAAACTAATCTTGCCACAAACAACCGTTGGAACAAATCCTCACAAGCCCTTGATTGGTTAAACACTAACCACAATCGAAAAAAAAGGGACTTGGATATAAGCCTAAACAGACCGTTTGCCTGAAAAGGGATTACCTGAAAACATCGTTTGCTTTCATTGTGGTAAAACGGGTCATTATAGATACACTTGTCCTTTAAGAAAACATGCCAATGAAAAGAATGAAAGGTATGTGAAACAAATCTGGATTAGAAAAGATGAACTTTACATGTCTAAAAGAATGGAACCCAAGTGGATCTGGGTTCCCAAAACTAACCCGTGATTTGTTTTGCAGGCTGAAGTAAGAGAGAACAACCCTACGAACAACCCCACCAACACCCTTGAAAACAGGCAGTTGTGGTTTGTTGATAGTGGGTGTTCATGGCACATGACTAGTGAAAGATCAAATTTTCTCTCACTTACAGCTATGAATGGTGGGAGTGTAGCATTTGGAAACGGCAAGTCTGGGACAATTGTCGGTATAGGTAATATTGGTAAAACTCTCTCCCACTCAATTGATAATGTGCACTTAGTTGATGGGTTAAAGCACAATTTGCTAAGTGTGTCCCAACTGTGTGACAAGAACAACCTAGTACTGTTTTCAAAAACACGTTGCTTGGTTGTAAATGACGACACAGGAGATGTTGTGTTGAGGGGGAAGCGATGTCAAAATGTTTATAAAGTTTGTATTTCCACTCTTCCCCAAAACAATCTGACTTGTTTAAATGCATTAAATGATGATATAATGTTATGGCACAAGAGACTAGGTCATGCAAGCCTGTCCTTGTTAAACAAACTTGTTTCCAAAGATTTGGTTGTTGGACTACCTTCCATCAAGTATAATGATGACAAGGTATGTGAAGCTTGTGCAAAAGGAAAACAAGTCAGATCTTCTTTAAAATCTAAAAAGTGTGTAAGCACTACCCGACCTCTTGAGTTATTGCATATTGATCTATGTGGTCCCATGAGGATAGCTAGTAGAGGAGGGAAAAGGTATGTGCTTGTAATAATGGATGATTACTCTCGATTTACTTAGACCCTGTTCTTGGCCTCCAAGGATGAAACGTTTGAGAATTTTATTGCCCTTCTCAAAAAGATTGAAAAGAGAGTAGGACACTCATTAGTTAGCTTGAGGTCTGATCATGGTACTGAATTTGAAAATGCAAGCTTTACAAAATTCTGTAATGAACATGGTGTTGATCAAAACTTCTCAGCCCCGAGAACACCCCAGCAGAATGGGGTGGTTGAACGAAAAAATCGTACCCTAGAAGACATGACTAGAACAATGCTTATTGCTAGTGGTCTTCCTAAGAACTTTTGGGCCGAAGCTTTGAACGCATCATGTTACATTATAAATAGATGCATGATTAGACCCATTTTGAACAAAACTCCTTGTGAACTTCTTAAAGGCAGAAAACCCAACATTATGCATCTAAGAACATTTGGTTGTAGATGTTTCGTGCATAACAACGAGAAAGATGCCTTAGGAAAGTTTGATTCAAGGACTAATGACGCAATATTTCTTGGTTATTCCTCTCACAGTAAGGCATACAAAGTCTTTAACAAAAGAACCTTGTGTGTTGAGGAAAGTGTGCATGTGTTTTTTGATGAATCTAACTCTTTGAATGAGAGTAATGCACAGGATGAAGAGTTTGAATTAGGTCTTGTCCAAAAGGAATTGTTGAACCAAGAAAAACAAGGTGAGAACACCCTGAAGAAAACAGGTACAGAAGCTGTTCCTCAAAGCGACAGGCAAGGTGAACATCAAACAGGGGGAACACACCGTTGAACCCTGTTCGGAACCATGTTCTTCAGGAACTAGCTTGCAAACAGGTGCAGAAACAGGATCAGGAAGTGTTCTTGAGCCTGATCCCACACACACTTCAGTTAGAACAGAACATGTGTCTGTGGATCCAACTAATCTAAGACCATGGGAGCACCATAGTTCGCACCCTCTTGATCAAATCTTGTCAGATATTAATACTGGAGTGCAAACTAGATCTAAACTTAAGAATTTTTGTGCTTTCTATGCTTTTCTTTCTAACATTGAGCCAAAAAGTGTGAATAAAGCCCTTGCAGATTCAGATTGGATCACGGTTATGCAAGAAGAGCTTCATTAATTTGAAAGAAACAAAGTGTGGCACCTTGTACCTAAACCTGCAGATAGAACAATCATTGGAACCAAGTGGGTGTTCCGAAATAAGCTAGATGAGTCAGGAACAGTCACTATGAACAAGGTAAGGCTGGTGGTTCAAGGGTACAATCAAGAAGAAGAGATTGATTATGAAGAAACCTTTGCACCAGTTGCTAGAATTGAGGCTATTCGAATCTTAATAGCCTTTGCAGCTCATATGGAAATCAAGCTATATCAAATGGATGTGAAAAGTGCATTCCTAAACGGATACCTTAAAGAAGAGGTGTATGTCAAACAACCCCCGGGTTTTGAAAATGGTGATTTTCCAAATCATGTTTTTAAACTTGACAAAGCACTTTATGGTTTAAAACAAGCTCCAAGAGCTTGGTATGAACGATTGTCAAGCTTTTTACTTGAAAATGATTTTAGAAGAGGCAAGGTAGACAATACCTTATTTCTAAAATCTAAGGGGGAACATTTATTGATTGTCCAAATATATGTAGATTACATTATATTTGGTGCAACTCATCATGATTTATGCGATGATTTTTCAAATATGATGAGCAGTGAGTTTGAGATGAGCATGATGGGTGAGCTTAACTTTTTCTTAGGCTTACAAATCAAGCAAACTTCAAACGCCACCATGATCCATCAACAAAAGTATATCAAGGAGCTACTTAAGCGTTTTGGGATGGAGTCGGCCAAACCCATAGACACTCCTATTTCTCCTTCAACCAAGTTGGTTATGGATGATGGGAGTCCCTCAATAGAGGAAAAACTCTATAGGGGCATGATTGGGTCACTCTTATACCTAACCGGTAGTAGACCGGATATTGTTTTTAGTGTTGGTTTATGTGCCCGTTTTCAGTCTAGTCCTAAAGAGACTCATATTAAGGCTGTTAAACGGATACTAAGATATTTAAAGCATAGACCTGATTTAGCTCTATGGTATCCTAGAGGTTGCAATCTTGATCTTGTTGGATATGCTGACGCTGACTATGTAGGTTTCCTAGTTGAAAGAAAGAGTACCTCAGGTATGGCTCATTTTCTTGGACCTTGTTTGGTATCTTGGGCTACCAAGAAGCAACATTCAGTTGCCATGTCCACAGCAGAAGCTGAATATGTTGCAGCAGCTTCATGTTGTGCTCAATTGTTGTGGATAAGACAACAGCTTAAGGATTTTTGTGTTGACACTGGATGCATTCCTATTTTTCGTGATAATACTAGCGCTATTAACATTGCCAAAAACCCTTGTCAACACAAAAGGACAACACATATTGACATTCGACATCATTTCTTGAGAGATAATGTTGAAAAGGGTTTAATTTCTACGAATTTTTGCTCAATAGAAAATCAAATTGCTGATATATTCACTAAGGCACTAGCTAGAGATCAGTTTGAGAGAAACAGACTGGAATTGGGGTTGGTGAAAACACCCTAAGAACACCTGTTCTCAGAGGTAGATCAAGCTGATAAAAACACCTTATAATACTTGTTCTATTCCCTTGTTCGCAATTCTTGTGGTCTATGCTTAACAAATATGTGTAGTCTGTGTGCTATTATGATTATGTACTGCTGTCTTGGGAGATGGAGAACGAATAATCATGACAGACCTTGGAATAAGAGAAGTATGTTCAAGAACAGGCAGCTCGAACAGGTATGCCTTAATTGCCATTATTGTATGATGCCTGCTTAAATTCTAGGTGTTCCCTAGGTGGCCCTTCATAACAGGTGGGGAGTTTAAAAACCGCCTTGCGTGCGTCTATCTTCTTCGTCTTGCTCTCTCTCTCTCTCTCTCCTCTGTTCTTGCTTTCAAACCCTAGCAAAACCCTCAAAACCCGAAATTCTTCCTTGCAATAATGGCTTCCAAAATCAATTTTTCATCAATCTCTGAGTATAACAACATGATTATACCCTCAATTCCGGCTCCTCCTCGCCCAATTATCCACAAAATCTTCGGGTATCTCACTCGGCTAAACCTCAAAAGTGTTGGGCTTGAGTTGAATGATATTCCCTACTCCTTTGGTTGGGAATTAATGGTGTATGTGGGAACAATCTCTTGTCCCATCTCTTCTGTAGCAGGTGCTGGTTCTTCGGGTTTCCAAGACCAATTCTTGGAAAACCCAGAAACCATCGTTGGGGATTTTGAACCCTATTCTTCTGCACTATTCCCGGAAACAACTCAAAGAACAGGGGATGTGTTCTTCGATCTGAAGGAGGATTCTGGTGAGAAAACAGGAGAAAGTCCTGTCCAAGGGAATGACTCTGTTCCTCTAGTCTCTCAAACTGGAGAGAAGAGGAAAAGGGTAAAGATGGTGGCTAGGCGCACCCGAACGCCAAGAACACGACCACAACCAAGGTCTCGCCCCTCTCTAACTCCCTCTTCTCCTCCTTCTCAACCTTCTCGCAAATCTGCGAGAATTGTCTCCAGATCAACCCCCAGATCCTCTAAACCCTCTGCTCCTATCATCGAGGAGATTTCCTCCTCTACTGAAGGGTTCTCGAGTTCTAACTCTGAAGACACCACCTTCAAACAGGGGACACCGGTGTTTTGCGAGTCCTCTGAAGATCAAGCCCCTCAAAAATCAGCCACTAAACCTGCTGTGAGGCCCTCTCCTGCAAAAACACCCCTCAAGCGAAAATCCAGAACAGCCCCCCTACCACAAGCTACCACCTCTGTTCCTGCCTCCAAACGCCCAAAGCAGTTCACTCCCTCTCCTATGTCTGACAAACATGCGCAGTTGCTTAAGCGCAATGTTGTCAGGGGGAAGGTAGTGTCTGTCAGTTTTTTTTTAGGAACAGGGTCTGGGGGTGTTCTTGACCAAGCTTCGCGCCCAAGGCTGGCTTGAGTTGTTTGCAAACACCCAGTTGGGGTGTTCTGTGCCTGAGTTGGCTGAGTTTTACGCCAACTACAGAGTCACCGAAGGGGTGGTGACAAGTTTTGTGAATGGGCAAGGCATCAGGGTTGATGCGCCCAAACTTGGGAAAATTCTAGGAGTGCCCTCACAAGGCTTTGCTGTGTATGTGAGGGAAGATAAAATAACCCTGGAACCAGCCAGGCTCCTAGAGGTGTCCAAATGCCTCAGTCAGAAACAAGGTCTGAGAACACCCTCCTCTGTCAAAAAGGGTGATCTGATTCCTCCCCACCAACTCCTTTTCATGTTTGTCATTAAGAACGTGATTCCAAGGGGTCAAGGGAGAAACTCAGCAGACCTTTTTGATCAGTGCCTGGTCGACTTATTGGATAGGGAGGAACCCATCAATCTTCCGGCTATCATGATTCGCCACATTGGGCGAATTGCGAACACCACCCGGGCTCATGATCTCGGGTATGGGTTTCTGCTGACAAAGGTGTTTGAGCACTTTGGAATAGTGCTCACACGGCGAGTGGAGGCCCAAGTCGTTGATGCAATTGGGATTGACACTCTGCTAGGGTGTGGTTATGAGATTGGCGAAGGGTCCGCTTCCAAACAGGGTCGTCGACCACCTCAACCACCTGTTTCTGAGCAACCGTCCATTAAGGTTAAAGTTGTTCTTGAGGACAATGCTCGCCTCAAGGATGAGCTATCAGCTGTCAAGGCTGCTCTTGCTGAGGAACAAGCCCTCTCTGCCAAACGTCATGAAGACTTGCTTGCTCTTCTCTCCACCCTTGCCCCTAGGATTCCGCCTCTGCAATCGAAACCACCCCCTGCTCCTTGATTGTCTAGGCTGTTTTTTTTTTTTTTTTTGATGTAATTGTACTGCCTTGCTTATTAATGAAATATCTACTTGCAGTCTCTATTGCTTGTTGTTCCTTCTCCTTTATACTTGTTGTTATTGCTTTTTAATGATGCCAAAAGGGGGAAGAAGAAGAGGAACACCTACCTATTGACAATGTGACAATGTATGAATCTGAACCTGACCTTGACTTACCTGGATCCCTATCAACATTAATTTTTGTTTTTGTCAATAGGGTCACTTGGTTTGTCATCATCAAAAAGGGGGAATTTATTGAGTTATTATATTTAAGTTTTGATGATAACAAATCCAAGTGTAAAAATTTGTCCAAGTAATGTTGCTCCAAACACGATCTCCAAACAGGCCTAACTGATGTTTGTAATCTTTATTGTATTAATTGGTTTGCTACATGTGAGAACAAGTCCTTAAAACAGGTTTCACGTGGTGATTCTATATTAAGTCAAGAACGCCATCTCGACAGTTGATTGCAAGGCATGTTCCTGAACTCTAGCAATGCAAAGAACAACCCCAGCAAACAAGGTGGCCTTGGTGTTCTCAGCAGCTCTACAAATCTTGGATAAGATGACTGATTCAAAACAAGAAGTCTTGGGTATATAGGTTTTATTTATTTAGACTCTTGTTAATATGCCAATATTGAAAATGCTTTTTAAACACCTCTTGAATCGGTAATTGCGCTAAGTGCTTCAGAACACCAGTTGCGAACAACCCTACAAACAGGGTACCTAGGGTGTTTCTGAACTGAAGTGGCCATACCCGGTTATCTTTGAAAATTCATTTCGGTTGGCCAAGATCTCGATAATACCTTCCTTAAACTCCAAGATTGCTATTTTTCTGGAAATGATATTTCTTGAAAATATTATGGGAGATTTGTGAAAATAGGTTTTTGGAAATTTGCCAAAACTAAAAGATTTCCTTTGCCCATATTTTCGGATAAGATAAAATTTCCCAAGCTGAAGATTTCTGGTTGCTTTTTGAATCCTCTTCACGGCTATGGGAAGATAAGGGTTATCTCTTAAGATAACAAATCCCTTATACATTGGGAAAAACTTGTCACTAGCCGTTGGGGAGTATTCTTTTGAAAAGATCATTTTCCATACTTAGCTGATTCCCTTGATTTGACCGTTGGAATTTTTTCTGTTTAAATATAGCATTTTACTCCCATGGAAACACACACGGTGAGAATAGCAAGAAAAGAAAGCAAGACAAAATCTAGAAACACAACACACACAAAAAGCAAAATTTCAAAAGTGGTTTTTCTAGTGAAAAGAATTTTTCGAGCTACACTTGAGAAAAGAAAAACCGGCACAAGTTGTGTTTAAACCAAGCTTTCAATATATTGGCATACTAGGACTTCATTGTACCTTACATCTGCTTAAGATAGAAGCACCCAGTAAGGTGTTTTGTAACCCTGATCTTGAATAAAAAAAGTGAGTGAGTGGTCCTCAGTCGTGTGGACTTTGGACGTGTCCAATCTGGTGAGATTTGGACGTGGTGTAATCTGCCTTAGAGAAGGAGGTTACGTGGTTGCAAGGTTGTAACAAGGTGTGTTACATTTGTAACGAGTTAAGCCCGGTTTAGTGAAGTGGTTAAATCCTACACGAGGTAGGTCGTGGTTTTTCACACCTCAGTTGGGCTAGAGGTGTTTTCCACGTAAAAATTGTGTGCGCTTTATTTTCCGCATTTATCTTGGTGATTTTCGCATTTGCAATATTTGAGAACACCCTCTGTAAACAAGTCACAAGGGTGTTTGTTATTTACAACGCGAAAATCAGACACCACAATTCACCCCCCCTCTTGTGGTAGAATACTCACGATCTTAACAATGATCATCACAGTAGAACTCCTACCAAAAAGGGGGAAATCCAAGATGAAATGTCATTATTCCTAGAATGGGTCTCTCCTTCCAGTAGAATCCTAGTGGACATTTAGGAATTTCATACAAAACGTAGATCATCCTTTTGTTTGTTATGTTCTGCGTATCTAATAATACAAATATTTAACCTTATAGAGTTATAAATGAATTACTTAAGGTGTCCCGATAATGTTTAAGCACAAATAACTTCCTGTGTTCTAGGAAAATGATTCAACAACTGGTATGCAGGCTGTATCAATTACTATTGCAATTGTTCCTTTGATATTTGGGAATCATAGAGTACTATAGTCTTCTTCCATGATTGGTCAAGAGATGGTGGTGTTAGATCCCAGCTTCCAATCCCTCTAGATTACCTCCATGATGGAAGTTTAGGAATGTGGGATGGTAGCTTACTTACTAGAAATCTCTTATCCAAAGTACCCATTGTTTACAAGTCTAAATTTCAGGAGTTTATGTTTAAAAGCATCCACTAGCCCCTAATGGTCTAATAAGAGCCCCTGAAAGTAGAAGTCTACATATTGAGGTACATTTTGCATTGATCTAAATGATCATAATGATCAATGATAAGAATGGTTTCCAGAATGACAGGAAGTCGCTGGCGATCTTGATTTAGCAAGAGTCATTGGTCTTTACAACATTTATCATCAAATGTAGGTACTGATTGAACGAGCAAAAATATTAATGCATTGCAAAAACACTACTTTCATTTATTATAGTGATTTCAGAAAAGGGCCTATTTTGACAATGTTTTTGACTATCTCTTTGAAGTTGGAGGTGGAAAATTGCTATCCGAAAAAATTAAAAAGATATCTATATGATGTATTTGAAAAATAGGATCCAGAGCATCTTAAAACTTAATGAAGATTTTTATAAGTAGATTAATAATGATTGACTCGTAAACATTATTAGAGATGAAGGCACATATAATCTTAATATGGATGACTATTTTTGTCAATATTTAGTACTCTAAAAAAGTTGTCACACCATTATAAATTATCTTGTCAAGTCAATAAAATAATGCAATCTACTGTAGCCATGTAAAAGTATCCTATAACTATATATGTACTATATCCATTAGGGCATCCTAAATTTTCCATCTTCTTTATAAAAGGAGAAGTGGAGTATTCTGAACAAACATGGTCGTTTGAACATACTTGAGCGAAAAGGAAATCAGGTTTCTACATTCTCTATGAGCAAGCATCTCTGTTAATCTTAGCAGTTTAAGTTCCTCTTCAATCATTCCATTCTACGTTTTCACTTTCAACTTTTCAATGAAAGAATTTTCCCAATACAGAACGTTGTTCAATCAACCCTTATGTCTTAATTATTACAATTTCTTTGTTAAAGTTGCACTATTGTTACAAATATAACAACTTGAATGATATGATGAGGTAGGAAATGGTATGGATTATGTTGTGACTATCAATCTCTATAACTTGCAAGCTAGAAGAACCTCGGGGTCTAACAATGACTAAGTTCAAATAATGGGAAAAATTGTCTAATTAAGTTTACTATTCTGCTAAGCATTGTGGGCCTACAATCCTAGAAAATAGAATATTTATGATGTAAGTGGTAGATTGTGATAACTAGTACTCGTAAAATCAATATAAGAACTAAAAAAATACTAAAAATAGTCATATTTCTAAAAAGATCCAAGAAAAGAACAAAATTAGAACTGGTACCCCATTTTTGCCAATTTGTAATTTCAAAAAATTTTGGATCAAAAAAATAAATATTTGTCACCTGAAAATCATATAACCCAAATAGTTGTACCAAAAAAATTAATTATCAAAACCTACGTAGTCCCAAAAATATTTATCTAAAAAATTAAGTCTCAGAAATCATTATGCTAAATCTTAATGGATAAAAAAGGAATTTATTTTGTATACCCAGTAAATAACAATACCTTTGTTTCAAAAGAGCAAATAAGTAGCCAGAAGGAATAACCTAACAATTTGGAGCCCATCCATTCAGTCAATAAAATGGAACAGAGGGAATCGAGCAAGATTGATGGCAAGTATCACAATTAACTTCGTGGGTATAGAGAACTATAGAAGTAGAAATTGTGCATATTCAAATCAATTGCTAGGAACATTAGGGTTTTCAGAAACACGAATGGTGAATCAATCACAAGGAGAACACAAAAATCAATTTCAGAAACAAAAGGGGTAGGCTTTCTTGTTCAGAAAATATAGTGACACAAAAGGCAAAACCCTTAAAATACCTAATTATGATTCCACTATTTGTTGAGTCCTTTAGGCACTATCTCTAGTGGAGGCAATTTAATGATGGGTCAATGAAGCTTAGCTTTAGAAATTTCTTGAGAATATTGAACTTGGAAGGTGCTATGGAACTTGGAGGGGAAAGAGTCTCTTGGGAAGATAATTAGTTTTCCAAACATTTGAAAGCATACATATAATTTCGTTTTTGGGTAGGGGTCAGCAAAAGGGGTGAATTTTTCTTTAAAAGCCTATTTTCTACCTAAAACTTGATAGCCAATAGTCAAAGCAATCTATTTATGGCAATTTTGCACAATTGCTATACAACATAATCATGCTTTTGCAGCAATTTTGGTATTGCTCTAATTGTTTTTAATATTTTGCAACTATTGTAGCAAATTTGAGTTTGCCTTTGAAAAATTGCTACAAAAAAAGATAGATTTGTTGTAGTACACATTTACCCCCAAAACAAATAAACAAGTTAACTTGAAAATGAAAAGTCCCGGCAACATCAAAAGATGGCAATGTTCACGCTTTATTCTACCATTTGATACTGGCAACACAACTAGTTTGATGCAAAATATCATTTTTTTTTTAATTAGAATGTCTGCGCATGTCTAAAAGTGAACTCATTGCCATCATCACTCCTAACATTTTACACCTTCTCAAAATTCATTTTCAACCATTGCAATAAAGTACTTGAGAAAATAGTCTATTTTCCCTTTTTCTTTCATCAACTACACTCAATAAATCTATTAACGTTGTCAACAATAGTTAGGAAACAGTGAGCACCATAAAAAGAGACTTTCTTATAAGAACCCCAAATCTCACAATGCATGAGATCAAAGAAAATCAAATTTTCATAAGAAAAAGAGTTTTCAAAAGTAAATGGAAGAAAAATACAAAAGAAAGTATTATAACAAGCCAAGTCCCAAAAGGCTAAGTTTTTTAGAAAAAGTTGCTTACTGTTCTACAGTAAAAAGTAGTTGTAAGTTTTGGGCATGTAAAGAAGTAGGTCATTATGCAAATGAATGTAAAAATAGGAAGAATAACAAACTTATTAAAATATTGGGTAGTTTAGACTATTTTGAGCTTTGAGAAAAGAAGCACTACATCTTACCGTGAAAAACAATAAGAGAATTGTTGAAATAGTAATAGAGGATGAGAATATGAAGAAAGTGATTATGAAGCCTAAGTCATATGATGAGAAGCGACTCAATTTGTCTTGGTGATCTTCACAAAGAAGAATTTACAGTAGATGAGGAGAATAAAGCTTTCAAAGGAGCTTTGGGCCTTCCTATAATACAAAAGGATATAATCTATAAAAAAAATTCATATTTCGATTAAAAAGTATGTATGGATGCAAAATTATGAAAGGAGATTTGGAGATAAAAGATTGTGAACATAATGTGGGAGAAGTTAATATCATTAACTGGGAAAATATTCTTAAGAATAACAAGGATAGCAAGTATAGGTGTATCCATGTTGGAAGTATCCAACTTCAAATTATAGCATTACAGTGTTATGGCAAAGATATTGATCTTTATGCTTTGCTATGTGATGTTAGGTATACCAAATTAACAACCAAATTATCACATGCATAAAGACCAATTTGTGTAATGGTCCAGTAGGATTCAATTGCCGATTATGTGAGCATCAACGATGAATTTGCCAAATATTTCCTATCCCTTAAGGTAGAAATAAGTGGAATGGATATGAAAAGAGGAGGTTAACCCACTAAGGATATTTTGAAAAATTATCTACAAATTAGATAGTACTATAGATCCAAAAACTAAGGTAACAATTATAGAAGTAGAAATTTTTTGAAAGTCCTATGCCTATGCAAAAATTCCAAAGGATAAAATGCTACCTATAGGAGATAAAAATTGATAGGTCTTGGATATCTAGCTCTGTCAATCCCACAAAAATCAATAAGAAAAATGTGACAAAAATTGATTACAATGGGAACAGAACAATTAAACCCCAACTATTAAGAAGAATAGGTATAAGATCAGAATGGGGAGAAGGTTCCTCAACAGCTAAAGAGTAGTTTAAAGAACATGATACAATCAATTAGTATGACTAGTGAAAAGAGTGGAAAGAGTTTTAAACCCGCAAGACATAGTATAGATTGAAATATGAGTTTAGATAAGAAAGTCATTGGGTATGAAACAAGGACTATTAATGAGCCTATTTATGAGGATGAATTACTCAAAAATATGGCGATGAAGATATACTATGAAGTTACCAATCCTAATCCTAATAGCATTTATATAACAACAAATGTATGTTTGGAGGGATATAATACATATAAATTGCATGCTTACATCGATAGTGTCTATTTTAGAAAAAGATCTCCATTTTTAGAATTTATCTGGAAAAAAAAGCAAAGAATACTTGAGCGTAATCAGCCATAATGAAGTCATGTAAGGATTATCTACAGAAATAAGAGAAGTCCAATGCATTATACCAGTTCTATGGGCAACTTATCAACCCTTTCTTGATATGATTACCAGAAATAATTTTTAAAGACTATATTCTTCGTGCACATAGAGCATAAGCCAAACCATATTCATAATAAATGGTCACTTGGTTCCCCTTGATAAATTGAATAAAGTATGCACTCATCAAAAGATTGAGTTTACACGCAGTTGACGTGATGAGAAGGTAATCTCTCCACAATGTGAAGTAGCACTAACAATCTCACTAAAGTTATCTATTAGAAGGCAGATTGTTTAACAACAAGAGCAACTATACAAAGAAATTTATTCTGATATTCCTCTTAAATTGTGGGACAAAGATAAGACATTTGCAAAAGATTACTTTGTTAAGCCCCAACACTATTGTTCGAGTTAAACAAATGGTGTATATACACAAGGATATCCAAGAATTTGATAAGAAAATCAAAGAACTTTTAGATAAAGGATTAATCAGGAATAGCAAGAGTCCTCACACAAGTCCCGCTTTCATGGTAAGAAATCATACTGAAGAAAAAAAAGAAAAACCTAGAATGCTAATGAATTAGAAAAAGCTTAATAATAATATCGTCTTGGATGGTTATTATATTCCTAACAAAACAATTCTTTTCAACAAAATTAAAGGAGCCGCTTAGTTCTCGAAAATGAATTGTAAAAGAGGATACTGGTAGATAAAAATGGATAAGGAAAACATTCCATTAACTGCCTTTAATGCCCCTCAAGGACATTAGAAGTAATTCCATTGGGTTTTAAAAATGTGCCCCAAATATTTCAAATCAAAATGTTTTAAATCAGAATGGACAATATCTTCAAAGATCCTAATCACTGTTGTCTAGTTTATATTGATGATCTTCTTGTCTTTCCAAGACCATAGAATAGCACAAAGATAGCATTCTAGCTCTCACCCAAAGATGCATCAATCATGATATTATTATTACTGACAACAAGTGCATTTTTGCTGAACAAGAAATAAAGTTTTTAGGTCTATAAATGAAAGCTGGACAAATCATTCTAGAAAAGCATATTCTAGAAAATATAAAAATTTTGCTTATAAGATTGAAGATATGAAGCAATTAGAAAGGTTTCTTGGATGTTTTACCGATGCTTCAAATTTCATTAAAGATTTAGCTAAATTAAGAAAGCCCTTACAGTAGAAACTCAAGAAAAAAGTAAATTGGACATGGCCCCTAGTGATTTAGAGATTGTTTACAGCTTTAAGAAAATGTGCAAAAATCTTCATGTTCTTAATTTGCCTAACAAATGAGATGATTCAATTCTTAAGATAGATGTCAGCAATGAGCACTAGAGTATAGTACTCAAAATCAAAGAAGTGGAAAATCTCCACAAATACTGCAGTGGAAGTTTTAATAAAGTAGAATGCAATTATCTATGATGGATAAAGAAATCCTTACAATCATAAAGCGAATTGAAAAGTTCTTAATCTTTTAAGCCCCAAAACCTTTTCTTATTCAAACTTATTACAAAGGAATACTTGGTTTTGTGAAAAACAAATTATCAAATTCGCAAGCCGAAGGGGGGACTCCTACATTGGTAATTATGGCCTAACCAGTTTTCTTTCTCTATTAAACATATACTTGGATGGAAGAATTATCTAGCAGATAGGTTGACTAGTGAACTCGCCAATGGTGATCATCAGAGTAGGACATCTTCCGGAAAAGGAGAAAATCCAAACTGAAATGCCATTACTACCAGAACTGATTTCTCCTTCTAGTATAATCCTTATGGATGTTTTAAATTTTCATATAAAAGGTAGATCATGCTTTAGTTTGTTGTCTTTTTCCTATCTAATGGTATAGAAATTCAACCATTTAGAGTCATAAATGAATTATCTAAGGTGTCATTATGATGTTGAAGAAAAAATAAGTTCCCATGTTTAAGAAAAATTGTTCAAGAAAATTGGTTCTACGACTAGCATGCAGTCTGCATCAACTACTATCATAATTACTCCTATGATATTTGAGAATCGTGGAATCGTGGAGTATTACGATCTTCCTCCCTGATAGATTTGGAATTGGTGGTGTTAGATTTCCTGTAAATTTAATCCCTCTAAATGACCCCATCATGAAAGCTTGGTGATATCAGATGGTAGTTTACCTTATGAAGTCCCAAATTCAAAGTACCCATTTTTCTCGACATCAAAACTATATGTTTAAAAGGATCCATTAGATTCTCACATCTCTTGATGGTCCAACCAAAATTTCATACAATAAAAGTTTGTATGTCGAGGTACATTGCACAGTCCTTGAGCATGAAAACGAAAAGGTCAAACCAGCCCATTATCTTGTTCAATTAATTGATCTAAAAGTTCCCAATGATCAACAATAAGAACAATTTCTAGAATGACAAGAAGTAGTTAGTGATCCTTCTTTACTAAGAGCCATTGGATTTTACAACATTTACCATCAAATGTGGACATTGATTACACTAGGAAAAATACTAATGCATTGTGAGAACACTACTTTCACTTATCATAGTGATTTTCAGCAAATATATGAAGGTAAAAGGAGCTACTTTAAAAGATATCTTTGATTATCTCTTTGACGTTGGAGTTGAAGAATTTCTATCAAAAAAGAAAAGAGATATCTACATGAATTATTTAACCCAAAAAAAAAAGGATCCACAGCATCTTAAACTTGATGAGATTTTGATGATTATCTGAGTAATGATAGACCAGAAGACATTATTGGAGATGAAAGCATGCAAAATCTCAATATAGATGACTAGTCTTATCAGCATTAAGTGCTCTGAAAAGTTGTTGCACCATTATGTGTCTTCTTACCAAGTGTCACGTCATTAAAATAATGCAGTCTACTATGTTAATGTGGAAACATCTTATAACAGTATGTGTATTGTAACCATTAGGGCATCCTATGCATTCCATCTCCTATATAAAAGGAAAAGCTAACTGTTGCGAAGGGACAGTCATTTGAGCATACTGGAGCAAAAGAACAGTTGGATATCTCTATTTTTTTATAAACAAGCATATCTGATGATCTTAGCCATTGAAATCCCTTGTTAAATCTTTCCATTGTAATATTTCCACTTTCAAGCTTTCAATAAAACAAGTTTTCCAGCAGGGAACATTATTTAATCGAACCTTATGTCTTAAAATTATGATTTCTTTATTAAATTTTCACAATCGTTAAAAAATATTAAAGCGTGATTAGTGATTACAATCCGAGGTAGGAAATGAAACGGATTTGTATTGTGCCTGAACTAAGGAAGACGTGGTTGAGATGAGCAATCTCTGCAAACTAGAAATTAGAAGAATGCTAGGTTCCAATGTTGATTAAGTTCAGGTAATGCCTAAAACTCTTTAATTAAAGTTTATTATTTTGCTAGTATGGTGAGCCTATAATCACAGAAAATATAATATTTATTATATAAGTAGTAGATTTTGATAAGTAGTATCAGTAAAGTCATTACAAGAATTCCAAACATTAATATAAACATAGTTTTTCTAAAAGCCCGAAAATATGTGTATTTACACTTTGAACCCCATTCTGGGTCAAAAACAGAAACTTCAGAAAGTCTTAGGTCGAATTTGAAAGAAAAAACCCCCATGAATCATTGTTTTATACAATATCGACTCCTACAAATAGTATACCTAAAATAGTAGATACTTGAGAATACATTCTAAAAAGGGTATCCCTTTAAAATTATTTCCGTAAAACAGTAGGTACCACATAGTCGTAAATTGCAAAATAAGGGATACACAAAGAAAAGGCATCATTGACCGAGGGGAAGAGTTGGTTGTTGGGCAAAAATTTAATAAAATAAATAATATGCACAACATAACTTTCCGACGTATATAAAAAATATACATCCGTTTATTTTGAGCACGACCCTATTCAAGAGGATAAACCTCCTTAATTACGTCTCCCTCTCGGGAGGCCACCTTTTGATTCCGACTTAGTCTGTTTTATTATTTCCCTTATTTGTTTGTTTTTCTCTTCTTTTTTTTGGCATTAATAAGACTTTATATAATTTGGGTCGACATGTATATTGTATGCCGAGTCAGCCGCTATCCAAACTTAATTGCATCAGATAGTGTCCGTATAGGCACCTTCTAGGAAGGGTACTACACGTACACCTTCTTCATGTGCAGGTTAGGACACGGGGATTTAATTTAATTTGGAATTTGGGGTGCACCCACTTATTTATCGTGAGCTGCCTACGTACCTCTTTTATAGAGGATCAAACCAGTCGTAGTTCTTTGATTTTATTTGATTTAAATTATCTTTTTTTTTATCTTGGTTAAGTTATTTATTTTAGGATAATTTTTGATTTAATTTCGGTACACTGACCTTTTTTTATGACCAAGGGTGTTCAAGCCAACTTGTTCGCACCTCAACTAAATCCTTAGGGGCCCTGAAGTTAATTTTTAGCATAGTGATTAAATGGACCCATGACTTCCAATCAAACCGGCTACTGTTTTTGGCACACATAATTAATATGTAAATTAGACTTGGTAATTAGCGAAGTTTCTATTTTTGGCACGCTCCATGATCTCCCTTGAAATAATAGCATAGTGATTAGAAGCAGACTATGAACGTGAGTGTTGACTTATTATATTTAAGTTTTGATGATAACAAATCCAAGTGTAAAAATTTGTCCAAGTAATGTTGCTCCAAACACGATCTCCAAACAGGCCTAACTGATGTTTGTAATCTTTATTGTATTAACTGGTTTGCTACATGTGAGAACAAGTCCTTAAAACAGGTTTCACGTGGTGATTCTATATTAAGTCAAGAACGCCATCTCGACAGTTGATTGTAAGGCATGTTCCTGAACTCTAGCAATGCAAAGAACAACCCCAGCAAACAAGGTGGCCTTGGTGTTCTCAGCAGCTCTACAAATCTTGGACAAGATGACTGATTCAAAACAAGAAGTCTTGGGTATATATGTTTTATCTATTTAGACTCTTGTTAATATGCCAATATTGAAAATGCTTTTTAAACACCTCTTGAATCGGTAATTGCGCTAAGTGCTTCAGAACACCAGTTGCGAACAACCCTACAAACAGGGTGCCTAGGGTGTTTCTGAACTGAAGTGGCCATACCCGGTTATCTTTGAAAATTCATTTCGGTTGGCCAAGATCTCGATAATACCTTCCTTAAACTCCAAGATTGCTATTTTTCTGGAAATGATATTTCTTGAAAATATTATGGGAGATTTGTGAAAATAGGTTTTTGGAAATTTGCCAAAACTAAAAGATTTCCTTTGCCCATATTTTCGGATAAGATAAAATTTCCCAAGCTGAAGATTTCTGGTTGCTTTTTGAATCCTCTTCACGGCTATGGGAAGATAAGGGTTATCTCTTAAGATAACAAATCCCTTATACATTGGGACAAACTTGTCACTAGCCGTTGGGGAGTATTCTTTTGAAAAGATCATTTTCCATACTTAGCTGATTCCCTTGATTTGACCGTTGGAATTTTTTCTGTTTAAATATAGCATTTTACTCCCATGGAAACACACACGGTGAGAATAGCAAGAAAAGAAAGCAAGAGAAAATCTAGAAACACAACACACACAAAAAGCAAAATTTCAAAAGTGGTTTTTCTAGTGAAAAGAATTTTTCGAGCTACACTTGAGAAAAGAAAAACCGGCACAAGTTGTGTTTAAACCAAGCTTTCAATATATTGGCATACTAGGACTTCATTGTACCTTACATCTGCTTAAGACAGAAGCACCCAGTAAGGTGTTTTGTAACCCTGATCTTGAATCAGAAAAGTGAGTGAGTGGTCCTCAGTCGTGTGGACTTTGGACGTGTCCAATCTGGTGAGATTTGGACGTGGTGTAATCTTCCTTAGAGAAGGAGGTTACGTGGTTGCAAGTTTTAACAAGGTGTGTTACATTTGTAACGAGTTAAGCCCGGTTTAGTGAAGTGGTTAAATCCTACACGAGGTAGGTCGTGGTTTTTCACACCTCAGTTGGGCTAGAGGTGTTTTCCACGTAAAAATTGTGTGTGCTTTATTTTCCGCGTTTATCTTGGTGATTTTCGCATTTGCAATATTTGAGAACACCCTCTGCAAACAAGTCACAAGGGTGTTTGTTATTTACAACGCGAAAATTAGACACCACAATTCACCCCCCCTCTTGTGGTAGAATACTCACGATCTTAACAAGTGGTATCAGAGCGGGTTCTCTCACAAAAGGCTAACACCTTGAGAGATTCTGAAGATGAGTACACCACAAGGAATTCTTGAAGGGCAATCCATTACTCGTCCACCCTATTTCAACGACCAACGTTATAATTGGTGGAAGAATAGGATGGAAAACTATATTTAGGCAGAAGATTATGAGTTATGGATGCTCATCAAGAATGGGCCCCTTGTTCCCACCAAGGTGCTTGAAGATGGTAAGACGGTTTCCAAGGAACCTAAAGAGTTTGATGCTGAAGATTATAAGAAAATGGAGAAAAATGCCAAGGCCAAGAAACTACTATATTTTGGCCTAGGACCCGATGAATACACTCGCATCTCTGAGTGTGAATCAGCCCAAGCTATCTGGAACGCCCTGCAAGTTGCTCATGAAGGTACGAGTCAAGTTAAACAATCTAGAATTGAGCTACTTATGCGACAGTATGAGTTGTTTGATATGGGTGATCGTGAGACTGTGATGGATATGTATACACGGTTTACCCACATCACGAACGAGTTAAAATCTCTGGGAAAGTATTTCACCACTGAAGAGTTGGTGAGGAAAATCCTCAGAATTCTACCTCGTACGTGGGAGGCCAAAGTAACAGCCATCCAAGAGGCTAAAGACATGAACAAGGTCACCCTCGACGAGTTGATTGGTAATCTCCAAACCTATGAACTCCGAAAGAACTCACAACAAAAAGAGGAGCAAAAGAAGGATCGTGGGCTTGCCTTGAAAGCACATGAGGACACTGACTCTGACCTTGAAAATGAAGATATGGCCCTAATGACCAGGAAATTCAAGAAATTCTTCAAAAAGGTCAAGGAAAACAACAAAAGAAAAGATTTCAGTAAGTCCAGAAACACCCCCAAAGAACAGCTCACAGGGTGTTTCAAGTGCGGCAAACCAGATCACTTAGTCAAAAATTGTCCTCTGCTTCGAGAAGATCAGATGCCTGAACATCCTCGAAAACAGAGTCGAAAACACCCTGGAAATAATCTGGGCAAGCGATTCTCGAAAGCTATGCTGGCTGCTTGGGGAGATTCCTCTGAGGATGAAGGAGAATCTGAAGCTGAAGAAGAGGTCGTAGCACTAATGGCACAAAGTGATTCAGAGTCAGATGATGAATCAACAATCAGCTTCTCAGATCTCAAGAACAAGGTACATGGTCTTAACAAAGCTACTTTAGAAGAACTTCTATATAATTTGATAGACACCTGTGCTGATCTAAAAAGAGAAGTTCGTGACCTAGAGCTTGAAAATGAAATTCTTAAAAATGAAAAACTTGGTTTACATGAGAGTATTAACGTGCTTAGAGAAGATCTCTTTCTAAAAGAAGGCGATTACACTCAAGTAGAGGAAAAACTCTCTAAAGTGGAAGAAACAGTTGAATCCCTATTAAATGAAAAGCAGAGCTTGAATGCCACCATAGAAAAATTAAAAACTAATCTTGCCACAAACAACCGTTGGAACAAATCCTCACAAGCCCTTGATTGGTTAAACACTAACCACAATCGAAAAAAAA
>JACYFF010031957.1:74889955-74919260 GCA_017589665.1 Selenicereus undatus | reverse complement strand
TTCCTTCCATCTTCCGTCCAAAGGCATCTTCCTTATAAAACTTGCTATCCAAGTACTTTGGCCGATTCTGCTGGACACTCTTCGGCTGTGCACCTCCATTGCATGCCAAAATATAACTGTATTCCATTCGGCTAACCAACAAGGTAGATAAACGTGATCAACGATGTGGAAAATTATCCTACACTACCACTGTAATAGTAAGGGAAGAACCATCATATACATACACATTGTACGTTATACACTTGTCAATACAAGTAATACCAAGCAAGACAGATCATATAAGTACATAAGTCACGTATTTCACATAGCACATGCCTATTATGATTTCTAAATGCATAATGCAAACTTGTGGCCCTGATACAACCTAATGTAACACACTAACACCCCTAACCCGAGGAGGGGTCACACCACCAGGACTCCCTAGAAGGAAATCCCTAAGGCTCCTAAAGATCTAGGGTTTGGATTAGCATTTAGATAGTCATTCTAAAACAAAACCGCAAGAGTTTCCCCTATTTTAACATTTGAGACAGCTCAAGTGAGGGTACATGTAAACTGGTAATAAGGCATCACATGTGCTAAAACAACCCAAATTCACCGCATCGGGCCACTCGCCCGGGATTACTCATAATTAAACAACTAACATAAGGGTCAGAATGATACATATACCGGTACAGAGCCGGCTACATGCTTACACATACAACAATAAACTTAAATATTTACAACGTGGTAGGCATCGAACACTTGCAAAGCTGGCAAAAGACTTCTAATGGGTCGGCATCAAAATAACTTCGAGATATCTCTTATACCTGCTCAAACTGAACCTGGAAAAGGGAATAAGTAAAGGGATGAACAACCACACGCTTAGTGAGAATCCCCCTTGTAATGCCGCCAACCTAGGGAGTCTCACATTACCACGACTTTCTAAAGGGAAATCCTTAAGGCCCTTGACGATCAAGGGTTTGGATTAGCATTTAGATAGTCTTTTTAAATTAAAATTGCCAGAGTTTCCCCCATTTTAGCACCATTTTAGGGTCTTAGCTCAGTTAACGGTACTTGTAGACTAGTAATAAGGTTTAACAAATGCTAAAATGACTCAGGTTCACTGCCTTATGCCAGTCACCCGGATTACTACTATTCAAACAACTAAAACAACGGTTAAAGTAATACAGATACAGGTACAGAGCCAGCTGCATGCTTTCACATACAACAATGAACTTAAAAATTTACAACGTGGTAGGCATCAGACACTTTGCAAAGCTGGCAGGGACTTCTGAGGGGTCGGCAACAAATAATTTCAAAGGATCTCTTATACCTGCCCAAATTGAACCTAGGAAAAAAGGAAACAATAAAGGGATGAGAACCCACACGCTCAGTGAGAATTCCCCTACTCCTTAAAACCCAAAACAGTTGTAGGCAATAATACTAATAATAGCCACACACCAAGCATTCATACTTTACTATCATAGTAGGCAATCATAGTCCTCAAGGAATGATTACCCTTCTTAAACTTCATTCCAACCACTCAACTCAATTCTAGGCCCTTAATGACCAAACTTCCCTACTAGCAAGCATTCAGGCACATAAACCAGTAGGCAACAAGGATTGAATATAAACGTTTTCAAACTCACTTTTAAAAACATAGTGACTGTCGATAAATACCAAGAATGGTTTATAATTCACACCAACTCCTTTAAAGCTTATAATTCTTTTTAAAAATTCTCGAAACATCTAAACTAGTAAGAATTACTCGGCAAGAAACATGCTTTCATAGAATATGCACACTGAAAAGCTTGCACGAACAATGGAACATTTGAAACTTCATTTGATTATAGTTGGAAATTCGTTCATAAAAGATGAGCAGGAGGTGCACATTTGAAAGCTTTCTTTCTTTTCTCAAAACACTTTACGCAACCTCTTAAGGCTCGTATTCTTTAAAAGAACTTCTTTTCAAAACACTTTACGCAGCCTCTTAAGGCTCGTATTCTTTAAAAGAACTTCTTTCGTAATGGTCCTCTAATGACCTTCATAAGCTTTTCAAATCCTATTCAATATGGCCTCATAAGGGCCCTTATAAATCTTTCTTTTCTGAAATACTTAAAATGGCAAAATCCCAACTTCTTCTCTTACTTATTAGAAACTTACTCATAGCATAAAAACATCTTATTGTGCTGGCTACGGGAGGTTTACACTGCCCTTAAGTGAGATCGTCACTCACAACTCATGCTATCCCCAGGCTATACGCACTTAACTTTTGTCCAAAACGCGCCTCAGCAGATAAACTCAAACTTTGATATTGTCCTCTGTGGGACAACAGCTCACACCAAGATAATCATATCTTGAGTCCAGCCCCCCTCAAGGTTTTCTTACGCGTTACACATCATAAATTATCTGGGGAACAGCTCACACCAAAATAATTCATATCTTGAGTCCAGTTCCTTGGAACAGCTCACACTAAGATAGTTAATATCTTAAGTCCAGTTCCTAACATTTCTTTAGGGGGAAACAGCTCACGCCATCTTTGCGTCCAGTTTCTAAGAACTCACACCAAGATAGTTCATATCTTGCGTCCAATTCCAAACCCTGGCCAATTTCCTAACACTTCTTAGTCTTTAAAATCATATTTCATTTCTCTTCTTCAGTTGCTTACTTTGCTGAAATCTTACTTTTAAATAAAAAGACCATAACCTTTCGAAATGTTTATAGCTCATACATTTTTGGCTTATAAACTTCTTATAAATGAAATAAGTTTGCTAACTCGTAAATCGACTTCATAAATAACTTAAAAGCTTCTCATAAACGTAATAAGTTTGCTAACACGCAAATCAACTTCGTAAATAACTCAAAAGCTTCTTATAGATGTAATAAGTTTATCAACACGTAAATCGACGTCCTTTTAAATCCAAACCTTCTTAAACACGTAATAAGCTTGTAAATACGTAAACTGACTTTGCTTTAGACTTAAAAGCTTCTTATAAAAGCAATAAGTTGGTTAATACGTAAAACGACTTCGTTTTAAACTTAAAAGCTTCTTATAGACGCAATAAGCTTACTAACACGTAAACAGGCTTCGTTTTTAACTTATGATTTCTTATAAACGTAATACGTTTACTAACTTGTAAATCGACTCCTCTTTTAACTTTAAAAACCTCTTGTAAACGAAATACGTTTGCTAATCTGTGAAACGACCTCGTTTTTAACTTAAAAGCTTCCTATAAAAGTAATACGTTTACTAATTCGTAAAACAAAACCCCTTTGGAACTTAAAGTACTTAGTTAGCATTTAATTCAAACTGCGTTCGTAATAAAATCCTTAGTTGTCATTTTATAACTCATTTTAATCCCTTTTTAAAACTCAAAGGAGGGAATAATAGTAAACTGAAGGCTTAAAACATTCCAAACTTGCTATTATTCGAAAACTTAAGGTACTTGGCTCATTTATAAGGTAAACAAATTCTCTTTGTAAACTTTCAACGTGAATGCTTCTTAAAATATAATGGTTTTACATGCTCGTAACTTGAAACTCAATAGAGACTTAAATAAGCAAATAGCATACAAGTCAGCTAAATTTCACAATTAGCACCTTAAGATGCCCTTTTTCAGGTCGTTTAAATCCTTTCAAACACAAGGAGAAGTCATACACAAACCAATACCTTAAAACATTTTTGAACTCGCTTTTATTTTTTTTTAAACTTCCTAAACCTATCGACTATTCACTCAAGTCACTAACTGAGAAGTTCGACGATTTGGGACCTTTTTATACTTTAGACGTCCTAACAAGTGAATAGACAACTGATAAATTTAAAAGCATCCTCAAATGTGTAAAACAGGCTTTCTAAACGACCTTTTCTTTTTAAAGACGTCTAAAGTTTCAAGAATTAATCACACAATGTCACATAGCATATCGGGGGAAAAGGGTTCATACATAGCACATTCATACACTTCATATCACAACTCGGTAGAATCTTCCCAATGAGCAACACATGGCCTCGCAATCCATGCAATTGCGGCAATTCACAACCCAAATTCCCTCCTCACACAGCACCGACCACAAGAACCTCAAACCACTCAATAGTTCCACCTCGAGCCATCCAACTTCCAACTCGGTTTAATATTGCCATAAACAAACCAATAATTCACAAAACCAACATATAGAAGCATAGCAGGCTCATCAATAACCTTAAACATAATTTAAACATGGTCGTATTGATTTAGTGGCAATTCCTACACAGAAATCAGCATTCTTTACTGACGCTTTAATTCACCCAATCAGCATTTTTAATCTTCAAAAAACGATTCAGGATTAATAAACTGACGAAGGAACTACACTAAGGCGATAATCTGATTATTGATAACTCCACAACCCTCCAAACTGTCTAGCCATTAATAATTCAGCAGCAGTTTCAACATGCCATTAACCCAAAATTAACACCAAGTTCATAAATTCCTCAATTTCAATTCTAAGTTTACCCAAACTAATTTCTAACCTCAAATCAACGTGCGCTAACTAATTTAGTTAAAAATTGTTGAAATTAACAGAACCCTCACCTTCAACCCAAGCTAGAGGTTTGATTCACGGCTGTGGGCTCGACTTTAGGGGCTCGAACAACTCCAACTTTCGGCTCTAGTTCACCCACGTTCGAACAGGAACCAAACTGCGCCCAAATTCCCAAAAATTCGAACCCTAAAACAGACCCAAACTCACTTACTGATTTGAGGTTGAATTGGATGTTTGAAACCAGTGATTTCTACTCTCATTTACAGAAAATTGAAGCAACTAAGAGTGGAATTGCATGGCCATACTTGGGTACACATTCAAGCTTCAATTTGGCGCCCCAACCCACTGAAAACGTGGTGGGTTCTTCCTGGTTCTGCCCAATTTCAATACCAAATGGTGGCTAGTTTGTGGGGGAGGTCGAATGGGTAGCTTTGGTAGGCTTGGTGGCTCAAATCGGCTGCCAATTTGAGCTTTGGAGATGCGTGTATGGTGAGGGGAGGAGGAAGAAGATGGTGAAGCAGAGAGAGAGTGTGAGATGTCGTGAAATGGGGGCTCGCAGGCAGGGAGAGGAGAAATAAGGGAGCGCGCAAAATGTCCAAAATGCCCCTCCCTCTCTTTATTTTTTTGTCCCAAGCTGGTTCAAATTCGATACCGCTAGTCTAATTCGTAGCCCGTACTCTAAACCCAAATCGATAATATAATATTTCATCGATTACTCGTTCCCAAATATAGCCAGGTTCGATTTAATAAACGTCGAAGTACTTCTAAGGTTGACAACCTAATCGTATTTGGGTTCCTAATCGATTTAGTACTCGTTAATAACCGTTAATAACGCTTATTAAAAATCATCAAAAGATTTTCAAAACTAATAATAATATTAATAGTAATAATAATAACAGTGACAATAACATCCTTTTTAATAAAATTAATGCTCGCATAAGCATTTAGAAAATAATTTTAGCTCATATCGCTAATAAAATACGATTTTCATAGCGCAAAAAGGCATTACGAACAACTTAACTGAATATAAAGTACGTGAGTATTACACTCTCCCCCTCTTAAAAGAATTTTGTCCTCAAAATTGCTTACTTGTTGTAAATAACGGGGGCGTACTTCTCCCGCACTCCTTTCACAATCCCGATCTACTTCATGCTTAGCTATCCACTCTGTCTCCAAAGTAACATTCCCTCCTTGGATTTCTAGTCTTACCTAGTCAATGGGTTTTTCCTTGAACCATAACAACACAATCTCTTAAAGTAAGATCGATACAATGATTAGTTCATAAAGGGTAGACATAAGGAGTAGGGTATCCATCTCGTCAGGCCTACTGGCTAGCTTCTTTGCGAATCCCGGGTTTACAAACAACTGAGTAGCATTAGAAATCAACTAAATTGCGAGCATAAAGATGGTTAATAGGAGGAGTACCTGCTATTGCCTTAGTAGATGCCCCTTCCAATCAGAATACTCAACCTCCTGCTTGAGGTTTCTTACAGTCCCTATTATTTCCTGGGGAAACACCAGCTGGAGGGCGACCTTGTTGTCCTGTTGGGTTGATTCCCATTCCAGATATCTAAATATTACCCTAATTATTCCACGTGGCCCTTAGGCAATTAGCGGCTTTGTGACCCATATCACCACATTCAAAACATGAGCCCGTAAAGCTTCTGCATGGGCCAGGGTGCTGACGTCCATACTAACCATAGGTTTTCCTTGGTTTCCATTGGACGGTTTGCTTCCCCTTATCCTGTTTTATCATAGATTTAAACCTTCTAAAGTTTCTGCTTCCTTGGGAATTGAATTCTCCAGGGCCAATTTCCCTTTTTGCTGGGCCTTTTTCTTTGTTTTCAATGTCGGTCTCATCTATGATGCAGGCTATTTTCACAGCCCTCTGGTACATTTCTTGAAAGTTGCCATAGGCATACCCCACTATTATCTGCTTTATTTCTCCTTTTAATCCTTGTTCGAAGTGGTCCTACCTCATTTCTTCGGTGGCCACCTGGTTAGGGCGGCTCTACTCGTCGAACTTCGCTGCATATTCTGTTACGCTCATTTCTCCTTACTTCAGGCATAAGAACTCTCATTCCTTAGTTCTTCTTACATCACGAGAGTAATATTGAGCGTCCATCAAGGCTTTCAGTTGGTTCCAGGTTAACGTGGGTTCACTCGTTTTAGGTTTTATCGTTCCCCACAAGAATCCAGCTTCTTTTTCGAATTGATAGGTGGCCAGATGCACCTTGAATCCCCCAGGGCACTCCATGATTTCAAATAAGTTTTCCATTCTCCTGAGCCATTCCTTGTATACCATAGGGTTAGTTCCACCTTCAAACTTGGGAGGTTTAAGCTTATTAAACTGGCATATCATCTCCATGGCCGTTGGTTCTGGTGTTAGTTCGCGTCGAGGAGGCATCCATCACACATTCACACAAGGAATTACTTAGTTCCATTTTCAACGAGGGTTAAAATGTGATCACCCTAGGGCCGGTACGAGTATCATTCCTTGGCTAATGGAATGATTTACAAGTGGGCGAAAGATGTTATGTATAGATACTAGTTTAGTCTCAGCTCAACCTTCATGTAATTATACATGCATATCACATTTTACTCAAGGAAAATGCACGTATATGCTTGAACAAAATAGTGAATTCATAACACTTGGCAAGCACCAACTGTATTTATTTCATTTGGACAGTAGTAGTGGAACATAAGGTCACTGAATATTCTTCATCACTCTAATGCTTCATATTTAAAAGAAACAACTTAAAAGCTTACATCTGGTTTATTTTCATACAACATAACATCTGTGAACATGGGTTCACGCGCTTCTTTTTCACTCCTCGCCTGAGTTGTCACTTCCAGTGAAGTCATCGACTATAGACTTGTCTGAAATCTCAGTTTGGTTATGGTTCGGGGCTAATAGTTCTTGCAATATCATAGTGGGAGCATATTCAATGTTGTGTGTTCCATCCACTAGCTCCTCCATCCTAAGTATGGTAGCTTGCCATCCTCGAGGGTAGAGCAGTCCATAGCCATCTATCCAATGCACCCACAATGTGGCAATTTGTTTGTAGCGTCTTGCTTGGGGTTTCTCAGCAAAGAAGCGTCTCATTTGGTGGTGCTCTAGTTGGTTCCTCTCAGCCATAGTGGTGGGGAGGTGTTGGCTCACCGCAGGCTAAATGAGTTTGATCTGGATGAGTTGGGTGGCAACAGCGCTTCTTTGGAATAAAGTGGACCCCACGTGGTTTATACGGTATTCCGCCCGAAGTAGAAATTCTACCAAACCCCGATAGGTGAAAGGGGTATATACGTTCATGCGTAAGGTCCAATGTCCCAAGGTGGTTGCTACTTCCCTCCATTTACCATCCATCGGTATCTTCCTTATAAAGCCAACCACCCAATCATTCTAGGGGATTCGATGGCAAGTCCCTTGGTTATGCATCTCCAAAGCTTGCCAATACATGACCGCATTCCACGTGGCCCACCAAAAGGGTAGATATGCGTAATCAACTATGTGGAAAACCATCCAACATTACCACTGAATAATAAGGAGAGAACCAGTATACATGCACATGTTATAAGTCGTACCCTCGTTAACACAAGTAATACCAAGCAAGACACGACCACATATGCACATAAAGCATGTATTTCACATAGCACACACCTATTATCGTATCTAAATGCATAATGCAACCCTATGGCTTTGATACCACCAAATGTAACGCCCCCAACCTAGGGAGTCTCACACCACCATGACTTCCTAGAGAGAAATCCTTAAGGCCCTTGACGATCAAGGGTTTGGATTAGCATTTAGATAGTCTTTTTAAATTAAAATTGCCAGAGTTTCCCCCATTTTAGTAACATTTTAGGGTCTTAGCTTAGTTAACGGTACTTGTAGACTAGTAATAAGGTGTAACATATGCTAAAATGACTCAGGTTCACTGCCTTAGGCCACTCACCCGGATTACTAATGTTCAAACAACTAAAACAACGGTTAAAGTAATACAGATACAGGTACAGAGCCCGCTACATGCTTTCACATACAACAATGAACTTAAAAATTTACAACGTGGTAGGCATCAGACACTTTGCAAAGCTGGCAGGGACTTCTGAGGGGTCGGTAACAAATAACTTCAAAGGATCTCTTATGCCTGCCCAAATTGAACCTAGGAAAAAAGGGAACAATAAAGGGATGAGAACCCACACGCTCAGTGAGAATTCCCCTACTCCTTAAAACCCAAAACAGTTGTAGGCAATAATACTAATAATAGCCACATACCAAGCATTCATACTTTACTATCATAGTAGGCAATCATAGTCCTCAAGGAATGGTTACCCTCCTTAAAGTTCATTCCAACCACTCAACTCAATTCTAGGCCCTTAATGACCAAACTTCCCTACTAGCAAGCATTCAGGCACATAAACCAGTAGGCAACAATAATTGAATATAAACGTTTTCAAACTCACTTTTAAAAACATAGTGACTGTCGATAAATACCAAGAATGGTTTATAATTCACACCAACTCCTTTAAAGCTTATAATTCTTTTTAAAAATTCTCGAAACATCTAAACTAGTAAGAATGACTTGGCAAGAAACATGCTTTCATAGAATATGCACACTGAAAAGCTTGCACGAACAATACAACATTTGAAACTTCATTTGACTATACTTGGGAATTCTTCCATAAAAGATGAGCAGGAGGTGCACATTTGAAAGCTTTCTTTCTTTTCTCAAAACACTTTACGCAGCCTCTTAAGGCTCGTATTCTTTAAAAGAAGTTCTTTCGTAATGGTCCTCCAATGACCTTTATAAGCTTTTTAAATCTTATTCAATACGGACTCGTAAGGGCCCTTATGAATCTTTCTTTTCTAAAATACTAAAAATGACAAAATGCCAACTTCTTTTCTTACTTGTTATAAACTTACTCATAACATAAAAACATCTTATTATGCTAGCTAGGGGAGGTTTACACTACACCTAAGTGAGATCGTCACTCACAACTCACGTTATCCACGAGCAATACGTACTTAACTTTTGACCAAAACGCGTCTCAGCAGATAAACTCAAACTTTGATATTGTCCTCTGTGGGGCAACAACTCACACCAAGATACTCATATCTTAAGTCCAGTCCCCTTCAAGGTTTTCTTACACGTCACACATCATAACTTATCTGGGGAACAACTCACTCCAAGATAATTCATATCTTGAGTCCAATTCGCAGGAACAGCTCACACCAAGATATTTCATATCTTGAGTCCAGTTCCTAACATTTCTTTAGCGGGAAACAGCTCACGCCATCTTTGTGTTCAGTTTTCAGGAATAGCTCACACTAAGATAGTTCATATCTTGAGTCCAGTTCCAAACCCTGGCCAATTGCCTAGCACTTCTCAGTCTTTAAAATCATATTTCATTTCTCTTCTTCAGTTGCTTACTTTGCTGAAGTCTTACTTTTAAACAGAACGACCATAACCTTTCAAAATGTTTATAGGTCATTCTTTTTTGCCTTAAAAACTTCTTATAAACGGAATAAGTTTGCTAATTCGTAAATCGACTTCGTAAATAACTTAAAAGCTTCTCATAAACATAATAAGTTTGCTAACACGTAAATCAACTTCGTAAATAACTCAAAAGCTTCTTATAAACGTAATAAGTTTATTAACACGTAAATCAACTTCCTTTTAAACTCAAAAGCTTCTTAAAAACGTAATAAGCTTGTAAATAATTAAACCGACTTCGGTTTAAGCTTAAAAGCTTTTTATAAACGCAATAAGTTGGTTAATACGTAAAACAACTTCGTTTTAAACTTAAAAGCTTCCTATAAACGCAATAAGCTTACTAACACGTAAATAGGCTTCGTTTTTAACTAATGCTTTCTTATAAACGTAATACATTTACTAACTTGTAAATTGGCTCCTCTTTTAACTTTGAAAACTTTTTGTGAACGAAATACATTTGCTAATCCGTAAAACGACCTCATTTTTAACTTAAAAGCTTCCTATAAAAGTAATACGTTTACTAATTCGTAAAACAAAACCCATTTCGAACTTAAAGTACTTAGTTAGCGTTTAATTCAAACTACGTTCATAATAAAATCCTCAGTTGTCATTTTATAACTCGTTTTAATCCCTTTTTAAAACTCAAAGGAGGGCGTAACAATAAACTGAAGGCTTAAAATGTTCCAAACTTGCTATTAGTCGGAAACATAAGGTGCTTGGCTCGTTTATAAGGTAAACAAATTTTCTTCGTAAACTTTCAACATGAACACTTCTTAAAACATAATGGTTTTACATGCTCGTAACTTGAAACTCAATAGAGAATTAAATAAGCAAATAGCATACAAGTCAGCTAGATTTCAGAATTAGCACCTTAAGATGCCATTTTTAAGGTCGTTTAAATCCTTTCAAACACAAGGAGAAGTCATACACAAACCAATACCTTAAAACATTTTCGAACTCACTTTTAGTTCGCTTTTAAACTTCCTAAACCTATCCACCATGCAGTCGAGTCACTAACTAAGTAGTTCGACGATTTAGGACCTTTTTATACTTTAGACGTCCTGACAAGCGAATAGACAACTAATTAAGTTAAAAGCATCCTCAAACATGTAAAACAAGCTTTCTAAACGGCCTTCTCTTTTTAAAGACGTCTAAAGTTTCAAGAATTAATCACATAATGTCACGTAGCATATCGGGGGAAAAGGGTTCACACATAACACATTCATACACTTCATATCACAACTTGACAGAATCCGCCCAATGAGCCGCACATGGCCTCGCAATCCACACGATTGCAGCAATTCACAACCCAAACTCCCTTCTCACATAGCATTGACCACAAGAACCTCAAACCACTCAATAGTTGCACCTTGTGCCATCCAACTTCCAACTCGATTTAATATTGTCATAAACAAACCAAAAATTCACAAAACCAACATATAGAAGCATAGTGTGCTCATCAATAACCTTAAACAGAATTTAAACATGGTCATATTGATTTAGTGGCAATTCCTAAACAGAAATCAGCATGCTTTACTGACGCTTTAATTCGCCCAATCAGCATTTTTAATCTTTAAAATACGATTCAGGATTACTAAACTGACGAAGGGACTACACTAAGGCGATAATCTGATTATTGATAATTCCACAACCCTCCAAACTGTCTATCCATTAATAATTCAGCAGCAGTTTCAACATGCCATTAACCCAAAATTAACACCATGTTCGTAAATTCCTCAATTTCAATTCTAAGTTTACCCAAACTGATTTCTAACCTCAAATCAACATGCGGTAACTAATTTTGCTAAAAATTGTTGAAATTAATAGTAATTTAGGAGGAAAGGAACCCTCACCTTAAACCCAAGCTAGAGGTTCGATTCACGGCTGTGGGCTCGAACAACTCGTTCTTTCGGCTCTAGTTCACCCACGTTCGAACAGGATCCAAATCGCGCCCAAATTCCCAAAAATTCAAACCCTAAAATAGACCCAAACTCACTTACTTATTTGAGGTTGAAATGGGTGTTTGAAAGCAACGATTTCTACTCTAATTTACAGAAAATTGAAGCAACTAAGAGTGGAATTGCGTGGCCATACCTGGGCACGTGTTCAAGCTTCAATTCGGCGCCCCAACCCACCAAAAACGTGGTTTGTTCTTCCTAGTTCTGCACAATTTCAATACCTAATGGTGGCTAGTTTGTAGGGGAGGTCAAATGGGTAGCTCTGGTAGGCTTGGTGGAGAAATCAGCTGCCAATTTGAGCTTCGGAGCCGCATGTATGGTGAAGGGAGGAGGAAGAAGATGGTGAAGCAGAGAGAGAGTGTGAGATGTCGTGAAATAGGGGGGTTGCGAGTAGGGAGAGCAGAAATAAGGGGAGCGCGCAAAATGTCCACAATGCCCCACCCTCTCTTTATTTTTTTGGCCCAAGCTAGTTCAAATTCGATACCACTAGTCTAATTCGTAACCCGTATTCTAAACCAAAATCGATAATATAATATTTCATCGATTACTCATTCCCAAATACAGCCAGGTTCAATTTAATAAAGATCGAACTACTTCTAAGGTAGACACCTAATCATATTCGGGTTCTTAATCGATTTAGTACTCGTTAATAACCGTTAATAACGCTTACTAAAAATCATCAAAAGATTTTCAAAACAAATAATAACATTAATAGTAATAATAATAACAGTGACAATAACATCCTTTTTTAATAAAATTAATGCTCGCATAACCATTTAGAAAATAATTTTAGTTCATATCGCTAATAAAATACGGTTTCCACATCGCAAAAAGACATTACGAACAACTTAACAGAATATAAAGTACACGGGTATTACACCCCTACTCCTTAAAACCAAAACCATTTGCTGGTAATAATACCAATAATAGTCACATATCACGTATTTATACAATACTATCATATTAGGCAATCATTGTCCCCAAGGAAAGATTACAATCCTTAAACTTCATTCCAACCACTCAACTCATTTCTAGGCCCTTTCTAACCAAACTTCTCTACTAGCAAGCATTCATGCACACAGACAAGTAGGCAACAAGGATTGAGTAAAATGTTTAACGTTTTCCAACTCACTTTAGACAATCAAGTGACTCATGAAATGTTCCAAGAATAGTTTATAAATCAAGTCAGCTTCTTCAAGACTTATAATTCTTTTTAAAAGTTTCTGAACTACTTATGTTGGTAAGAAAGACTTGACAAGAGGTTTTTCGCAGGTTATACACTTTTGGAAACAGAAAAGATTTAGGCTTTACTAGAATATAGTCATATTCCCTTAAAGGAATTCTTTTAAACCATACTTGGAATCGTATTCATAAAACATATAAGTAAACTTTCTCTCTTTTCTTGAAATTACCCTACTTAGCCTCTTGAGGCTCATATTCTTTAAGAGAAAAATCTCTTTCATTCTGGTCCTCTAATGACCCTTACGAGCTTTTCAAATCTTATTCATTACAACCTCATAATGGCCCTTGAAAAATCTTTCTATTCTGAAATACTTAAAATGGCAAAATGTCAATTTCCCATTTATTAGGAACTTACTCATTGCATAAAAACATCTTATTGTGCTGGCCAGGGGAGATCTACATTGGCCCTAAGTGAGATCGTCACTCACAACTCACATTATCTCCGGGGTATACGCACTTTACTTTTTGGCCAAAACGCGTCTTAGCAGAGCAACTCTATCTTCGATATTGTCCTTTGTGGGCCAATAGCTCACACCAAGATGGTCATATCTTAAGTACAGTCCCCCTCAAGGTTTTCTTACGTGCCACAGAGCCTAATAAATCTAGGGAACAACTCATTCCAGGATAGTCATATCTTGAGTCCAGTTCTCGGGAACAACTCACGCCGTTTTTGTGTTCAGCTCTCAACATTACCTTTGGGCGAAACAGCTCACACCATATTTGCATCCAATTCCCGCCCTCAAGGTCTAGCCAATTGCCTAGCACTTTCCTAGCCTTTAAAACATATTTCATTTCTCTATTTCAGTTGCGTACTTCGCTAAAATCTTACTTTTTAACAAAACGACCACCTTTCGAAATGTTTATAGTTCATTCGTTTTTAAACTTAAAAACTTCTTATAAACGTAATAAGTTTGCTAACTCGTAAATCGACTTCATTTTTTTTTAACTTAAAAGCTTCTTATAAACGAAATAAGTTTGCTAACTCGTAAATCAACTTTATTTTTAACTTAAAAGCTTCTTATAAATGAAATAAGTTTGCTAATTCGTAAATCAACTTCATTTTTTAACTTAAAAGCTTCTTGTAAATGTAATAAGTTTGCAAACTCGTAAATCGACTTCGTTTTTAACTTAAAACTTCATATAAATGAAATAAGTTTGCTAACTCGCAAATCAACTTTGTTTTTAACTAAAAAGCTTCTTATAAACGAAATAAGTTTGCTAATTCATAAATCAATTTCGTTTTTAACTTAAAAGCTTCTTATAAATGTAATAATTTTGCTAACTCGTAAATTGGCTTCGTTTTTAACTTAAAAGCTTCTTATAAATGAAATAAGTTTGCGAACTCGTAATTCGAGACTCATTTAAAACTTAAAGTGCTTAGTTAGCGTTTAATTGAAACTAGATTTGTAATCGAAGCTTATTGAAACTTAAATTAATACACTCATTCAAACTAGCGTATAACTCAAACTAAGTTTCGTAATAAACTCATTCAGTTGCCCAAGTTTTGCTGGTTTGAAATCCTTTTTATGCTCAAAGAAGGGTGCTTAAGCAAATTAAAACCTTAAATCATTCTCAGCTTACTACCATTCAAAACTTAAAGTACTTGGCTTGCTTATGATTCAAACAATGTTTCTTCATAATTTTTCAATATAAACGCTTCATGAAATCATAAAGAGTTTACTAGCTCACAACTAGAAACTCAATCGAAACGTAAATAAGCAGCTAGCATATAAATTAGCTAAATTTCATAATTACTACCATAAGATGTCCTTTTTCAAGACGTTTAAATCCTTTTTCGAACTCAATTTTAGTTTGCTTTTAAACTACCTAAACCTATTGAAATTCAGTCGAGTCACTCGCTAAGTAGTTCGACGATTTAGGATTTCTTTTAGGCTACAAACATCTTCACAAACCATCTGGCAATTTGTAAGTATTTAAAGACATTCACAATCATGAAAACAAGCTTTCTAAACAACAATTCTTTTAGAAGACGTCTAAAATTTCAAGAATTGGTCACATAGTGTAACGTGGCACATTGGGGGAAAAGGGGTTTGCACATAGCACATTCACACACTTCATAGCACAACTTGGCAGATTCTGCCCAATGAGCAACACATGGCCTCGCAATCCACACGATTGCGGCAATTCATGACCCAGGCTCCTTCCTCACACAACGCAAACGACAAGAACCTCAAACTCCACATTAGTTCCACCTCAAGCCATCCATCTTCAAACTTGGGTCATTATTGGCATACAGAAACCAACAATATATAAAACGATCGTATATAGGTATAACATTCATGCTTAATAACCAACATAGAGTTAAGTGCTAAACTGATGCCATAGAGACTTTAAAGCAACATTTTGCTTTCTAGTTCCCAAACCAATAACCATAGGCATAATATTCCCTTGTAATTACCACGAATAGACCCTTAACATGCCCAAATTGATTAAGCCATAACTTTTAGGCATAATTCAGTTTATTCCACAATTACTTCGATTAGCATCCTAAAGCTTCAAACGGAATTCAAACTATTAACTCATGATATCACAGCGCTATGCCAACATTCTATTCATTAAATGTTTCTCCAAATTGCCGAATTATTAAAAGATAGCAACAATTCGACAAACAAATGGCCCAAAATCAGCACCACGTTCGTAATTCTTAATCTCGACTCTAAGTTCACCCAAACTGATTTTAATCCTCAAAATTAACATGCGCTAGCTAATTTAATTAAATTCGTTGAAATTAATAGTGATTTAGCAGTAAAGAAATCCCCACCTCGACTCCGAGCTAGGTGTTCGTTCGAAGGGCTGTCTGGCTTGACTTTAGGTGTTCAAACCACTCCAAATCCTCAGCTCTTGCTCACCCGTGCATGAACAGACTTCAATTGTGCCCAATTCATGCCCAAAATCACAAAATTTGAACCGTAAAACAGACCTAAATTTCACTTTCTGACTTGTGGTCGAATTGGGTGTTTGAAATTATGAAATTTTATGCCCAATTTATAGAAGATTGAAATAACTAGAAGCTAAATTGCATGGCCATACCTGGGCATGCGTTTGTGCCCCAATTCGTCGCCTAAAATCCTTCATAAACGTGGTGCCTGTGCTCAGACTCCAGCCTAGATTCGCACCAATTGTTGCCAGCTTGTGGGGAAGATAGAATGGGTAGATTTTACAGTTGGGTTTGGTGCAATTCTGCTCGAATTCGAATTTCTTTGACGCGTGTATGGTGGAGGAGAGGAAGAGGAAAAAGGTGAAGCAGAGAGGAGAGGAGAGAGACTGTTGGGGGTGGGTTGCGGGCAGGAGGAGGAAAGAAAGGGGTCGTGCGTAAATTACCAAAATGCCTTTCCCTTTCTCTTTCTTTTTATTTTTGTTCCAAGTTGTCCAATACTTGGCACTGCTAGTCTAATTCGTAACCCGAATTCTAAACCTAAAATCAATAACATGACCTTTCATCAATTACTCGTTCCCAAAAATACCTAGGTTTGATTTAATAACTATCAAACTACTTCTGGGGTTGACAACCTAATCGTATTCAGGTTCCTACTTAAATTACTACTTGTTAATAACCGTTAATAAGGCTTATTAAGTATCATTCAATAAATTTTCAAACTAATAATAATAATAGTAATAATTTTAATAGTGAAAATATTCTTTTTAATAAAATTATTGCTCACATAGGCACATCGATAATAATCTAACTCGTATCGTTAATAAAATACAATTTTTATAACGTAAAAAAAGTGTTACAAGTAGCTTAACAAAAAGTAAACATACGCAGGTATTACACTCATCCCCCCTTAAAAGAATTTCATCCTAGAAATTTACTAACTTGGAGGAAATAATGTGGGTACTTCTCCCACATTCTTTTCACAATCCAAGTCACTTTACGCTTAGCTATCTAATCCGTCTCCACAATAACATCCCATTCTTGGATTTCTGGCTGTACCAAGTCAACAGGGAGGGTTTTTCCTTGTACCCTAACACCACAATCTCTAAAGGTAAGGTCGGTGTGATAATTAGGTCCTAAAGGAGTGCTTACGCAGATTTGTATGAATCTCGTCAGGCTTATTGGCGAGTTTCCTCACAGTTAAAGGTTAACAAAAGAGTGAGCAGTGCCAGAGCCAAATTGGATGGGAGTATAAAGTTGGTTAACAAGAAGAATACCTGACATTATGTTAGTAGGGTCCCCAGTCTCTTTTCCTTCTAGCTAAGCATCCGACTACCAGTTGGTGGCTTCTAGTTGCTTCTATTGTCCCCTGAGGGAGCACCAACGGTTAGGCAACCTCATTGTGCTATTGGGTTGATTCCCATTCTGGATCTCTAAATATTACCCTGACTATTCCATGCAGCCTTTGGGGAATTGGCAACTTTGTGACCCATATCACCACATCCAAAAAATGAGCCAACAAAGTTTCTGCATGGGCCAGCGTGTTGACGTCCACACTGGTCACACATTTTCCTTGGTTTCCATTGGGCGATTTGCTTTCCTTTGTCCTGTTTCATATCAAGTTTAAACCTCCTGAAGTCTTTGTTTCCCTGAGAATTGGATCCCCCAGGGCCAAATTTCCTCTTTACTTGGTCCTTTTCTCTATTCTCATTTTTAGTTTCATTCAAGATGCAGGCTATCCTCACAGCCTTCTGGTACATTCTTCAAAATTATCATGAGTATACGCTGCTATTGTCTGCTTCACTTCCCCTGTTAATCCCTGTTCGAAGTGGTCCATCCTCATTTCTTTGGTGGCCACTTGATTTGGTGCAAATCGACTTAGCTCATTGAACTTTGCCGCATATTCTATTATGCTCATTTCTCCTTGTTTCAAGTGTAAGAACTCCTGTTCCTTAGCTCTCCTCATGTCTTGGGGTTAATATTGAGTGTCCAATAAAGTTTTCAATTGGTTCCAGGTCAATGTAGGTTCACCTGCCCTAGGTTTCACTGTCCCCCATTAGAACCCAACTTCTTTTTCAAATTAATAGGTGGCCAGATGCACCTTAAACCTCTCAGGGCACTCCATGATTTCAAATAAGTTTTCCATTCTCTGAAGCCACTCCTCATATGCCATAGGATCAGTTCCACCTTCAAACTTGGGAGGCTTAAGCTTATTAAACTGGGCTATCATCTCCATGGCAGTTGGTTCCAGTGTTAGTTCGCATCAAGGAGGCATCTATCACACATTCATACAAAAGTTTACTTAGTCCCTCCATCAATTGGGTGTTAATATCGCAACCAATCTAGGACTTGTAGGGGTATAATCCCTTGGCTAATGGGATGATTCATAAGTGGGCGAGAGGTGTTATATATAGCCACAAGTTTAGTTTCAATTCAACCTTCACATAGTTATGCATGCACATCACATCTTACTTGAAGAAAATGTACATACATGCTTAAACAAACTAGTGGGCACATAACACTCGGAAGGTGTCCATTTGCATTTATTTCAATGAACATTGATAATGTGACTTAGGAATCACGGGAGATCTCGCCCTCCCAGTGCTTCAGAATTAAAGGAAAACAAACTAAAAGGCTTACATTCAACTTATTAGCATATAACATAACATTCGTGAACCTGGTTCACGTTACCCTACTCTATTATTCATCTGAAGTGTCATTTCTAGAGAAGTTGTCGGTTATGAAATCACCTGGACTCTCAAATTGATCAAGGTTAGGGGCTAAGAGCTCTTGTAATACTAGAGTGGGAGTATACTCTACATTGGTTGTCTCATCTACTAGCTCTTTCATCCTGAGCATGGTAGCTTGCCATCCTCTGGGTTAGTACGTTCCATAGGCATCCATCCAGTGTACCCACATTATGGCAACTCGCTTATAGCGCTCTGCTTAAGGCCTTTCAGCAAAGAGACGCCTCATTTGTCAAAACTCTAGTGGACTTCTCTCAGCCACAGTGGTGGGGAGGAGTTAGCTCACTGCAGGTTGGATGAGCTCGATTTGGACAAGCTGGACAGGAAAAGCATTTCTTTGGCGTGAAGTGAATCGCAAGTGGTCTGCATAGCACTTTGCTCGTAGTAGGAATTCTGTAACTAGGCCTTAAAGAGGTCACCTACGTATTTAATGCGGAACCAATCCAGTCATAACTCGAATGAGAGAATTCAGCTTAAAGGAGGCATACCTCTAGGAGGACATTTTTTGGTAGCCTTTAGGGTTAAGGTTCCAAAGGAAGAGAGTTAGCATATTGGCTTAACAAATCTTATGAAATGCCCAAGTATCCATTAGGTGAAGAGCTTAGGGTAAATTAGCATTTCTTTCCCCCTTCTTTATTGTTCTTCCTTTTGGAGGCATTTTTCTTTCCATTTTCGCTCATTTTTTCCCCTCTTTTAGATGTGCCTGATGGTGTCATGATTTGATACCTTTGGTCTAAATTTTCTTTTTATTGTTTCTTTTCACTTTGTTATCCATGACACAATCACACGCTTCGGTTAGGTCAGATGTGGTTGTGAAAGAAATATGTTCTTTAAAGGGCTCAAACAAGTTCCAAGTACTAACTTAACAGGTTTGACAAGTGAATTGATGTAAGCCGTTTATCCTAGGTAATGGAAAGCTCAATGGAATAAACTCACACTCAAAGTATTGCAACGGAACAAGCTAAGAACTCATGGCACTCAACTTGAGCTCAATAGAATCCGAGACCGAAAGTGAGTTAAGGATAGAACTAATCTTGAATCTTGGATACAAAAAACACCACTAAGACCAAGGTTAGGGCCCCTAAGCTTGATTAAGATACAGAAACACCACTTAAACAAGTTTAGGACTACACTTGAACACTACTCTAACCGACCTAGTTAGAGATAAGCAAGTTTAGTGTTTATGGTTTACATGAGCAATGCTCTCTTTTCTCTTTCTCAATTCATGAAATCTGATTACAAAAGTGTAGAATACAAATCCTTATAGCTCATCATGCAAGCACACAAGCAGCTCAATCCTAAGGAGTGAGGTTTCTTCAAGATTAGGAAACCTCCTAATCTAGCTTAGTTCACAGTTAATGCTAACCGGTGAGTTACTGTCTTGTTTCTAGGCTTAATCCTTGTTAATTACAACCATTGAACCTATTTAATCATAATAATTAAAGTTAATCTAGATATTATGCAAGCAATTAGGCAAAAAGACTATTGGGCATGTGGGAAAGAAAAGGAGAAAGCTGCTTGGTCTCGGTTGTACTTTATGGCTGGCCAATGGTCATGTTTCTGCCTTTCTCTCCTTGATCCTCATTGGACCTCCATTTGGTGACTTCATGAGTTTGTATAATAGCCTTTCAACTATCAATCATGTTTCTAGACATGGATTGGACACTTGGAAGGAGATCAACCACCAAATGCACCAATTAGATGCAACAGGGCAGTAGCTGGCATAATGTAGGCTGTGTTTTTACGCCACATTTCTTAGGCCAAAGATGGGAATGATTTGGATTGCCATATATGGTTAGAAAGCCCTGGATGTATTCTAACTCCTTCAAGTGGAATCACATGTTTTTGACTTGATTTGCCTGCCCAAAAGCTCAAAATACTTATACTGATCCAAATTGGGTTCCAGCCTGCACGGTTTGAAAATTGACCTAGTTCTTCATCTTTTACTTGACTTAACCTGAATTTATCAATTGGAAGAGGTAGATAACATATTGGGGACCCAACATATGCAAAAATTTGGAACTTAAACTTCATGGAGGCCTAAGTAATTAAGAAGACAAAATTGGGTTTAAAATCTGCCCTGTACTCGGTAGCTTCTGTTTGTGTCCTTAGCATAATGTGAGCTATCCTTTGAACTTGTGACCTTGTTCTTGGGCCTTCTAGACTTGTATGATCATGACCAAGGTCTTGGCTTGGTAGGACTCCATCACTAGGAACGTGCTTAAAGTTGCATGACTTATTGTGAAGAGGATCATGAAATTGAAGTCACGATTGTTATCTTTTTAGATAATGGGGTTGAAGTCCTTGGCCTCTTTTTGTTTTTATTTCTCTCCCTCACCTCCTTCCTAACTTGCCTTTTTAGGTTTTTGAGCTAGCCCTTCTTTTTTCTTTTCTAAATATATGGATTCATCATTAGACAAGAGCATTCTTAAAAAAAAAGAATAAATGAAGTGTGAATGAAAGAGCGCATGGTTCAAAACTTAGACCCAAAAATGGGAAGATTGGTTGATAATTGAGGGAACTCTTTGACTTAAGTCATGAATGCAAGTTCAAGGGGTTAGTGCTTCCTAGATCCTCTAGGGTTTGAGGTACATAGTAAGCTTAGTGGTGAAAGCCTAAAAGGAAATACTAATAGGTTTAGTTGCCTATCTCGACATTTTAGATAAATGGGACAACCCTTTCCAAATAGTTACATAAGCTTTATTTTAAGATCTTGCATCTAATGTTAAAACTCAGCATATGATAGGCCTATTTAGCTTGACCTTAAGTGACCCATTTTTTCTTCATTTTTGGAACATGGAGTGAATCCCTAAATGAACTGAAGGAGTTTTTTAACTCTTAAATTCTTAACTCTTTGTCTAACGACGGTCCATAGGCAAAGTTTCATGGTCTTCAAATTTTACATTCAATTCCCTAACATATCCCATTATTGACTTACTTTAAGGATTGTCATGGGAAGTAATCATTATTTAGCTTGCATCCAAGCATCGTATATCTCGGCTTCAGTATCTTCGATCAACAAGGTGATAATTTGAAGGGTGAGCACCATTAGATGGGATAGGTTAATGGTTGAACGGCAGGGTGGTGACCTTGGATTCCCTCTCTCCCTTACCAACCCTTGAACTGTTGACTTGTGGTAAGGCAATAACTACACAATGCCAACATGATGCAAGGAGAGTTGGTAAGGTAGTGGTCTTGGATTGGTTACGAAGGAGAGGATTGCTTGGTTAGCTAGAAGGCTTAGGCTAGGATAGGAATAAATAGGGTCAAGATGCTGGACTTAGGCTATTTATTTAGGCTAAAATGCCCCTACCTTGGATTGGTCTTGTATAGCTAACTTATCGGCCTAAGTTAGATTTAAGTCCAACTCGGATGAATTGTGGGTTTAGACTTGGCCTAAGCATGGCTTTGGTGTGGCTCTCCTAGAATAGGTTCACTTAAAGATGTGCATGGATCTAGGTAAACTCTTACATGGATCTCAGACCTCATGGATAGATGTGTGATGTGTGGACTATAGAATTATGCATGGATCATATGTCTAGGTTCTAATTAAACTTATGTATTATGAATATGATGTATGATTCAATGCAACCTATTAGGCTATAATTCTAAAGGTCTAATGGGCTAACCCATGGTCGTTAACGCATAGATGGACACATGTGTCATTTATGATGAGACCAAATGATGCATGAACCTTGGGGCATAGTTAGGCTATAATTGGTGTGCTAAGACTCAACATGACCTTAAAATTTTCCAAAGATCGTGAAGTAAGATAGGTTATGTAAGAGTTAGAGTGAAATGGATTTAAATTGATGTATGAAGGGTCTAGAAACTAATAATTTCCTATTGGACTTCAACAAAATAAAAAGATCAGACCCACCAAACACCCATAGTCCATGAACATGGGTGGGCTTTAAAGTATAAAACTTGACTATATTCTTAGTTGGGTCAAACTTACTTGAATGATGTAACAAAGGAACCAAAGGTAAAAATTAATATAGGGACCTATCTAGGATCCTTAATTGGGTTGGATTCAGATTGTCCACATGCTATGCAAGACTGGATTCAGCTCTACGCAATTATCGTCGATCCTTTATGTTGGGCTCTCTAAACAAGACTAGATGATGAATTTTACAAATCCTAAAGTATTAAGCATAGGTCCTAGGTAGAGATAGGCTTAGCTTGATCCTTTAGAGTTGTAAGCATTCATAAAATCACGCATACACATGAATTTCAACCTAATCCAAAGTTCTAAGTTACGTAGTTTAGGTAAGGTTAGAGCAATCCATTTAGAATGAGTAAGTGAAACATGTGCTTGCTTAGTTGGAAGTATAGTCGACCCATCGAGTGACCAACTATTTTTCAAAGAAGTTAGTAATAAGGTTAAACCTAAAGCTGTTGTTAGTACCAGCAACTTAGCACCTATGATGCATGATGTCTAGTGCAAAATTCAATTAAGACAATTTCTTATTTCGATTTTTAAATCTCGCTCTCTAAAAAATTGTCCTTAGTGGAATCGCCAATGTGAGGATCATGACGTGGGACCCTGGTGAGGTCCCCTACGAATGCTTTGACCTACTAATTGGCAACACCAGTATTTTATTTAATATTATCATTTTTATTTTTTGATATAATTCTTTGAACCCAGACAGTCCATGAACTAGATTAGAAGCTCGTCCGTGTTCCTGGCCCAAGTAGCATCCACTACTTGGTTCAACCACTTGGACAACAACCTTAATCCAGGGAATCCATTTAGGTTCTCTGGGCCATGGCATGGTCTAACTCGCTAGCCCAAGCAATCGTAAATTGTTTGGATAAGTAAACTCAACCTGCATCAAGGAACCACACCCCATTCTACCTAAATTTTTTAAAATCAAGTAGAAACATGAAATAAATAAAGATAACAAATTTAATAGAATTAACTAGAGTCACCTACATAGAAGAAAAACTTGCAAAACTAAATTCACTCTTTTTATTGAACCCACAACTGTAGGGACACCGAAGGGATAAGAGACTGGATTGAAAGAAGTTTTCAAAAAGGACCCCAAATAATCTTAGAGAAGGGACCATCTAACTCCTTAATGTTAAACTAGAGATCTAAATTCAAGGACGACGGTGCGATGTCATCATGGGGTGTACCATAATATCGTCCCCTCATCACTGACGACCTCTACTAATTGAAACGGGAAATATGGATTTATTTACACTAAACATGAAAGCATGTAGTGTATAAAATTTGGCAAATTAAACAAAGTCTAAAGACAATGTCAAACAAAAGAAGAATAAAACAATTATTATAGCAAGCAAGGGCTATTCTAATTACAAAAAATTACATCTTTCTCACAATGAAGTATAATTAAATAATAAAAACAAAAGAAGTGCAAAACATGGAATTCTATTATTTCCCTTGGGTTGACGTGCCTGGTTTACTTAGAGAACCCAACAAAATTTTGACATCATGACACTCATTCACAAGTCTATGTGTTTCTCGCTAATATCTCCTTGATATATTTCTGTGTTTCCTATGTACGATATTTTTTTTAGTGTTGAACCTATAGAGGCTCCCTTTTTATATTGCTTAAAGGATAAACCAACTTGAATTAATAAAAACACAAACAATGATAAATTAACACTTAGCAAATTTTATTTTATCAGCCTCTCCTTATTAGAAAAAGTTTTATCTCATGTTATCAAGCTAGACACGACTAAGATGCGAAAAGTAGGAACATGGATCATTCCCTTGACTAGGTAAAGGAAACAAAATCAAGACGGGCTCTTTTGCTGGGTCCTAAGTTTGGGTTAGGCTCGGCAACTTCACATAGTAAGGTCTGGATTTTTAAGAGTTAGTTAAAGGTTGTATTCTTACTAGGTGTCGAAATATACAAGTTGGGGTATAAGTTCGTCATCAAGCACTTTAAAACCGAGATACCATTTTTAAGTGTCTGTACCTAGAATCCATTTTTATAATTTTTGAGTTAACGTGTAAAATGAATCTTTAACTACGTTAAAAGGGAGTTTTCTTCCTATGTAGGCATCCTTTTTCATATATTTAATGAAAATAAAATGATTATAGAGTCCGATGGTTCTTTTGTAGACTATGAGCATGTCCTATATCCTTTTGTTTGAAATATGCATTTTGTCTTCTGAACTTGCATGCTATGAATGGACTATGATTTCTCTTGTTTCAGAGTTGAGTATCTTACAATTGGAGGGTTGTTGTCATGACCTATAGTTTGGGTAGTTGTTATCTCAAATAGCCCGAACCTAATTATGCTAATTGCCTTGGTTAATATCCATTTAAATTAATCAAGTTGAGCGTCGCATTTCAATTCAACATTCAACGCATTTATGCAATTGTAGGTTGAAATGGCGAATGGCCTCGAAATTAAAATTTAATCATGTTTCGTAGTGGATCATTAAGAACTTAAATATAAATACATCTATAAGTAATTAGAGAAATAAAAAATTAGCCCATTTATAAAAGTGAACAATCATGGAAGACATATAAATACATAATTTGCTTACCTATAATATGTAAATAAACCATCATGTGAACAAATGAAATACTAACAGATACAAGAGTATATGCCAATCAAAATGGGTAAGATTTATAATTTCTCTTTTCCTTCCAAATAGACCATGGTAAGAATAGCCCAAATATAATCTCAAGTATTTAAAAAGAGGAATTGTTATGGTACACACACACACACACACACACACACACACACAGAGCGGGGGGAGGGAGGGAGGGAGACGAGAAAAGAAAATAATAAATGACAAATATCTAGATTTTTCATTAACTTGATAAAAATCAACACCAATAAAACTAAACCCCCCCCCCAAATTCCATGCTAGCCTTCTCCTTCCCCTGCTCTTCCACCTCCCACTCCTACCCAGGCCATTATGCATCACTAGTGGGCCACCACTGAGGGCAAAAGCTGCCCAACACTGTCACCTCATCTCTCCCACTTCCCTCAAGCCTTGTTTTTGGTGTTTTGAAGGTACACCCTAACTTCCCCCTCACTTCTTTCTACACTTTTTATTCTCTAATTCAATTAGTAGTGTGTTCTTTTAGCTTGGATAGATGCTAATTTGTGATAATTTAGAATTTACCATGATGATTTTGAGTACTTGGAGGAGTAAGTGTTGTGGGTGTTAATAAAGAACTTTAGTATTGAGCATATGTTGTGTCGTGGTGCTCTTGTGATTAAATTTGTTGAATTTTGAGGATTGCCAATTGTGTTTTGTGTATTACCAAAGGTTGTAGGAGTGTGAGGTGTGATAGGGAAAGGCTGGTGAAGAGTGAGGAGGCTTGACATTGAGGGAAAAAGACATTTAGGTTTGTAATCATACCAAAAAATAGGGCCTACTTTGGACAAAAACTGGTACTGATTGGAGTGTCAAAAAATTGTAATTTTGGTGGATAGATAGTTCAATGAGCTATCTTTCAATTGGCTCTGGAATCACTTAATTCTGAGTTTTGTGGACAAAAGTTGTGGTTGATTTACTGAAGCTACGCATAATAAACTAGAGTTGTGCACTGTTTGCTTAAGCTTAATTTTCGGAGTCGTGTTGTGTTGAGTGCATTTTGTATTGTGAATGAAAGAGTTGCGAGACGTCCTAATCTTTCCATATTGGGGTTTTAGATCTCAATACAAGGTCAGGGGTGAAAGATATGAATTTTCTAAAGTAGATCTTAAAATGGTAATAAAATATCACAAGGCGGTGAATTAGTAAAATGATTTATAATATTGAGGCCAAGTGGAAAGCTTGGGTTGTATTTTGGGGTGTGAATTGAGTACTGGTGGAGATTTAATGAAGCCTCCTTGTTAGAATTGTGGTAAGTGGATAAAAAAAGAGTTCAATAGATTAGGGAAGATTATAATGAATGATTAATTAGATAATACTAGTTATATTTATCAAGAAAAATATTTAAGTTTTAAAATTATAAGTTCTTAGTGAGTTAGTCACAAAAGATTGCTTATAAATAAATGCTTAATTATTAAGTAAAGGGTGCTTGGAATATTCAAAAGAATAACTTTTAAAACCATATTTTGGATTACTATTACCTTAAGTTGGAACTAAGACAAAACACTAAATTTGCTTATTTGGCCTAACCCTTTTAATTAATACGTTACTGAATTACGATGGAATATGAGTGTGGTAAGCCAAAAGAATGTAAAAGGGAAGTGTGAATGTACAATAACAATAATAATAATAATAATAATAATAATAATAATAATAATAATCGTCATAATTATAATGGTGATAATAGTTAAATAAAGAATTTAACAAAAATACCAAGGGAAAATATGAACTATTGTCAAGGTTGTAGTTAATAAAAGCGTTTTAAATTACTTAAAACTCTACTAACCATAAATATATTATATATGTATTTCGAAAGCATAATCGAGGCCATTTCCTTCATTCCAAACCATAAATGTATGTTTTACGAAGGGAGAGAGAAACCTCAAAACTCATGTACTCCTTCATTCCAAACCATAAATGTATGTTTTACAAAGGGAGAGAGAAACTTAAAAACTCATGTACGTTTACTGTCTGTACCTTTCAAATATTCACATGTTTTTATAATACTGAAATTTCATAATATACAAGTGTTTAATGAATTATTTTCAAGCATTGTTTTGCCGCATAATTAAGTGGACCCACCAGTTATCAAATATCATAGCTTAGGCCCTTCAGTTTACGCACGAGGGCTCATATCAAGTCATCTGATTGGCTTGGCAAGTGTACACCTATTCATTGATCGCAATATACATATGAGCTCATCAGTTTGGGTTCCACTTTCAGATAATAATCGGTAAAAGTTTTAATATCATTCTCTTTCCCCCCCCCCCCCCAAAAAAAATTGAACTAAATGAATTGAAATGTGGCTGCACACTAAAAAATGAGTTTCTATCTTTTTAGTATAGGAGTACACGTACTGAGTTTCGACTCACTCTTCGTACATTTCGTGTTTTCATGTTTTAGGCGAACAAATTATGCAGTCCTCACACCAAGGTGACAATCAAAAGAGTTGGACAAGCTCACAATGACATTTCTTAAGGAATCATCGGAGTGTGTGCTTCGAAGGTTGCTGGATTGACATTTGAGTTGGGGGTGATTTTGTGGCATGTCATTTGGATTACACGTGAGATATAATGTGCTATTAGGTTTATGCAAGTGAACTAGCATAGCCTTGTTCCTTTATAAGGCAGTGGTAACGCCCGACCTTAATGCTTTCGTTGTATTTGTTACCAATGATCGATTGACTAAGACTAATGTCATGATTAAGAGTTGGGTTGTTACATTGTCATAACTGGCAAGTGTAAGAAACATCCCTAGTCCATGCCTTAAAATGGTAAGATCATGTGAGGCTCTCTGTTGCATAAGCTGTTATAAACCATTTACTTTTTGTAATTGCTTAAGCTTAAGGGATAATTATCTAATTGCTTGGGCTTTCTTCACATGACATGTCATTGTGTGTTAGAATATCATGATTTCCTAACTTTAACTTGAACATTTTGCTTTCCGAATGTGTCTTGCTCTTTTCGAATTAATGCACATCTGTTTTTGTTTTCTTTTCTCAATAACTTAAAGTTAACTCCATCCCATTTTGATCCCCATTATTCTAGTCATGATGGAGTGCTAATGAGAGTTTCTTTAAATGCCAAGGTTGTGATTGTTGGAAAAATATGATTAAAATTAATTAATCGTTATTAAGATGCTTCTCTTCATCTTTTTTTCCTTGTCTTTGAAAAATATTACTCTTTGGTTCAAATCAAAATTCATTGGCATTGACTAGTGACTACTATTATTTACTAATATCCAATTGATTTTGTGTCTCTTGTTTTTGTTTGTAAGCTACTATGAGTTTTAACTAGTATTTATGATGATTAAGTATGATATTCTTATAACGGTTTGAAGGAGGAGTTTTTGTGGCATTTACTTCGACAATTTGTAACCACTCCTTATACTTTACTATAAATTCTTCCAATGGCATAGTAAGTAGATGGGACCTAGTATATTCTGTAGCTATCTATAGACAATTTTCTAGTGAAAGGAAAAGTATATAGAAGCAACACATTTAACTGTAAAACTTTTATATTTTGAGCATTGGGTGAGAGGTTGGTTCGGGGTCCTACTTGCTGCATCCAAATAGGACAAATGGATTGTTGAATCTTGGGAGGAGACCGCACTTATATCAATAAATTTACCTGTGCAGTAGAGGCATTTCTTTTCCAAAGAATGCGCTTCAGAATGGTTCGACTCTAACCCTTATAAACCTTGTTATTACGCTATCTTTAGCTGCCTTGTCATTGTTGGTTGCTTGCTAAGTTCGTGAATTATAGAATATTCCCTACTTGTAATTTTGAGTTTTATTATTATTCTTATTACTCTTATTATTATTATTATTATTATTATTATTATTATTATTATTATTATTATTATTATTATTATTATTATTATTATTAT
>JACYFF010031957.1:74843539-74881363 GCA_017589665.1 Selenicereus undatus | reverse complement strand
TTGTTGTTGTTGTTGTTGTTGTTGTTGTTGTTGTTGTTGTTGTTGTTATTATTATTATTATTATTATTATTATTATTTTCTAATAGTGATGATCCTTCCTTTTGTAGTTTCAAAATTCATGCAAAACTTGTTCGTCATTCCTTACTTTCCGCGTAGAAGGATTCATGTTCTATTTTTGTGTGGATTACCTACTGCCACTTGTGCAATGGTATAAAGTTGGTATATCACAAGTTATACCTCCCATATGTGGGGGTTATCCTTTCAAATTGTTGATTCTAACTTGGGTAAGAGATTAGTCTACCTTGGTAGCCTAGAACCAATGCAATGCTTTATAGTTTTATATTTACCTTGTGGAGAAAAGTGTGACTTTATCACATTGACAACAAGGTCCCAATTTGAAACTCTAAGGGTTATTTTGGACCGAGCAAAACATAAAGGAAAGGAAAAAAATAGGAAAGTAACTTTCTTTCCTATGTTTGGTTTGCACAAAATTATATAAAAGAAAATAATAAGAAAAATATGATAAAAATGACTCGATTGGTACAACATAACTTTCCTTCCAAAAACCTACAAAAAAATTTGGAAGAAATATTAGGATACCAATCTCGATACCAAGCGCACTTCTTAGACCCTAGATTTCCTTCTCCTCTCCCCCCGCCCCGCCCCGCCCCGCCCCTCTATATCTAAGCTAGTTTTTATATCAAGAACACCTCCAATTGTTGAGAATGGCTTTGAACGAATCAAGCTCACTTTGTCATGCAAATCGCCTCAAATCAACTCAAAATTTATCTCTTCCTACTCTGGTTCAACTGATTGAGATTGTCATAACCCTTTATGTCAGCCCTATATTATTTACTCCTTGAATTGCTTCTGGGTTTGTTTTAGAATCGGCATAGCTTCGACAAAATTTTATTTTGCATGTAAATTTCATTGGCTGATTCAATGATTTAAGTCCTATTTTTATTACTTTCCACTTTGAAGATAGAATGTTAGAGAGAAAGATTATGTGGATGATTCAACGAGGAGCGCAGTATGGAAAGAGTAATTAATAGTCGATCATCTTGCTCAATCGACCAATGACATCGATGACATGACCACTATAGGGTCTCACAATTGATTCCACCACTAGTTATTGAATGAATTGAATTCTAATTTTTTGGTAACTGAATTTTGCTACAAAAATTGGTATGTATTTCGCAGAACTCTTTCTTGAGTCTCTGCTATTTTGATATTTTCTTTTTTTAACTTTTGCATGATCTTGTTGCCGTATTTTCTTTCCCAACTCCAAATAAGAGAAAAAAATTATTTTCTATCTACTTTTTTTTCCTCCTCATTTTCGTTCTATTCTAACTTTCTTTTCCTTAAATTTTCTTAAGTCCAAATAGGGCCTAAGTTACTAGGTTATTCTTTCAAATAATGAGCACATGTTTGTTTTGTTTTCATTTCTATTGATTTTTTTTTCATTTGTTTGCATGGCTACTTTGCAAGTATCCAAGTAGTCTTGTCATTAGCTTCAGTACTTAAGTTTGTGGTTGATGAGTGAAAGTTCATGACAAGTGTCACTTCCACTTATCTAGGAGCATTCTTAGTTGACAGTATACTTAATGTCCAAATTCTTGAATTTGGCTACATTAAGCACTTAAAATAACTAAAGATTATCTTGCTAATATTTGCAAGCAATAAAATTTATTTTGTTGATGTTTTCTTCCATTTTAGCAGCATTCTTAATGTATTAGGCATCAATTTGTCATTATCATCTGTTGACCTTATATTACCAATAGGTATTTATGGTTTTGTCTTTTATTCATAATAGCTAACATTGGTATGATGTCGAGAAGGCCAAAACCAATAAACCTGTAACTTTGATCTCTAGTCTAAGATATGTGTAATCACCATATTTACTACCGTCTTTCTAGCTTTAAATTTCAAATTTTGGCAATGAGGCATGCATCACGATTTTTTCTTTCTTCTTTATTATACAAATCCCGACTTGTCATACACATCTCAGTCATGACAATTGATTCGCTTTGGTTTCATGCATTCTAATTTTCCTTTTGTTCTATACAACTCCAAGGTGTTTTGGATAGAAAATTAGATGAAGCAAAGAGAACCAAAGACTAATTTTGAGGTGTAATGATATATGCATTCTGATGGTGCTTTTTGCACTTTCTTGGTGAACGATAAATGATTTGCTCTGGTTTTTCTTCTCTTCCATTCTCTTTTGTAGCATTCCTGGATTTGAGTGAAAAAAGAAGTGTGCATACATTCTTTCTTGAACTTATAGTCTTTTGACATTTTTTTATTTAAGTGGTCCTCAAATTATTCGATGCTTTCTTGAGTATGAGATGCTAAAAAGTACTATATCTCATTCTTTAAAATAAAGGAAAAAACTTAATGCCAAGTGTATGAGTCTTGATTTATGCTAAATTGGAAATAAAGAGTACTTAGTATGCTCTAAATGAACTTCTCAACTTATCATTTTTCAAAATTGATAATGAGCCTCCAATGTATTCTTTTAGACAAATATTAGTGGTTATGACTAAAATTATTACTTTCTAGGTGAACAAGGAAAAAGTTAAATGATTATGCAAAAGCTGAAGGATTTGTATATTAAATTTATAATGGGCATTGAGTCAGTGAGATGTGATATTTATTTATGTGTCTATGTTTACAATATTTTGTCATTTATTACTTTTCCTTTATATGGCCCCTTGGGAGTTGAAGGTAGTTCATTTTTATTGTGATCCCAATGTGGTTTTCTTTGGCATTTTGACTTGTCAAATGCCACACAATTTATATAGTTTGATTAGAAGACTAACTTAAAAGGATATAATGGATGATAATTTAGAGTCTGGACTATTTGCAATGGTCACTCAAGCGATAAAGGTTACACAACTTCCTTTTGCTTGGCTGTAGCAAGCCTATGGTCCAACTCTATTTGTTGCCTGCTTCAATATGTCCTTGATCAAAAATTGATCTTAGACTTCTATATGTTGATTTCAAAGTAACATTGGTTGTGTTGAAGATTGGGTGTATATTGCTATGCTGTTATAGTTTATGTATTGATTTTTGGATTCAAAATTTTTGAATAAGCCTCGTTAATTCATGTGTGTGAACTTCTAGCCTTTGTGTGCATGTGTATTATGTTGGAAAATGATTAACCATATGCAAAAAAGAGGAGACTTTTTAATTTTTCCCCCTATGTAATTGAGATCTTTTTGAATTATCAGTTGCGCTAACAATTCATGGCTTCCTGCGAAAAGTATACATTGATAAGAAAATGCATCAAGAATTTCTACTAATCAAGGTGAAAAGGCATCAACAACTTACATTATATTACTAGCAAAAAGCATCGGGTTATCTTGGCACCAAAAATCTTAATGCTTTTTAAACTTCAGCTGAAAATATCTTGATGCTTTTATTGGTTGAAAGTTGGTAAAACACGCATCAAGAGGACCCATGTTTTTGGAGTAGTGTCCCATCCTCTACCTCTTCTGCTTCTCTCTCATCCTTGTAGCAAATAACAACCCAAGAACTAAAGCCCCCATTGGAATAGTAGTTTAGCTACTCATTAGAGGAAATGTAGGGATTAAGGCTCAAAAAGGGTGGGAGTCATCATAATATTCACCATTAAATTTGACATCTCTGTTAGTACCTTCCCTAAAAGGCTAGGTAGGGTTGAACTCCAAGCCTAGGGTTGGATGAGGCTAGAAGGTATGAGCCATATCCTTAACACCCCCTACTTGTGCCTGCCACTACAAATGTCCTTGTTGTGTCCCCCACCATAGTTTGTCTCGATCGCAATGGGTTCAAAAGCGAGGACATGGACAAGAGGGTAAGTAGGGATGTAGGAGGAGGAGGTGAAACATTGGTCAAACCTCTAAAAGCAAAAGTCGGCTTGTAGTAGATGCAGGGGCAATTAAGACCAACAGACCCATCTTCAGCTTTTTCTTTCGCAAAATAATAGGGCACCTCCCCGTATGCTCCACAATAGTATTAAATATTTCTCCATTAGGAAAGAGAGCAGGAAGAAATATACGCCACATGACTAAAGTGTACCGGGCCCATGCAAGAATAGTCTCCATTAGTGCTCGCCCTAAGGTGCTAGTACACCTCTCATATCTAGCAAAGCCAAAGAGGTGAACATTATTGAGGATGACAAACCAGAAAAGCCACTCAAATGTTAGTTGCTGCTTAGCTTTTGGGAACAAGTCTAGAAGACTATCTCACTCCCTGCTATTAGTCAACATACTCCTATAAGGCATAGGACGAATGGGGAGAGCTCTATGGAGAGTCTAGCTAGATCTCCTATCATAAAAGTTTTTATCCATGGAAGTGGACAAAAGGTTAAGAAACTAAGGTTGTAAAAAGTTTAAAAAACTCTGAGAGAAACTAACTAAGCTTTGAAAGTTTTGACGGTTTAACTGAAGGAAACCATCCCCAAAGGATCAATTTGTAGTAAAAATTAAAACGGGAAGCAATAGGGAATTGGGAGGGGAAATTCCCACCAAATGCTTGCCTAATCAAGAACTTTTTGAAAATTGTACCCAACCATCATTATTGACAGGAAGCAAAGAAAAGGTGAATAGACACTATAAAGAAGCAGGCTCAAGTCACCTCTTGTGGATGCCTTAATTTCTCAAGCAAGGAAACTGAAAAGTCAATATTTGAATTCCTAAATTTTGGATAAAAGCATAATTGGGAGATTTTCCAAAACCTAAGTAAAAATCTTTTGGGAAACAAATTGATTGCCCCTTTAGGAAAGATCCCAAATCCAAAAAAGAGGAAATAAAACCAACATCAAGAAGTCTTATAAATTCTAGAAAAAGCTCAATATCAAGGTACGAACTCCTAAAGAGAAAAACATGCTAACTTTACCTAAAAGATTGAGGAATGTATGATCAAAGATCCAACATAGCTTAAAGGGCAAAATGATTTAGGTTGGATAACTTACCTTTGGACCTTGGGCCAAAGCACAAGAGAGATCCCAAAGAATGTAAGTAAACCTGATCAATTAAGCCTCCAGCATTGAGCATTGAGCCTCAGTCCAAGTAATAATCTTAATGTAAACATAATCTAATGGCCTTGGGAAGAATTGGGTTGCCTTGTCATGAGCAGTGAGTGTAGGAGATTAGGAATGATCCCCCAAGTCCTAAATAAGGTAAAGGTCTTGGCAAATTCTATCTTATAGGAGGTATAACCATAATATGATTCCCTTAGAAAACCACTTATAAGTCCCTATATAAATAAGTCATAAAGGGACTATAAGAGTAAACTGCAAAAGCTAATTCATCCTTCATTTTCCTTTCTACACAAATTCATTCACTAAATTAAGTGTCAAAGGCTCCTAAAGAGGAGCATCACCCACCGCATCTTTCAAGAGTTAATCTTGCTAGTTTCTCAGGCGGTTATGCAAGCTTCTCGAAATCTAAACAACTCATATTCTTTCTAGTGTTGAAATAGTAGTCTAATGTATTGAAGTGTTATAATATCACTTCAATTCCTATATTCATCTAATAGTAATGTGTAAAAGATAGTGAGGGAAATAAATGTATGTTAACGACTCTTAACGTGATAAAGAAGATTACGATGTGATATATTGCCTTATTCACCTCCTATTAGCTTACATTTCATTCACCTTCAAATTGATGACAAAAATTATGGCACGATATTTTACCCTCTTGACCCTTTGTTAACTTACATTTCATTTGCCTTTAAATGAATGGTGAAAATAATTGTGTAGTATCTTGTCTTTTGCCCTTTATTAGCCTACATATCATTCACGTTAAAAGGATGATGAATCATTTTTTTTTGGGAATATTAATAAATTTGTTGCATTTACAACTTTCCTTAATCAACTTTTTTATTTTAAGGTTAGATGTCCATCCATTTGCATCTATACGAAATGGACCTAATGGACTATTAACATACGAGGGGACATAGACAATGCTAAGCTCAATAGAGTTCTAACATGTAAGGGAACCAAAATGGAACTCATTTAAGAGTTTGTTTGTAAGGGGACTAAGGTACAGAAGTAAGCATAAATAACGTTAAGGAGGAGCAGGAGTACTGGAGAGCAAGTAAGAGGAAAAATAGTATATAGAAGTAAACAACCTATACACCTCTTATCCCTATTTTTATTTATAAAAACATATACGATAACAAGGCTAAGATTATAACATGATCGATGTACTCTCTCTTTATACTCCAATTAGGGGAAAAAAGCATTGAGGAGTAAAGAGCATTATCAACTACTTTTGCTCATCATTAGACTTCTTACTTCCCAGTCTTTGTCAATCTTTCTTAAGTTTTACAAATCATTACCAATCCGTCCCAACTCTTACCAATGTTTCTCTTTTTCCAACTCCTGTTTACGAATGAAAAGAATAGCCTTAATAATTCTCTCTTTAAAACACATGATAAAAATTATTGGTAACATTGCCCATGCGATGCATGAGAAATGTATGATTTTTTAATTGTTGTAATTATTGTGAGTTTTTAATTGAATATAATCTCTTTTTTTTTGGAAAGAAAAAATCTAAACTTAATATGTCCTAACTTATGGCACATAATATTATTTTTAGTTTCCTTTTATGCAAGGGAAATGAGTAATTCATTAATCATTCATAATACTCTATACGACACTTACAATGCATATTCGACTAAAACAAATATAATATTTGATATCAAAATCATATCTTAACCTCAAAGATAGTAATGAAATACGTTGATCGCATACCTTCCCACTTTCACTGACTCACTGTTTCTTGATACAGTCTGGAGAAGATATCCACAGATCTGTTATGATTTCTTGACTGATTTTAATATGTTGATAAAGCATAACACTCTTGGGTGAGATACTCTTCCAACACCAAAGACTATATTTGAAAGATCGAAATCTATGAAAGAGCTGCTTCAACATGTATGGTTGATAAATTTCTTCCAAATTCATCAAAGTCACACAAAAAAATAAAACTAGCCATATAATAAACTCTCACAATTGGTGAGACATATACAACTCTCCTAAAAGGAGAATTTGGTTAATCTATCAATTGGAGAGAGTACAACTAACACTGCAAATAATACTACTATTAAAACAAAGAAAAGTTGGAGATGGCTGAAGAACCAACCATCCCCTTCTTCACCTTCAATTCGTTAAGAAAACTGCTACTTCTTGATGGTGGCAATGGTGGAGAGAAGGGTTGGAAGTAGGAGAAGAAGAAAACCGCAGGGTGGGTTACTTTGTTAGTTTAATTTTTTTTTTGAAATGACATTAATTATGACATTAATGTGAGAAACTAACTTGGTTCTTTAAAAAGCAAAAAGCAAAACTATTAATTATTTTTCAAAAGAATATGAAAATGACATGTGTCAAAAATTTAAAAGATTTGTTTTGTTAACATATCAATATATGTGTGTGTAGGGAATATATCCACTAAGAACTAGCGTTAACAATAAGAAATGAGAACTCTAAATCTGATCCATTGATTCTCGTCACAACATTCCCCCACTCCACTTCCCTCCCTCTCCCTCATCTCCATGAATTTGTTACTGGCTACTCTCGCCTGAAAATAAGCTGCCACCATGAGGCACGACGGTGGCCTGAGAACCGTAGCTGGTGTTCATCTGCCACCGTGGAACTCCCTGGTGGCAATCACTAGTCACTTTTAGCCACTCAATACACTTTCAATCAGAACAATCGACTTTAATGAAGTTTCCACCCTAAGCCAAAGCAAGTAAATTGGGGTTGCAGGAGCTCAGAATGCAGGGAAGCTTTGATGTTCCAATGCATGTGTGAGGTCACCAGTAGACATGCAAGGTCCGTTATGTGTTCACGGGCCGCCAAAATTTAACTAGGCCAGTTCTGGCCGAAAGGCGGTAAACGCCGACTAGATTTTGATGTCCCCAGAAAGTCTAGTGGCTGCTGACGTTGTCTCAAGAACAATGCCTTTGTCCAGGTTGTCGATCATTGCAGGTTAGCGGAATTGACGTTCAGATGACTGAAGTTGGGTTGAGGGAGCGAGAACGCGAGAACACGAGAGATGATGTGGCAGTATTATAGACATTGGATGAGAGACTTATTTTTAAAAGTTAGCTTTCAATGGTTATATTCCATCTGTCTGTGTATATTAACCAAAGACAGAGCTGCAATTAAGATTGACCAACTTACCCTTGTGCCGCTCTACAAGCCTGCTCATATAGCACATAGGGATGACAATGGGGCGGGTTGGGGACGGGAGGCATATTCCCCGTCCCTGTCCCCGCTAGGATCCCCGCTTCCCGTCTCTGCCCCGTTGCCTGTTGTGGGGAAAAAATCCCTCCCTGTCCCCATCCCCAATGGGGATTTAATCCCCGATGGGGCCCCAACAAAGATTTTTTTCTCGCTATTTTTTCCCTCCTTTGTAAATTTATCATCCCTAGACCCTACTCCCTAACCCAGAAAAGAATGATAGAAAAAAATGACCAAAACATCACAGATACTCAGATTAATGAATTAAACAAGTGTTTGCTATATATATTTATATCTATGGGTTTCTGGAAAAAAATGACCAAGGCATTAGGCATTTCAACAACAAGAGAGAGTACTGAGGGCTTCATTAACAATTTCTATTCTCAACTCAAGAAGCAGAAGTACTAATTAATGAATTAAACAAGTAAACGACTGACAATTTTGTGAGGGAAAGCAAATGGTTGCCGGCAACAAGTTCTATTCTCAACACCTAACTATCTACATTAGTAAGTTAAGTACCAAAAAAAAAAAAACTTACCGGCGAGGGAAAGCAAACGGCTGCTGGCGACGCCTAGGGTTGATCAAAACAGGAATTTCGTTTAACCGGAAAATTGGTTCGTAAAAATGGTGAACCGAAACTTTTGGTTAACCGAAAATTGGTTAACCAAATTTTTTGATTCGGCAAAAATGTGAACCGTAACCGAACCAAAAAACTCGGTTAACTGAATTTTCGGTTCGGTTAACCAGATTTTCGTTTCGGTTACCGATTAACCATTAATTTAAATTGTTAATTTTTAATTTTCACTCCTTTTTTTTAATTAATTTAACTATTTAAGACACCAAATATTAATTTACATATTATTGTATGTTTAGTCTTATTTTTAATAGTTATGAAATCTACACTTGACAAATATAAAATTTAGTTTTTTTAAATAAAATTGTAAGTTTTGGTTTTGGTTAACCGTGCGGTTAACCGAATCTTAAATAGCCGAACCGAAATTGAAACCAAAACCACAAAATTTTTCGGTTTGGTTAACCAAACCGATTTTTTTTGGAAAAATCAAACCCATTAACCGGTTTTTAGTTCGTTTTTTCGGTTTTCCGGTTCGGTTTTTCGGTTTCGGTTTTTTTTGCTCACCCCTAGTGACTCCTAACCACTTGGAAATGGCTACGGCTCTCGAAACCAAAACCATGGCAGTTCATAAGGGAGTCGAGCAGATCTAATACCGGCGAAGAAAAGCCAAAAAACAAAAAAAAAGAGGAAGTTAATGGAGGTCATTACAGGCGATGATGTCTACAGTGGCAGCAACAACGGATGGTGATGGTTGATTGGAGATTGGAGAAGTGGAGATCGGTGACCGCCTGACCGGAGAAGGCTGAAGGTGAGAATCAGGGGAGGGAGCAACCGGCAGATCGGCACGCACGACTGCACTAGCAAGAAGCCAAGAAGAAGAAGAAGGTGAGAAATTGAGAACTGAGATTCTGAGAGGAAAAACTGGCAAAAGCCCAAATGCCAACACTAGCTGACATAATATGCTCGTACACCTAGGGTTTTCGCAAATGAAATTACAAATATAACCTCACTTATTTCATTTAAAAAAAATTGAAAATGAGATTATTTTTGTAATTTTAGTTAAAAGTTAGGAAGGGGTGTGAGATTTTCCCCGATCGGGGTATCGGAAATGAGAATAAAAATGGGGATAAATCCCTGACGGGGAAACAGGGACGGGGACAGGGTGGACTAAGTCCCTTTCCCTGTCCCCTTCCCACGCAGGGATTTCGGAACAGGTCCTGACGGAAACGGATATTCCCTAACTTTTGGCTACCCTTAAGTTAGTACGTGAACCCAAAGCGAATTGGTGAGTGGGACGCCGAGGGATTGTTCAGCGATTTTATTTTTTTGATCCAACTTGTTCGGCAATTTGAACCCGCGAAAGGCCCCCGCAAACACAGGCACACACGGAGAGCGAGAGAGACAGAAAGAGCCTCCCTACTCCCTAGTCCTCAAACAACAGACGGCCTCCTTCCCAAGCGTGGCTACGGCATAGAGACTAGAGAGAGGAAGAGATGGTTACAAAATCAGAGACGGCGTCTTCAACTTGCTCGCCTTCGACCCAAAAGAGGAAGCATGAAAAGCCTAATTTCAAAGACCCCAATGGGGTGCGTTCTGACGGCCGCGGCTTTCACCAGTGCAGGCCTGCCTGTATGTTTTTCTTGGGTTCAAATTTCAAACAACTAATAGTTTTTGGGTATCCTAAAATTTTGAATGTTCTTAGTATATTTGGTCTCTGTTGTTCGCCAACGGATACTTTTGATGTTTTTGGTGTCATAATTTTCCCAATAGTCAGAGTTCTTAGGTAATTGAGTTCTTTTGGCTTGATCAACATAGTATGCAGTTCTGTCACATTCGGGGTGTCCTATTGTCTTCACGTTTGGAGTCAGTAATTATTGAGTACTTTGTGAGATTTAAATATTGCTGTTTACTATGTTCATTGTTTCTGTGTTTTAGGTCTTGTTGGTCGAACCTGTATAATTTTTTTGGTCTTGGATCTTCATCTTACTGGAGTCGAGCTATTGTTGGCCCAATAAGAGATATAGCTCTCCCATTACAGATTTTCTCCATTCACAAGACTCGAACCTGGGACCTTGTTTAAAGGAAACAAGTGCCAAGCCAATTGAACGAACTTGTGTTAGTGGGTCTAACGTATATATTGACACAAGGGGAATATAAGAGAAGAATGAGAAATATGTGGTTTTTAAAGTTGTATACTTTTGTATGTGCAGTAGTGGGAAATTAATTGTTGCATCTTGATGATTAAATCTGTGGCATGTTGATGATTAAATCTGTTGGAGGTGACAAAGGATGCCTCCTCTCCCCAACGATGCCACAAGAATAACAATGTGAGAGCTTAATGAAGTTTGTTTACCATATTACTTGGTTGGTGATTACAAATTGGAAGTACTACATTACCTTACCCCTAGAATACCTCACAACAGGCTGGGAACTTTTCAAAGAAGCTGAGTCATGGTATTGTGTGGTGTAATATTTTTTGCTGATCTTGTTGTTAGATGGCATCAGTTTGTCAACTTCAGCAGCTGAATTGCCTTATTGTTCTCAATCAAATCTTTTAACAGTGTTTCTAGAAATGTCTTGGTGCAGAGATAGCCTTACAGTATGTTTTCCAACTATTGTGTGTGGAAAGACCTCCTGTTCTAGTTGCATGAAAATTTCAGTTGGTGGAAGTTTGGGTTAAATTACTTGGTCATCTGTTACTGCTGCTTGCTTGAAGCTCAACTCTTTGTGTAATGGGTGGTTATTCTAATATGACGAACAAACCAATGATGAAATAGAATTTACATGAGTTATTTTACTTGGAGGGTGTTCTATGTCGGTGTGGAAGTTCACTTGGGTTGGAGCTCAATTGAGCTCCATTTTCGATCTAATTACCTTTAACCACTTATGTGGTGGTACCTTTGCTAGGTACCTTGATCTCTTTCAACTTAAAACTGGAGAAGCTCTATATACGTCTTTGATTGTTTTTCCCACCCTTCTCTGCCTTGTTCATTGTGTAATGTAAAAAATTAATCTCTTTCCACATTTCCCTCCATAGTTGTCATATTCTTATTTCCTTCCCCTTTTTGACCTCTTAATCTTAACTTGGTCTCTTAGTCTCTTCTATGACCTATCATCTATTATGTTCTTTTATTTCGATAATAAGATGACCAACGATCATCTTCAGCAATAGGTGCGTTTTGGGGAGGTGACCATCTACATAAAACCTCACTAATGAGTCCAAATTAACAGAGAGAACTGGTGGAGTCTGCAATTGATCCATTTTGAATAGTTGGTGAGTAGCGAAGGGGAAGTGCAAGATATTACTGGTCAAGTTAATAGCTAAAGTGCACTTCCTAAGGCATATTTCTAATATATAATACTAAAACTAGTCTATAGTGATTAATTCAAACATAAAATAGATACTAATAAACTAGAAATAATATAACTTATGATCAGTTTTAAATTGTAAGCTTTTGTGCTAGACCAATATAGCTTGTGATGAGCTTTAGAATTTATCTCCTAGTTAGCTTACTTGATGTTAAGATAAAGATCTTTCTTAACTCTTGATCCAGTGCATCTCACCAGGCTCCCTCATAGTGTGGGACATTAAGAAATGTAAGTTGCACCTGATATTACCCCTAAAAGAAATTGCGATCGTTGATAAGGAAATTGTTCACTGTCTATTGTCTCACAATAAACAAGTGGAGAAAGTTTAATTGAAATGTTTGATTGATCTATCCAAACCTGAAACATATGTATGACAGGCTTATTAAAGCTTTTCTTTACTTGCAGATTTAAGGATTGGTGCTGTCAATTCAGCTGCTGGTTCTGCTTATGCAGAATTTGGTGATAGCAAGGTGATTGTGTCTGTGTGAGTAATAATCTCTATTTGCTGCCGGGCCTCTTTATCTTTCTGAAGCTTGAACTTTCTTGAAACGACTTCAAATGAGAGTCCCGTAGTATTAGTTACGTGTTGGGGTCAAATTACTCTCAGTTATCCATTGTTTTTTCGAGTCTTATGGATGTTTGCTGCCTCAGGAATTGCACCCAATTCTTATCTATAATTGTATAACATACTTCCAAAACTTGGATCAGTGATTATCTGTGCTATCCAACTTCATTGTCCAGTTAATGCATTCCATCTTACTGACTATGGAATCTCATGGACCTGTGCCTGCACTGGCTCGCATCAGGTCAATTGTTTTACCAGAAAATAGATGCTCGGGTTACATGCTAGGTCTTAGGCTTTTTTGGCCCAGAGTGAAAGAGGACAAGCCAGGTGCCCAGATGACCGGCTCACTCCCCAATAAGTCCAGTTTGCTGCAATATTTATGTTCACGCTTGTATAAGTATAATGCAGGCTTATGAACTAAACTTCTCTTACATTGTGGTCATGGTGGGACTTGACGTTGAATGTATGCAAGATTTGTGAAGAACTAAAGGATGTAACTCTAATAGTATAGGTGGTGGACCTCACTTGGTGGAAATTGGATTCATTTATTCACAATACATAATTGCTTATAGAACTCCTATCAAGATAAAAAAAACATAATTGCTTATAGCTTAAGAGTCCATGCCCAGTCTCTATAATTAGCTTTGGTTGTTGAGTCAAAGATGTTGGTGATATAAATAAGAACATTTAATCTATTCCAGTGAACTTATTAGTTATTACACAGGCATATTATTGCCTATTGGAAATTTGAAATCCTCAAGAATAGGATGATGCCTTATTCTATGGCATTGGCATGAAGGTTTTTGGAAATGTGCTTTCTAAGGAGATCAAGGTGGTAGGCCTTGCTAGTTATAATTTTTTTTTGGGTGTATAATATCCTTCTTTTTGGGGGGGGGGGGTTGTGATGCTAAGTTTGGTTTGTCAAATGAGCCTTTTATGTATGGGATTGCATTATTCTTTATGGTCATGTGAATGATTTGGATTTTTAGGTTTGGCCTCCAATATTTTGTGGAATGAGTTATATCCGTTGTGATTCAACATCTCGGAAAAGTTGGTGCATTTGGTTAGGATGCCACTGATTAAAGTTTAAACCATAGGCTGGTTTAAATGAGGTGTTGGTTTGTCTTTTAAGAGCCCAGTGCTGCAGAATGGCTGTTGGTGTTCTGAATTGTATAGCTCACGATTTTTTGTCTTAATCTCTTGAAATTGTTTGTTAAAAAATGGGTTTGATGAAAGGGGATGTTAATGCTAATTTATCATATATTTTTGCAATAAGCTTGAAAGATTGGATCTGCTGTCTATTTAATGGCGATAGGAGATTTTCAAGTGGTATGATAAAGGTTGGTGACCATGTCAGTTAGAGCCCTTGCAGCCTTGCAGATTCCAGGGCATGGAGATGTCAACTATGGAACAGGCAAAGGAAGGCTTAGTAATTGATGCCTGGAAGTTGTTGACTACAGAGGGATAAAACCAAATGGTCCTGACGAATCCATGGGAAAAAGGGGATAATCCTTATTGCTTTTGAGAACTATGTATTTCAATCCGTGTGAATCTGTGTTTGCTTGTTTTCTACCTTTTCTAGCAGGTTGTGATGCTTGAGACGTATTGACCCCCTCAATAATTTAAAATTGTTCTATGGACCGGGAGGGAGATCTCCAACGTGTAGCTTGACTGTCTGAGGGCAAATCTTTTTTTGTGGGGGGGGGGGATCTAAAAGATAGAACCTGAGGATGTGTATTTGTTTTCCTCCAGGGATATTGAACTTGATGATATTCTTCGCACATAATGAGGATATATTATGTTGCTAACAAAGTACTGTTAATTAAGCTCTTTTGTTCTGGGGCATTACTTCGCTAGTGGAAGGTGGATATAGCCACCCTCTCTGGATGGTAAATGCTTAAGTGTGCTCTTTATTCTGTGATACACTGAGTGGCTTTCTTGAATAGTGTATATACATGTTTGTATTCTCTCATAATTCTAGCTTTATTTTTTACTTTGTAGACATGTCTTATTTTCTTCAAGAGTTTGATCCTACGTCTTGCATGTTTACATTGTTTTCTAAATGATTAACGTAACATGTATTGCAATCTTGGTTTTAAAAAGCCCGCTTGAGGCACGCCGAGGCACGGCTACCGGGTTAGCGCCTCGAAGTGGATGAGGTGCGCCTCAAAGATGCGAGACTATATCTTTCCCCTTTTTCTTATTTTTCTTAGCCTTGCCTTTACCGTTTTCCTTCTTTTCCTCCCTTGGGAGCTAAAAGGTGAGCTAAACTTGTACTGTAAGTACGTACATTGGGGAGCTGTGATGATCAGATAACATACCTTAAGGTTATTTGTGGTGTTAGTAGTCATATTGATGTCTAATCACATTTTTAATGCATTTATCTAACTTATTTATGCAAAACATGCTTTGTGAAACATGAAAACTTTAAAAAAAATTTGCATAGAAGTGCGCCTCGCATCCATGATGCGTGCGCCTTCGCCTTGTGCCTTGTGCCTCACGCTTTGGGACCCTATGCGCCTCAGTGCGCCTCGCGCTTTTTAAAACTAAGATTGCAATAAATTTTTAGGTAGAGTGAAAACATCTAATCAAGAGTCACTCAACTTTAGATGATAGTGGACTTAGACATGGCCAGTGGGATAGTGATGGCCAGTTTCGTTTTGCTTATGTTCTATTGTTCTGGTTTGGGCCAGGAATACCTTGGACTTGCCTGGCTCAGCCCTAGGATTGGGTTGGTCTTGTCCTGTTGGTTTCTGCTGGTGCAACTCTAATAGTGGTAAGTGGGGAAAAACAGAAAATGGGTTTGAATTGATGGTCTGGGCAATGCTGTTTCACTAGCATGTGAGGAGGCCAACAGGCCATGACTAATGTGTCATACTGTAGTAGGTTTGCTGATTCTTTTCCAACTGAACCTTAACTGAAATATCATCTTTGGTCATAGAGGCATTGGCTGGATATCTCTGCGCCCCCCCCCCCCCACCAACTTTCCGCTGTAGGTGGGGCTTCTAAGAGGAGGTTGGGTTGGAGGTTTGTAGTTTGGTGTCATTTCATGAGAAGTTCCATAATTGATGTGGATTACAAACATCCATTATTTAGGAGTCTCACAGTCTTGGCGACGTTGGGTCCAAAGTCTGGTGGTGCTATGGTGTCATTTTATGTGAACTTAATTGGCAATAATGTAAATCTCAAACTTTCACTATTTAGGAGGACCTGGATTTATTGCTTAATTTGATGGCATGCTATTGATTTGTCAGACTGGTCACTTATCTAAGGTGTGCAATGTGAAATTGGATGTGAGCTGCTTAAATGGGCACAATTGCTATACCTAGAAATTTATCTGAAGAGAAGTGTTGTTTTGTCAGCCTGCGCGCCTTTGCTTACATCAGTGGGTATCCCGTATCTAAGGCTTCTTTCAGCCTGGGCTAAGGCCTTTGTTTGCATGAGTGGTTACTGCATATCCTTGACATTAGGGTCTTTAACCTTATGTCTTTTTGTGTTTACAAATTTTTGACTGTGAGGTTCATTGTCACTACTCTTTAGATTTGGACCAAGAGAAAGCAAGAAGGCAATGATGTACAGTGATGTTGGCCGGCTGAATTGCAGTGTTAGCTATACTACTTTTGCTACCCCAGTTCGGGGACAGGTAAAAGGATCTATGGTTGGAAATTAAATGAATATTCTATACTGCACTGTTTTATCTTTCCCACTTGAACCTCCTTTTACCTTATTTTAGGTTGTTGGGAGGTCTGCTGTTTTTTTTTTTAAATTTTTATATACAAATTGGTTTCTATGTGTATAGGTAGGCTAGGTCTTACTGCGAGTTTCTCATTAGTTCCTCCCTCACAGTCATTTTATTCTATGGGAATTAGAATCATGAACTCGGTTCCTGGTTTTCCTCTTGTTATATTCTGTTCTTGTTTGAATGCATGGTAGCCTCTGGCATGATAACGGCATGCTTGGCACGATTGGCACAGAGATAGTTTTCCTGATAAAGTTGTAAATAGTCAGAAGTAGCTTCACCCTACTGAAATTAAGGGTTTAGTTTGTAGGGTGTTAGATTGATGAAACTAACGAGAAAGATTTGTGATCATTTAATTTCTTACTTTTTAGAACTTTGTGCAACAAAGATCAGGCACACAACTTTGGAGACTGTGGAATATAAAAACTTATAGAAGTGTGATTATGAGGCTAACAATGAGTTAAGCCACTTGAATCTGGCGCAGTATGGTGTTTGTCCAAGCTGCTTCATAGATAGGAATTCTTGTACAGCACAGCATAGTGAGAAGAGGCTTTTTAAACCATTGTCACTTTTCTCAAAATCTGTTCAGTCTTCTTCTAAGTTGTAGTTTTTGATGTAGCATCGAATATACCTAACCTTCCTAGAAGTCATATCCATCCGAGCCTTGTTGCACTCAGCAGTTCTTGTTTTGTTTCATTAGGGTTCAGAGCATGGAGAATTTTCCTTGGTGCTTCATAAAGCTTTGGAGGGTGCAATAATATTGGAATCATTCCCGAAAACAACAGTCGATGTGTTTGCTTTAGTTCTCGAATCTGGTGGAAGTAAGTTTGCTGCAATTTGACTAGTTGATTGTCACTTTTTTGGCTATACCTTGAACAAACACCTTGGGTTCTGTATGGCTGGGAGGCAGAATGAAACTGAAATTAATTTCTAGGTGCAAATCTTTCCATTACGTAATTTTTCCACCCTTCTGTTGCTGAAACTGATATTTAGTTTGTCCTGCTTGGCAGTCTGTAAAATTTATTGTTCCTTTGGACGAATAAATTGTTCTCTGCATCACCAATTTTTTTTCCCCTGAGTGGGTTTTTTTTGTTGGGGGGGGGGGGGGGTTGGTTTTTTGGGAAGTTGGAAGGGGGTGGGCATATCCTCATATCTTGAGTTATTTGCTTTGTAGGAAGGCATTATCTTGGGGTATATGCTGCGCCTTTTTTTTCTTCTCTGCCTTCTCCAATTTTATGTTCTTGGGGATGAGAAAAGGATCCATGTGTAATACTAGCTTTCCAGAAGTTGTGGTCACATGCTAGTATGTTAGGTATTCAAAAATATTGTTAGATAAAGCAGGCCAGGAAGATGGTTATAAATGTACAATATATGTTTACATGTTTCCTGTCCTTTCTTTCACTGCGTCCAAGTATTCATGTTTTTATGCGACAGGTGATCTTCCTGTTATTATATCATGTGCGAGTCTCGCTCTTGCTGATGCAGGGATCATGATGTATGATCTGGTTACAGCAGTCTCTCTGGTATGCATCTGTGCCGATTGATCCTCTGTCTTTCTCTCATTGCCAGTAATAGTAACAAGTATATCCTATTATGTTAGCAATTGTTTGTGCTCACTATCTGCAACTTCTTTGATTTTCTGATACTCCATTTCAATCTAATTGCTCTAGCTGACTTTGCAAAGTATTAAGATCAGCAAATGAGCCAACAGGAATATATTTTGGTTAATATTAAAGGCATGGGCATTTAGATTGATTAATTTGGAACACATCAACATAGAAAGCAGGACAAGCAGTCAAGCACCTTGAAACAGGGTAATGTTCTGCATTTTTAAACAGAAAAAGACTTTCTCTGTAACTAATTTTCTATTGTTGCACCAAAATTTTCTGGATAAAGCCTGCACAAAGAATACAATGATGATAGCCCATTAAAAACCATTTGAGCCAAACATGAATCTTTTCCATTTCTTCAGTGAGACAGTCTACTTTATCATGCATTCCTTTTCTTCTACTCATGAAATTTCAGTTGAAAAAGAAATAAGTATTTAAAAGGGCAGTTCGGTGCACAAGCATTCCGCGTTTCCATAGGGTATGGGGAAGGGCCTACCCCAAGGGGTGTATTGTAGGCAGCCGATCCTGACTTTGTCAGTGACTGATTACAAGGCCCGTGACCTTTTGGTCACACAGGTATTTCTAGTAGTTAATAAAATGTCTGTTCAGCATGTGCCAAGGAAATGGAGGGTGATCTGTACGCGTTCCTTTGATGGGGTTGTGATGCATTCATGAAGACTTATTCTAGGAAGAAGTATAAGAATAATAATTAAGATATTTGATTATAATTATAGTTTATTATGGTTTCCTATTTCTATTAGGATTAGCATTATAGTGTCCATGTCTTATTAGGAGTATTACACTTTCCTATTTTTATTAGGAGTCGTATTAGTTCGTATTAGAAAGTTTATGCATCTATAAATAAGGGGTCTATCCGTCTATGTGCATTTGTTAATCATCAATCATACACTATTAAATATTGAATGAATATTGATTTGAGCACAGAGATGCCAATCCCTCTATTCCCTTTTTCTCTCTAATTTTCTCCCTTTCCCCCCTTTTTTGCCCGATCTCTATCAACTTGGTATCAGAGCAAGTTCTCAATTCCTAGCCAACCCACATCCCAAATTATGTTGCCAACTAAACCAAGTGTTCGAAACCATTAAAAAAATGTTGTTTCAAGCCTTCGAACCCTCGTTCCTACTTTACACATCCATCAGCCTCAACCCACTACACCCTGTTCGTTGGAATTGCTGCTGTGTTTGTGGTGCGCTGCCGCTGCTCACTGGTTGCTATGCTGGTGAGTGCTTCAAGAAGAAGCTGGCTGAATTCTTGGCTGCGGCCTTTTTTGAGGCCCGAATCAAAGGGACATCTATGGTATCTTGCTGAACAAGTTAGGCTAACTTTATTATTTGTTAAATCTCTTCTTTGATTTTAGAACTTTAGATTATTAGTAGGTTGTCAATTATTAGCTTGGAGCTAAAATTATTTTCTATTTTCAAAAAAAAAAAATTTGAGGATGATTGGGATAGCAGCATAATTTCCTTAATTGACTTGCATGCTATGAGTGCTTTGGAAGTACTTTATTCTTTGAGTTGCTTATGTGTTTTGTGTTGATTTATCGGTGTCCACAAAAAAAGGGACCTTTTCTTGCATGCTAGTCACAAGAGCCATGACATTAGAACAAAAAATTGATGGAATTGATGGTAGCATTGATAAACTTGACCAAAAATTGGAAGCTTTACAAAAGGGCACTAATGATGATATTTAGAATTGGCTAAAAAATGGAACGCTATGTGGGATGAACTTAGAGAGTCAATTCAAATGGGTAGTAAGGAAAATCAACAACGTATTCATGGGGTAGAGGATCAAGTGCAAGTTCTCCGAAGTCCCATCATGGGGTCCGATAACTCTTTAGGTGGTATTCATGGAAGTGTTACAAAATTGGAACAGAAACTAGAATCTCACTTGTCTCAATATGTGCTTAATATCGCTAATTCTAATAATGTCCAGACTATAGGACCCAAACTTGTTGACTCAGTTATTCATTTAAAAAACTCTACTTTTGGGAAATCTAATAGGACCCATGTTTTGGGTAGGGTGAAACCTGAAAACATTGGTCACATTCCTGATGGTTCTAGAGATGATGAGTACTATCATGATGAATCTGATGGGCCGCAACCTTACCACCGTATAGAAATGTACCAAGATGGACCTTATAGGCACCATTCACCTGGAAGAGACCAAGGCTATCCTAGGAACCAAATACATGACGACCCTTATGATGTGACGAGAAAAGTCAAGGTTGATGTCCCTGGCTTTGATGGTAGCCATGATCCCAATGTTCTTGTTGATTGTTTAGACTGCCTAGAGGATTGTTTTGAATTTTACGGAATGAATGACATCCATAGAGTTTGTTTTGCCAAAATGAAACTTATTGGCTGTGCTAAGAAATACTGACAAAGTGTTCAAAGGGAGATAGATCACCTAGGTGAGCCTCCCACAACTTTGTGGGATGAAGTGAAACAAAAATTGAAAGAAAAGTATTTGCCTTCATTCTATAAAAGACAAATGATGGATAATTGGTTGAACCTAAAACAGTTGAATACTAACGTGTCGGATTATTATGCCCAATTTGAAGAAATGAAACTCAGATACATTGTTAGAGAAGAACAATGGTTAACTATGACTAGGTTCATTAATGGACTTAGAGATGACCTTAAGGGAGAGGTGAGCCTACCCTATCCTGAGTCTTTAATGGAGGCTTACTAAAAGGTCGTAGAAATAGAAAAGTACAAAAAACCTTACTATTCTCGCAGGTGGGTTTCCCAAGCAGGGGAGCCTAAGCCCTCCAAATCTGTCACCTTTCACAAAACCTCTTACCCTAAAGGGCAATCACAGAATAGTCAATTTGTTAAGAGCAATGTCCAGCTTAGCCAACCATTGAGGTTAGCTAAGAGTAGTAGTTCCTTCACCTCATCCCCTCTCCTCTCTTCTCCATCATTATCTTCCATGGTGTGTCACAAGTGTCATGAGCAAAGGCATCCAACATCTCATTGTTCCAACCCTGCTCTTACTACAGGATTTGACACTCTTGAAGATGCTGACCGCATAGATGAGATTGTCTATCTTGTTGTTGGTGACACTACTATGGAGAGTGAGCATGAAGACGATGAGAGAGAGAGAGAGTCATCTTAGTGTCATGAGATGTTTTATTTATTCTACTGATTGTGACTCTTGGAAATGTATTGCTATCTTTTAGACTAAATTGCTCTGTAGGAGTAAATTTTTCTGTTTAGTCATTGTTAACAGTAGTTCTGTGAATGTGATTTCTATGTATGCTGTGAAACTTCTCAACCTTAAGAGGATACCATATTCCACCCTATTAGGGTTGTTTGGGTTGATAAGGTATATGTGACAATTTCTGAGAAGTGTGAAGTCCCCATCCAATTAGGTGCGTATTATGAAAAGATTTGGTGTAATGAATTACCTATGGATGTTGCCCACATTTTGTTAGGTCATCCCTGACTATATGACAAAAATACCACCAATTTTGGAAAGGATAATACGTATCTTTTCATTCATAATGGCAAGATGATTAAGTTAGCTCCTGCCCGACCTGCAGAACATAATAATCCCAAAGGAACTAACCCTAAATTGCCTCAGTCTAAGAAACAAGCTAAGAAGTTACATTTTTTTTAATCTGGATATGAATGTGAAATAGAAGGAAAATAGTCTAGCATGTTGCTAGAGTTACTAGCCAAAGCCCCACCTGTGTTTCCCTGTGCTACTACATGTGAGATGTCCCTTGATCTTAGTGAGCTTCTTGATGAATTTAAGGATCTATCTCCTGATGATCGACCTGCTGAACTACCTCCTTTAAGGGATATCCAACATGCTATAGACCTTGTCCCAGGATCGCCCTTACCTAACTTACCTCACTATAGAATGAATGCTGGTGAATGTGAAGAGCTTAATAGACAAATTGAGGGGCTTATGCAAAAGGGTTTCATTCAGCATAGTCTGGCCCTCTTGACCCGTAAGAAAGATGGCTATTGGAGAATGTGTATTGACAGTAGGGCCATGAATACAATTACTGTGAAATATAGGTTTCCTATACCTAGACTTGGTGACATGTTAGACCAAATGTTTGGATCTAAGTGGTTCTCTAAAATTGACCTTAGGGAAGGATACCATCAATTGAGGATTAGACCTGGGAATGAGTGAAAAATTGCCTTTAAGATTGCTAATGGACTGTTTGAGTGGTTAGTTATGCCCTTTGGATTAACCAACGCTCCTAGTACTTTTATGAGAGTCATGACTCATATTCTTCGCCCTTTCCATGGGAAGTTTTTGGTAGTGTATTTTATGACATTCTAATATACAACCCTTTTAGGAAAGAACACCTGAACCACTTGCTGTTAGTTCTTGAGGTCTTTCGAGCACAGAAGCTATACATTAATTTAACTAAGCGTCTTTTCTTGGAGTCTGAGCTTGTTTTCCTTGGGTTTGTTGTGTTAGCCAAAGAAATTTTTGCCGATTCCAAAAAATTTAATGCTATAGTAGAGTGACCCAAGCCTCAAACCATTTCTGATGTGAGAAGCTTCCATAGGTTAGCCACTTTTTATAGGCGCTTTATCAAGAATTTTAGTTCCATTATGGCTATTATCACTTATTGTTTGAAAAAAGGTGCGTTTACATGGACTTAACCCGCGAAAGAAGCTTTTAACCTAATTAAAAAGAAAATGATTGGGGCCTTTGTCGTACCATTCTGATTTTTCTAAAGTGTTCGAAGTTGCTTGTGATGCTTTCGGGATAGGATAAGAGCTGTTTTGAGTCAAGAAGGACATCCTATAGCTTATTTTAGCAAGAACCTTAATGATTCTAGGAGAGATAAGTACACCACCTATGAGTAAAAGTTTTATGCTTTAGTGTGTTGTCTGGAACATTGGCGATACTATCTCCTTCCTAAGGAGTTTGTTCTTTGGAGTGATCATAATGCATTGAAATTTGTTAATGACCAAAGAAAACTTAGAAACACGCTAAGTGGTTTTAGTTCCTTCAAGCTTATTCCATCTTGCTTAAACATTGTTCAGGTATTGAAAATATTGTTGCTGATGCTTTGAGTAAAGTAGGACTTCTATTGCATAGATGGACTACATCAGTTGTTGGATTTGAAAAATTGAAAGACCTATACACCTTGTGCCCGAACTTTGCTGAGACTTATGATGAGGTTTAACATGGTAACTGGCATGACTTTGTTAATTATATGATTGTGGATGACTATTTGTTTTTTATGGATCAAAGTTGTGCATTCCTAACACCTCGCTTTGTAATGTTCTAATATGGGAATTGCATGATGGAGGTCTTGCTGGTGATTTGGACCGGGATAAGACCACCACTCTTATTGCTGACTGTTTTTTATTTGGCCCTACTTATGCAAGGATCTGGCCCAAGTTGTGTCTCACTGTCGAACTTGCCAGTTTGCAAAAAGCTACAAAGCAAAACATTGGCTTATATACTCCTTTACCTGTTCCCCACATTCCCTAGAAAGACCTTATGGATTTTGTCTTAGGTATTCTCCGAATTGCTAGAGGTCATGATTGCATTCTTGTTGTTGTGGATATGTTTTCTAAGATGGCACTTTTTATTCCTTGTAGCAAAACTGCTAATGCATCCTATCTTACAAGGATCTTCTTTAGGGAAATTGTTCGTTTGCATGGTTTGCCATCATCTATTGTGTCTAGTAGGGATGTTAAATTTGTGAGTCATTTTTGGATGACATTGTGGAAACTGTTTGACACTCACTTGAAATTTTGTACTGCGTTCCACCCTCGAACTGATGGACAAACCAAGGTTGTCTATCGGAGTCTAGGTAACCTTCTTAGATGTCTTGTCAATGAGAAACCTAATAACCTAATACTTGGGACTTGGTTTTACTTACTGTCGAATTTGCTTATAACAATACTATGAACAAGTCCACTTGAAAGAGTCCATTTGAAGTTGTGCATGGTGTTGTTCCTCATCTTCCTGTTGATTCATTGCCATTACCTATAGATTCTCGGCCTCCTCAATGCGCTGAAACTTTTGCTAAACATATTTATGATATGCACGTCATTGCCAATGTTCAAATAGAAAATTGCATAGAATGCTAGAGTTTAATGAGGGTGATTATGTGAGATGTCCGAATTCGTCCTAAAAGATTTCCAAAACATTCTTTTGAAAAGCTTTTTGCTCGAGCTTGTGGACCTTATCGCATTTTGAAATGTCTTGGCTCTAATGCATATTTAATTGGCTTACCTTTTGAGTTATCTATTAATCCTATCTTCAACGTTGAGGATTTGACATTTTACCGAGGTAGTTTTTCGCCTCCCACATTTTCTGTGAGTGCTACATGTGGTTTTGCGACGACTTCATTTTCCGTACCTAAGTTGCTTCCTTCTCCGCCGCTAGTGGTTGATGAAGTTGAAGCCATACTGGAAGATGAGATTTTTAGTATTGTAGGTTCTCAACAGTTGTTGATCCGTTGGAAAGGCGGTTCCCAATTCGATAATTCTTGGGTTCATGAGGAGGATATGCATCGTGTCGCCCTTGATTTACTGGATGGGTATCTTCAAGCCAACTCTCCGAGGGCGAGTTTTTCCAAGCCGGGGAAAGATGATGGATTCCTCAAGATTTATTTTAGGAAGAAGTATAAGAATAATAATTAAGATATTTGATTGTAATTATAGTTTATTATAGTTTCCTATTTCTATTAGGATTGACATTATAGTGTCCAAGTCTTATTGGGATTATTATACTTTCCTATTTTTATTAGGAGTAGTATTAGTGGGTGTTTGACCTTAATTTTGAAACTGCTTTTAGCATTCTAAAATAGAAATTGGGCCAAACACTCATTTTTCCCAAAGTGAAAAACAACTTTTGAAAAGTGATTTTAGGCAGAAGAGCCCTCAAAAGCGGAAACACCAAATTGGTGCTTCTGTTTCTGTTCCTTATTGATGGACGCGGTACATTAAGTGTTTATTTTATGTCATTGATGATTATGCCCTTATGAATACAACTAATTCCTTCCTACCTCCTATATAATAGCCCATCAAATTTGCTTTCTTAGAATTTCTCTCTCCTCTGCTCCCTCCCGCAGTCTCTATTTGAGCTTCTATCTCCTTAAAGACTTCCAATCCTTTTTAATTGAAATTACTCATTACAAATTTAGTCTATGTCTCACAGAAACGCTATTCTAGCATGAGTCTAATTATCGGACAAGAGATGCTAGTGCTGCAAAAATTTTTTTATCCAAATTTGATATAAAATTGCTTGTAGCACCCCCTAAAAAAAAAGAAGTTAAAAACTTGACATAGAATCCCACTCAATCTATGCTTCATATGCGATAAGCAAACAAATACGAAAAGAATTAAAAGAATAATGATTATAGAGTGACTAGCTTTTATATGGTGTTTCTAGTGAACTATAGTTTACTTGTCGGTTTCTCTCTCCTATCTTCTTTATTTCTTATGTTTAACGTTTATTTCTCCTTTTTTTCCCCAGGGGGGCTCATGAGATCATAGTTTCTATAAATTGAAGAATGAAATGAGAATTTAGATGTGTTAACAATGGCGTCAGCTAGCAAGGAGTCGAAGGATTTGTCAATAATAATCTTCGCCAGTTGATTCCGTAGGTAATCCACAGAGGAGAAAAAATGAAAAGGAAGAGGAGGTTATGTATAACGCAATGCAAATTGTTTTCATAAAAGCAAGACTAAATAGTTTAAATTTCTAAAAAATACTTCCATTATAAGCTTAGCCAAACACTTATGAATTTGTATAAAAACAATTTTTGGAAAAAATGCTTTTACTAAGTAGAAATATTTTTGTAAAAGTTTGGCGAAGCACCCTCTTAGTTCGTATTAAGAAGGTTGTGCACCTATAAATAAGGGGACTATGTACTGTTCTTAATCATCTATCATACACTATTGAATATTGAATGAATATTGATTTGAGTACAGAGATGCCAATCCCTCTCTTCCCTCTTTCTCTCTAATTTTCTCCCTTTCCCCCCCCCTTTTTTTACCCGATCTCTATTGGGTTGACATTTTCAGTATGATGATTTGACTTCTTAAAGACTTCGCCTGTTGTTGTTGAAATTGTGTCTAATGCAAATGTGAAGTTAAGAAATTTTCTGATTGTCTTATACAACAAGAAAGTTAAAGTACGAGACCACCAAAGGCAACTTCTTCAGCTATGCTCATTCTTGGAGACGTTAGGATTATTGCAGACATCAAGTGAAAAATTTTCACCCTGAATTCATGTTAGATTTTTTTGTTGTTCCATATTATGTCCGGGCTTTGCTCCATGCTATTGGTGTTGGAAGTTTTGTATTCTACTAAACTAGATGGAAAATAGCGAAGCTGGTGCCAATGTATGATTATTTCTTGTGTGTGTTGGATGCGAGGACAATTCCTAAAGCTAAAGCTGAGAAATTTTTAGGTGGATCTGAGAAAGCTATGAAAATCAATTTTGATCTTTTCCTCTCTCTCTCTCTCTGTGCTGCAGCAGATGGCTAGGGTTTTTCTAAAACTTAAGTCAGGACGGGCTTTTAGAAAAGGCCCCTATTCTTTTAGACAAGGGCTGAGCTGTTTTTTTGGTTTGAGTTCTGACCATTATGTCTTCTAGACTCCATTTTTTAGATACCAGGATCTTGTAAACATTATTTTGCTCTGCTACATTATTCTCCTCCCCCCAAAAGAAAATCTACCTAAAAAAAACTTACAGAAAAATCCAATTCTTCTAAGTAGCATACTACTTACCTGAATTCGTCCCGCCTGCAAGAGCATACTCGATCCAGGTAACTATGTTCTGATCAACCTGTGCAATGCAGCAGTATTCACTTTCTATATGCTTGGAGTACTAAGAGCCCTCAGTTTTTGGTTTGTTTTATTTATGCCCCTTTGTTGCCATTTTGGCTCTCTTTTTATTTGCTTACAGGATTGTCTAGCTGTATTAGGAGTTTAAATTTAAAGGACTTTTCATGTTGGTATTCTAATTTCGTTTGTCTACTGTCTGCAGTCTTCTATTGGTGCAAATCTCATCATTGATCCTCTTCTGGAGGAGGAAAGTTGCCAAGATGGAAGTTTAATGCTTACTTATATGCCTTCTTGCACCCAGGTCACGCAATTGACTATAACTGGAGAATGGACAACCCCTAAGATTCACGAGGTATGAGTTATAGATTCACATTGTCATTGTCATTGTCATTGTCAATGTCTTGTTTGTCCATTTTCTTACTGCCAACTGCTTATTCCTGCTTTTTGAGTCTTATATTATTGAGTAAATCTGTCTAGCGCATATTGAATGCTTTCCGCATGCACGTCAATGCCTTGCTCTTCATTTTTTCCCCTAAAAGGCCTTTTCATATCATGTTCTCCTTGAGGTAACTATCCGGAGTTCAAGTGTTTGTGATTCTGCTTTTTTTGTCACTCACGCCTAATTTTTTTAAAACAAACTGACCTGTATGCTTGATTACCTTACCAATAAGCATGAAACAAAGATTTTGTGCAAACCTGAAAACTCAGAGAACATAATTTTGCTGCTGACCAGTTGGTTTGATCCACTGCACAGTTTTCCTATATTGACTGCATTTTCTTTGGCAAGCTGGTCGGACAAGATGAATCAAACCCGCCCTGAGTATTCAATTCAATCTAACCTAATTTTAAAATAACCCAACTTGAACAACCTGCTTGCTACGTTATGCTCTTTTGATGTATGTTTAGGTACCTTGAGGTTATTGCATTAATTTTTCATTCTCCAACTTTAACATAATTTTGAAGTACTCTCACTTATCCATTTTGTATAATTCGGTCCTGAAATTACGATAATACCCTTCATATTTTATTTTTACTTTTTTTACAACTTCCCAAAACCCACTTCACCCCCTCATCCACACGCACCACCCACACAACCTAATCATTGGCCTTGGCACCAGCGGCGGACTGCCTAGCGGCTAGAAAGCCACCACTAGATTGCCGGCTAGTGGTGTGTCCATCGATAGTGCCTGCCACCCAACTGGCTCTTCTCCCTTCTCCTTCTTCCTTTCTCTCTGCATTCTTTCCTCCCTCATTGTCTCTGATGTCTCTGTTGCATTTCTGAATGCTCATGATCTTTAATTTCCTAATTTTGATCTTCGAGAAGTATCCCATGCCAAATTATTTTAATCTTTAATGACTTTTGCCATAGAATCAGTACTCTGTTCATCAACGCGAAAATTCTTGGGTAGTTTGCAATTGCAAGGATTTCACTTTTGCTTGTCAGAAGATAGTTGTGGCTATGTGCCCATTTGAATGAGTGTTGTATCGTTTTGTCAAAAAACAACCCCCTAAAGGCAACAGAGAAATGGTAGAGAATGGAGGAAAGAATGGATAAGGGAGAAAGGACGAATAAGATGGGGAAGGGAGGGTGGAGAGTAGGGTGGTGGCATACCACTGATGGACGGGGACATGTAGTGTTGGGTTCTGCTTGCCAGGTGGTCGGTTGGTGGTGCCATGGTAGGTGATTAGGTATTGTCGGTTGTGCACAAGTGGACGGGGAAGGGGGAGAGATGGGTTTTAGGAGATTTTTTTAAAAAAAAAAGTAAAAAACAAAATAGGAAGGGTGTTATCGTATACAGGACTAAATTACACAAAATGGATAGGTGAAGGTATTTAAAAATTAAGTCAAAAAAGTCGATGTCTGACAAATTAATGTCATTCAACTTGGGGTACCTAAATATTAATAACTCGAATGACACAAGATGAATCAAACCAAACCTGAGTATTCCATTCAGTCTAACCTAATTTTAAAATAACCCAGCCTGAACAACCTGTTTGCGAAGCTATGTTTCTTTGATGTATGTTTAGGCAGGCTAGTTTAACTTCTTTCCCTTAATTGCTTCAAATCTTCTGTTGGCACTGGCACCATTGCCATATGCTCTTCTAATCTGAGTGTCTTTGTCAAGCATGCAATATGCTCTTGCATTCAAATGTCCTGTGGGTGAGGCATTAATATTTTATATATTAAAATAGGGAATGGAGCTGTGCCTTGACGCATGCAAGAAGCTCGGTATGATCATGAGGTCCTGCCTCAAGGAAGCTGCTTCCCCTTCAGAGAATAGCTTATCAAATTAACCATTTGGGATTGCAGAATTTAGCTGCCCTTCTTTCTTAAAATTTTCTTCCTATCCCACAGCACCTTGTTTCACTAGAACATGGTTGAAAATGTCTTAAAGAGGGGTTTATCCCTAATTTTGCCCGATAGTTAATGAGAATGATAGTTTTTGCTGTCCGTTGTACTCCCAGAAAGATGCTCCTCTTTTGCTGCGATGATCGCTCTTTAGATATTCCATTTAAAAAAATAAAAAAAATTGGTTTGATAATGACCTTGAAACTTGGAAGAGGGAGGAAATGGCCGACCCCTCGGCCGCATTTAGAGAAGGGTGCTTTGCAGGGAAAAGTATAGAGTTCTGGACTTTCTGGTGCTGCATCTAATTACTGGATTAAGTAAAAGACGGGGTAAGCACATTTGGGTACTTTCACGTTTTAGCTATTGATTTTTTTAATCTTGAGCTTTTCGGATTAATATTTTAGTACCTCGACATTTATGTAATTTAATTTTTAGGTACCATTTGTTTTTTCCTAAGTTCCTGAACTTTTAGAATTTGCAATTTAATTCCAATATTTACCAACTTTCAAAAATTTTAATTTTGTGCATGTGCGTTTTTTGTCATTAAGTAGTATTTTCGATCTTCTTTCAACTGGTATCAGAAACACGTGACAAAAAATAGTTAAGATAATTAAGCTAATTAACGACTAATTGAGTTAATTAACTGATTAATGATGAAATCATCCCACGTCTGCCTTGGTCCTAATTATTCATACATTGTTCACTTATTGGAAGGTATTATTTCAATAGTACCTCAATTAAACTATATCACTAATGTAGTTTTAGAATTAAAAGTAGAATTAGCTAAAATTAAGACTAAACTCAAGGAGCTTAAGAATCAGTTAACTGTTGTCTAACTTTCTCTTATTAACGAAGTTAGACAGAGCGAAAAAGCTACTCCTGGTATTAGTACTCATTTTCAGCATAAATATCCTTTCCAGAACCTCCAAAATAAGATTCTATTTACTTTGCATGAGATAAAAATTCAAAAAGAAGTTGGAGAAAAGTCTAGTGAAAAAATGATTGAAAAGAAAGAAAAAGAAAATGGAGTATGAACAAAATACTCTTAAAGAGGTACAAAAAATGTTTGAGAAAGAACAAAATTTGGAAGAATTAAACAAAATTATGAGTGTCATTAGTGATAAACATAACGTTTATCCGATGAAAATTAAGAGATCAATAATGTCCAATTAGAAGAAATATATCAGCAAATGAATCTGATTAAATTAGATCTCAATGTATTACCATTAAAAGAAATTAGAAGAAAACTGAATAGAAAATATGGTGAAATAACTACTGAAGATTAGATCAATGAGATTGGTGAAGAACTCAGTTTAGGTGAAACAGAGACCAATCTAGTTAACAATGTCGTTCCTAAGCCTGAAGAGTTTGGAAAACCATCTAGAAGAAATACTCATTTCTTAAGACCTAGGTACATTCCAGCATGAAGCACAAGCAATTTTTTCTTCGGGTTCATCCCAAGGAAAACCATGACTTTTGAGAAAATTGACCTTACCCCAATTAGCCAAATAGGATACATTTTAAACATTGATGAAGTCCGTAATAAAGAAGAAATATTTGAACACTAGAAAAGAGGAACGAATAGTGTCTTAAATCTAAAAACTATATGGATTGCCATAAACTTCCTAAATTATATCGAACATAGTTTTTTTTGGCACTATAGCTACCTGGTATGACTCATTAAGTGAAGACGGAAAAAATACATTAAGGATGATGGAAATACCAGTTGCTATGTTCAGAAATTTATGTAAAGAAATTGAAACCGAATCCATTGGAGCTAAACTTGAGTCTGAAGAAAAAGCAAGAGAATAGCAAAGAATGATTAACAACATAGAATTATGAGATATGAGATACCTAGAAAATTATATTGCCGAATTCGGTCAATATTATTACGAAATTGGGCATAATGAAACAAATCTTGGTATGTTCTATGACAAATTGCTATATCCGATAAATTTCATAATTAATGAAAAATAAATAGCATGGCTTGAACGAACATATGTTGATACCCATGGTTCAAGAATTTCTTATTTAAGAAAATGGGCTAATGATAAGTGTTTTGATCTTCAAAAACAAAAGAAAATTAAGAAGCAATTCCTAATTTGTTGGGATTCACCTCACAAATGGGAAAAAGAACCTGAAAAACGAAGGAAAAGAAAATTCTATAAGAAGCTTTAACAAGCAAATGGGTGAGAAATACAGAAGAAAATATTATAATAAACAAAGCTCTAAAAAACGTAGATTTTTTTAGGAAAGTTGCTTATTGTCCTACAGGGAAAAACAACTGTAAATGCTGGACATGCGGAAAAGTGGGGCATTGTGCTAATGAATGCAAAAATAGAAAGAATAATAAACTTATTGAAACCTTGGGAAGTCTATATTATGTTGAGTTTAATGAAGATGAGACATTAAACCTAGCCCTAAATAATAACAAGGAAATTGTTGAAATTATATTGCATAATGAATATGAAGAAAGCAGTTATGAAAACATTAAGTCATATGATGGATAATAGCTCTGTCAGTCTTAGTGATCTTCAAGGAGAATAATTTAGGTAGACAACGATCATGAGGAAGTCAAAGGAGATTGAGTTCTTCCTATAATCCAAAAAGACATAATCTATAAAAAAATCCATCTTTCAATTAAAAAGCAAATACGTATGTGAATGATGGAAGGAGATCTTGAGATAAAGGATTATGAGTATGATGTTAGGGAAGTTAATCTCATTAATTTGAAAAATATCCTTAAGCGTAACAAAGATAGAAAGTATATGTATATCCATATCGAAAGTCTCCAAGTTCAAATTACTCAATTACAATATTGTGGTAAGGATATTGATCTTTACACTTTACTCTATGACATTAGGCATACCAAATTCAATAATCAAATCATCACAGGGATAAAAACCAATTTATGTAATGCGTCAATAGGATTCAATTGTCGACCAGGATACTATGTGAGTTTAAAAGATGAATTTGCTAAAAACTTCCTATCCCTAAAGATAAAAACAGTTGGGATGAACATGAAAAGAGGAGGATATCTTTTAAGAATGTTTTGAAAAATCATCTACAAATTAGATAATACAATAGATCTTAAGACCAAGGTGACAATGATAGAGGTAGAAAAATCTGAAAGGCCTACCCCTATGCAAAAGATCCAGAGGATTAAATCCAATCATCAGAAGATAAAAATCGATCATTCATGGATATCTAGCTTTGCTAACCCTATAAAGATCAATAAGAAAAATATAATAAAAATTGATGAGGAGGGCAAAATCACCATTAAATCTCAATTATTAAGAATTATGAGTACAAGGTCAGATTGGAGAGAAGGATCTTTATTGGCTAAAGAATAACTTAAAGAAGATGATGCAATTAGTATGATAAGTGAAATGAATAGAATGAGTTTTGAATCTGGCAGACCCAATGTAGATTGAATTATGAGTTTAGATAGAAATGTCATTGGATACAAAAGAAGAATTGTTAGTGAACCAATTTATGAGGATGAATTAGTAAAAAACATGACGATAGAGATATGTTATGAAGCTACCAAAACAAACCCTAATAGCATTTATATCCTAATAAAGGTATGTTTAGAGAACTATAATAAATATAAGCTGTGTGCCTACATAGATGATGGTTGTTCCGTATGCTTTGGAAAGAGAACATTATTTCCTGAGTTTATGTGGAAAAGAGTTAAAAATCCTTTACAAGTTAGAATAGCTGATAACAGTACTATCAGCCACAATGAAGCCATTTAAGGGTTATCGGTAGAATTAGGAGTTCAATGCATTATACCAGTGATATGGGCTACTAATCAACCCTCTCATGATATGATTATTGGAAATAATTTTCAAAGATTATATTCTCCTTGCACCCAGACCATAAACTACATAATATTTACAATTAATGGTCACTCGGTTCCTATTGAAAAATTAAGCAAGGATTACGCTCATCAGAAAATTGAGTTTACACGCAGCCAGCGTAGTGAGAAGATAATGCCAGCACAATGTGAAGTAGCACTGATAATCTCATTATTCGAATTATCTATTAAAAAGCAGATTGTCGAACAAGAGAAATTATGTAAGGAACTCTACTTTGTTAATCCACTAAAATTTTGGGATAAGGATAAAACATTTGCTAAAATCACTCTATTAAATCCCAACACTATTATCTGAGTCAAACAAATGGTGTATATACAGCAGGATATTCAAGAATTTGATAAACAAATCAAAGAACTTCTGGATAAAGGATTAATTAGGAATAGCAAGAGTCCTTACACCAGTCCTGCTTTCATGGTAAGAAATCATGCTGAAGAAAAAAGAGAAAAAGCTAGAATGGTAATCAATTGTAAAAAAGCTTAATGATAATACTATCTTTAATGGTTATTATATTCCTAACAAAACTGTCCTTTTTAATAAAATTCAAGGAGCATCTTGGTTCTAAAAAATGGATTGCAAAAGTAGTTATTAGCAGAATAAAACGGATGAGAAAAGTATTCCTTTAACTGCATTTAGAGCACCAAAAGGACATTATGAATAGATAGTAATGTCATTTGGTCTTAAAAATGCATCTCAAATATTTCAAAGAAGAATGGATAACATTTTCAAGTATCTTAATCATTGTTGTTTAGTTTATATTGATGATATCTTTGTCTTTTTCAAAACCATAGAACAGCACAAAGATGATGTCTTAACTATCACCCAGAGATGCATTGATCATGGTATCATACTTGGCAAAAACAAATGCATTTATGCTGAACAAGAAATTGAGTTGTTAGGATTAGAGATAAAATCTGGACAAATCATTCTACAAAAACATATTCTGAAAAAAATATAATTTTTTAAAAAAAAAATTGAAGATAGGAAGCAACTACAAAGATTTCTTGGATGCCTTACCTATGTTTTAGACTTCATTAAAGATTTAGCCAACTAAGAAAACAATTGCAGTATAAACTCAAGAAAGAAGTAAGTTGGACAAGGACAACTAATGATACAAAGATTGTTCAAAACTTCAAAAAAATGTGTAAAACTCTTTTTGTTCTTAATTTGCCTAGTGAAAGAGATGATTTAGTTCTTGAGATAGAAGCCAACAATGAGCATTGGAGCACAATACTCAAAATTAAAGAAGGAGAAAAATTCTGCAAATATTACAGTGGAAGCTTTAATAAGGCAGAATGCAACTATCTCGCAATGGGAAAAGAAATCCTTGCAGTCATAAGGGGAATTGAAAAGTTCTTAATCTTTTTACCCCCAAAACCTTTTCTTATTCGAACTGATTGCAAAGGAATACTTGGTTTTGTGAAAAAGAATTTATCAAATATGCAAGTGCAAGGGTGACTCTTGCATGGACAATTATGGTTTAACTAGTTTTCCTTCTCTATTGAACATATACATGGATCAAAGAACTCCATGGCAGATAGTCTCACTCAGGAACTTGCCAATGGTGATCATCAAAGCCGACCTCCATCCAGAAAAGGATAGAAAAGGAGGAAATCCTTGATGAAATACCATTCATACTAGAACAAGTTACGCCTTCTAGTAAAGTCCTTATAGATAACTTGGAATTTCATACAAAAAGTAGATCACGTTTTGGTTTACTATCTACGACCTACCTAATAACCCAAAGATTTTCCCTTCTAGAATTTCAAATTAATTACCTACAGTGTCTTTATGACATCCAAGAAAAAATAAGTTGTCATGTTCTAGAAAAATGGTTCAATGAGTGGTATACAGCTTGTATCGACTTTTATCATCATTATTCTTATGATATTTAGGTGTCTTGGGGGTACACCGATCTATTTTCCTGACAAATATGGAGTTGGTGGTGTTGGTTTCCCAGCAAATTCATTATCTCCAAATGACTCTGTCTTTGAAGCATGGGAGTACGGGATGGTACTGTACTTCATAGAAATCCCAAATCCAAAGTTCCCATTTTTCTTAAAACTAACAAAATTTCAACAATGCATGTTCAGAAGGATCCATTGGATTCTTACATCCTCTTATGGTCCAACAAAAATTCCAGTTCGTAGATGCCCAAATTTGAAAGTGTATAGTGCATTAATCGAATATGAAAATAGAAAAGTCAAGCCTGCCCATTATCTTATTCAGATCGTTGATTATGACGATCTCGAGGATCAATGACAAGAATGAGTTTCTGAATGACCAGTGCATCTAGTTACTGATCCTGCTTTAGCAAGAGCCATTGAATTTTTCAACATTTATCATCAGTGTTGGGCATTAATTGAAAAAGGAAAAACATTAATCCATTGTGGAGATACTACTTTCGCCTACGACAATGAGTTTAAAGAATACATGAAAGTAGAAGGAGCAGTCTTAGGAGATATCTTTGATCATCTCTTTGATTATCTTTAATCGAATTTACAAATTCTAATTCAATGGCTTGAAGTCCTGCTCCTCATTCATGCAATCCGCCAACAACAACCTACTTGAGTTTCACATACTCAATTAGGTTTGGTATAGCCGGTGACAACCCTTCTTACAAGCCCCCAATTCAACTGCACCATGTTCTTCACGGTGAAGAATCTTCACCTATTTACCAGACTTTGGCTGAGGACACCTTGAATGACCTAAATCTCTGAGCCAATGTGGGGCTACAACCCCTGCCTATTATCCTTGAGGGCCTAGGGCATATAGAGGAGCTTATTGCCCTTTTGTCTATTACCTTAGCCATGGGGGGATGCCTTACCTATTGTTGTCATATCTCTAAAACTAAACTTGACTAGAAACATATTAGGGGGAAGGTTGAGTACATTGACTTGGGCAATGGGTGGGTTCATCTGACATTTGCATCTAATTCTAACAAAGCTTATATTTGACATAATCAGCCTTGGTTTGTTAGGGGTCTTAATGTTATATTGAGTCCTTGGGTCCCTTACTTTGCTCCCTATTGAGCCACCATAAGCAAAATTTGCTAATGGGTTCGTATCCCTAGGCTTCCATTTTTGGAGCCAGAAGTCCTTCGCTAATTTGCTTAAGATCGTTGGGGAAGTAGTCCGAGTGGGCCATAACAAGCTCCTCGGGAAAAAAAAGAAAATTTGCCAAAGTTGGCCTTAACTTAGACATTACTGAACCCTTTCCAAGTGCTTTGAGAATCCCAAGCCTAATTGGGAACTCTTTATCCGTTTAATCTACGAAGGTTTACATGAAGTCTGTGCTTTGCATGGTAGTTATACCCACTCTCTAAAGTGCTGTCCATGTATCAATTCCATCCCTAAGATTGAAGTCATGGTTGAAAAATTCTAGCCTTATGGTTTAAAGTTGAACTCCATTAGGAGCGTCCGCTAGTGCAACCATGGAATCCTAGGAAAATGGATTAGAGTGACCCAAAAAAGGGCAAGACTCCCATCAATCTCTAGGGAAAGAACGACCCCCCTCTGGTGGAATTTGGATCACTGAAGCCAAACCTAATCTTGAGAGGTCTACGTCACCAAACAAAAAGAAGAAATCCTCTACACAACCAAATGATAAAGGGCAAGGCTATACTTGTTAATTCAACGCATGTTTCCCCTTGTGTGGAACCAACTTGCCCCATTTTAGAGGGAGTGTCAATCTTTGTCGGGGAGGCTAGCTCTTCATTGCCATTAGCTGAATCTTTTGCTCTCCCTCATGACCTCCCCCCCTCCCCCCCAAAAAAAATCCATTCTCTGGACTTCAACTCCATTTTTGCCGTTGTTACCCAACCCCTTAGCTCTACGTCACCCCTTGAAGGGGCTGCCATCATCTATCAGGAGATAGATGGCAACTTCATTAGTGGGGAACTTGACCAGCCCATGGACTATGATGGTGGGTAGGATATTTTTATGGAACTTGATGACGTTGATGAACCTGCTACCTCATATGACTCCACCAGGAAAAGGAAGATATAGGAGGAATAGTCTTCTTCCCAGTCCTTTCGTTAGGTAAACTATGATTGGTAAAAAATGTTGGGGCCCTTAGCTATATAGGTGTAAGCTTCTTTTGAACCCTTTGGATTGTCTGTCTTCTAGTATTATTATAAGCTAGGCTCTTTTCCAGTTTGCTGGAATGATCAGTATCTCTTGCGTTTGTTGCTACGAGCATAAATTGGAAGTAGTGGTCCCTGAATGTCTATTGATTTTGGATGTATTATGCTCTTTTCTAGCCTGTAACTTTGTTAATTTGACTTTAGGCTTCAACTTAAATATTGTAATAATGTTATGTTCTTATGGTACGTGGTTTGTATTTATGTCAAAGCTTATGTTGCCCCTTGTTTTAGAACTAAGTGGTGTCAATGGATAATCTTTCATGTACCCTGAGCCTACCTTCAGACATTTATGGACTTCCCTCACTGCTTGAGTTGGGATTGGTGTTCATACCATTGTGTTAGCAGGCCTTATGTCCTCTAGGAACCAGAGTTGTATCAGATGACCAATGTTGAACCAAAAATTTCGATAATTCTTGGTATAGCACTTTCATAACTATTATGTCTTAGTATAAAAGACAAACAAAAGTGGATCCAATTACATATAAAAGACATAAAAAAAAATAAAGAAAAGGTGTAGTTGTTCTTTTTTTTTTTATTTTATTTTTATTTTTATTTTTATTTTTTT
>JACYFF010031957.1:74783375-74807915 GCA_017589665.1 Selenicereus undatus | reverse complement strand
GTCCTAGTATGCCAATATATTGAAAGCTTGGTTTAAACACAACTTGTGCCGGTTTTTCTTTTCTCAAGTGTAGCTCGAAAAATTCTTTTCACTAGAAAAACCACTTTTGAAATTTTGCTTTTTGTGTGTGTTGTGTTTCTAGATTTTGTCTTGCTTTCTTTTCTTGCTATTCTCACCGTGTGTGTTTCCATGGGAGTAAAATGCTATATTTAAACAGAAAAAATTCCAACGGTCAAATCAAGGGAATCAGCTAAGTATGGAAAATGATCTTTTCAAAAGAATACTCCCCAACGGCTAGTGACAAGTTTTTCCCAATGTATAAGGGATTTGTTATCTTAAGAGATAACCCTTATCTTCCCATAGCCGTGAAGAGGATTCAAAAAGCAACCAGAAATCTTCAGCTTGGGAAATTTTATCTTATCCGAAAATATGGGCAAAGGAAATCTTTTAGTTTTGGCAAATTTCCAAAAACCTATTTTCACAAATCTCCCATAATATTTTCAAGAAATATCATTTCCAGAAAAATAGCAATCTTGGAGTTTAAGGAAGGTATTATCGAGATCTTGGCCAACCGAAATGAATTTTCAAAGATAACCGGGTATGGCCACTTCAGTTCAGAAACACCCTAGGCACCCTGTTTGTAGGGTTGTTCGCAACTGGTGTTCTGAAGCACTTAGCGCAATTACCGATTCAAGAGGTGTTTAAAAAGCATTTTCAATATTGGCATATTAACAAGAGTCTAAATAAATAAAACCTATATACCCAAGACTTCTTGTTTTGAATCAGTCATCTTATCCAAGATTTGTAGAGCTGCTGAGAACACCAAGGCCACCTTGTTTGCTGGGGTTGTTCTTTGCATTGCTAGAGTTCAGGAACATGCCTTGCAATCAACTGTCGAGATGGCGTTCTTGACTTAATATAGAATCACCACGTGAAACCTGTTTTAAGGACTTGTTCTCACATGTAGCAAACCAATTAATACAATAAAGATTACAAACATCAGTTAGGCCTGTTTGGAGATCGTGTTTGGAGCAACATTACTTGGACAAATTTTTACACTTGGATTTGTTATCATCAAAACTTAAATATAATAACTCAACAATCATCTTTGTCACGCTCACGAGTTAAACTATTTGCTAGATAATTCTTCAATCCTTGCATATGTTGAATAGAGAAAGAGAATTGGGTTAAGCTATAATTGTCAATACAGAAGTCACCCTTACCCTTGCATATTTGATAAACTCCTTTTCACAAAACTGAGTATTTCTTTGCTATTAGTTCGAATAAGAAATGGTTTCGGAGCTACAAAGATTAAGAACATTTCAATTCTCCTTATAGCTACAAGGAATTCTTTTTCCATCTTAGGATAGTTGCATTCTACTCTATTAAAAGTTCCACTATAATATTTGTAGAGCTTTTCTCCTTCGTTGATTTTGAGTATTGTACTTCAGTGCTTATTGTTGGCATCTACCTTAAGAATCAAATAATCTTTTTTTCATTAGCAAGTTAAGAACATGAAGATTTTTGCACATTTTTTGAGGTTTTGAACAACTTATGAATCACTAGGGGGTCCATGTTCAACTTCTTTCTTGAGCTTCTGTTGTAATGTTTTCTCAATTTAGCTAAATTTTTAATGAAATATGAAGCATATGTAGTAGATCCAAGAAACCTTGCTAATTGGTTCTTATCTTCAATCTTCTTAGGAAAAGTTTCTATTTTTTTCTAAAATGAGCTTTTGCAGAATGATTTGTCTAGCTTTTATTTCTAGACCTAAGAACTCTATTTCTTGTTGAGTATACATGTACTTGCTCTTACCAAGGATGTATTATGATTAAGGCATCTTTGGGATGACAACAAGAATGTCATCATTGTGCTGTTCTATGGTCTTAGAAAAGATAAAAGTATCATTGATACAAACTAGACAATAGTGATTGAGATCTTTGAAAATTTTATCCATTATTCTTTGAAATATTTGAAGCATATTTTTAAGACAAAATAATATCACTGTCCACTCATAATATATTTGAGAGGGACTAAAAGTGATTAAATGAATGTTTTCTTCATCTATTTTAATTTTCTAGTATTCAGTTTTACAATTCATTTGGAGAACCAAGAGACTCCTTGAATTATGTTGAATAGAGTAGTTTTGATAGTAATATAATAACCATCAAAGACAATATTATTATTAAGCTTTTTCTAATTGATTACCATTCTAGCTTTTTTCATTTTGTCGTTTAGCATGGTTTTACCATGAATGTAAGACTGGTATAAGGAATTTTATTATTCTTGATTAATCCTGCATCCGAAATTTCTTTGATTTGCTTATCAAATTCTTGGATGTCCTAGTGTCTATACACTATTTATTAACTCGGATAATAGTATTGAGATTTAACAAAGTAATCTTTGCAAATGTTTTTATCTTTATCCTAATATTTTAGCAGATTATCACAGTAGAGTTCTTTGCATAATTATTCTTGTTGTTGAACGATTTGCTCATTAATGCATAACTCAAGTAGTGAGATTCTTAATGCTACTTTACGTTGTGCGGGGATTGCCTTTTCACCAGTTGGCTGTGTGTAAATTCAATCTTTTGATGAGTATATAATTTATTTAATTTATCATTAGGAATCGAGTGACCATTTATTTTGACTGTCATTTGGCTTATGGTATGTTTGCATAGACATATAGTCTTTGAAAATTATTTTCAATAATCATATAATGAGAGGGTTGATCAGTAGCCAAGAACTAGTATAATGTATTGGACTCCTCCCATTTGAATGGATAAATATGACTTTGTTGTGGCTCATTATGCTATTATCAACTAGTCATACTTTAAAGGATTCTTTGCTTTTTTCCACATGAATTCCGAAAATAGAGAGTTTTTTTAAAAAATAAATAAATCAAAACACAAAAAATAGCCACTATTGATAAATGCACATAAGTCATATATATTATATCCATCTATGTGTATATTTAGTGGGATATAAATGCTATTAGAATTAGTATTAGTGACTTCATAATATATTTTCATAGTAATATTTTTGATTATTTTATCCTTATAAATTGGCTCACAAACAGTCCTTGTTTTGTATCAAGTGATTCTTCTATCCAGTCTCATGCTTCGATCAACCGTATTTCTTGTAGGTTCAAACCCATTCTACTGATTTCACTGGTCATACTAATTGTATCATCTTCTTTAACTCCTCCTTTAGGTGTTAAAGATCCTTCTACCCATTTTGATTTTGCATGCATACTTCTTAATAGTTGGGGTTTATATAATTTTTTCATTTTCATCGATTTTTATTTCATTCTTCTTATTGATTTTTATAGGATTGGTAAAGGTACGCATCTAGCTATGACCTATTGATTTTGATCTCCTTTAGATTGGATTTTATCATTTGAATTTTTTTATATTAGGTTAGGGCTTTCAAATTTTTCTAACTATATAATTGTTACCTTAGTTTTTGGATCTATGTTATTATCTAATTTGTAGATTATTTTCCAAAAGATTGTGAGTGGGTAGCCTCCTCTATTTATATCAATCTCAATTGTCTTTATCTTAAGGGACAAAACATTTTTAGTAAATTCATCTTTTAGGCTCACATAATATCCAGATTAGCAATTGAATCCCATTGAACCATGACACAAATTAGTCTTAACACATGTGATAATTTGATTATTAAATTTGGTAAGTCTAATATCATAGAGTAAAACATGAACGTCAATATCTTAGCCCTAATACTATAATGCTATAATTTGAATGGGGATGGTTCCAACATGAATATATCTATACTTTCAGTCCTTGTTATGCTTAATGATATTTTCCCAATTAATGAGATTAACTTCTCCCACATCAAATTCATATTCTTTTATATCTAAATCTTCTTACATCATTTTGCATTTGTACTTACTTTTTAATTGAAACATGAATTTTCTATAGATCAAATATTTCTTTATTATATGAAGAACACATCTCCTTTGACGTCTTCATGCACATTATCTACTGTAAATTCTTCTCCTTGATGTGCTTCTAGACTAATTGAGGTACTTTCCATCATATGATTAGTTTCAACAAGCTTGTTATTTTTTCTATTTTTGCATTCATTTGCATAATGTCCTACTTCTCCACGTGTCCAACACTTACAACTATTTTTTCCTGTAGGACGACAAATAATTTTTCTAAAAAAAACCTTTGCCTTTTTGGTCTTGGCTTGTTATAATACTTACACTTGTATTTTTCCTTCCCCTTGCTTGTTTAAACTCCTTTTCTGATGAAATAGGTTTATTTCCCCATTGATGAGGAGTACTCCGACAAGCTAAAAATTGTTTCTTCATTTTTGTTTATTTTTGAATATCAAGACATTGATCATTAACCCATTTTCTTAAATAGAATATTGTTGCACCAAGGGTATCAATAACATCTGTTTTTTTAAGCCATACAATGTATTTTTCATTGATTATAAATTTTTTTGGATAAGGCAATTTATCGCAAAATATACCAAGATTGGTCTATTATATGCAATTTTGTAATAATATTGACTAAATTCAACGAGATTGTTTTTCAGATATCTCATGTCCTAGAACTCTATGTTATTAATTTTTTTTGTTAGTCTCTAACTTTTTCTTCGGAATTAAGTTTAGCTCTAATAAATTTAGTTTCAATTTTCTTGCATAAATTTTTGTACTTACCAACAGGCAATACATTCTTACCTTCCTCTTTGCAATGGCCCAAACCTAATCCATGTTAATTAACTTAGTTAACTTCGATATAACCAAATTGAGTGCCGCATTTTTGTAAACACAAATTTCGAGCTTATAATAATTAGATAGGAAATTGAGAAACAAATTCAATTTTGTATTAATGTTGTATATTTAGGTACAATCTCTAAATTGAATACAATAAAGTAATCCTCTTATTCGATCAGTGACTTCGATGATACAAAGGCGTGATGTTTGATCTCAACAAATGCAGAATCAACTAAAAACTCTAAAATGGCTCTTAATCTTGATCCACGAATGATTGATTGTTGTTTCTCAAGCGTGTAAGTTTCTGATCCTTCTTGCTTGATAGTTGGATGATGCTTGCATTATGAGCATCTGAATCCTGCAAATGTTGAGTGTAGAAAATGAGAGGGGGGGGGACCCCTATTTGTAAGCTCCAACGCTTAGGGTTAGAGGTTTGCTTTGGGCCTAGACACAAATAATTAATTCCTTATTTTTAAATAAAGAAAATAATTAGCATTCTGCATTGTTGATGACATGTGACGACTTCTAATTGGGTGAATTTTAACCACCCTTAAAATTGACCAGGTGGGTCTCGCCAAAGTCAAACCGACACATGGCAATTTGTGAACGGTCCAACTATTATTGTTTTTTGACGCATGGCACCATCTCATTTGTTGTTGAATTTTTTATCTCCTACAAATGTCCTCTTAAGAGTCGGCCGCATACATGAACTAGGAGAATATTTGTTTTTTGAGAGGGTGTGTCTCGAACGCTTGGCGGATGCAAATGATCGAAAATTTAATAGGCATTTTTTATCGCCAAGTAGTTTAGTGACTTGACGCTCTTCCATATTTTTTTTCAAGGGACCCAAATTTAACATGTTGAACTTGAGTAAAGTGAGCCCGATTTGACACCCTACATGGAGTTAAGGTTGACAAATATCAAGGCTTAGGAAATAACTTGGCGCCCAAGGATATTTTTTTAAATATTTCGGTAATTGAATTTTAGCCATCCCTGTAGTCTCGATTAATTGTGATAATGAAGAATTCTTTCACAAACGAGACTCTCCAAATGTTCTGCTACCAAAAGATAATAAAGAATATTTTTTTTTCTTTTGAGATAATTCTACTTTCAAATTTGTAATATAATATTATGAATAACTTTTGATAAAAATTTATCAACTTAAAGGAATAGGATTTCAATGTTTGTATTTGAGGGGAAATTAGAAATTGGGTAACGAAAAGTTGTATAAATACGTGATATGTTGCCCTACCGTTCATCGCTCAGGGGTTGAGCCCCAGCATCACCTATTTCCCGCGAGCAAACAGTTCTTGCTTTCCAAGTATGTCTCGCATGCTGTCTAAGTAGGCAAAAATGTCTTTCCAATTCTTTTTCCTATTTGGCTTGTTACAGAACTATTCCTCCTTCAAGGTGGTACTCCCCCTTTTCGTGTTAGCCCTTGGGAAAGGTCCCTCTTCATCCTCCTCCCGAAAAAAGGTGCCCTCACTATACTGCACATGCCAACAATTCTTGTAGTAATGTCCGCAAAATGTTTTCCAAGAGTTGGTGATTGAAGTTCAGGAGAGAGAAAGTGGGAGCACCCATAAATGGGGGTTAGAGTTTTGAGTTGAAATCAAAGCTGAGGAAGTAGAGATTGGGATTGAAATAGAACCCCTCTTAACAATAATGGCCAAACCGTAGCTGAGGAAGTAGAGATTGCAATTGAAATAGAACCCCTCTTCACAATAATGGCAGAATTGCACGAGACATTGCATCTGCAATTGCCTTTTTTTTTCCCTTTTTGTTTTTTTTTTTTGTTTTGGGTTTGTGGGAAATACAAGAAGAAAAACAAGCAAGGCTATGGCATCTGGAATGACTGCTATGCTCCTTTTTTGACAAAATTGTGCTAGGGTGTTGATCTAAAGTCACCAACATCCTATCATGGTTTTTATACATTTTTTGTTATTTTCCGTAGAATTTGTCCAACAACATGCATGCAATGTGCTTATTTTTTAATTTGTCTTTTTAAAAAACCCCCATTTTAGTTAGACCCCCTTTTTTTTATGATTCATGTGACTATGTAGGTATTATTAGATTAAATCAATTTATGATTAGTCTTGTAATTTTTTTTTTCAGAACTTAAATTAAGTTTTTACTTTTTTTGTCAGAAAACTGCTAAATTGACCAATTACCCAATTTGATTGCCAAATGAGGCCGACTTTTAAGATGAGAAATTGTTTGTCCCTATAGATTTGATTTTTCACAGGAGACTCCCTCACTTAATATTTTTGGGATCGACTTGGGTTTCTTGTTCTAACTATGAATCCTTCAATTAGATTGTGAAGTTAGGTTGATTTATAAGACGAGGAATCGATTCTCCCTCGATTTTATTTTTTGTGGGAGATTCCCTCACTTAATCTATTTTGGTGTTGACATGCCTTTCTTCATTGACAATGGTGTAATTTTTGTACTCATCTTGAAATTTGAAGAAGCCAACTCTCATCATTCTAGACAAAAAAGATGATCCAATTGAAGAAGACGTAACTCTCTGGGTAGATATGCTAATATCGTTACTGTCTAGGCACTCTTTACTTCATAGTTACCTTGCAAATTCATGCTGGAGTGTAGAATCTACCTGCAGCATATAGAGTTCAGACGGAGCCATCTCATCTTTGAGGGTCCTGAAGCTTAACTTGCCATTATTTACATCTTTAGCTCCTTCTTAAGAAGCAACAACTTTATTCCACGTTGCGTCATGGATGGGGCACTAACCTAGGACAATTTTGTGCCTTGCTTCTTTGATAACTTCTCCATACCATGCTAAAGATGTTCTTGGCCGTAAGAAACAGAGACTTATCAAATGGAGGCTTTACGATGGACTGTATGCATCCTTATTCTCCTATGACGCGAGTCTTATCATTTTCAAAGCATTGTGTGAACTATGGTGCCATACTGCCAACACCTGTTGCACAGAGAGCGACGACATGTCAATCTCCTTATAGGACCTACAGATTATAGATGGACTTCCAGTCGTGGGTGCTTGTTGCAAACAAGTCATTCTATCTGCCAGAGAACTCCTTTCTATGGGATGTGCAAATAATTATGTTCCCATGACTTGCTCCTTCCTCTTCTCTACATTCCACAGATATGCCAAGATGTTCATGGCATTGTTTAGCTTCCTACCTCTAAATAGATAAGCTTCTGGTTCCGGGCGTGATAGATTCACACACCACCTCCCAACCGTGACAACAGAAAATGGGTTGAAGCTCCAACAAATACTTCATGTCCATTCGGCCTAGTTTCTCCTCGCTCATCGTGAACCAAGAGGGACAATGATCCTTCTGTAATGCTCAGCATTCCTAAGGCTCAGATCGAAGAAACCTACCTTGCTGCCTTTATTTCCTGCTAGTTGTGCTCCTTTGTGCTACCAACTGAAGCAGTGTTTCTTATTCGCCCAGTTGTATTTGTAGTTGCAAGCAAATTTACTCACGGGGAAGGGATGTTAGGGTCTTACTTCAAAACTTAATTTGATCGTTCCCATCATTGACATAGGCATCCTAAGATGGCTAGGTTCTTGAGCGAAAAGATAAACTGAGCTCCTGATGCACAAGAAGCTCGAGAGATACTTAAATGCAAGGATTTATTTGTCATGTACTCCATTTCTCTAACGAAGGATACATCAATGACCCTAATTGACACCCAGAGTTTATCCCCAAGTTGGAGAATATATTTAATTGCCTTCAGTCTACGTTTTTAGCCTTGGAACAAGTAAGAGCAATTGTGATTAAGTTATACTTCCCTAGCAAGTTTGGGTGACAATTTGGATTCTATCAAGATGTGCTAAGTGAGCCACGAATGACTGATCGAGAGGGCACTTATCAGGATGCAGTTGGGTATTGGTTCAACCGATCTAGTAGGACAATTCTTGCTTCCCTAGATAAGAAGTCTGTACTGGTCACCATGGCATACGCTAGCTGGTGGCGATCTTCACGGGGCGATCTTTTCTCTCAAGGACCTAAACAACCTACAGGCGAGATTATACAACCACGAAGAGATCTTAAAGTAAGAGTTATCAATGATGCCTCTACCTTAGTTGTCACTTCTAGAAAAGCGAGTGCATAAGCCAACCATGCAGTAGAGTAATGAGCATGCCCTATCCCCAACTAAGCTTGAAAAAGGAGATGGTAGTTCCTATTTAAGATTAGACACGTCTCCTTAGAGAAGCAGTATTTGCTCCCCTGGGAAGGAGAAGATTGGCGCCTTGAGAGGCTTAGATATCAGGCTCCCTATTAGTGGAGCAACGTATTTATCAAGCACAAAGAGTAAACCAAATAGTGCAACTAAACTGCTAGCTCCAAGGCCAAATCCGATAGTGTAACGAGCACACTGAAATCAAAAGGCAAAACAAAGAGAGAGATATATCTTGTTATCTTGTCCCCTGTCCCTTTTTTTATTTGTTTCTTCTTTTCTTTTTTATTTTGGCTGATTTAATGGCTTTTTTTAATATAGGAGCATACTATCAAGGCAAATGATAGACTTAAGGTTGTATTTCATGACAAAGACAGTGAATCCGCATTCACTATACCTATTACTAAATCATTTGAGGATGATTCCATCAATATAATGCCTTCACCAGTGAAGAAAACTAGAGGACAATCAGTCTTCTACTCCTTCTATTTCAACCTACTTCCATGGGAGAATTACTTTTGGTGGGTTTAATGATTTGGTTTTGAGTGTGAAGCAGTATTTTCAGCAACAATTGAAAAAGTTCACCACAAGGACGGAAGGTGACATTGTAAAGAAGCTAAGTAGATATATGAAACCTTGTCATCCTTTAAGGCAAATTATTTGGGGTTAAGAATACTATTGCTGCATATTTGAACAACGTCGGGTAGTATCTAAAGCTAAAAGCCCTATTAGAAGGTCAGGCCCCTACTGAAGATTGCTAAATAAGCAAGTAGCCTTATTAGACAAATTTGAAGAAGTACACGCTTCACTGGAAAAGGTTGGTGCATTGTTTGATGAGACAACTACTACTATTGCCCAAGCTCATAAGCAAAGGAGGTTCTTGAGGCTGATCTTGAACGAGACAAAGTGAATGCATTTGAATCGCAAGGGAAATTAACAGAGGCTAAGGCTTCATTGAAGAAAGCCAAAGATAGCATAATTGTTAGGAATTGGAGCAAACTAATAGTAGAAGGATTGGGATGAACAATTATATTCAAAAGTAAACAATGATAACAAGAACAATAAAGAACACAAAGATTTACGTGAAAACCCAATGCGGGGAAAAACTACGGACGACGACGAGCACAAACAATCCACTATGAGAAGGAGTGAGTGCAATGCGATCACAATCACAACGAGTGATTCGCTCAAGCAACTAGATTACAATATCTCTTATAATCTTTCTCAAAACTCTCTCAACCTCTCTCACAAATCTAAGATAATGGAAGTAGAATACTGTATAACTATTTCTTACTGGTATGGGATTCAGGGATGAGTATTAGAGCCTAGGCAATGCCCTTTATATATGGTTTAGAGGTATAAGGATGCAAAAAACCCTAGGAGCAACCCTAGCCGCCAAGACGACGAAACCCTAGCTGCCATGGTCCGTAGCCCAAACTCCTTGAAGCCCGTGGTGGATCTGCAGAGCTGATTTTGGGCCATTAAACCTAACAATCTCCACCTTGGACCAAAATCACCAACACCAACTCTCATATACCGTCATAGCACCCCGAAGGGTAATGCCCCGTAGGGTGGACCTTGAAGGGTATTTAAGCGATCCGAATGCCGTTTGGGTTCAAGGGATACTTGAACTTAGCTTTAGGAGACAATTTGTATGAACGTTTCTTCATATAATCTGTCGTAGTCGATGCCTGCAAGACATAGAGGCTTCGTTGCCTGAAACCCTTCAACAGAATCTGACTGCCCTTTAAAACCTTCAGAACTCCACCTTTAGCTGAATATTTACACCCCTTAGATTCAAGGGTGCCTAAAGAGATGAGGTTACACTTCAAGTCAGGAACGTGACGAACATTCGATAAAGTCCTAACAACACATCATGGGTCTTGATTTTAACAATACTGATTCCAGTTACATTACACATTGGGCATTATTGCCCATGTGAACAACAGTTGAGTCAAGTGGATCATATGTTGAAAACCAATGCTTATGTGGACACATATGATAGGTACACCCAGAATCAAGAAGCTAATTGGAATCGCTTCCCCTTTTAGTAGAGGTAGTAAACAAAACGTGACCATCAGAATTAGAGTCAGCAAATGAAGCTTCAGCAGGCTCATGAGAATTATCTTCTTCTTTCTCCCTCTTATTTTGCAGTTGCCAACAGTTAGCAACAATATGACCTAATTTACCACAGTAATTGCAGGTCTTACCAGCATGAGGATTTCTAGGCTTAGAACGGTTCATACTCCTATTACCATTTCCTTTTTTAGTTGTTTTACCCCTTACTACTAATCCCTCAGTAGAATCAACATGAATGTCATGATCAAACTTCTCCTTAGACAACATGTTTGACTTGACATCCTCAAACGATATAGTATCAGAATTACTATATAGTATGATCTCCTTAAAGTGTTTATATAAAGGGGGTAGAGACACAACCAACAAAATAGCCTAATCCTTATCCTTAATTTTCACATCTAAACTTTCAAGGTCAACTACAATCGAATTGAAATCATTTAGATGTTTTTGAACAGGAGTACCTTCTGCCATTCTGAAAGTGTATAGCATTTCCTTCAATCAGATATTGTTGGCGAGACTTTTCGTCATGTAGAGTTCCCTTAGCGGAACCCAAAGACCCACTGTAGTTGTCCTATCAAGCACCTTTCGCAAGACATGTGCCAAGCATAATTGTATGGCAGAAAGTGCCTTCAGCTCCAATTCCTCCCCTTCATCATCCGTCAAAGAACCACACTTCTTCTTCTGCTGTTCATCCCATTGTTCATCTGTCATCGTACTGGGTGTCGTATAAGGTCCTGAAAGAACCTTCCACAACCCATGCTGAATGAGAACCGCTCTTATCTGTACCTTCCAGAGATTAAAACTAATCTCCCCATCAAACTTTTGAATATCAACATTCATGATTGAAGACATCATAAACCAAAGCTCTGATACCACTCGTTAGGAATTAGAGCAAACTAATAGCGAAAGCGTTAAGATAAGCAATTATATTCAAAACTAAACAACAACAACAAGAACAATAAAGAACATAAAGATTTATGTGGAAACCTAATGCGGGAAAAAACCACGGATGACGACGAGCACAAACAATCCACTATGAGAAGGGGTGAGTACAATGCAGTCACAATCACAACAAGTGATCCGATCAAGCAACCAGATTACAATTTCTCTTATAATATCTCTCAAAACTCTCTCAACCTTTCTTACAAATCTAATATAGTGGAAACAGAATACTCTATAAGTATTTCTTGCTGGTATGGGATTCAGGGATGAGTCTTAGAGCCTAGGCAAGGCCCTTTATATAGGGTTTAGTGGTATAAAGATGCAAAAAAACCTAGGAGCAACCCTAGCCGCCAAGATGACGAAACCCTAGCTGCCACTGTCCGTAGCCCAAACTCCTTGAAGCCCATGGTGTATATGCGGAGCTGATTTTGGGCCATTAAACCTAACAATATCTCATCTTCAAATAGAGATTGCTAATTTAGATGACACCTCCAAGTTACTGTAGAAGAAATGGCTCAATTTGCAGCAAAGAACGTGCGCAAGAACGGTTAGGCGTGTAGGATGCCTAGAGTGTCTAGTGCCTATGTCCTAGATTTTTTTTCACTTCTTCTTTATTTGCAACTTGTCATTTTTTTTATATTCAATATAGTTTTGTTGGAATTGACTTTGATTATATTACAATAAGATGAATCTCTTTATTTCAAGTTTATATAATCATATGTAGCAATAGAAAACAATCAAAACTGACCATCATTAACAAATTTTATTTATTCATATTTTATGGTTGTACTTGGGGGATATGGCCAAGTTGCCTACATACCTAAAGGGAAAGTAACACTCTAAAGCGTCAGGCCATACGTACTTCAACGACATAAAATTTTTTTCTTTTGTTTTGCCGCTTACAGTTTGGACTCTTATAGGCCAGGAGTATTACAAAGGAGTTTGACTTAAAAGAATGAACAGTTTAACCTTTTACTTAGGAGTTTTACAAACATCATACTTCAAGGATAGTGACGCTTCAAGAACTTGTCATTTTTAGATATCACGCGCACCCCATCAGCGTCAACTATCATGTAGGCACCATTTGTGTAGAGTTCTTTGACCACATAGGGACCACCCCACTTAGAAATAAACTTGCTTCCAGTCTTGTGAGAGGCAATGATCAGCCTTCTTAATGCCAACCCCTTGTCCCCAACTTGGAATCAGCATGGACGAGCCTTTTTGTTGATCACCTTTAATAGACGAGCTTGGTAGCATTCTAACTTCTACTACGCCTGAAGTCTTTTCTTATCAAGGGCTTCCAGATTAGCTAAGCAAAGCTTCTGATTTTCATCTTCCACCAAGCCTTTCTATATGGAGATTCAAAGTGATAGGATTTGGAGCTCTAATGGTCGCAGGGCTTCAACTCCATATACCAAAACGAACAGGGTTGATTGTGTTGACGTCATATACGTGGTTCGGTATGCCTAAAGAGCCTCTCCTAGTCTTTCATGCCAACCCCGTTTGGACATTGTGACAACCTTTTTGAGTAAGTTGCAAAGTGTTTTGTTAAAGGCTTCTACCAAATCATTTGCAGGTGCATTGTATATAGAAGACTTTTGTTGGACAAACTTAAACTTCTCGCATAGGCTAGTCATCAAAATGTTGAAGAAGGGGTTCCTATTGTCGATGACGATGTACCTGGGTACACTATATCGATAGATGGTGTACATCCTTATAAAGTCAACCACATTTTCTTCTTTAACCTCCCTTAATGCAATTGCTTCTACCCATTTGGAAAAGTAATTAGTGGCAGCCAGGATGTAGAGCTGACGAATTATGCTTGATTGTTCCAATGACATCAAGCCTCGATGCCTTAAAAGGCCATGATGTGACCGTAGGGTGGAGAAGTTCTAGAGGTTAATGTGTGAAGTTGGCGTGGAACTGACAACCATCACACCCCTTTGCATAATTTATATAATCTTGAATTATAGTGGGCTAATAGTAACCCATCCTGTTAATGTGATCATGTAGCCTGTGCCCTGATTGATGTGCTTCACTCATACATGAAGGAGCTTCCCCTATCGCTTGTGTGGCTTCTTCTGTGTCCAATCATGATAACCAAAGGCCAAGAAAAGAGTGTGATAGAGCATTCCATTCTAGTAGAGGAAGCGTGAAGCTCTTCATTGTATTTCTGTGCTCTGCCTTAGGTCACTAGGGAGTTTCCCATGCTCTAAGTACTCAATTATTGGTTGGTGCCAGTCTTCTGCATCTGTCTCAAGAACATAGATCACATTGAAGTCATCCTCCGAGTCTTCATCTTTAGGCAGAACAATCGAACGGCTACATACTGGGATAGTTATATCTTCTGCCTTAAGTGCCAAAGTGGCTGTGAGGCTTGCAAGTGCATCTACCATCTTACTGACACTTGTTGTAATTTCTATAAGTATACTATTTATCGTTGTACCACGTACGGGTGTCGATCCTCTTGGATGTGTTTAGAAATTAAGTCACTAAATAATTGAATTTCTAACTTGGGATTAGTTCCGCTTTTTCTACTAATTCATAATAAAATAGAAACATCGAGAAATTATTAGCAGGGAACCAAATAAAAATAGAATTATTCAAGTAGCAACTAGCTGGCCAACTTTAATGACAATTCAGGCTTCTTCAATGTAGATTTTTCTTCCAGGCTTGGGAGCAAGACACAGCCAGTCGGAACAACCGAAGTGAATCAACACAGGTTATATGACTAGAGTAGTTTAACCCAGAGCAATGGACAATTAGTTTGACACCAACAGAGAACCAAATCAGAAATTAACTAGAAAGCTTGTACATTCAATACCAATTCCAAAATGTTCATACAAGATTTAAAATTGATAATCCAACTACATTAATTTTAGAACTCAACAGTAAGATCTAAAACTAGGAAAATAAACACAACCCAAAATGAAAACTAAAAACAACCACCCCCCCTGAAAACTAAAGAGAGAGAGAAAAGAAAACGATTGGGAGAGGAGATGAAGCAATAAAGTGATCGAAGAAGGAGCACAACAACGACCAGCGCTGTATTTCTGAGTTTTTGGACTCTTGGACCCGTGTTGGGGAAGAAGAAAGGGTTGGTGGGATGCTCACATGCCTTCCACATGCAAAAATAAATGAGACAAATGTTGGGGAAGAACAATGGGTCGCTATCTGGCTTGGGTGTGAAAGAAGGCAGAGGAATGGCCGCGGTTCTAGAATGACACGCAGGCCCAACCTTAAAAGAGTGAAGGGGGAAGCGCTTGGGTATAGGGAAGGAGTTGGGCTAGGTTGGCACGTGAGAAATGAAGGCTGGCGCACGGGGCCGACCCAGAGAGAAAGAGAAAGAAATGGAAGAGAAATGGGGGATGAGGGCGGCGGGCTGGGTTGGCAGTGCTTCTGGCAAACATTAGGCCACAGTATCTGGGCCCATTGTGCTCGCATAAGCCTTTTTTCTCTTTTCTTGTTTCTTGTCCTCTGCAATCTAATCCAACACTTGCATTTGTTCGAGCGAATTTATTTATTTATTTTTACGGCGTTTCTAGTTCCTATAAAATAAATAAAAATATTATTAAAATTCTAATCTAACTAATTTATTTCAAGTGATTATTAAACAATAAAAGGGTATAAAATATCATAATCTCAGGCTAAACAAATACCCTCACACCTGAGGTTTGATCATCCTCGAGTAAAATGAAACTCAAAACCTTAGAAAAAGAAAATAAAATCCTAACTCATTTTCGTAGGAATCGCACTTGCACTTAGCATGTGCAACAAGCCCTTTAAACCCCTAGGTTACCCTTAGTGGATGAGTAAGGTCTCTTGAGAGTTTGCAAAAGATATACCCACAAAATCTATAAAATAAATCGAAAATCTTTTTGGTTTTTTCACAAAAATTTACATATACCACATCGTGGAAATATATAAACATTCTAATGAACCACATCACTTAATCAACCACAGAATTAGACCACATATAAATGCAATGTACACATAAAAAAATCCTGAATCCCCACTGATGACATCTATACACAATCTTTCATCCCACTTAGAAATTATGCATAAGCGTGATAGGTAGAATCTCACTTTTGTTCGCAACTTTTCTTTTTGAAAATTTTGAGATTTTTTTTCAACTTTTCCTCGGAAACTATTTTTTTCATTTTGCTTGCTTCTTTTTCCTTTTTCCCTCTCCTTTTGCTTCATTGAGAAGATAAATGAATGGCAAGTACAAAAATAATACAACTCAAATTCCAAATTGTCACCATGATACAACCCACATATACCAAAATCAGCTACCAAATTCATAAAATACCCAAAAGTTACCCTCCAAATAATGAAGTGTTGCCCCATTAGCCTTGGCTTAGGAAAAGGAAAATTTGTTTAGGCCAATGGCTAAAATGAAGGGTTCACAACAAAAAGGGTTAAGGCTTAAAAGGAGTAAGCAAAGGATAAAAACATTTCAAACCAAGGGTGGCAATTTGGCTATGTGGCTCACAGAAACAAAGAATAATTCCTCTATCATTTTATCATAATGCACATGCTAAATGTGATTTCAAATAGAATCAAAGCAGGTTCTAGAGATGTAACCATGGAAGAGACACACATGAAAGAAAAATGGGAGACTAAAAATGATGAATTAGTCGATAAGGCTCAAAATCTCACGAGTTCATCTACTAAAGTCAAGCTTGCTTAGAAACAATGTCAGGGGTTGGGATCATATACAAACATCACACTTTAGGACTAAGTTCTATTATTGTACAGTACATCTATATACAACATAACACTAAGGTACAAGAGAACATAGCTAACAAAAAATGGCGCATATATACCCCAAAACAAAACAAAAATCTTTTTGGATTTTCAAATTTTCAAAGTGTCCCCATCCCACACCTAAATCTCACAATGCCCTCGTTGGGAGTTGAAGGAAACATTCAATACAAAATAAAAACTAAAAAGAGAACAAATATACACAAATAAAAACAAGACATCAAAAACAAAAAGGACACGGCCCAAAAACAAATGTACAACATACATTCCCAAAAGAGAAAAAGAAAAGCAGCTAACTATACGAAAAGAAAAGAAAAGAAAAGGAGAGAAAGAGAAAGGAAGGAAACAAATTCCAAGCAAACCAGGTCGGGTGCTAAGTACACCCGAGCTATCTTAATATCACAATCACTAATCAGAGCTTGACTCGCAGAGTGTCAAACACTGCACATCTTCTTTACTTGGAAGCTCCAGAAATTGCTTCAATCTTAGGCCACTCACTTTGAATTTAGTGCCAGCCTCAGGATCCTAAATTGCAAATGCACCGTAGCAAAAAACATGTGAAACATTATAAGGACCTGTCCATCGGGACCTCAATTTCCCTGGAAATAAATGGAGATTAGAGTCATATAAGAGCACTTTCATTCCTGGGGAAAACTCTTTCCTAAGAGTATGTTTGTCATGAAACTACTTAACCCTCTCCTTGTAAGATCGAGCACTCTCATAAGCCTCAACTCGTATCTCATCAAGCCCACTCAATTGCAGTTTGCGCTCTTCACCGACCTCAGTCAAGTCATAATTGAGTATCTTAATGGCCTAGTAAGCTCTATGCTCAATTTCAACAGGGAGATGACAAGGCTTACCGTAAACAACCCTATAAGGTGACACACCCAAGGGAGTTTTGAAAGCCGTCCTATATGCTCAAAGAGCATTTACAAACTTGTTAGCCCAATCTTTCCTGTTTCTACTCACTGTTTTCTCTAGAATCTGTTTGATCTACCAATTGAACATTTCAGCCTCGCCACTAGTTTGGGGATGATAGGGGGTAGCAAGCCTATGGACTATGGAGTACCTCTTCAATAAGGCTTCAAAAGATATGTCATTAAAGTGGGTACCCTCATCACTAATGATAACTCGGGGCATGCCAAATCTAGCAAAGATGTTCTCCTTAAGGAGCTTCACAGCCACCTTAGTATCATTGGTCCTAGAAGGGATGACCTCGACCCACATAGAAATGTAGTCCATAGCTAATAAAATGTACTCATTCCTAAACAAAGATAGAAATGATCCCATAAAATTAATACCCCATACGTCGAAAATCTCCACCACAATGGTGGGATTTAGTGGCGTCATATCTCTCTTGCTTATTCTACCCAACGGTTGGCAACTAGGGAAACTGTTATAGTATTCAAAAGCATCCCTAAACAAGGTTGGCCAATAGAAACCACATTGAAGAACTTTGCCTGCAGTTGTTCTCCCACTGAAATGCCCCCACATGCCTGGTCATGACAAAAATAAAGGACACTCCTCAACTTATTATCGGGAATACACCTTCTAAAGACATGGTCAGAGCAGTACTTGAACATATAAGGATAACTCCAATCATAGAATTTCACGAGGTGGAAGAACATATCTCTATCATTCTTGGTCTAACCCCTCAGGGATCCTACCAGCAACTAGGTAGTTCACAATGTCAGCATATAATTGATTAGGGTGGATATCATATAATTACTCATCAGGCAAGCACTCAGAAATACTTGACTCAATCTCTCTATCATAAGGAATCCTAGACAAGTGGTAAGCTACAAGGTTCTCAAAACCTTTCTTATCCCTAATCTCATAATCAAACTCTTGCAAAAGTAAGATCCATCTGATAAGTCTAGGCTTAGCATCCTTTTTAGAAAGAAGGTGCCTATGAGCAGAGAGATCAGTATAGATAATTGATGAACCTCTATTTTACACTATTTTTAGCCCTTATTTGACGCAGTTTCTACCCCGTTTTCACGCTTTATCGTGTTAAGGAAGGGTCAAATCGGTCTCCTTTTGCATACTTTTTACCTATGCAACATCTTTCAATATTTTCAGGAACTCGATTGAAGAAGAGGGAAGATGAATAATATCTGGCAGAAGGAGGTGCTAAAGAAGGGAGAAAAGCCGCGAAAAAGCGTTGCACGGAAACCCCACGAAACCGGAACCACGGAGCACGGCCAAACCACCCGGAACCAGCACACTTGGCCGGCTGGCCGTGCCACGTGGCACGACTGTGCCATGTGGCACGGTTGGGCCGTGCCAAGTGGCACCCCCGTGCCACGTGTGCTGGTTTGGGTTGTCTTCAGGCAGCGTTTTGGCACGGTCACCCCGTGCCTCTGGGCACGACCGTGCCACCCCCATTCCGCATCGCGACTTAAAACTTCTCTCGGGGCTGTTTTAACTTCATTCAGTTTTCATTCAGGTGTCTCTTCCCGCAAAACGTTCTTTAGGCGATTTTAGGCTTTAGTAGAGAATTATTGTTTTTCATACTTTTAAATACGCTATCGGATTGAAGCTTGTTCTACTTTTGTATTCATTCAATCAATTTCAGGTTCTTAATTCTCTCTTCTCTCTTTTTCTTGATTATTTTAAGGTTTGCAATGTTTGGTAGAATTGAGATTATGGTAGTTGATTGTGAAGTGATGTGTGGCTAAATCCTTTATCTTAGGTTGGGATTGACGCTGAATATGTTTAGTTGAATCTTGTACTGGCCCAATCCATGTTACCCCTTTGTTTTGCGATTACGAATTCTGCTATGCACGCCACGTGCTCGATGAAATGCTCGAAAGAACATTCATCGTTTTTATTGGGGTTTAGGGGAGTGTTGAGAGACGAAACCTTTACCTAGTGCGTCTTAGTAGACAATTAGAATTTTAACATGAAAATAGTTAAGTTCTAATTGAGATTGGAGATTGTGAATCTTGTAATCGTTCAACCTTTAGTCCCATGAAAATAGGCGACTATGGTTCTAGGATTAGTCTTCGACCCTTGAGAGAGGGAGGAGATGGGCTTAATGGACAATTTATCTATTTGTGATGCATGCTTGGGAATGTGTGATTGGGTTAGTAACTGATTCACTAGCATATTCGTGCTGTTAATTCCAACCTAGGTGCTTTCTATTATGCTATTTATTTCACTCTTTAGCTGCTATCGTATCTCTTAGTTTAGTCTTCAACCCAAAAATATGATTGCCTAGCTTGAGTTGTTTAATTAATTCTAGTAGTTGAAGCCAAGTTCCCTGTGGATTCGACCCGTACTTGTCGGTTGCTAGCTATAGCTACGCCGTGCACTTGCGGTTAATTAAAACCATAACAAGTTTTTGACGCCGTTGCCGGGGAACTTGCACCCTTCAATATTAGAATCTGTTAACGAACTCTAGACTAGGCCTTTTCTTTTTCTTTTTATCTTCTCGTTTCCCCCTCCCTCATTTGTGCTTGAAACTGTTTACGCCCTGGTAGTGTTGGTTTTGTATGCGCTGGCGTAGTCAAAGGGGCCACCCGCTTGCTCCTTTTGACGCAGAAATCGAAGCCACCGCCCGAAGGCAAAACGATGCAAGAAAGAGGCACCAAGCACGAGTCATAATGGCTGAGCAGGATCATCGAGTGTTGCGAGATTATGCCCTCCCTCAAGCATCGGGCATAACCTCCTCCATTGTTAGCCCCGCCATCGAGGCTAACAATTTCAAGCTCAGCCCCGCACTAATTACTTTCGTGGAGAGGGAGCAATTCAGCGGGCACCCCTCGGAAAACCCCAACGTGCACCTTCGCAGATTCCTTGCGAAGTGTGACACCATCAAGCTGAACGGGGTGTCCAATGATGCCATCCGCCTGCAACTCTTTCCCTTCTCATTGCGGGATCAGGCCAGCGATTGGCTGCAGAACGAGGAGCCAAACTCGTTCACCACTAGGGAAGTACTCTCCAAGGCGTTCCTCAGCAAGTACTTCCCACCTGGCAAGACTGCCAGGCTGAGGACGGACATCACCTCCTTCGCCTAGCGGGATGGTGAGTCCCTTTACGAAGCATGGGAGAGGTTGAAGGACCTCCAGCGACAGTGCCCCCACCACGAAGTTCCTGACTGGCTCCTAATCCAAACCTTCTACAATGGGTTGGAGCGGTCAGTAAAGATCACGGTTGATGCTGCAGCAGGGGGTGCTCTCATGGGCAAATCTATCGAGGCGGCAAGGGCATTGTTGGAAGAGATGGCTTCCAACAACTACCACTGGGCAAGTGAGAGTGTCATCCCTAAGAGAGGTGGTGGCAAGCACGCGGTTGACACTGTGACGTTCCTCGCGAGCAGGGTAGACGCCCTCGCACAGCGACTAGAGAAAGTGGCTACCTCATCATCCATTTCTGCAGGGCCGTCCAAGGGGATCTATGCCATTTGTGAGGCATGTGGTGTACAGGGCCACACTTTCGTTGAGTGTTACAATGCTCCCCTCAGCATTGAACACGTCAACGCTTACCATACCTACCCCACACCTCCTCAAAATAACCCCTATCCCACCACCTACAGCCAGGGTTGGAAAGGTCACACGAATCCTCTCTACAAAAATCCCAACCCTCACCCTCAGAACCCCATCCCGCCACCCGGTTTCCACAACCGAGCTCCCTACACTCAACCCCCGCCACCTCCTGAACCCACATCTCATCTGGAGAGTCTTATGGAGCGCTTCATAGCGACCCAGACCACGACCAATGAGACTCTTAAGCAGTCAATTCATCAGCTGACCTCCAGGGTAGATGCCATGACCACCCATCAAAAGACGATGGATACGCAAATAGCCCAGATTGCCCAGCAAGTGAGCCTCCTATCCCGACCTCAAGGGCAACTTCCAGGCCAGCCAAACGTCAACCCCCGTCACCATGTCAATGCCATCTCCACGATGGCAGAGGGGTTAGTGGAGAGCCCAGTGATGGTTCTCCAGGAGGTAGTTCCAGTTCTTAATTCTACAGGAACTGAAGGGAAGACGAGAGAAGAGAATCTGAGCTTCACTAGGGAGCCTAGTCCGCCACCTCCTACCCACCCATACCAGCCCCCAGTGCCTTACCCTTAGCGACTGGCATGGTCCAAGCTACGTTAGCTTGAACCTAGATTCACACAATTCTTGAAAACCCTACACCGAATCTATGCCGGTAGCCCCTTTTTGGAAGCTCTCAAGAATGCACCTGCACACTTCAAGTTTTTAAGAGAACTCCTATCCAAGAAGGGAGAGCCCGGGGTTACTCCAGTGACCCCGACTTTTGGATCCTGCCGCGCACTTCTACCAAGGCGATCACCATCAAAACTGCAGGATCCCGACAGTTTTGCTATCCCATGCTGCATAGGGGATACGTAGATCGAGAGAGCCCTTTGCGATCTAGGCGCCAGTGTGAGCCTCATGTCGCTCTCTCTCTGCAAGAAGCTGCAACTACGGGACCTCATGCCTACCAGCATGACTATTCAGCTCGCAGACTGCTCCATCAGGCAGCTTGTCAGCATTCTGGAGGATGTTCCGATCCAGGTGGGCAAGCTCCTCATCCCCTGCGATTTTGTCGTTCTCGACATGGATGAGGACTTCCCGGCCCCACTCATCTTAGGTCGGCCATTCCTTGCGACCGCAGGGGCCGTGATTGATGTGCAGACAGACACCATATCTTTCACTGTATGTGGGGAGAGGGCGGATTTCAGTTTCTCTCCTTCTGCACCACCTTCAGTGCCTGTTCTTCCCCCACACCCTGAGGAGCCTATCCCCATCTCCCCCTTCGATGTTGTTCCCGGGGTTGACATATATGATGGAAATGGGGGACCCCACCTGCTGCTTGAAGGCTCCACCACTTCCTCTACAGCCATCCCCACTCGTTCCGCAGCTACTGCTACTTGTACTGGGGAGGTAGAGGATCCTACTTCGTACCATTGCCCCTCTCCTAGGCCACCTCCCGCATCATCTCTGTCTACTATTTGGAGGTAAGGGTCAAGCTAAAGACCTTAAACAAGCGCTTCTTGGGAGGCAACCAAAGGCATTTATTGCATTGAAAAAAAAAAAAAACTTCGTGTCACTCCCACCCTATCCCCTTCCCCCTTCCCTTGCCCTTTTTCTATGCCGTTTTCATTGCGGACAATGAAAAACTCAAGCATGGGGGGGTGCCCTTATCGCTTCCTTAGGTGGAATGGTAGATTTTGGGGTATTGGCCGAATGGCATGTTGCATTTACATCATGTAGATAGGACTTCATATAATTATACTAAGTTGTTTTTATCTTTTTATTATTAGAGCATGTAGTTTAGAGCATATAGGGTTAGATTTTGCATCACAAAAGGAGAAATGATCAAGCTAGGCTTCCTTAAGATTTTCAGGTACTACTTCTTGCCCTTCTTTTCGTTTCTCCTTATATCCTTTACCGCTTTCTTAGTTAGATTCATTGTTTTCTAATAAATGTGTGAGAAAACCCCTCTTGTGATGAGATTGAAAGGGGTGATGATTGATTGATGATGTTGGGTTGTGTGTTGAGGCGTGACTTGTCTTGGTGTGAGATTTTGTGCAAATCGCGTGTTTGAGCTAAAAATGTGCTATTTTTAAGGTACTTTTTCACCGATTTTATGCTCGTTTTAATAATATTTTTAAGGTTTTTAATTGATCTTATTTTATTTTGCAGATTTTGAATAAATGCGGAAAAAAGGTTTAAATGGCGGAAAAAGTGAGAAAAATAGAAGAATTGTCGGAGGTTGAAGAATCGGGCCAATTTCGATAAAAAACCGGCCAAGGAAAAAGGAAGAAAAATAAAAAAAACCAGACCGGTCCAGCTGAACCGGACTGGCCGGTTAGCCTAAACCGGTTTAGCTGAACCGGTTCCCATATTACCCCTCTCTTCTTTCTTTCCCTCTTCGCGCCTGTCTTCTTCTTCTTCATTCCCCTGACCCCCAACCCTCGACCCTCGACCCAGAAAGCTCTCGAACCTCCATGCCCGTTTCGCTTGCTCTCTCTCTCTCTTTGCCTCGTCACCTCCCTCTCACTCTAACCACACCACCATCACCACCCGTCAACCACGCTCCAAATGCCAACACACCACCACAGCTGTCCCCAACATCCACCGTCCATGCACACCAGCAAATCGAGGGTTAAGAGTCGAGAATTGAGATGGGCTTCGGGTATAAAGCTTCGAAGACGCCATTGAAGAGAGGAAGTTCGATTAGTAGGTAATTAGGAGTAGATTAGGTTTAATTTCATTTTAGGTTTAGTTTCGTTCAATTTCGTTGTTAATTTCAATTTCGATTCATGTTCTTCAATTTCGTTCTCTTGCTTTCGAATTTCAAAAATTAGGGTTAGGTTTTAGATTCGGTTTAGGGTTTGAATTCATTGCAATCTCTTATTTTCTAGTTATAATTCACTATTTGGGTTTGATTTTACAGAAATCGTATGTTAGTTGTCAAGTTTCATTCGAATCCCCTTTCCCTGAGATTTTTTTGTTCTGTTCGTGTTCTTTTGCCATTCTTCACTGTGTCTGGGTTGCTACGGTGTTCCTGGTGACATTCCTGGTGGCCATCGAAGTGGGGTTGTAGCTAGGTTCGAATTCCCCTCTTCTGCTGATTTCCCTGCTTTCGCTTGCTGTTGGATTATTGTTGAGTTCGTTTGTGTTGATTTCGTTTGTTTTGGTTCGATTAATGTTGAATGATGCTGCTGCTATTTTGTGATGTTCTGTTTGTTTTCCCCTGTTGCTGATTTCATTTCGGTTCTGTGGTTCTTCATTTCATTTCAGTCTGCGTTATTTCGTCCCCCTCCCCTGCTCCTATAATTGTCATAATCTGCCTTAGTTTAATTCTAGAATAATAAAGGAA
>JACYFF010031957.1:74755916-74778375 GCA_017589665.1 Selenicereus undatus | reverse complement strand
TTAGTTAATTTAGTTTAATCATTTTGTTTAAATGACCATAAATCTCACGTTTTCCCTGTGGACCGACCCTTAAGTACTACGACTGACAATCGTGAGTATTTGAGGCATCATTTTCCTTTTTCTTTAATTTAATTTTCCATTCCCCCTCAAAATCCTTTAACATCGCTTTTGTCTTTGTCATCCGTAGTTTCTTTGCCCTGTGTTGCATGCTAACTACCCCTAAGTTTCATGTGGTTTGACTTCATTAACCTTGATGAATGGGACATACTTTGGAGTAAATCACTTGACTGTGGTAGGGTTACCTGTGAGATTCTTAAGCCTAATGACTATTCATTACATATAGTCTCTACTTCCTTTCATGTGTGACTCCTCCATGAAGCATCTCTAGAACTTGGTCTCGTTCTCCTTGAAACTGCATTTAGCAATTGCATGTGTTGACATGATTGAGGCAATTTTTCTTCACATAGCCACATTAGCAAAAAAGCCACCCGTTGTTGCATAATTACCCCTTGGAAGCCCTTTGTGCCTTTCCCCCTGATTGTTGCTGTTGCACCACATCAATTACACACTGACCTATGCATATTTCTTCACCCTTATCAAGGTCTAGTGGGGCAACACTTCCACAATCTAGTTGGGCATATTTCGGGCGTTTGATTATTCACTGCGGGTATAATACTAGTGGCTCATTTTGGGGAAAAGTGCAAATCGATTTTTTTGGTACTTCCGATGCTATCCAATGCATCGTTTTTGCTTCTCAAAAAAAAGAGGAAAAAAAAAGAAAAAAAAAAGAAAGAAAGAGAAGTTGCAAATAAAATGGGTAGCGCGGAAGCTTTTTGCAATAAGCTTGTTTGGTTCCTCTTTCGAGGTTTTTGCGAGATTTGTTGCTTGATTCGCAAGTTTGTGTGAGGTTGAAATCTTAGTGTTCATTGTGGAAGTGTTCTTGCTCCCTAGTCTTTGACTAATAGCTCCACTTTTCCCAAATTATTCCGCTTCGCACCCTTGACCTTAGCCCCATTACATCCTTATCGCAAGTCCTCTTGATTGACACATTGCATATTGCATTCCTGCGGTGGAGAGTGGAGAACGTTACCAAGCATATGGTAGTTTGCCTAATTGGTTGGAGTATTGAGCGTGCCTTTGTTACATATTTCAAACACGTTGAGGGGAGTGTTCCACTTTGCCCTAAAGTGAGGTCCTACCAGTCTTGCTTACTCACCATTTGTTGAGGAAGGTTATGTCCTACTATGTGTTTCAACATTGGGGTGTGTGGTGTGTTTCATTTGGGCAAGGTGATTCATGGATGTCTTTGCATGCGCCTTTATTGAGATTTTCTTGCACACCTTGACTTGACCGTCTGCAATGCATGATTAGCGTGATTCATTGATCCTCCATCCTTTCCCTTGAAGAGGGTGTGTTTAGAGGTCCACCATCCTCCCTGATCTTTCATAGCGTAATCTTGCTTGAGGACAAGCAAGAGATAAGCATGCGGGCGTGATGAACCTCTATTTTACACTATTTTTAGCCCTTATTTGACCCAGTTTCTTCCCCGCTTTCACGCTTTATCGTGTTAAGGAAGGGTCAAATCGACCTCCTTTTGCATACTTTTTACTTATGCAACATCTTTCAATATTTTCAGGAACTCGATTGAAGAAGAGGGAAGATGAATAATATCTGGCAGGAGGTGCTAAAGAAGGGAGAAAAGCCGCGAAAAAGCGTTGCACGGAAACCCCACGAAACCGGAACCACGGAGCACGGCCAAACCACCCGGAACCAGCACACTTGGCCGGGCAGCCAAGTGGCATGACCGTGCCATGTGGCACGGTTGGGCCGTGCCAAGTGGCACCCCCGTGCCACGTGTGCTGGTTTGGGTTGTCTTCAGGCAGCGTTTTGGCACGGTCACCCCGTGCCTCTGGGCACGACTGTGCCACCCCCGTTCCGCGTCGCGACTTAAAACTTCTCTCGGGGCTGTTTTAACTTCATTCAGTTTTCATTCAGCTGTCTCTTCCCGCAAAATGTTCTTTAGGCGATTTTAGGCTTTAGTAGAGAATTATTGTTTTTCATACTTTTAAATACGCTATCGGATTGAAGCTTGTTCTACTTTTGTATTCATTCAATCAATTTCAGGTTCTTAATTCTCTCTTCTCTCTTGTTCTTGATTATTTTAAGGTTTGCAATGTTTGGTAGAATTGAGATTATGGTTGTTGATTGTGAAGTGATGTGTGGCTAAATCCTTCAACTTAGGTTGGGATTGACGCCGAATATGTTTAGTTGAATCTTGTACTGGCCCAATCCATGTTCCCCCTTTGTTTTGCGATTACAAATTTTGCTATGCACGCCACATGCTCGATGAAATGCTCGAAAGAACATTCATCGTTTTTATTGGGGTTTAGGGAAGCGTTGAGAGACGAAACCTTTACCTAGTGCGTCTTAGTAGACAATTAGGATTTTAACATGAAAATAGTTAAGTTCTAATTGAGATTAGAGATTGTGAATCTTGTAATCCTTCAACCTTTAGTCCCATGAAAATAGGTGACTATGGTTCTAGGATTAGTCTTCAACCCTTGAGAGAGGGAGGAGATGGGCTTAATTGACAATTTATCTATTTGTGATGCATGCTTGGGAATGTGTGATTGGGTTAGTAACTGATTCACTAGCATATTCGTGCTGTTAATTCCAACCTAGGTGCTTTCTATTATGCTATTTATTTCACTCTTTAGCTGCTATCGTATCTCTTAGTTTAGTCTTCAACCCAAAAATGTGATTGCCTAGCTTGAGTTGTTTAATTAATTCTAGTTGTTGAAGCCAAGTTCCCTGTGGATTCGACCCGTACTTGCCGGTTGCTAGCTACAGCTACGCCGTGCACTTGCGGTTAATTAAAACCATAACAACAATCACATGAGACCCAATCAAATAAGGTCTAAATTTCTGAAAACCAAATATCACAACCAAGAATTCTTTCTCAGTAACAGTATAGTTCAGCTGGGCATCATTCAGAGTGTGACTAGCATAGTAAATAACCTGGGGCTTTTTATCAACACGCTGTCCTAGAATAATCCCAATGGCATAATCAGACGCGTCACATATCAACTCAAATAGTTCTCCCCAGATGGGAGGATGAAGAGCAGGAGTAGAGGTTAACGCTTCCTTAAGCTTAGTAAATGCCACAAGACGCTCATCAGAGAAGTGAAGTGGCACATCCCCAACTAGCAGGTTGGTTAGGGGCTTCGCTATCTTACTAAAGTCCTTAATAAAACGGCGACAGAAGCCAGCATGTCCAAGGAACGACCTCACCTCTTTTACAAAAGTGGGAGGGGAAAGATTAGCAATTAGATCAGTCTTAGCCTTCTGTACCTCAATCCCATCTCTATAAATAATGTGGCCTAAGACTATCCACTTTTTAACCATGAAGTGACACTTCTCCTAGTTCAAAGTTAAGTTTTTCTCCCAACACCTTTGTAAAATTTTTCTCAGATTAGACAGACAATCATCAAAGGAAGACCCCAACACAGAAAAGTCATCTGTGAAAATTTCCACGCACTACTCAACTAGATCTGAGAAAATGAAATCATGCATCTTTGAAAGGTACCACAGGCATTGCACAGTCCAAACGACATTCTCGTAAAGGCATATGTCCCAAACGGATAGGTGAAAGTAGTGTTCTTCTGATCCTCAAATAGATATCTGAGTATAACCGGAATATCCATTCAAAAAGCAATAGAAGGAATGTTCAGCTAACCTCTCTAACATTTGATTAAGGAATGGAAGGGAAAATGGTCTTTTCTAGTGGTCGCATTCAATTTCCTATAATCTATACAAACACGCCATCCAGATTGAACTCGTGCAGGGATTAACTCATTTTTGTCATTCCTAATCACGGTAATACCGGTCTTCTTAGGAACAACTTGAACCCTGCTAACCCACTTACTATCAAAAGTAGGATAGATAATCCTAAGGTCTAACCATTTCAGTGTTTCCTTTCTAACTACTTCCTATAAAGTTGGGTTCAAACACCTTTGACGATCTCAGTAGGGCTTAGCATTGTCCTCCAAATGAATTCTATGTTGCACAATGAAAGGACTAATATCGTTGATATCTCCTAAAGTCCAACATATAACTTCATTGTTCTCTTTAAGCAAGGTAATCAATTTGTCCTCTTGGTCCCCGTCTAGGTCAGAAGCAATGATGACAGGTAAGGATTAGTCGGGTCCTAGGAATGCATACTTAAGAGAATCAGGAAGATGTTTCAATTCAAGAGCAGGAGGGGAAGCAGATTTAGGAGCAGATTTAGAAACAATAGTAAGTAGAGAGTTAGTAGTAGAGCACAAGACATCAAACTCAAACACATCATATTCAGGCTCGTCATTAACAAGAAATGACTCATACTCAGCAACAAACATGTCATTAAAAGCATCATCGAATACTAAATCTTCCACCCAGTTAAGAGTAGAAAACTCTATATCAACAAAACCAGAAGGCTGTCTTTGCATGTTAAAGATGTTCAATTCTAAGGTTATATTGTCAAAAGACAGTCTCATCATACCATTCTTACAATTAATGAGGGCATTAGTAGTGGCCAAGAAAGGATGCCTTAGAATCATAGGTACTTGACTAGCTAAATTGGACATCTTCTCAGTTTCAATCACTAAAAAGTTCACAGGGTAAATAAATTCACCCGCTCAAATCAGCACATCCTCAACAATACCCCTAGGCAACCTAGTCGATCTATTAGCTAATTGAATGACCATTTTGGTAGGTTTCAGCTCACCTAACCCTAGCCTTTCATACTCAGTGAACGGTATCAAGTTGACACTGGCCCCTAAATCAAGCAAAGCTCTATGAATAAGTAGGTCCCCTATGCCTATAGAAATAGTAGGGCAACCGGGGTCCTTATACTTCACCAGGATCTGATGAGAAAGGATGGAACTAGCACCAGAGGCTAAGAAAGCCTTTTTAGGGACATTAGTAGCTCTTTTAGTGGTACAAATATCCTTTGAAATTCTAACATATGGAGGCATATGCAGAATAGCAACGAGTAAAGGAATGTTGCTTTTGACTTGAGAGAAGGTCTCTCTCATCTTCTCAACATGAGCTTGATCTTTCTTTGTAAGCCTGTGGGGAAAAGAAGGTAAAGGCTTATGAACTTTCTTAGTAGAAGAAGGAGAAGAAGAATACGTAGGAGGTGAAGGGTCAACTGAATGAGAGGACTCTTTCTCCTTAGGCTCCTCTTTCTCAAAAGGTGACTCAAGAGGCAGATAAGAATCAGAATCATTAGGGACACCATCAGTAGCATCCCCTAACTTACTAGATGAACCAGTTTCTAGAGAAGAACAAGAAGAAAAAGAAGAATTTTGAAAGAATTGGTGAGGATACATGCAGGGTTTATTAGGATTTCTCACTTGATTATCAATTTCTCGATCATATCAAAGAGATGTAACTGCATTCACTATCCTCACAGGATCACTAGGGTTAGCACCAGAAGAAGAGGAGGCGTGACCCTTAGGGTTCACCTCACATTGACTTGGAAAAGTACCTATCTTCCTAGAAGGTGATGCTAATTGGGAAAATTGCTCAGTCATCATTCTCATCATTTTTTCCATATTAGCATTAATCATTCTCTCCACTTTACTATTAAATTTCCTCTTAATTTTATCAATGTCAGTATAACCAGGTGGAGGTTTAACTTGAGCTACAGGAGGTGGAGGTCTATGTGCATTGGACACACCTGGAAAAGCCGGTCTCTGAAAGGAATTGAAGGGATGGGAGATGGGGTGGGAGTTCTTTCCAGGAAATACTCTAGGTTGGGAGTTAGGAACCACAACATTGGTCCATTACTCTAAGAAAAGTTGGGGTGATTTCTCCACCCTGGATTATAATAAGGGGAAAAAAGGTCGTTCTTGGGTTTCTAGAAAGCCATACTCGCTTGCTCTTGTCTAGTTCCCAACTAATGAGCAAAATAAGGACAAGCACTCAAAGAATGATCTAAGGTATGACAGTGAGAATAAGAAACTGTAGAAGTCTGAGATAATTGGGGAATTTGGGGAGACAATCCCTTCAACATGTTTTCCAAAACAGCAATCTTAGACTCTAAGTGACTTACATCAAAGATAGAATGCAACCTACTCCTTGCAAACCTAGAACTTAAACTGTCATCAAGAGTGGTTTTCCACTGCATTGTTTTCTCAGCTAAGTCCTCTATGAATTCCCAAGCAGTTGTAGTGCTCTTAAAAAGAAAGCCACCCTGACACATGGACTCCACCATCGTTCTAGTCTGTTGGTCAAGTCTTTCATATACAATCCGGCACAAACGTGCTTGATCTAGACCATGATGCAGACACTGAGCCAACAAATTCTTGAACCTATCAAAAGTATTTCCAAAATCATTCCCTATCTAACTGTACAAATTGATTGATTTCATTCCTTAGCTTAACAATCTTGACATTAGGGAAATATTTTCTTAGGAACAATCTCACAAAATCATTCCAAGAAGTAACAAAATTAGCAGCCAAGCGAAACATCCAATGTTTAGCAGAATCTTTCAAACCAAAAGAAATCAATTTCATTTGCACAACATTAGTAGGGATATTAGGGAAATGCATCATAGAACATACTTCTTCGAATTCCCTCAAAAATAAATAAGCATCCTCTAAACCAATGAACTTAGGGAGGATTTGAGTACAGCAAGGTCTCAATTCGAAAGTCACCTTTGGTCCAAGGTCAGGCATTGTGAAACAAGATGGCAAAGCAGTCCTAAGAGGATAGAAAATATCACTCAAAAATCTTGTGCCATTTCTTCTAATTCAGGCTTGCTTCAAGTTCAAGTTCAGGCTTGGGTTCTAGGTCACAGTTAAGTTCACTCCTAACAAGTCTATTATTCTTATGGTCTCTAACCCAACCAGTCATGTAAATCCCACACCCTCACCAAAGGATATAGTTTTTGTCTTTTCTTTTTCTAATTGTTTTGGGATTTTGGACTTTTCTACTTTTTTTTCTTTTAATACACAAAGCAAAATCAAAAAGTGAGTCAAACCTAAAAACAAAATACAAAAATAGAAAATGATCAATCCTAAAAAAAAAAAAACACAAACACAAATAAACTAGAAGAAAATAGAAAATAAACTAAACCTAAACAACTTAATTTGAAAAATGAAATTAAATAGAAAATAAAACTCCTAAAATTAGAACTCTATACACAATAAATTCAACACAATCACAAGGGACATGAATATATTTTTTTCGAATTTTTTGTGTCCCCGAATTGTGCAGAGTATTGCAAATAGATTATTAGTTCCAAAATTCACAGAAAATTTCAGAAAGTGCAAAAAATTCCAAAAAAATTCACACAAACTCTAAAACTTATGCTGAATCTAGAACAATATCTGCACAGCAAAAATCACACATAAATACTCCAGAAAATTCAAATAGAATCTGAAACTGATGAAAATCCTACACTGACATTGCTTTTTGTTTTTTTTTGTTTTGTTCAGCCTTTTTCTTTTGCTGCACATAAAGCAGATTGGTTAGCACTGTTTTTTCAGCAGTAAACAACCACTAAAAATTAAAATGAAACTAATATAAACAAAAATCAAAATACTAACTTAATTCAAAAACCAAAAATAATCTAAACTAAATTACTAAAACTAAATAAAGACTCAAGCAAAACCAAAAATCACAATCATAAAACTAAAATGAAAATGGCTCAAATGCTCGAATAACTAAACTACAACTCAATGAAACCGAATTTCACAAATCCATCCTCACAACAACGCTAAAAACTTGTTGTAATTTTCGCAAGTATACAGTTTACCGTTATAACACCTACGAGTGTTGATCCTCAGGGTTGTGTTTGGAAATTAAGTCACTAAATAATTACTTATTCTAGCAATGTTGCTTGCTAAACAAAGCAAATTTTACTTAGAGTTCTGGTATTCTAGGTCCAATAAATCACATAAGTTCAAATCAACATGATGGCTAAATAAACTAAAAAATAAACCACTCTAAAATAATATAATTTCTAACTTGGGACTAATTCGGCTTTTTCTGCTAATTCATAATAACATAGAAAGATTGAGAAATTACTGGAAGGGAACCAAACAAAAATAGAATTATTAAAGTACCAACTAGCCGACCAACTTTAATCACAACTCATGCTTCTTCAATTGAGATTTTTCTTCTAGGCCCGAGAACAAGGCATAGCCATTCGGAACAATCGAAGTGAATAAAAACTGGGCATATGACCAGAGTAGTTTAACCTAGAGCAGTGAAAAATCAGTTTGACACCAATAGAGAAACATATCAAAAATTTAACTAGAAAGCTTATACATTCAGCACCAATTCCAAAACGTTCATACAGGATTTAAAATCATAATCTGACTACATCAATGTTAGAACTCAAGAGCAAGATCTAAAACTAGGAAAATAAACACAACGCTTAAAAACAACCACCCCCTGCATCTGCCATGCTTCTCTCTTAAAAGTCGAAGAAGAACAACCGCCTAAACGGTCCCCCTTGATTGCTTCACTAAATCCCAAATTAAATTTAGTCCAATACTTGTAATTGCCACCTTGATGATGGTGGTGATGAAGGAGTAAATGATAAAGAGAGAAAATAAAATGGTTCGGGGATGAGATGAAGCAACAGAGGGATCGAAAAAGGAGCAGAGCAACGGCTAGCTCTTTATTTCTGATTTCTTAGACTCTTGGGCCCATGCTAGGGAGGAAGACAGGGTTGGTGGGATGCTCACATGCCTTCCACACGCAAAAATAAGTGAGATAGATGCTAGGGAAGAAAAATGGGTCGCGGTCTGGCTTGGGTGTGAAAGAAGGCGGAGGATTGGGCGGCGGTTCTAGAATAACACGCAGGCCTAACCTTGAAAGAGTGAAGGGGGAAGCACTGGGGGAGAGAGAAGGAGTTGGGCTGGGCTGGTGAGAGAGAAATGAAGCGGGGTGTACCGAGCCGGCCTAGAGAGTGAAAGAAATGGAAGAGAAAGGGGGATGAAGGCCATGGGTTGGGTTGGTAGTGCTTCTAGCAAAGATTGGGCCATGGTTCTGGGCCCATTGCACTCGCCTTGGCCTATTTTTTTTCCTTTCTTATTTCTTGTCCTCTTCAATCTGATCCAACCCTTGCATTTGTTCGAGCGAATTTATTTATTTATTTATTTACGTTGTTTCCAGTTCTTACAAAATAAAAAAAAACATTATTGAAATTCTAACTAACCAATTTATTTTGAGCAATTATTAGACAATAAAAGGGTATAAAATATCATAATCTCAAGTTGAACAGCACTACTCGACACATGTTCTAACTTTACTATGTCCAACTTTTCCAGTAATCGTAGTCAATGCTTATGATACGGAACAAGGTCTTCTTTCTTAAGCTTGTATTCCTCAATTAAGTGATTGATGACTGACTGCTAGTCACCGTATATGTTGAGGTCTTTGATCATCATATGAATAGCCATTTGAAGATCTAGGTTGAGTGCTCCGTACTCTGCCATATTATTATAGCATAATTGAGTAAGCACAAATGAATATGGGAGGATGTGCTTTCTGGGAGAGGAAAAAACTACTCTTACACCAGCGCCATCTTGTCTGACTACTCCATCAAAATACATTTCCTATAGAGGGAGGATATTAATGAAGAATACATCTTCCGCTGACAAATCATCATTTACCTCCCAATCATATGAATTAGATGATCTGCCAAGAAATTAGCTAGAGCTTGCCCCTTGATTGCCCTTTGTGGTATGTAGACAAGGTTGTAGTGCCTTAAGATTATAGCCCCTTTTACAAGTCACCCATGCCTTGATAAGATGTACTTAATGGGATCGCCTTTATAGACCACTTGCACTATATAAGCTTGCATGTAATGTCTGAGTTTCTGAATGGCAAAGATGAGTGGCAAGTAGATCTTTTTGATGGAAGAGTCCTTTAATTCAGCGCCAACCAATGCACAACTTAAGTAGAGTGACTTCTTTCCCTTTCTCATTCTCCAGTGTGCATAATGCTCCTAGGGATTTTTCTTAAGCTACAACATAGAGTATGAGAGGCTTGCTAGGAATTGATGTCCCCCAACACAAGAGGATTGGACAAATACTTCTTTATTTTCTCAAAAGCCATGCGAAATGACTCATCGCACTCAAATGGTGTCACCCTTCTTCATGAGGTGCCTGAAGTGATGGTAATGTCCTACAAGGTTTGAGATGAACCTTCAGATACATGCCAAGCAATCTTGAAGTCCATGAAACTCCTTTAGATTCTTAGACTCAATCTTAGATTGCTCTTATCATAGATTAGTCTATCTCAATCCCTTGGTGGTGAACGATGAAACCCAAGAACTTTCTAGAGCGACATCAAAGGCATACTTGAGTGTTTTCATCCTCAATTGGTATCTCCATGATCACTTAAAGATTAAACGATGATCTTGAATGTGATCCGGCCTTTCTTATACTTAACCACCAAATCATCCGCATAACACTCGATTGTTTGTGAAACATAGGTTTGCGTTGTCCTTTGGTAAGTTGCTTCTGGATTGTTTAGATTGAAGGGCATCACCTTATAACAAAAACTGCATTTACGTGTGTGGAAAGTTGTGGCCTTCTAATCTTCTAGTGCCATGTGGATTTGATTGTGTCATGCAGTACGATCCATAAATGACAATGCTTTATGTCCTGTGGTTGAGTTGATCATGAGATCTGTAACTGGCAATGGGAAATCTTCTTTTGGATAAACATTGTTGAGATTCAAAAAGTCTACACAAATATGAAGTTATCCATTTTTCTTCCTAACAGGCACAATATTTGCAATCCATGTTGGGTACTTGACTTTCGCGAATGAATCCTTTATCTATGAGTTTGTTGACCTCTTTTTCAATTTCCTTTATCAACTCTGTGCAAAAACATCTCTAAGGTTGCTCCTTAGGTGAAACGCCTCTTTTGACAGACTGGTACTGGACTATGATTTTTGGATCTACCTTGACATTTCTTTGTACCTCCAGGCAAACATGTCCTTGTACTGTGACAAGAGTTCAAAGTACTATTTTTCGTCTTTGGGTGTAAGTAATGAGCTCACGTAGATACGGTAGGACTTGTCATTGGTTACAAGATTCAACTCTTTCAAGTCATCAACTGTAGCCTATCTTCCATTCTCAAGAGTGTCTGGAGTTTCTACCAACTCTATCTTTGTGTCTGAGATATCACATTCGTGGATTGTGATATGATTGGAAGAAGCAACTAGTTCTTTCTCCGTCTCCTCATTAGAGTTAGAGCTTTTTCATTAAACAGTGAAAACCACAGTACTCCTCTTTACTCTTAATGAACCATCCGTCTTAACATCTATAATAGATAAATGCTTTATATGGGAAAGGATAGAGCTCTAAACTTCATTTATGACTCCTAAGCAACTAAACGCAGAACTTTTCTCCTGCCGAAATCTTGAGTTTGAAGATTTTTCACCAGTTTTCACTATGGAAACAACTAAATGCTTTTACTAGGAACCACCTTTGATTTTGTTGAAAATAGAGATCCCGCAATCTTTTGCTTTTCCTATACAAGTGAATACTGATGGGTGTTTTTCCGAAGTGGATGATTGTAGCCTACCAAACATGAAAGACTTTGGGTTAGGTTGAGTATTTTCATCTTCACTCTCATCTACCTCTTTAGTGGTGATGTGTTAAATCACCAACTGCTTGTCCTTTCGTCTCCATGAGATTTTGACTGGCTGCAGTGGCATAAAACCAAGTCCCACTTTAGAGACACCTATAGAACCTCCTTGCTTCTGGATCTTTCTCTGGGTTTTAGTGAGACCATGGGGCTTGGCTTCTAGTACCTTCCTCGAGGTAATTGGATTTTGAAAGTCATAACCAACTCTTTCCATAAACTTGTATACATTTGGATCAAATCCTTCTTTAGTCCGTGCATTTGGTAAGTTGTTGGTTTCTCTAGAAGAAACAACAAACCCATAAAGAGGGGGCCTACTCACTTTAGCTTGCCATGCCTTAGTGTTGGAACAGTTACACTTCCTTTTAGGGTGGTTATGCTAGCTCCATCATCTTTTTTTTTGTAGCTTTGGTCTTGATACTTCCTCTTGTGCACTCGCCAAGGGCGATTCACCTTCCTTACCTTGAGACATAGGGATGTACCTTAAGACTAGTGGCATTGTGCCTATTGAAGTTGCAAATGGTTTAGTAACTTATTTAATGGGAGAAATTGTGTTTCCTCGCTTGCTTCCTTTGTTCTCACATTATTGCTTAGGAGCATCATCTTTTATTGCTTGGAGAGCATTCTATGTACCACCTTTTCCTATAGAAGAAATGGTTAATGCATGGTTTCCGTTATGTGTAGCACCTTCTTTGAAGAATCTTACATCTGTAAAGTGTGACTCATCCTTAGTGAATCGCTTTATATCCCCATTTATTTTCTTTTCTCTATATTAGTAGTAGTTAAGGCATCGGTGTAGAGTGGAGGCCATAATCCCGTATTCGGGAAGCCATGGTCACCCAAGTAATAACTTATAGGAAGTCTTAGCATTGACTACATAGAAGACTGAGGATGTCGACAAGCCTCCCATTGTCAGTTGAACACAGATAATGCTGATTGTATGCTGGCCCTTAAGGAGAATCATTGTTCAACTTTTAGAAACGTCCTCCATTGTGATGCCTAAGTCATTCATCCTAGTCTTGGGCATGATGCTGACAACTGACCCTCCATCCACACAGATGTGCTTAACTTTCTGCTCCCTGATGTAGCCATACTAAGGCCCTGTTCTTTTCGTTGGGAAATTGACCCACCTCACACCCACCCACTTCTTCCCCCCTCTTCCCACTCTTTCCCACACTTAAAAAAAAATACCACTCCTTCCCACATTCACCAACTCCTTCCCATATCTACATAAAACAACCATTTCATATATTTGAAATTTTTTTATAATTTACGTAATTCTGTGTACGAATAATCTGATAGCAATTATGAGTAGTTTTAATTTTTCGGATGTTATGGAACAGTTTTAGTTTTTTTATTTTTCATTAATTTTTTTGTTTTTTAATTCCATTTTTTATTTTTTTATTTTTCTATTTTTTAATTTTTAATTTTTTGAATGTTATGGAACAGTTTTATTTTTTTTTCTTTTTCATTAATTTTATATTTTATATTTTTTTATTTTTTAAAATTTTTTGATTCTATTTTTTAATTTTTAATTTTTTTGTCTTTATTTTCAATTTTTAATTTTAAATTTTTTAATTTTGTATTTATTTTTATTTTTTTTAAAAAAAATTTAAATTATAAATTTTTTTGTTTTTTTTATTTATTTTTATTTTTTTATTTTTTATTTCTGAAAAACAACCAACAAAAAATTCCAAAAAAATAAAAAATAAAAACATTTATACAAAAATAAAAAAATAAGAAAATAAAAAATAAATCCAAAAAATATATAAATTAAAACAAAACAAATTTAAGAAAATTAAAATGAAAATAAAAATTTAAAAATTTAAAAAATTTAAAAATTAGAATTTAAAAATTAAAATTAAAAAATTAAAAAATTTTAAAAACTTAAAATTAAAAATTAAAAATTAAAAATAAATAAAAAGAAATAAATAGAAAAATAAAACAATAAAAAATAAAAGACAAAAAAAATAAAAGACAAAAAAAATAAATAAGAAATAAAGAAATAAAAAAATAAAAAATGAAAAATGAAATAAAATAAAATAAAATAAAATAAATAAAAATAAAAATAAAAAATAAAAATAAAAAAATAAAAAAAATAAAAAACAGAAAAAACAGAAAATAAAAAAAATAAAAAAATAAAAAAAAATAAAAAAATACAAATACAAATACAAATAAAAAAACACAAAAATAAAAAATAAATAAAATAAAACAGAGCAAAACAGAATAAACGAAAACAAAAAAATTTCATCATCATTAATTACTATCACAATAAAATTATTACATTATAAAACAAAAAAATATTAATAACTAATACTTCAACTTCATTGAACTACATTCAACTTTCACCCATACTCACCCACTTTTTCCCCCACTTAAAAAAAAAAGAAAACCACACTCACCCACTCCTTCCCCCTCTTTCCCACAATCACCCATTTCACACCCTTCATTTCCCATTGAAAAGAACATGGCCTAAACAGGGCTTTCTGTTGATCTTTCAACATCCTTAACTTTGTCGACATAAAGTTCTGGTTATCGTAAGGTAGCAATAACATGTTAATGCAATTCATTAGGTAAACAAAAGATTTGGTTCAAATCTATGCAAGTTGGCAAAGCCTCTAGAACAGTCGAGTTATTATCAACTACTCTTAGAGGGTTCTCTTGTTTGTTACACCCCTCATTTTCATCTTCATTGAGCTCCGAACATGAGGTCATATTGACTATGACTTTCTCAAAGAAACATACCGGGAAGAACTCTTCCAGTCTGATAGGAACAAGCGACTCCTGCTCAACTAGGTCAATAGGCTGAATTTCATGCCTTTTGATGTTCTTGTACTTCTTCTGCCCTCTTGAATGACGAGGCTTCTTCTTCCTACCTTGTCTCTTTCTATAAAGGAGGGTGGGGGTTGAACTTTATTTTGCTTCCTTGGCCTATGTTAAGGGATAAGTTCATCCCTATTCATATTCATTAGGGACATCCACAAGAAGACTAGTTTCTACCAAAGGTCCTTGGCATGCCATTGGAACTACAACAGGCTCTAAACTTCCAAATTGAATCGTAATTAATTTCTTTCATTGGGAGGAAATCAATTCAGTGTTTAATCTACAATGAGGTTGAGTATGTTTTTGCTACCAGGGTGATGAAGAGCACTCCAACTAGATGAAAATATGATTTGTTTCGATAGTGTCATCCAAATCCAATATTATCTTCCCATCCTTGCCAAGCTACATAAAGCACTCCTTGAGCGTAATGCATTTCTCATGAGGGTGACTAATCACCTTGTGATACTAACAATTTTTATATCAATAACCCTTCTAGCCTCTTCAAGGTGCTTTGACTCTGGAAGTTCAACAACCCCCTTTTTAAGGAGATCGTCAAGCATTCTTGACAAGTCTGAGTCGGGGAATGGATATTTCTTCTCCTACTACTCCTTCAATGCTGGACACTTCTTTGCAGTATCCTTGGAGAATCCACCTTTCTTCCCTTCATACTTAGGCTTTCTGGAAATTCTGACAAGCTCACTAGTTGAAACGGTTATAAACTCTTTGGTGATGACTTCGAGGACTTAGGATTTCTCTTGAATTTACCCTTGTCCTTTTTGGAATTAGATAGGGAAGAAGACTTGTTATGCCGACTTGCAATTGTCTTCTCCATATCATAAGCCTTCCTCGCCAACTCCTAGGAAGTTCTTGGCTTACTCATCTACAAGACGGAGAGTAAATCCCACTCAATGCCCTAAGCACACATTTCAATCATTGAAGCTTCTGATAGATGGTCATTGCACTCAAGATTGAGAGACCTCCAATGATTAATATAATTAAGAACCTGCTCGGCCTTCCATTATCTAGTGTTTGTTAGCTCTGTCATGCTAACAACACGTTAAGTGTTGTAAAACCTATTTAGAAACTCCTGCTCCATTTGTTCCCAACCATCAATGGACTCAAGCTCCAAGTTTGTATACCAATCAAATGCAATCCCTTTTAAAGTTCAGACAAATTGCTTCACCAATTAGTCTCCCTCTGTTCTAGCATTGTTACACGTCTCAATGAAGTGGGTAATTTTCTATTTGGGATTGCTCTTGCCGTAAAACAGGTTGAATTTGGGAGGCTGATAGCCATCAAGCATACGAAGACCATCAATCCTTTTTGTATAAGGCTTTATATACAAATGAGTCTTGTAAGATCCTCCTCCCAATTGAGCCTTGACTGTATTACTATTAAATTTTGAATTTGCTCAACAAACATTAAGCCTAAAGAGTGATGCTTCTTTACCCTACGCTCATCATCATATTCTTTGCTATGATTGGACTCTTTATCAGAATCTTTAGCGGTTGAACCTTTATTAGAAGTTTCAGATGACTTTTTTTCTTGCTTTTTCATCATCTTAGCAATCTACCGGTTTTGACGCTTGATTTGGCATCCTTTTTGACACTTTTCTTGGACAACTTATCCAGCGTAGCCTTCATGCTTGCCAGCTATTCTTGGAAGTCAGCAGTCTCTGTCACCATAACTGGCATGATGACCGTGTCAAAGGATTCAGCTTCGGCGTATGAGGAAAGTGATCACTTTGATGATGCCAAAGGGGAATCTTACTCGAATAGCCATCATCTTCAAGGTCAAAGGGTTGGAGTTTATCCATCCCATGCAGAATTCTTTGTAACATGTTGCAGCCAGCAACAAATTTTTGCTTCAGAATATGTGAAGCAATTTGGTTAACGTCATCAGACCCCTTGGAGCTCAAGTTTTTGATCTTACATGACTACGGTAGTGCAGTCACAATTAATTGCTCTACGACAATTGTGGCAGCAACGTTTTTCATACTCTTAGTCATAAATCCTCTAGATGCATCTCTGACGGTTGTTGATCCCTGAGATGTGGATCGGATAGCTTTTCTTGAAGATCAAGGGATTGTGTTCTTAGGGCCATATTGTCTTTAAAGGAATGTAGAGTTTATAATTTTGAGACAGAAATGAGAGGCAGAGATGTCCACCGAGGGTACCAAAAATTTGTAAACCCAAATTTTGATCCTAAAATAAATTAGAAAAAAATGAGAAACAAATTTAATTTCATATTAGTATTGTATGTGTAGGTACAATCTCTGAATCGAATACAATAAAATAATCCTCTGATTCGATCTCCTAGTGACCTGGTGATACCAAGGCATGATGCTTGATTTTGATCAATGTAGAATTAAACCGAAGAACTCTCAAATGGCTCTGGATCTGGATCCGCAAATGGTTGATTGCTGTTTCTAAAGCTTGCAAGTTTCTGTAAATGTTGAGTGTAGAAAATGAGGGGGGATGATCCCTATTTATAGCTCTACTAGCTAAGGTTAAAGTTGGGCTTTGGGCCTAGGCCCAAATAATTATTTCCTTGTTTTTAAATGAAGAAAATAATTTGTGTTTTCTGCATCGTCGATGATACGTGGAGACTTTCTAATTGGCCGAATTTGAATCACACTTAAAATTGATTAACTGGGTCTTGCCAAAGTTAACTTGGCATATGGCAATTTGTGATTGGTCAAACAATTTTTTTTACACGTAGCACCATCCAATTTGTCATTGAATTTTTTTTATCTCCTACAATTTCAATTTACCGTTTGTAATATTTATGAAATTACAGGTTGAGATGACAAAATGACCTTGAAATAAGACTTAATCATGCTCTGTATAACATCATTAAGAACTTATAAATAAACAAATAAAAAATAAAACAATTAGCCTATTTATAAAGGTAGGTAAAAGTTGCAACATTTTATGGAATATATATGTACAATTTGCTCCCTTGTATTATGTAAATAAAATAATAATGCAAATAAATGAAATATTAATAAATACAAAAGTATATGCTAATCAAAATTGGTAATGTTTATAATTTTCTTCCAAGTAAGAAATACTAATAATAGCCCAAATATTAGGCCAGCTATTAGCCAAATATTTTTTTATTAAAAAGGAGAATTGTTTTACTACCCCTTCCACTCCCCACGCAGCATACCACCTCCTCCCATGTCTTTTTTCACAATGCCCAAGGCCAGCCCAGTTCCACTATCACAACCCATCCCCATCGCCGAGCGTTTTCCCTGTTAGCCGTCGCCGGCTCTCTGTAGCCACCAACACTGCCCCCAAGTCCTCCCACTCTTCTTTGTTTGGCCTTAATTTTTGGTTGGAAAGGTATACCCTATGTTCTCGTTTATTTCTTTTCACCATTTTACCTCTTGATTTTTGTTATTAAATATGCTTTTCCAATTTAGATAAGTGCTAATTTGTGTTAATTGAGAGTCTACAATGGCGATTTTGAAGATTGAGTGAGTTGATGTTGAGGATGCTTATAGAAGAATTGGGGATTGAGCATGGGTAGCGGGCATGTGCTCTCGTAATTTGACTATGTTGAATTCTGAGGATTTTGGTTATGTTTGAAAGACAACTAAAGATTAATGCTAGGTGTGTTGGAGGTTACCATGGAGGGCTTGCTGGAGTTGAAGGCTGAATATAGGAGGCAAGGAAGGAAATGTTGATTAGGGGACATTTTGAAACAAATTGCTTAATGAAAACTTTGAAACTAATTTAGAGGATTGTATAGGTTTTTATGTGAAAATTGAGTGGATTTAGTGATTTAAAGGCAGGAGTGAACTTGATCTTGTAGCTTAATCAAAGTAGTAAGGGTGATGGATTCTAATTAGTGTTAGGAATGACTTTAAATGCAAAAATTACCCAAGAAAGTAATTAAAACTTGAGTTATATTCAACATATTCTCTTGTAATTCAAACCAAATAAATGGTAACCAAGATATACTTGTAAACTAAAACAATTAAATAGTAATCAAAGTCTACTAGAGGCATTAGAAGTGAATACTTTCTGATTTGAGCATGAAAGTATACACTTGACATCGAAAACAAGCTTAAAACTGCAAACCAAACTCGGTTAATGCAAGCATTTTCAAGAATAAATCACTAATGGCAATAATAATATTACTTCTGATAATAATTATAATATCAATGGAGAAAAAAAGTTATGACTACAATAGGAATAACACTAACGATAATAATAACAATAACCGTATTACTAATAATGATATATCATCAATATCATTGAAAATAAAGATAGCAATATTGAGACCCATAATAGCAATAATAACACCAATATCATTCCTGATAATAATGATGACGTTACAAAAAGAATCATACTATAAATGAGAAACCAAATCAATTTGTGTGCCTAAATAAATAATCATGAGCGCTTTTGTAATTAAGAAAAATACTAAGGAAAACGGTGAAGTACTTACTAAGGTTGTAACAAACAAACATTATTTGAAACTCTACTAACCATAAAAATATATATTCGCAGTAGAAATGAGGACATTTCGATTTTGTCGAGCTACAAATAAATTTTATAAAAAGAGAGAGATTTTAAAATTTTCAGGTACATTTGTTGCTTGTATGCTTTGAAAATTGACATTTTTCTCAAAATATATAAATTTTCATGCAATGAATCAGTTTGAAACAATATTTTGTCATCAAATTAAGCAGCTTCTTTAGTGTTGAAGTAGTTTTTTTTTGAGGGGGGAGTAAGGGTAGAAATTTGTCGTCCTCTAGGATGGTGTGAGAATCAAGTCACTAGTTATTTTTGGTCCACTAAGTATAATTAACAACACTAATTACTCATAAATTATAATTTAAGCATGAATAATTAAACTAAACTAAAACAAAGCATAATTAACAAAATAAAAAAAATTCATATTAACTAACAATAACTAGCAAGCATCTAATTGACTAAGAAAGCATTAGGTTTACTAATTAAAAGAAGAGAGAGAAAGGGGAGTACCTTAAGAGCTTGAAAATCCAACAATGGAGGTTGGCCTCCATTGTTGGAGCAAGTGGACATTGTTGGAGCAAGTGGATGATGAATGGAGGTTAATTCTCTACCTATTCTCACTAATCTAACTCAACTACTCCTAATCTAACCCATTGAAAGCTAAAAACTCAAACTTGTGAAAATGGTTTTCAAACCCTAAGATGGAGGAGAGAGAAAGAGCTTGAAATTTGCATTCTTAGAGAAAGAGAATGACAAATTGAGAGTAGATAAGAGAATATAAAGATGATTAGGAAAGGGAGACACTAATTTCAATCCATTAACAAACAAAAGCATGTAAACCTGGGTGTTAAACTAGTGAATCAAACCCAACAAAGTAAGAACTTGATTGAAAATGAAGATTAAAGAGCAAGAAAGAAAGCTAATTGCATCAAAACTTCATTACTCTTGAAAATGTGGCTAAAAAATGAAAGCAAATCTACGTTACTCTCTTTTAAACCCTAAGCTAAACTCTCTTCTTAAAACCTCAAAAAATTCGATCCTTATACAAATGCAAGGAAGGGGCTTTAAATAGATCCCAACGTAGCAGGTTTGGCACGGTTGTGCCCAGTGGCACGCGCAAACATGCCAAATCTCTGGAAACTAGCAACAAAAGACGGGAAAACAGGGGGTGGCACGGGCATCCCATGCAAACCCTCTGCCCTCTTCTTTTTCCTTGTTGTTCCTAGCAGTTCTATGCTTGCCATCCTGAGTTTGCGCCATAGTTATCCCGAGTTATCTGCTAGGGTAAACTCAGGTTAACACGACCATCTCTCAGCACATTTTTGCACCTGTCCCACCATTTGAGGAATTCTCTTTATTACCTACAAAACAAAAACAAACTAGTAATAAACAATTAATTTAACAATTATTATGAGCTAAATCTAAATAGTATGGGCGTATAAAATTCGCACATTTTGAGCCTGAACATTCAGTTATCAGGCATAAGAGCTTATGCACCTTAGTTTACCCGCACGACTTTAGCTCAGGCTTCTCGATCGGCATGGTAGGTGTGCACTTTGCTCAATGATTGCATCAAAGGCCAACAAGGGTTTCGTTTCTACATAACAACTAACAATGTAGTTTTACTCATATTCTCGTTCCCTCTTATTTTCAAGCTAAAATGAATCGAAATACACGTGTTCACTGAGAAATAAATTTTTCTTTGCTGGGTGAAAATATTAAATTTTGGCTCATTATTTAAATATTTTTGTACTTTGTGTTTCAAGTGGAGTGTCTGGGAAGTGTAGACACCTAGCAATAAAAATAAATTAACAGGATTAGTCTGTCCAAACGAGCTCACAGTGATGTTGCACAAAGTTCTGGGTCAGAGATAAGTATGTTTTACAGTTTTAAAATTTCATTTGAGGTTGAATATACAGAAATTGTACTTCATTTGATTTTCAAGTAATATAAGAGACATCATAATGTTTATGTAAATAGTTAACCAAACCTTATCCTCCAGAGGATGATAATAATACTATAACCCTAATTCTATTGTAGGATTAGTTGTTAATGTTAGTTAATTAAAGTTAATTAGTGATTTTGAGTTGGGGCATTACAATTATGGTATCAGAGCCAGATTATGGGTCATTGTGGGCTATAGAATTGTTAACCATCATGTTGGATTTATTAAAGGTGATTTCAACTATGAACTTATAAAAATAAGTGTAAAATGAGGATGGGTTAGTCAATATTTACTATGTCTTCATCTATTGGTGTTAAGGTCAATGATCTAGTTAAGCAACCCTTTGTACACGATTTCCTAAGGGGAATGCTTGCAGATTCATAAGTGATTCTTATGTTATCAAAATATTTATAATCTTTTATGTAAGGGAAATATGCTCTATTAAAATATGTGTTGATGTTGAGCTAATATGAAGAGAAGTTATGATCAAATCAATATACATAAGGGCCTAGGACACTTTTATAATTGATTTTCAATCGCCATTTACTTAATGAATTAGTAAGATAAATTATGGTACGCTACGTGATGTCATATGGGTCATATGTGAAAAAATTAGGGATGTCATGAGGGTTGTCATTAGCTAATTTTAAAATTAAAGTGTGGCATATTAAGCATGATCCGTGACTATGTATGTAATAAAAAGGCAAAGGATCTTTGGATGTGAGTTCCAAGCCAACATTATGATTCTTATGGTATCAAATTATCTCTAAACTTTTATATAAGGAAAAATTGCTCTATTAAAATATGTGCTGATGTTGGACCAATATGAACAGAATTTATCATTGAATAAATATAGTTAAAGGCCTACGACACTTTTATAATTGATTTTCAATAGTCATTTGGCTCAATGAATCATATAACATTAGTCAAATAAATTATGGTACACTATGTATGTCATACGGGTCATCTGTGGAAAAATGGGGATGTCATAAGAGCTGTCATTAACTAATTTTAAAATTATGTATACTTATGCAAGTTATCATAAGTTAGGCATATATCCAAATCGTTGCATATTTTAAGTAGGTTCCATGACTATGTAAGTAATAAAAAGGTGAAGGATCTTTGGATGTGAGCTCTAAGCAAACATTATCATTTTGGTCCATTAACTTATGTCATAAAAACAGACGTGTAATAACTAAGATATCAATAAGGATGATGAATTTTTTGAGATTTTACAAACACATAGAAGGACACAAAAAATAATATGTGCTGTAATTTGAGATTGTATGTTGTGTTTAAGGATATTATATACTCATTATGAGTTTGTAATAGACCATAAGTGATCGTGGGAATTACAAAAAGGTAGACCTTAAGGGCAAGATACTCATTAGGAAGTTTTAAGGATAAAACAAACAAAAGGTATACAACTACATCCCTTTTTATCGTTTTTTTGGATTAAGTGATGTGTTCTTTTTGAGAAGGGATATAGTGCTAGATAATGAAGAGAGAGAGAGAGAGAGAGAGAGAGAGAGAGAGAGAGAGAGAGAGAG
>JACYFF010031957.1:74674527-74755906 GCA_017589665.1 Selenicereus undatus | reverse complement strand
GAGAGAGAGAGAGAGAGAGAGAGAGAGAGAGAGAGAGAGAGAGAGAGTGAAAAATGGGTTGAGCAAGAATTGATTTTGTCGTGTATGAAGTAATGAGATAAGTGGAGTAGTGGAGGCTAACACAGATTTTAAAAAAAAGAAAGAGAAAAAAAGACAGGGAGAGGAAATAGGGGGGATAATTGAAAGCATTCACTTCATCTGTTATTCTACCAAAAGTGGAGGACATCATATTATTACAATTTTAGTAGCATAGTAATATTACATAGAATGAGAATTACAAAGACTAACTTGGGAAAAAGGAGGTACTTTGATGGTGAAATCAACAAAATAGAGAGAGCAGTTGTTAATAGCCTTAAGTTTGCTCACTTCACTAGAAGCACCAAGTTACATATGTGGAACTTAGGGGGAAGGACTCGAGGAAGTTGTATATATGTACATATATTCTTTGCTTTCACATGCATATTTTGATGGGTTCTAGAGGTCATAGTTTGCATTGTAGCCAATGTATGGGCATAACCTATGGACATGATGTAGAGTGGTAAATGAGATATGGAAAAGTATAATAGAAGTATAATGCTTTCATTGCTTGAACTTTAGATACTTGATCTTATTGTCCTATAACCCCTTTCGTGAGGAATTAGCACTATGAGTAAGTTATTACATGGATCAAATGGGGCTATAATTAGTGACTTCACAAAATTAGATTGTCCTACTCAAGAAGCTAGCACCACGGCTCAATCCTAAATACGCAATAAAAGGGTTATAGAGCAAGTAGGATGTGCGAAGTCCCTACATGATGGTAGAAAACTTGGGTGATTTTCTCTTAACCGTATCAAACCTATGCAATTGTAGCTATACAAATCTCTCAATTAACTTAAAAGAACCTGCAATAATCTTTAGTTAACTAACGTGAATCTTTCTCTATAAGGTATAGTACCATTACATATTATGTAGTCCTTTAACAAAAACATTTGGATTTTCCAATTACAATTAGGTGTTCGTTGTGCCCATGCCCTGTTCTAGCACACTCCAGCCTATAGATCTTGTTTGCATCCTATTTACGTCTTGTTTGCAAAATTGCTTATTTATCTTAACAATGTCTTAGTCAATGTCCTTTTAGCAATTGAATTATTTCATGAGATTAATTTTTTTTCTGGAATTATGAACTTCAAGTTGGAGTGATATCCTCCTGCTTCGATTAATTTTCTTTCCTCCGGTTACATCTAATTATCTTTCTTTCATTTAATTGGTGCCCATCTTGCTTACAATAAACTTTGATTCTTGTTGCTCCCTTTGCCAACATCCTTGCATTTATTATGCCCAACCAAGACTGTTCCCCTTCATCTTAGAGAATTTCAAATTCAACAAGCCAAAACATAAAAGTTTTTCCATTTGATAATACTTTTGCGTCTCTCCCTAAACTTTTCAGAGTTGCCTACCATATCTTCTTGTGAGCACTACTCGAGTTTCTCTGGCAACACTTTGAATGTAAGACTACCTTGCACTTTGCTCTCTCTCGAAACCCTTTCAACCTTATAACCTTGATCCCTTACTTTGCCCTCTTGGTGCTCATAAGAAAACTAAAAACCATCATGAATCTCTCTTCTTGTAATCACACAAACCTATGTGTGGATTCTTGCATAACTAATTACGGTTAGCTTTGTAAAAGTCCCATTTTATGTATTTGCACCCCTTTCTCCTTTCGATTTTCCCCACGTTGGAAAAAAAAAGTAGTGGCCTCACCGTCACTTTATTCCACACCGACCAATAGACGTTTGAATGTTGCGATCCTAGAGGGTCCTCAAAAAGAGAACCCTTATATAGATGGATAATTCTATAATCTAATCTTGTATGTTTTGCCCTTTTTAAATAGCGATGTCGAACATATAATCAAACATTTGATCACCACAAAAATTATCTGTTTTTTTAAGTTGTTTGGCTTTCAAATTAATATCAAGTGTTCTTTTTTCTGGGTAACTAATGTTTTCAACCATTTGATTATTATTGCCCTCCATTCGTGAGTTATTTACGCCTATATTTTTTTCATTCTACCCACCTAATAGTACTAATTTCCTTATCCAACATTACATAATCAGTCATCCTTCCTTTTAGTGAAAATCTTACATCAACAATGTCCTCATTACTTTCAATCATCATCTCTTTTGGTCATCTTGATTTGTTTATTGGCCTCATTCTTTACTATTGTATTCTTTCCTTTATCCAAATTATTTACTTAATAGGTCTTCAGTGATATCCAAACTTGCCAATTAGAGCTTCTCTTTCGTATTGAAGCCTTTTCTTCTAATATTTTTCATATTTGTTTGATTTGTCTTATCTTCAAAATTGTATTCTTTCCAATGTTATTTAATTTGGCCTTTTCATTCCAAACTTCTGGAGTGTTATGGATCCTCAACAGTACTCATAACTCCCATCTAGCATGAAAAACCATTTCTTTAAATCTTGTCGTTTACTGCGGAATACATTCTTAATCGAGCTAAAATGGTTGTCAACATTCCGAAACTTTTGACTTTCATCATCTCCTTCTCCATTTCCCTAAAAGCATATTTATACATATAGCCTACACCCTGTCATTCAGAGTCATAATTCCATACAACTAGTATCAAATTAAAGATGCGATTCTACTTTCATTAGTGTGGGTGAATGCTTGATTGTTATAATTCTGCAATTCTTCTTTCTTTTAGATTCCACTCCTCATAAATGAACTCAATCTTTCCCCATTCAATCTTGTCACTATACTTATACTTATGTTGTGTAAACAAGGTCACACTTCCGCTAATTCATTTTATAATAAATCCAAGATGCTCTACACTCAGTTTGTCCAAGTCAATCTCTTGCACTTATCATATTGACTTTTGGCCCAGCGTCATCTGGTTGAAACTTAATTGCTACTATTTTGGTTGTAACACAATTGCTAAACCCAACTGTAACTAAACCATTTTTCTCTTCTAGGATGGTTCTAACTCTTTCCTTCAAACCTCTCTTTGGTCACTATTTATGTGCCCTATGTTAGATGTCATGATTATTCCATTCTTCACAATGTCACTTAAATTATCCCCATCATTCATATGGTGGTTTAAATAACTTGATTGGCTTATGAGAACTCGTCCTAAAGTAGCACTAAGGAAGCGAAAAATTTTGTCTTCAGGCGTTGGATACTCTAATCTTTTCCTCCTTCGTAAATAGGACAATTTGACCCATAATTCATCCTTCTAACCATCCATTTAATTGTGATATGATAGGATCCTCATTTTCATCATAGACGTGGTCTAAGATATATCAACTGTCTTTTGCTTTCTCTTATCATCCATAATTGTAAACCATGATTGTTGTGGCCTTCCATTGTTGAATTCTTAATATGCTCATAACTGTCTTTATTCTAACCATGTCGTGACAATCCCTCCTTTATCAATCATTACTAGTTTCGCTCTTTATTTCCATCAATAAGTAATTAATCACTTGGTTACTATTTTCGTCATTCTTATCCCTTGGACATATTCATCTTTAACGTTAAATTTAGATGTAGCAAACAATTCGCTAATTTGATGCATGAGGTTATATAAATAAGCAAGCGTGGAGTGGTAAGACAGAGTATAAGATACCCATTTATTGTTAAACCAAAAGGTAATATTTATTCAACTCCTAGGATGACATCAAGTCTCAGGACATTGGTGAAAATTAGTCCTCAGACATGTAACACAATTACAAATGCAAGATTATAACCATTTGACTAAGATAAGACATTCAAATAATGTGTAATTATGTTGGAGTGAGTTAGATCAAGCATTAATAATAGGGCCCTAGTTTATCTAAGATACCATTGATAAGGTGAGGTAGATTAGGAACTCCTTAAGGTTGCTCAGAGCCAATGAAAGAGTTATGCTGATAAGAGGAAGAGACCATTAGAAGTTTATGCGAGAGATACGGTGTTCTTGAAAGTATCATAAGTCAAGGGTGTGAGGAGATTCAGTGTCAAGGGAAATTTATGCCCTAGGTATATCGAGCATTATGAAATCTTGGAAAGTTAAACCCAATGGCCTACAGATTAGATTTACCAGCGAAACTCGAGCATGTACATAGTTTTCATATTTCACCTAGACCCAAATTATGTCCTCATATCAAAGCTTATAGATGTTGAAAACTTAATTTATGAAGAGCGTCTTGTGTAAACACTAGATCATGGAGTAAAACAGCCTCGGAATAAGAGCATTACTCTAGTCAAAGTTCTATGGGTTAAGCATAATTCGTCAGAAGCCACATGGGAGATTGAGGAGTATATGAGAAACAAACATCCCTACCAATTTTGAGGTAAGTTAGATATCACTCTCGAACTTTTAAGTTTCGAGAATGAAACTTATTTTAAGGGGGGAACACTGTAATAGCCCGAACCTAATCCATATTAATTAGCTTCTTTAATTTTAATTTAACGAAGTTGAGTATTGCATTTTAATTCAATGTTTGTAACATTTATTTTCAATTATAGATAGAGACGACAAAATGGGCTCGAAACAAGAATTAACCATGCCTTATATAAGATCATTAAGAATTGTAAAAATATAAATAAATAAATGAATAATAAAATTACCCATTTATAAGGTGGGTAAAAGTTGTAGCTTTTCATGTAATGTGTGTGTATGTGTGCGCTCACTTATGTCATGTAAATAAAATCATAATGCAAATAAATGAAGTATTAATAAATACAAGAGTGCATGCTAATCAAAATGGGCAAAGTTTCTAATTTTCTTCGAATTAAAACATGGAAATACTAATAATAGCCTAGATATCAGCCTACTATTAGCCCAAATATTTATTTCTTAAAAAGAGGAATTGTTTTACTAAAAAAAAAAAAGAAGAAAGGGGGAATAAAAAATGGGAAATATCTAGAATTAGGCGTTACATTTGATTAAGTCAATGAAACTAACTAAACTCCCCCCGGCCTTTCTACTCCCGACACAGCATGCCCCTCATCCCCTGTTTTTTTTTAATAATGGTGCTACCCAAGTTCCACCAGCACCACCAGACCGAACACGGAGCGCTGCCCCTGTTAACTGTTGTCGACCCTCTGTAGCCGTCAGCACCCCCCACCTCCTCCCATTCTTCTTTGTTTGGCCTCAAATGGTGGTTGGAAAGGTGAACCCTAAGTTCTCCTTTATTTATTTTCAGTATTTTGTCATTGAATTTTTGTTAGTAAATATGTTTTTCTAAATTAGGTAAGTGCCAATTTGTGGTAAGTTAGAGTGCATGATCGAGATTTTGAGGATTTGAGTGATTGTGGGTGTCAATAGAAGAACTCAGAATTGAACATGGGTGGTGGCTTGTGCTCTTGTAAATTGATTACATTGAATTTTGAGGATTTTTGGTTCTGTTCAAAGAAAAACTAAAGGATTTATGGTGGGTGTGTTGGAGGTTACCATGGAGTTTTGGGGGATTTTTGAAATAAATTGCGTAATAAAAACTTTGAAGTTAATTTGGGGGATTGTACTACGTATTTATGTGAAAAAGTGAGTGGATTTAGTGATTCAAAGGCAAAATGAACTTGATGTTGTCGCTTAATTAAAGTAGTGATGATGATGGATTTTAATTAGTGCTAAGAATGATTTTAAATGTAAAAATTAACCGGCAAGTGATTAAAGGCTGAGTTATGTTCACTTGGGTTAAAAGAATGACATGTTCTCTTATAATTCAAATGTAATAAATGGTAACCAAGATCTACTTGTAACCTAGAACATACAAATAGGAATCAAAGTCTACTAGAGGCCTTAGAGATGAATACTTTCCAATTTGGGCCTAAAGTATAAACTTGACATCGAAAACAAACTTAGAACTGCAAATCGAACTTGGTTAACCCAAACCTTTTAATGGATAAATCATTAAAGCTAATAATAATATTATTTGTAATAATCATTATAATAAGAATGCAAATATAAATAAAAATCACAATAAAGATAACACCAATGATAATAATAGAAATAGCCGCAATACTGATAATGATAATATCATTAATATCAATATAATAATTATTGCAATATTAAGACTTATAATAGCTATAGTAACACCATTACTATTCATGATAATAATAACAATAATAATAAAAAGAAGACATAATATAAATGGGAAACCAAAATCAATTTCTGTGCCTAAATAAATAATCATGAGTGCATTGGTAATTAAGAAAGGCACCAAAGAAAACTCTGAATTATTTACCAAGGTTGTAATTAATAAAATTACTTGAAACTCTACTAACTATAAAGACTTATATTTGGGGCATAAAACATGGTTATTTTCGTCATTGTCAAGCCATAAACATAAACTAATACTTTATATAAAGGGATAGATTTTAAAATTTTCAAGTACGTTTATGGCCTCTACTCTTCGAAAATTCACTTTTTTCTCAAAATATATAAATTTTCATGCGATGAATTAGTTTGAAACAATGTTTTGTCACCCAAGTAAGTGGCTCTATGGCTGACGCGCATTAGTTTACTCCTAATGAAGAGACATAGTTGGAATTTCCAGTTTAATTAGTATCCAGATCTTCTAGTTTAATTAGGTTCATTTGCTGATTAATTTCTTCTTCCAATTGGATAAAATTTGCCTCTTCATTATCATCGGATAATACTTCTTGTTTTTCTACTACTATGCCCATGATTTTGCTTAATTCTTCTAAATTTCATTCTTTATCAAACATATTTTGTAACTCCTCTATATGGTATTACATATACTCCATCCTCTTTCTCTTCATCTTTTGCTTCCTTTTCAATAATTTTCGTTCTTTTTCAATTTTTTTAACTTGCAAAAGGAAATAAATTTTTATTGTTTAGGTTTTGGAAGGGATATTCATGTTAAAATGGAATACTAATAGAGATGGCAATGGACTAGGTCTAGATCGGGTCCGCCGAGATCCAAATCCAGATCCATTTTTTGCACATGGATCTAGATTCGATCCAAATTTACAGGGTCTATAAAATTTGGATCTAGGCTTGAATCCTCTCGATCTAAAGGGTCTAGTAGGTCCTTAATGGGACCTGTTACTTTGAGTTGCTTTTTTTCACTTTTTTATTTTTCTCAACAAAACAAGCATAAATAATATTTTGTCATATAATTGACTTCTCTGCCATAATACATAGCAAAATACTGAATTATCGAAATGGATAATATACTATTAATTTTGTTGTTGTGGTATAGTAAGCTAATTTTATTAGCTACTATAGGATAAGTCATGCAATTTGGGGTATTTCAAATATTGGTTTGACATTGAACTTAGGGAGTCTTGTATGCTTTCGATTCTTGTAGGGCAATTGCATAAGGTATCTAATGTATCTGCCGATGACCAAGCTAGGGTTCAATAGAATACAGCTAACTCAGCAACCAAAGGAAGATAACATCAAAGGGGAAACCAAGGGAAAGTGGGTGCATATCATGATGGTTGTGAAGCATCAAGCATGTGAGGGAGGAATGGTGCTTAGAATCAAGTGATTCTAAGTGGGAAAACAAAGGTTCTTTGTTGTGAATAGATGTATACACAAGGGGGAAATGAATCCAAGCTAAAACCACCAAGGAAGTGAAGCCCAAAAGTGAGTTCTTCACGGTGCCAAGGTGGCACGGTCGTGCTCCCTCGCACGGGGTGACCGTGCCACTTTTCGGTTTGATAAAACCGTGAAGTGGTGGCTTGCACGGTTGGAGGTGTTTGAACATGTGGCTAAGTATTCGACCTTTTGGTGATAGTTTTAGCTTTGTGGGAGTATGGGAATGGACTTGGAAGGTGCTTGTAAGTTTGGGAATATGGAGGAGAAGCAAAACTAAGAATTACTAACTCAAGAGAAAGTTAGTAAAACTCAATTAAGCTCCCTTAGGAAAACCTTGAGTATATGCATCAAAGGATAGTACTAAACTTAAAGCAAGGATACAGAAATCACCACCAAGCTTAAGTTTAGGGCGCTTAACTTAGATTAAGATACAGAAACACCACTTAATCCTTGTTAAGACTCACTTGATCACCACTTAGTTTGGCCTAAACTAAGATAAGCAAGTAAGAGTTTAAAGAGAAGAAAGCACAAATGCTCTCAAAACTGATTTATATCATTCAAAAGGGTTGTGTTTTTCAAGCCAGGCCATGGGGGTGCTTTAATAGGCAGCCAAGGCAAGCTAGTAAACAAGCAAAAGTACTCTTCTAACCTTCCTTAATGCTTAGGAAAGGTTTAGAGCACTAATACAAGCTGAATAGTACTAATCTAGTTTACAACATTCTTAACTTAATCTAATACATCAAAACACAAATCTAATTTATGCCTAAACTATTAGTACATCATTATACACCATGTTTAACCTTAATACATGCTGGGATTGCTTGCTTATTTCTCATTGGACAGCCAAAACGGCATTACGACTGGCCAATAGGGAGCAAGCACCACATTACCACCAATCTAGCTCTCATTGGTTGTTCTTCTCTAGGTAGTGACCAGCCCAAGGCACCTTGGGACGTGTGCCAAGCATAGAGAAACGTGACAAGCAGCTTGCAAGTGGAGAAAAACGGCTGGGAGCTTAATTTACTTCAGTTTGTACTAAACCGGGTTTAGCAACAGTTTCTGGCCGATTTTGGTGCATCATTTAAGCATAGAAAAAGTGAGTATCATGGTGAATTTAATCATGGGGGGGGGGGGGTAACTTTAGGATGTATATAATCTCCCCTAACCAAGAAATCAAGGTTAGGGTGAGTTTAAATGGGTTAAATAAACTCAAACTTAGAACCGTGCAGATTAGAGCCTAATTTGACCAGTTTTGGAAAACTCCTTGTTTCTTCATCCTCTTGTGTGCATAATTGGAAATTGATGCTTGGACCTGAAATTACACATCTTGAGGATTCCAAATATGTATAAATTCATCACTTAAGCATTAGTATAGCTTAAGTTATGAATTAATCAAAACCGGGTCGTTTCTGGTTTGCTGGACAGTTTTGACACATCTTGGTAAATGGATGATTTGAACAACCAAATGAACTCCAAATTGGATGCAACTTGTCTTGTTGGAAAGCTGACATCTTAAACTTGAAATACATGCAAAAACATTAGGCCTAAAGCATTTGGATGCTTGTCGAATTCTGCTTGCAAAAGAGGGTCAATGTTGGATTCTTCCCTTTTCTCCTGCAATGAAACAACTAAAACAAAACTTGGATGATTTAATCACCCTTTAGCCAGCAAATTGACATGGTCTAATTGATTTGATTCTTTCTAATCAAAGGGCATGGAGGGATCTCCATCAGTATCCCATTACAAAAATGCATAGGTATGAGTAACCATAACAAAATGCAACAAATATTAAACTCCACTCAGAATTTTAGATATTGGTTTGTTTTTTATTAGGGTTTGAGGTTTCATCTTCTGTCAGCGAGGTCTATTAGAGATATGATGGAAGAATATGTGGCTGAGGATGTAGAGCATAGCTCTAATAAAATTACATGGGAGTTTGGATAGAGGGGCCGAAAATGGACAAAAGTGCCAGAAAATAGCCGATATGTGAAGAAGTAGCGCTGAGATGAGGGTACCGTAGCTAGTTATGGTGAAATCATGAAGAACAAGACCGAAGGGTCGCTGGGAAGAGAGAGGAGGCCGGCATGAAGGCCTTGGACTCTCGAGAACGAGGATCGGACGAGGTGGGGTGGAGATGTGGAGTGGTGGATACTGGAGGAGATGATGTCGCGAGAGCAAAAGAGTGAGGAAGAGAGGCGTGGTTGAGAGGAGTGAGAAATGAGAAATTTGAGACCAAAACTGAAAACCCTAATGCTTGTACTATATGAACAGTAAAAAAAATCAAACGAGTCTGCATACGAGTCCAAGGCCGGGTCTGGGTCTCAAAGTCTCAGGTCCAAATCCAGATCCAACCTAGATCCAATAGGACTCGGATCCTCTAAAAATCCAACGAGTCCAAATTTTTTTGGATCCAGATCCTTAAAAATGGATCGGGTTTGATGGATCTGGATCGGGTTTAAGATCCACTGTCGTCCCTCAATACTGATACCCAAATAAGACTTTCCACTATGTCTAAGTTTGTTCATTTAAGCAAGATGGATTACAGACAATTACTTCTTTACCTTATTAACTTTAGTTTTAATTTTTACTAATTCTACATTTAATTTTAAAACTGTGTCAGTGATATAGTTTAATTCCAGTGCTAGCGAAGTGGATTCTTTTGGGGTGTAAACCATATGTGAATAATTAGGAGCAAGACAAGTGGATGATGATTCAATCATTAAATGCAATTAATTAGATTAATTATGTTTGCTCATGTGGATCTGGTACCAAATTAAAGAGGTCTTTGGTAGTGCTTATGAGAAGAATATCACACGCATAAAATTAAAATTTTTAAAAGTAAGTTTTAATGATTGAAGTCTAATATACAAAAACTGAGGGTATTTAGAGTAATTTAAAAAGCTAGTTCTAGTCAAGTTTCATTGCAGAAGATGTTTACCCAAAGTTGGATAGACCTAAAAATGTTTATCAAAATTTGCGGGTTAGAAAAATTATTTACCATAACCTCAATAATAAAAAAAATAATTTATTCGTTTTTAACTGTTGTGTTTGAATTGTCAATTTTCTAAGTTGGGTTCTATTTATTACACTTTAGTGTTGGCGCGCGTATGTCTCATAAATTCATGTTTAATTTAGATTCAATTTTGATATTGGTTTTCATTTGATCTTTATTACGTGTCAAGTTTAGGTTCTGTTAATTGCTGCTGATTCAGTGTCACCCATGCCGAAATGGAAATGAACCTCATAACCCCATGTCAATTATTACTTTGATTTTCTGTTTGATATAGTTTGGCATTAGATAAGCTTAGTTTCTTGGATTAGATTGATTTAGATGATTAGAGAATTTCATGTGTCATGCTTAATGGTTCAGCTAAAATTTTATTTCATTAGCTGAGCAATTTTAGAATAGTCATGTTACTAGACCTAATTCCGACCTCATCTGTATGAATTAACCCTCAAGTGCTACAACTGATCATCATACGCTTGTGATTATTTATAAATTATCATAATAATTAACTAGGAAAATGATAGTTTGACAATTTTATGCAACGACTTGTTGACGATGCAGTAAAGGTGAAACTCTGGGGCGGATAAAAGGTTTCAAGATTTTTGTTTCTCTGCAAGACTCTTTCGAATTTTACTAGGTCTTTCTCTTTGTCTCGTCCTAAATCATGATTGTGATTTTCATTTTCTTGGATTTTTTGGTCAAACATTTTAAGTGCTTAATTCGTTGTTTAAATATCAATCATTGGAATTTGTGTTTTAATGTTGATTGATGCTTGATCAATTAATAGAGAAATAAGCGTATATAACTAGATTTTCTCTTTTTTTTCTAAAAGTAGGTTACGTGTTGTTGATCAATCAAAATGGTTGTCATTTTAGTGGCATCTTTCATTATCCAGAAAGTCTCATAGAAGGACACCATTCATAGAATGGTTCTTTATGTGTATTTAGTTTTCTTACCGGAACTGTAGTATTATCAAACGATAGTATAGGTATCTCGAGTTTCAATGACGATGAAACTGGTGTTGGTGTTTTCTTGGCTTGTTCCAGCAATGTATTTGTAATTACCATGAGGATATAGCTGGTTGTGCAATCTATCAATATTTGATAGGCTATTCTTGTAATATTTTGGCCAGTGTTGACCGTGTTGTTGATTGTGGATGGCCTTTGCAAGCTTAAATGTATTTGTAATAGAACATAATTACCGATCACCACAAACGTCAAGGGAATTTATATTCAACATACACTCTATAATGGGGAATTTCTGTTCACCATAACTTATGTGTATGGGAAGATTAGGTTTTGTACAACACCACCATTGTATGTGATGGGTGCACAGAGTCTATAATAGGTTCCAAGATTATGCAACAAATATTGCTTGGGTTGTTGATGTTTAATTGATTAGAATTAACCTCCTTTGCCACTGCTTTCCTCCCGAAAGCTTCTCTATTGCCTTTTCCTTGCTATAGATCCATAATTTGTCCATTCTTCTTATTGAAATTTACTTGATTGAGTTTCCAATTCACGTTTACTTTGGATTTCCAATTGGTTGTTTTGATTCCTTTTTAGTTGTTGATTTTGTAGTAGTAACAGCCATCGAGCACTCCGTATTTTTTGTTCTTGCATGTCAACTTCAATGCTTTTGTTTGGAACAATTCTTCATTGATTGTTGGCTTACGAAGCAATTTATAGTATTTTATGTTAGGTGTAAGTTAAAATATGAATGTTTTCTATACTTTGCATATTCCTTCTAACCTCTCCCCCCAAGTCTTATGGTTTTTTAGGTTCTTCTATATTTGTTTTGATTTATTGCCCAAATTTATTAGTTTCTAGGTTGTCAAATAACTACTGTACTTTTTGCTGAAGTATAAACGATGTTCAATAGTCTTACTAGTGATACGACATACTCCTTCCAATGCATAGTGCTTTAGTTATGAAGGGAGGGTATAGGAAATTTTTTTGCTTCGGGGCATTATCTCTACCCCCATACAGCAGTACATTGTGAAAGTTAGTGCGTTATGTTATCTTTAAGAGACAAGACAATAGCCTAGCAGTACTAAGACAATATCCCTGCATCGCCATGGTGGTAGCCCACTGCAACCTCCTCAGAACTACTGTAGCATGCACAGTCATTCAAGAGCCCTACACCACAGTCGCAATGCCCTCTATCCACGATATTAATATGAGCAACTGCATTGTGATTTTTATTGAGATTAAGTTTAATTGCAAGCGTACGTCTTTTGTGCAACACTTAAGGGTCAATCCATAAGGATGGGTTACGAAATTAGATCATTAAAACTACTAAACTAACATTATTGACAACTAAAATAATTCTGATTACCTAATCAAATGTTGACATTAACATGTGTTCGACTGTCACTGGCAAAGCATCCAAACAAAACTAGGACATTTGGAGTTATCTAGAGGAGAAAATGAAACTAAAACCATAATTTAACATCACCATAGAGGGGTACACATAGAACTAGGGGAGATGGGAACATCAAATTAAGCTCTAAACCTGTAAAATTCAGCAACCACTTATCAAGATTAACCAACGCAAATCAAAAAGAATTTTTCAACACCAAGCTGACTTCAATTGAAAATGAACAACATGTTTACGAAGTCAAATCTAATAGGAGAAACAGGGACTCAACACAGGGGAATAATGGGGCGTAACAAATCATCATCAACCCACAACTCCTGCCGATTCAACTCAGAAGAACAAAATTGCACTTAAATTAAATGAAACCACAATCAATTGCACCAATTTTGAGAATCTAGATTAGAAGTAAAAAACCGAAAAAAAAAGAAAGAAAGAGATAGTCACCCAAGCTAAATTTGCAATCTTGATTTATAGTTACCAAAGCTCTATTAATTTGATCGAATTGTTCTAACTGATGTAGTAATGATAACTTGTCTTCAATGCCTAATTTTACAGCCCATTGATGAACGAGGAAAAAATAACACCTGATAATGATAATCAATAATCAAGATGGGAATAGATGATGGTGAGAGATAAAGAAGAGGGAGGGGTGAAGAAGATGAATTCAGGACAAAGTGGGGGCTGATTCTATGCATGACTGGAAAGGATGAAGAAGAGAAAGAAAAGAAAAAGAGCAAAGGAATGAGTTATATGTGATTTAGGGCTGTTCTATTTCGCGTTTTAGATAGATAGATAGATATAAGGAGCTGTAAGAAGTTGTAAGAAACTGTGAGGAGCTCTAAGGAGATGTAAGGAGCTATAAGAAAATGTAAAAAGCTGTAAGGAGCTGTAAGAAGATGTATGTTAGGCGATAATTTGTCGCATTGTACATGCCTTTTTCACCTAATCTTAGCTCGTATAATAATGTAATCTTTAGAGTTTTTCTTGTTTTATTCAGTATTCTTTGAGATTTTTACCTGTTTTATTTATTCTTGTAGGTAATAAGTTGAACCAAGTAAATACTGCGAAAAGGGGCGAAAAAGGATCAAAACAGGCGAAAAGATGGAAAAACGGGAGGCAACCAGCAATGTGGCACGCCCACCCCGTGCCACGTGGCACGACCGTGCCACATAAGCACGATCGTGCCTCTTCCCATTCTGCCGCGCGCTGTTCGTTCCCGTCTCGTGTTCTATTTAGGGCCTTCTTCGGGGTTCGCTTGTGGGTCCTTTTTTTTCTCTACTTCCGGAGGATAGTTTAGGTTAGGTTCTAGTAAGTAAAACCTCAAGAGGAGGATTAGTTTAGTATTGAAGATTGTAATCTTGGATTCAACATTTGGATTTCAAGTTCCTTCATCAATTCAAGACTAAGGTTTCTCACCTTTTATCTCTTTAGTTTATATATTGTTCTTGTTTATGTTTTGTTAGTTTTAATTCTTGTATTTGTTTTGTTTAGTTTATATGTTTAGTTGTTGTTGTTAATTCATGTTATTTAGTTGTTTAGATTTGTTTTATTTCATCCTCTTTGTTTTGTTCTTCAAGTTTATGTTCTTATTTGTTAGTTTAGGTTTTGATGTGGTTGTGATGTTTAGTTGGTAGATTGTGTTGGCTTGGATTGTGATTAACCTCTTGATGGCTAACTAATCTTGTATTTGGCATAACCATATCCAATCTATGCCTAGAACTTAGAGTTTTCCTTCACGCCCGCCAAGTGTTCGATGAAATGCTTGGGGAGCTTTCATCCATATTTTTGGGCGATTGACTTATGCTGAGAGGTGAGGTCAATTAGCTAGTATGGGAGAGGGAATAGTCGAGTTCGGGACATGAAAATAGTATCCGAATCGAGCTAGGTCCGGGGTTGCTAGTTTTGTGGTCTAATTGGGCTAACCCCATGAAAATAGGTGACTAGGCTAATTAGACTAGCTCATGACCCTTGAGAGAGGGCTTGGGTGGTCTTTGATGGTGCAACCGATCATCTCTAGTTCGTGATGTAGTTTGGGTAGGTTAGAACTCGTCTCGATTAGTTGGTTCATTCATTGGTCAAATCACAACTCCAAGTCGCTTTTTCTATGTTTGTTAACGTAGTTTAGTTTACCCTTTGTTTTCCTTTGATTTCGCCTGGCTCGAGATGCTTTAGTTAGCTTTGGTAGTTGGAAACACAATTCTCTGCGGACGATACCCCAAGTACTCAATGATACATCTTGTACTTGGGGTTTATAAATATTAAAACTCCGTTTTTTCCCTAACAATGTAAGAAGCTGTAAGGAGCTATAAGGAGCTGTAAAGAACTGTAAGGATAGATACAAGGAGTTGTTGAATTGTAGAAGAGTTGTATAGTATAATTTGTTTTACAATGAACATTTTGGATGAAAAATAATAATACAAAATAATGTACTTATTGAGAATACATAATTAATTAAGTTAGTTACACAGCAATAAAATCTATTAATCCCCATAAATTTGGTGAATAAAATTCCGTCCACTTGAGGTGATTTTTTATATGAACATTAGTTTGATCGAATAAGCAAAGTATAACAAAAAACAAATTGACAAAATTGAATACAACTCTTCAAATAAATGCCTATTTTAAGTAAATAATGTTTAATATAAATAAATGTATGGTCATCTATAATAATATATATTTTATGTCGAAACTCAAATATAATTTACGTCGTTATATTATGTTTTTATGTTTATAAAAATGTTGTGTTCATAAGATATTTATAAATTTTGTATATTGGTAGTATCATTAAAAAATATACATATTTCTGCAACTAAAATAAATGAATGTTATAAAAAATCTATGAGATGTAAGAAGATGTGAGGAGATGTAAGAAGATGTAAGGAGATGTAAGGAGATGTAAGAAAATGTATAGAGCTGTAAGGAGATGTAAAAAGCTGTAAGGAGATGTAAGCTCTTAGCTAAACCCTAAAAAACGCGAAATAGAACAGGGCCTTACTACAAAACAAATAATAGGAAAAATAAAAGGGGAAAGGGGGTAATCATACGACTTGCACATGGGAGTTGGAGGAGCAGGGCTGAGCCATAGGAAAGGCAAACAAACCAGGCCCATTTGTGAGGGAGGGCGAGGAATGGCGCTTTAGGACTTGGAGGGTTTTTTTTTTCCTTTTTCTTTTTTTCCCTTCTCATTTGAATATTTGATCCAACACCTTCTCTTCCATCTCTATTGGAAATCAATTTATTCATTCTTTTCAAATTTCTACAATTGCTACAAAATAAACAAAAATATATTAAAATCCTAGTTTAATAATTTATTTTGAACAAATATTAGACACTAAAGGGTATAAAAATATCAAAATCTCGGACCGAACAATACCCCCATACCTAAATTTTGCTCATTCTTGAGTAAAATGAAACTAAAAAATCCTAGGAAAAATGAAAAATCCTAACTTACTTTTGTAGGTAGAATGATTGCACTTAGCATGTGCAACAACCCCCTTGAACCCCTAGGTTCCCACTAGTAGAAAATTTAATGTCTCATGAAGGTTTACCAATGAGACACCCATAAAATCTTTGAAAAATAAAAAGAAAATAGAAAATATTTTTTTTAAAAAAACTAATGTATACCACGTGGGTTTACTAGGACTCTCAATTCTAATATAAAGAAAAAAGATTCACTCAATTCATCTTCCAATCATACAAACTACCATATGCTTATTAGGACTCTCAATTCTCCACCAATATGCAAAATGCAACATGAGAATCAAGAGGACTTGAAAAAGGGTTGTAACAGGGCTAAAGATTAAGGGTAGAAGAGGGAAAATTGATTTGGAAAATGAGAAGCTAAAAGCTAAAAGACTAAGGAGCAAAACACTTCAACCAACTATGTCTTTACACACTCTTTCTCTCAACCCCTATTGGAAGAATAAGTACACACCCACAAAAAACCAACAACCATAAATGAGTTAAAATAATCAAAACCAAGTATGTACATCAATCAGGCCAGACAATCTTATTCAAAAGACATTTTTTTCAAAATTTTCAAATTTTTCCGTTCATTTTTTTGAGAACTTTTTCATGTTTTTATCTTTTCTTTTTTCTTAAATAAGCAAAATGAAGGGTATCGACAAACATAACACAATTACTTTTCGAATGGTCACAAATAAAAAGAACACATACAAAAAGGGAAAAATCTCATAAACAAGTAATGCATCCTCTCACCGCACCAAAAGAACCAAAAATAACCACTGGTTGCATCAACACCTAAAGGCTACCCATTCAATTTTGAAATGTTGCCCCATTAGACTTGGTTTAGGTAATAGGAAATGTGTTTTTGGCCACATGCTAAAATGAAGATTCACAACAAATGAAAACAGTCAAAAGATCAAAGGGTTGGGAAAGGGTAAAATGTTCAAATCAGGCTGACAATTTGGCTAATGTGGCTTCTAAAATAAATAATGTCTATATCATGTTACCATAATGCATATGTTCAATTAGATTTTGAATAGAATCATAGCAAGTTCTAGAGATATAATCATGGAAGGGACACACATGGAAGAAAAATATATGAAACTAAAATGATGAATTTGTCTTTTAAGGCACAAAATCTCACACGTTACCTACCGAAGTCAAGACAGCTCGCTATAGAATGTTGGGGGTTTGGAGGCGCATAAATGTCACACTTTGGACTAAGTTCTGTCTTATACACAATACTTATATACAAGATAATGACTAAGGTATAGCAAGACATATTCAATCAGAATAACTCACATTCCCGAAAATAAAACAAAAATCTCTTTGGCCTTAATAAATTGTCCCTTTTTTCTGTTCCCTTTTTTTTTGAAAGACAGTTTCCCAGCCCCATACCAAGATCACATATTGTCCTCATGGGAGTGAAAAGAAACACAAAAGAAAAAAGAAATACTAAAAAGAAAAACATATATACAAAAAGAAAACAAGGCCAAAAAGAAAGAAAAAGGATAAGACTCTAAAACTCAAAAATAAAACAATAAAAATAAATAAAGCAAAAATTACATACAAAATAAAACAAAATAAAAACAGAAAATAGTGAGGAACGATTATACAAGATTAGGCATTGAAATACACCAAAACTGCATCTTCCTTAAAATTAAGGAGATTGATGGAGCATCAGCCACTCTGTACCAAGTTGAAAATTGTCACACAAGTCCAAACACATTAGTGAACGCAATGGCTTATCAAACATACAAGAACAACTCTCGATCACATGGAAAACAGTAAAAATCAGAGAGTTGGAGCAAAAAAAAAGAAAAAGAGTACATTCACCATGTCAATGTAACACAATTAAGGGCCCACTTTAACTTGTCCAATTGTTGGGTCCAATCATGAAATAGACAAACATAATTAAAATAAGCCAGCAAATGGGTCATTGCCCTAGAAACTTTATCATCATTAATGAACTGTCTAGGCAAATCAGTTGGTCCTAAGTCCTCAAGTCTCTTAATTTCAGCATGCTTAAGAGTTTGGTCCAAATCAGAATTCTTAGGCACAAAACTCTTAGACTCTAAAACTTTGGATTTGCGAGACCCGAAAGATGCACATCTAGACATTCATTGATATTAAACCCACATGAAAAAGACTCCTATACCACAGAAAAATTATCATTATTGAATTTTCAACTAGTGGGCTTAACGTCCTCCTCACATGATGTATATACAAAAATATCTTCTATTTTAGTTAAAATCATGATGCTTAAATTCATCAGAATTGCTTCTATCCAAGTCACTAGAACTCCCAAATTCTTCACCATCCTTGAACTCACAAGATTGATCAAAAAGAGCTAGTAGGTCAGGAGAAACTAGGTCATACTTAGTGACATCCCTAGGTGCTAGGCTAGGTTACAAAGGCATGAAATAGAGACACAAAGAGGTCATTCTCTTGTTCTAACGTAGAAAAAGTCATATCCTCATCCAAATCAAGCCTAGATGGAATGGAAGACTCAAAATCATCATAAAAATTGACTGCAGGTTCAACAGATCTTAAACTAGAGTCAAGCTTATGTAAATTACTATCCTTTATACTTTGATTAAACTAGTGAGAATATTTGGTAATTTTCTCCTTCATAGTTTCTATCATTTTATCGGTCATATCTTTCATCATCTTTTCAAGTCTTGCACATTGAGAATTAACCAAATCACGATGTGGACACTTTGAACATCATGATCAGAAGACTCAAAATAATCACATGAAACAAGAGGCACATAAGTGTAAGATGTGTGGTCATAGGAGTTCCTAATGTGATCTTGGTAGAGAGGATTAACATGACAAAAAAATCTCATTATGAGTTTTAGATAACATGACACCCAAATTCAAACTCATAAGGTCTCTCTAGCTTGTTAAAACTCATAAGTGTTCCAAGCTAATTTTTTGAAGAAATCTTAAACTTCACCTTGAGTGTAGACAACAATCCTTGGAAACCTGTAAGACACACAAACATAACATGACCCCTAAGTTCAACATCCAAACCCATAAGATAATGTCAAATATTTTCCATTTTTCAAAACTTTGATACAATTAAGCATGATAATCATGAACTCTCGATAAATAGCTTTCGAAAGATTCAAGCTCAAATTGAGGGGAATTCAAAACTGACATCTTTAAATCTTTTTCCCAAGTTTATTTTAGGATTTTAAATTTTTTAATAAACTTTTTAATTTCTTTTTTAAATGGAAAAAAAATCAATGACCCTAAGATAACCAATTATAAACTAATTGTCAAAACAAAAACACGACACTGAAATAATTATGTTAACAAAACAAAATAAACTAAAAAAAAAACTACAGTACCGAAAGAAAAGAAAGACCAAGACTTAAAAAAACAAAACGTGACCTAACACAACAAATAGAAAAGAAGCACAAATACAAAGAAAAGGGCATCTTTGTCATTTATTTATTTTTTAATATTTTTTTAAGACTAAACAGAAGATAAAAGAAAATAAAAAGAAAAGAGATGAATAGATAGAAAATCCAACAAACTCCTAACCAAAGATATATTCATCAAAAATTCAGCAAAATCAAAGAAAATATGCACATATTTTTTTCATCATTTTTTGAATTAAATAATCCAAGAAATTTAAAAATTATAGAAAAACAAAAAAACCGCACAAAAAATTAGTTTAGAAAATTGTTGACATTTCTGGAAAATCCAAAACATTCCATAAAAATTCACTAGACCATGAAAAAACCCTAGAAACCTGCCTAAAACATTAGAAAAGCAAAATGAGCACAAAATAAATACATAAAATCAAAATAGAATATCTAAAAAATGAAAAACTACATAGATTTTTTTTTCAGTTTTAATGTGATTGTTCACAGTACTATTCATAGCTTCAAAATCTTTCCCCTTTTTGGGGGCATAGAAAATGAACTATAAACTAGCAAAAACAAAAACTAAACAAAAGAAAATCAAAAATGTAAATTTTAAATGTAAAAATAAGAAAACAAAGATTCTAAACTACTAACTTTAGAAAAACAAGCACTAAATAAAGATGAACACAAAATCAAAAAGAAAAAAGAAAAAGAAGTTAAATCGACCAACCTAAGACTCAATTGCCAACCTAATTTCATAATCACCATCCCTGACAACAATGCCAAAAACCTATTGTGATTTTTCTAACGATTATGTTTAACCATAAGCGCATGGTTTTCATCACAACAATTGAGGTTCGATACACATGGATGGACTATGAAATTAGATCACTAAATTGCTAGACTAACATTATTGACAACTAAAATAATTCTAATTACCTAATCAAATGTCAACATTCACATATATTCGACCATTGCATGCAAACCATCAAAGCAAAACTAGAACATTTGTAGTTATCTAGAGTAGAATATGAAGCTAAATCCATAATTGAACATCACTGTAGTTGGGTACACATCACAATAGGGGAGATGGGAAAGTGAACTCTGAACTTGTAAAATTTAGAAACCAATTATCAAGATTAACCATGGCAAATCAAGAAGAATTGACCAACATTAAGCTACCTTCAATTGAAACGAACAATATGTTTGCGGAGTCGAATTTGAATGGGGAAGCTAGGACTCGTCACAGGGTAAGAACAAGGCATAAGAAATCAACATCAACCCAAACTCATGGCAATTCAACTCAAAACCGAAAAATCCCACTTAAATTAAGAAAAACCAAATCAATTACACAAATTTTAAGAATCTACATCTGAAACAAAAATATTAAGAAAAGAGAGAGAATTGGAAAATTAAACCTAATCAAGTCTCGTCTATCTACTTCTAGATCTACTTGCCTGTACTCGAACTGAATTTCCCATTGTGATTTATAGTTGCTGAAACTCCATTAATCTGATCCAATCATCCTAATTGATGGACTCTATTAATTGTTCTAGAACAACCATAAAGAACTTCTATTACTAGAAGGAATTGGTTATAGTGGAGGATGCCTATCCATAAGTTTTCTAAACTTAATCGTGTATAATGGAGCTACCGAAGATTTGACTTTTTCGAACTTAGTCTACAAGTCACTAGAGCCTCGTAAAATAAAGATGAGATGTACGATCGAGATAACAAGATGATGACTTGCCTTCGATGTCCAATTTAATAACCAATTGATGAACGAGAGTAAAATAATGCCTGATGATGATGATGATCAATAATCAAGATGGGAATTGAGGACAGAGAGAGACGAAGAAGATAGAGGGGAGAAGAAGATGATTACAACATAGTTTGTGTTGATTCTATGCATCACTAGGAAAAGATGAAGAAGATAAAGAGAAGAAAAAGAAGATGAGGTGGGTTATGCATGACTTATTGGGAAAAGAAAAGGAAAAATAAAGGGGGAAGGGGTTAATCATGTGACTTGCGCATGGGACTAGGGCTAGGCTGTAGGAAAGACGAACAAACCAGGCCCGTTTGTGAGGGAGATAGATGAATCGGGCTCAGGGCCAGGTGTTTGGGCTACGTTTTTTTCTTCTTTTTGTCTTCTCATTTGATCCAACACCTTTTGTTTCATCTCAATCATCAGGTACTTTATTCACTCTTTTCAAATTTCTACAATTCCTACAAAATAAATAAACATACACTAGAATCCTAATTTAATAATTTATTTTGAGCAAATATTAGATTATAAAGGATATAAAAATTTTAAAATCTTGGATTGAACAAGCTCGCTTGAGTTATGAATTATTCTTTTGATAAATCATAGTGTTTGCATATATTTTGGTCAAGCACCAATGTTTGTCTAATTTTTTTTTATCTTCATTGTAGATATTAAGTAGTCATGGTGAATAATGTAAATATGATGACTGGCTTGGAGTTAACAAAACCAAGGATCATGCAAATATCTCTTATTTCTCCTTTCCGAGAACAACCCCCACTGCCCTCCTAAAAAAAAAATAAAATTTATAGAGTTACTTTACATATCCTCAGAGTTAGAAATGATGAATAAAGTATGATTTTCAATATTCAGTAGCGATTTTATTGATGAACTAGATGTATACAAGATATCTATCAATGAAATTTGATTATTTTACTATTACTTTGTATCATTTATTATGATTTATTAATATATGTTTTGTTGGAGTTGTTACATTTTCCACTGTATTTTTCTTTCTTTCTCTTCTTTCTTTCTTTTCTTTTCTTTCTTTCCTTACCCTGCTGTTGTAACAACTTCCAGGTTGTTGTAACTAATTTTGGGCGGGAACACAGCTTAGCAGGCTCTAGATGTGTATATATTGAACCCAGTTGAGATCGTTATCAATACAATGAATTCTTTCACATTCAATACAATTCTTGAATTGGAGATCTGATCTTGTCTCACACAAACATGGTATCAGAGCAAAACCTGGTCATTCTTTCCTTCTCTCTTTCCTCCTCAATCCGCTTCAAATAGATCCTTTTGTCTTCAATTCTTGATCATCCTTATGGTTTCCTATGCGATGGCTGTTCAAGGAGGTCGAACGCCTGGAGTAGAGCCAAACGATCCATATTTCATTCATCCCTCGGACCATCCCAGTCAGATCCTAGTAGCCAATGCCTTCCACGGTGAAGATTTTGATTCATGGAAGAGAACCTTTCTGATAGCTCTGTCATCCAAGAACAAAGTTGGCTTCGTTGATGGTAAGATTACTAAACCTGCTGGCGATTCTTCTCTATTACCTTATTGGCAAAGGTGTAATGATTTGGTGGCTTCTTGGATTCTTAATTCCTTGCACAAAGATATATCTGGAAGTGTGTTGTATTGCAATAGTGCAGCCGAAATGTGGGGAGAATTAGTGGACCGTTTTGGTCAATCTAACAAGGCAAAATTATTTCAAGTGAAGAAGGAATTGTCAAGTATTTCACAAGGTGATTTAGATATCGCTTCTTACTATACTCGAGCCAAGAAGGCCTAGGATGAGTTCGCTGCTGTTGATGATATGCCGAGGTGCAGTTGTGGAAAATGTGAATGTGGAATTAATAATGCTTTGGTCAAATATGCACAAGAACAGAACATGATCTATTTTCTCATGGGGCTAAATGACTCCTATACCAGTGTGAGAGGGAATTTGTTGATGATGAATCCTCTACCTTCTCTTGGACAAACTTACTCTCTGTTGATCCAAGAAGAAAGGCAAAGACAGGTCAAAAATACTACTAATTTTTTGACAGATTCAGCCTCATTTAGTGTAGTGCCACATAAACCAGACTATTCAAATTTTCAGAGGAAGCCGGATGGAAGGAGGACTTCTCATCTCTTTTGTGATCATTGCAAGAGACAAGGACATACAGTGGACAAATGCTATAAGCTTCATGGCTATCCTCCTAGGCAGCAGCAGTCCTTTAAACCAAGAACAGGTAGATTTGCCAATAATGCCTGGACTGAAGGTAATGGACAAACAGAAGTTTCTCAGCAAAGTCTGGACAATTCAGCAAGTCAAACAACTCAGCCTATTCTGCCTGGACTAGATGCTGAACAGTCCAAGCAGATGCTGCAATTTTTGGCCAAATTACATGCAAATAAATATCCCTTGCAAGAGTCTTCTTCTTCACAGCAAGGATTTTCTACTGCTTACATGGCAGGTATACATTCTACCTCATCCAAAGATGCTAATGTGGCTAAATCTGTCTGTTGCACATGCAAGCTGGATGGAAAAATTTGGATTGTGGATTCTGGAGCAAGTGATCATATGGTCTTTGATAAGACTCTTCTTCATAACATTAGACCACTAAAGGATACTATTCTTATTACCTTACCTGATGGTAATAGAGTAAAGGTGTCATTTTAAAGATTGGCAGAACTTTGACTTTACATCACACTTTATTTGTGCCATATTTTCAGTTCAATCTTCTTTCAGTCAAAAGGCTTAGTGAACAACTGAAATGTTGGGTTATTTTCTCAGAACATTCTTGTATTTTGCAGGGCCCTTCTCTGAAGAGGCCTCTGGAGATTGGTAGGTCAAACCAAGGATTATACATATTGGATGCTGAAGTTGCCAGCAAATTGGTGTTTGATTCTGTCTCTGACTGTTTACCTTGTAGTGACAAAGTTGATAGTAGTGTTGTTCCATGCTTTCTTACTTGTGATAAGTCCACACCTATTTTTCTATAGCATAAAAGAACGGGTCATGTTTCTTTTAGGAAGCTGAAATATATGCATGTACTACAAGGTCTTTCTTCAGTAATAAATACAACCAGAGGTTTTACTCCTTGTGATGTCTGCCCTTGTGGAAAACAACAGAGATTACCTTTTCATAACAGTTCCATCTCTTCTACTAAGGCTTTTGAATTAATACATGTGGATACTTGGGGACCATATCACACCAAAACACACCATGGACAGAGATACTTCTTAACCTTGGTGGATGACTATACACGGTCCACATGGACTCACCTTATGGTGACTAAAGATGAAGCATTCCACTTGATTAAGTCTTTTATAGCTATGGCAAAAACACAGTTCAATGGGACTGTCAAGGTTGTTAGAAGTGATAATGCTTTAGAGCTTGGATTGAGCAATGAAGCTATAAATTTCTTTGCTACCACTAGTATAATTCATCAGACCAGTTGCACATAGACTCCACAACAAAATGGGTTAGTTGAGAGGAAGCACAAACATCTACTTGAAGTTAGTAGGGCTTTGATGTTTCAATCCAACTTACCAATGAAGTATTGGGGAGAATGTTTGCTCACTGCTACATATCTGATTAATAGAATGCCTACCACTTTATTACAGTTCAAAACCCCTTTTGAACTGCTGTTTGGTACACAGCCTCAATATGATCACTTGAGGGTTTTTGGATGTCTATGCTATATGTCTACTCTCAAGCAAGGCCGGGACAAATTTCATAACAGGGCTCTTCCTTGTGTATTTTTGGGTTATCCCCATGGTAAGAAAGGTTATAGGGTCATGTCCTTAGCCGATCAAAAATTTTATGTATCCAGAGATGTGTTTCATGAAGATACATTCCCTTTTTCTTGTCCTCAAGAAGTTCCCAAACTTTTGCCAATCCCCTCTACTGAAGTTTTCCATGATATTTCTCATACTTGTATTGATCAAGACAGTTGTACAGTCTCTCAAGATCCTGTGACATCTAACACTGAAGGTGACAGCAGACCACAAAGGTCCCATAAACCTCCTAGCTACCTGAGAGACTATGTTCTGTGCTCCCCTGCTGCATTATGTCATGAAAATTGCTCTTCTACAGCCACTAATCTCTGCTTATCTCCACCATCCATGTCTTCTTTCTGTCTTTCATCTCACAGTCAACACCTTTTATCAAATCTGGACATTGTTGAGCCAGCGAGCTATGAGGAAGCCATTACACATCAAGGCTGGCAAGAAGCCATGAACAAGGAATTTCAGGCTCTATTTGACAACCAAACTTGGGACATTGTCCCTTTACCAGTTAGAAAGAAACCTATCTCTTGTAAATGGGTTTACAAGGTAAAATTTAAAGCAGATGGATCAGTAGAAAGGCTGAAAGCAAGGCTAGTTGTCAGAGGTTTCACACAAAAAGAAGGAATTGATTATACAGAAACCTTTTCCCCTGTGGTCAAAATGACCACAATAAGAACCTTAATGTCAGTGGCAGTCAAGAAGAAATGGAGTTTACATCAACTAGATGTGAATAACGCTTTTCTTCATGGTGATTTGCATGAAGACATCTACATGAAGTTGCCCCAAGGTTTAACCTCTAACATTCCCAATGCTGTTTGCAAGCTCAGAAAATCCTTATATTGTCTTAAACAGGCATCTAGACAATGGTATGCTAAGTTGGATGAAGTGTTATACAAGCGAGGCTACAAGCATTCGGAGAATGATTACTCCTTGTTCCATAAGAAAGAGAATAACTTTGCTGTTTTTGTGGCAGTTTATGTTGACGATATTTTGGTCACTGGGAATAATGAGCCTGAAATACGAAGCTTGAAAGAATATCTTGATCTCACCTTTAAGATCAAGGACCTGGGTTTTGTCAGCTACTTCTTAGGCATGGAAGTCTTGCAGTCCACTCAAGTTTTAATTCTTACTCAGAGGAAGTTCATTTTGGAACTTCTCAAAGAATTCCAATGTGACAACTCTCCTGGGGTCACTACTCCTCTTGATATCACCACTAAGTTGAGACATGATGAAGGAGATTCTTATTTTGATCCCACAAAATACAGACAGCTGGTTGTGAAGTTGAATTTCCTTACCCACACCAGAGCTGACATTGCTTTCGCTGTTCAACACCTTAGCCAGTTCATGCAAAGTCCAAGAATTCCTCATTTTCATGCAGCAATTCATGTACTTAGATATCTCAAAAGTCAGCCTACCTTGGGTATCCTACTCAATAATGATCCTTCTTTATCTCTCCTGGCTTACTGTGATGCTGATTGGGCATCATGCCCTCACACAAGAAAATCAGTTATTGGATATGTGGTCTTTTTAGGCCAATCCCTCATATCCTGGAAGTCCAAAAAGCAACAGACTGTTAGCATCTCCTCTGCTGAGGCAGAATATCGCAGCTTGAGAAGATTGGTAGCTGAGCTTGCTTGGTTGAGTAGGCTGTTACATGAGCTTACAGTAGAAGACATCACTCCCATTCCTCTCAAGTGTGACAACCAAGCTGCTATCTACATTGCAAAGAATTCGGTATATCATGACAGGACCAAGCACATTGAACTTGATTGTCATTTTGTTCGACAAAAACTTATGAAGGGATTGATCTCCCTTAGTCATGTCAGTACCAAGCTTCAGTTGGCAGACATCCTCACTAAGCCATTGCCTGGCCTTCCCCATCATTCCATCTTAGGCAAATTGGGGGTTTCTCACCCTCCAATTTGGAGGGGGGGGGGGGTGTTGGAGTTGTTACATTTTCCACTGTATTTTTCTTTCTTTCTCTTATTTCTTTCTTTTCTTTTCTTTCTTTCCTTACGCTGCTGTTGTAACAACTTCCAGGTTGTTGTAACTAATTTTGGGAGAGAACACAGCTTAGCAGGCTCTAGATGTGTATATATTGAACCCAGCTGAGATCATTATCAATACAATGAATTCTTTCACATTCAATACAATTCTTGAATTGCAGCTCTGATCTTGTCTCACACAAACATGTTTGGAAAGCATTATTGAGCCATTATTAACTACAAATACTAATTTCATTATATCATACATTTATAAAAATTAATTTACAGTGTAATTATTTTTTTTTGGGCAAGAAGATGGTTTACCATTATTGAGCAAAATGTACACCATATTTTAGGCATACCTAGGGGGGCTACACCATGTTACTACCCATTGATTTCAAATTAAGATGCCTCTTAATCTAGCTTGAATATCTTGTACAATTTGCTTTATCATATTTGTTGTGTTCATCTCCTTTCCCTGGTATGTCCGTCTAGTCCTTTCCATCCAGATATGATAAATTAAAGCAGCTGTTGTTTGGTAAGCTAAGCATCTATATCTCTTCCTCTTGAATATGTGTTGCAACATTTGCATTAGTGATGGGTACTATAGGCTTAGGCCTTCTACGTGTAACTGGCCTATCACCTATGATCCTATGGACTAGAAAAATGGCATAAGAAGAACAAATAGTTGTGTGTTTCTTCCTCTTGCATTCATAGTACACTTCTATTTTCCATGTAGACACCCCTTTCTGCATTCTATCTTGTGTTTGTAGTCTATTGTGCACAGACATCCAAGCAACAAAAGGAAAACTTTGGAGCGCTATGTTTGTTCCATATGATCTTAGCCCATAGAACTTTGTCATGACCTGCTTTTAGATTCTTATACCCTAAACTTATAGAAAAGTATTGAGCAGTCCCTCCAAAGAACTATAATCCTTGTTCAGATATGATAGTATCCTTGACATAAAAAATCCTCCTTCAATACCAACTATAATCATTCTTAGGTTCGCACTCCTAAGTAGATGATTTCCTTAGGTAGTAGTGGTGTATCTATTTCAACCATAAAGTGTCTTTCTTGTTATATGCATGCCACAATTGTTTATTGATGGCTGCTAAGTTCCATTTGTGCATCCCTAATCCCCAGTCCACCAACTCTTTTTGTTGTATAGTAAGTCTGCCAAGTAATTTGGGGTGTCCTGCTGTCTTTCCATAAAAAAGACCTACATGCTTCATTCACTTTATTTGTTATGTACTGAAGCAGTATAAATATCTTGCCCCAATAAAGTGTGCATGCTCATAAGCACGCTATTCACAAATTCTATTTTTTCAGCATAAGTAAGCCTTTTCAAAGGCCATCCTTTTAATTTAGTATAATTCTTATCTAAGAGAACATGGCATTCATTCTTTCTCAGTTTAGAAGACATGACAGGTACTCCTAAGTATTTGAAGGGCTTATAAACTTCACTAAACCTTATGCGTTTTAGTATATCCAGCCTTGTTTGTCTATTAACCCCAACCATGACAATTTATGACTTGTCATGATTAGCACTTAGTGCATAGCATTTTCAGAAACAATCATGAGACATTCCACCTCTAAGGCAAAGCTTTGCAAAATAATAATAAGTCATCTATAAAGCAAATTCTGCCAACTGCATGCTTTTGCAAAGTAGATGGAAATGAAATTCCATTACTATAGTGCCACCTTTGGTCAAATAGTCCATAACTAGAACAAAAAACAGTGGAGTTAGCGGATCTCCTTGCCTCAGGCCCTAACCACTTTTCAAAAATCCAAATTATTCCCCATTTAAGGACATAGAGCGTCTAGGAGTTGTAACACAAGTCATCATCTATCCACAAACTCCTTAGGGAATCCCAAAGCAATGAGGGGTATTCTCAAAAAACACCAATTAACTATATCATAAACCTTTTGGGTGTTAATCTTTATCAAACACCTAGGAGACACACATTTCCTATTATATAACCTTACCAAATCATCAGCTATTAGAACATTATGTAGGAGACATTTTGATTTGGCTCAATAATAAGGGCATGACCTCTTTTAATATCTTACACATCATTTTGGTTATGGCCTTGTATATTATATTACAACATGCAATAGGCCTCAGGTCATTTGTACTTATAGGGTTAAGCATCTTAGGAACTAGAGTAATGATAGTGGCATTAATTTCAATTAGCACCTCACTATGCTTAAAGAAATCTAGTACTGCCCTGGTCACATTATAACCAATGATGCTCCATGCACTCTTGAAAAATTTACTCCCAAACCCATCTGAGCCAGGGTTGTCGTTCTCATCAATTTTAAAAATAGCCTCTTTAACCTCTACTCTAGTGCATGATTTCTCCAAACTATCTTTTTGCTCTACTAACAACCGCTATCCCTATATAATTACCCTACATATAGGTCCTTAAGTATCCCCAGTGCTTGTATAAAACTTCTAGAAATGGTTCACTACATACTATCCAATAGTTATTCTATTAGTCATGCACTTGCCTTGCTCATCTTGCAGCGACACAATCTTTGACGAGTATCTTTTGTGCTTTGCAACTGCATGAAAGAAAGTAGAATTCCGATTCCATTTTTTAGTCATTGCTCTATTGATTATTGCTTTAGCATTGTGATTGAGGCAGCATTGCATTGCTTATATTCAGGCATTTTTTTAGAAAACCTTTTGGATCAGAGCCTTGTCTAGTGGGTTTTGATGTACTAGACCTTGAATTTGAATTAGCTCTTGATATAGAGTCTACACTTTATAATATATCTCACTAAACTTTCCTCTATGCATCTACTTAGCTTAGTAACTATTTGAAACATTGGAGAGTCATGGACTTAAGAGTCCCAATGAGTCTTTACAATTACCATGAAAGTTGGATCTTGAGCCCACATACTATAGAATCCAAATGATAGGACTAGAATTCTTCTCTAAATGCAAGATCAATGGACAATGGTCTAATATACCTTCAAGGAGCACATGGTAGAACACTTTAGAAAAAGCTGTCAAACCTTCCTCATTATTCAACACCTTATCTAATTTTGTAAATATCGTTTTGTTATTCAAAGTGAAGTAACAATGCATTGATTTCATTTCTTGCACATGACAGTCAGTCAATCAATTCTGTAGCTCGTGCAGTTCACCTACTAAACACAATCTCCTCCAATTCTATCTTCAAAAGATAATTTACTGTTGAAATTGCTAGTTATGAACCAATAACTTTGGATATTGCTTGCCATATTTGCTAGCTCTATCCATGATCTCCTTCTCTCCATACTATCATTAGCTCCATATACTATAGTAAATAGTACTTCTCCATTGTGAATATGCACTTTAAATTGGATCAATTGCTTACTCACTAATAGGCATTGGAAATCTAGATGAGGGTCCCACAACACCAAAATTCTACCTCTGTCTTGCACAGAAACATTATGCAAAAAATTTCATTTTTGGCAGAGCTTAGCTTTAATGTTGTTACAAGATGTAAGAGTTGTTTTTATCTCAATAAGACCTACTATCTCACATTTATTCACATACAAGAGGTGTTGCACTGCCTCTTCCTTATTTGGCCCACTTACGCTATGTTGTATATTAAAATGTTATCTATGGTCATAATGATTAATAGGTGTACTACACTGCCCTAATACACGGGTTATACCTCTATTTATCCTTACAAGTCTGTCATCAGCATTACTAACTATCCTCTCATGTACTTGAGTAACATCACCTTCACTTTTAGTAAGATTCACAGCATCTTGTGAGCAAGCCTCTTCCCTCTGTTCGTCCTCATTGTTAGTCTCATTTGGCTCCTTGTGAGCCTCCTCAGCTAGTCCAGTAGTCTTTCTCCCCCATACCATTTTAGTGTTATCCCTCCTACAATCCTTTCTTACAGGACCATACATGTTATTTGGCACATCTTAGTGGCTTCTACTCATAATCTACCTCTTGGTCTATAACAAAACCTTGTTCATCCATAAAAGTGATGTAACTTGAAAACTCTCCATTAAGTTTCATATCCACTGGGATTCGTCCATATTTCAGCATGGATTTTTCCTGAGTGATTTCGTTAGCTGCAAGAGGAATCCCTAGCAAACTTCCCACTTTGAACAACCCTTGGCTACCTGATGTATACTAACCTCAACAAAGTTCAAACTCACAAAGACACTCAAGGTAGTCACGGATTGATGGTGATGAAGCCGAAATGCAAAGATGAGAATCAAGAGTTTGGATAATCAAGTGACCTTTCAAGGAATAATCCTAGGAGCCACCCTTGGATAACACTTAGGCAATCTCTTTAGATCAACTAGTTATAGAATTTAATCACCTTCTAGTTCAGATAAAGAGACCTAGAGACCCACTTGAGTTGCCAAGCTCAAGATATAACAATAGGAGTTTTGATGGAGAGAGTTTTCAAACTCACAAAGTTCATACATTCAAAAGTGATGCCCAAATGATAACTGAGGCTGGTTTTGCGCTAATTCAGCCGTGTCCTCCTTTGCTAGGCAGCAAAACCTAAGTTAGGACACATGGGGAAGAGTTTACACATCCCATCGATCACTTACTAGTCTAATACATCACTTACTAGCTTAATATACCTCATTAGGGTTCATGAAGCATCCCAAATGAGGTGTCAAGCTTACAAAGACCCTAGAATGCAGCAAAAAGAGTCAAATCAGCAAGTGGGCAAAGCTAAACCCAAGAAATGAACCCCTTTGTACTGGCTAGTGAGCAACTGGGTAAAAGGGTGTTTTGCTTGTTCTTTTGGCTGGATAAAACCAACACAAGGGGGTACTTTGGATGGGATTTGAACCCATGATCTGATAAATATTTATGTCCCCTTTCGTGCCCTAAAATTTCAGAAAGAATGGCCTTAAGTTGATGGCCTAAACCTTCCTTTAATTCCGACTGTGCTGGATTAGCACCTAGCCTGCAGCGTTGGAAAGATCTTACTGTTTGATCGACCTAATGACCTCCAAATCCTTTGAAACACATTTTATTGGATTCCTAACATCTTAAACTTAAAGAGAGGGGGAAAAGCAGTCAATCATCCCCTCACCTTCAAGTCCTAAAAGGTGCACAAAACCGAGCCAATTTTCGGTTGAATCTGCCCATATTCTGTTTGATTGCTCTATGGTGTTTCTGACCAAGGCATGAATGTTCTTGACTTCCTTGGAGCTTGAATAGATGTGTAGGCTAGCTGGTTGCTCATCTAAGGCTTGATCTTGATGGTCCCCATCATTCTCCCCGGCTTGATTGGAGTTTGACCTCAAACTCAGTATTTCATCATCTTCTTCATAGTATGGACTTAAGTCAGCCACATTGAACGTGGCAGACACCCCATAATCACCAGGAAGGTCTACCTTGTATGCATTTGGACTAGTCTTCTCAAGGATTCAAATGGTCCATCCGACCTTGGCATTAACTTAGACTTGTGCTTGCTTGGGAACCTTTCTTTCCTCAAGTGGATCCACAGTAAGTCCCCGAGTTGAAAGTGAGCCTCTCTTCTCTTCTTGTTGCCATATGACTTGGCTTGTTCATTGAACTTTTCAATCTTCTCCCGCACCTTGGCATGAAGTTCTTGAATCTCTCTTGCTCTTTTATCAGCTTCCCAACTAAACTTAGTGGGATTAGAGATGGGAACAAGATTGAGGGGAGTCCATGGGTTGTTCTCATACACTACTTGGAAGGGTGAGAGACCCGTGGCCTTGCTTGGGGTTCGGTTGAAGGCGAATTTCGCATGGCAAAGCAACTCATCCCAATCTTTAATGTTCCTTTTCACCAATACTCAGAGTAATGTGCCCAAGGTGTGATTTGTTACCTCAGTTTGGCCATCCGTTTGGGGGTGACAAGAGGCGCTGAACTTCAAATGAGTGCCAAGCTTCTTCCATAAGGTAAGCCAAAAATGACTTAGGAATTTTGTATCACGATCGGATACCATACTCCTTGGAATGCCATGTAGATGCACAATCTCCTTGAAATAAAGATTATCCACTTGTGAAGCATCAAATGTAGTGTGACAAGCCACAAAGTGAGCCATCTTTGAGAATCTATCCACTACCACCATGATAGTATCCTTATGCCTTTGAGTCCTTGGCAATCCCGTGATAAAGTCCAAGCTAACATCCTCCCAAGGCCCTTGAGGAACCGGCAAGGGGGTGTAAAGGCCTTGAGGCCAAATGTGATCCTTAGTAAGTTGGCAAGTGGAACATCTTTTGATGAAATGCTCCACATCCCTTGACATCTTTGGTCAAAAATAACGCTCCTTGAGCATAGAACATGTCTTCTCAACTCCAAAATGGCCGACTAGAGCTCCTCCATAAAGCTCTTGAATCAAAATCTCCCTAAAACCACATTTGGGAATGCATAACCGATTTCCTTTAAAAAGAAAACCATTCTTCACGTGAAATGACCCGTGGGCATGACTAGAACAACTCTCAAGGATAGCCTTGAAATCTTCATCTTGAGCATACATATCCTTGATACACTCAAATCCAAGTACCCTGGACTCAAGCGTAGAGAGTAAGAAGTACCTCCTAGAAAGTGCATCGACTCCTTTGTTCATTTGGCCAGATTTGTGTTGGATCACGAAATGGAAGGCTTGCATGAACTCCACCCACTTAGCATGTCGTGGATTGAGTTTATGTTGACCCTAGATGAACTTCAAATCTTGATGATCCGTATGGAGGATGAACTCTCCTCCCACCAAGTAATGCCGACAATGTTCTAATGCCCTCACAATGGCATAGAGCTCTTTGTCATATGTAGAATACTTCCTCTTGGTATCATTTAGTTTTTCGCAAAAGTAAGCAATGGGCCTCTTTTCTTGTGACAACATGACCCCTATTCCAACTCTGGAAGCATCGCACTCAACTTCAAAGACCTTGGAAAAGCTAGGAAGTGCAAGAACGAGTGCACTAGTAAGCTGTTCCTTGATCTCCTCAAAAGCACGTTGAGCTTGCTCACCCCATTCAAAATGCTTAGCCTTGAGGACTTCGGTCATGGGTGCCATAATTGAGCTAAAATTTCTCACAAACCTCTTATAGAAGGAGGCCAAACCATGGAAACTTTGGACTTGTTAGATAGACATAGGTGTAGGCCACTCATGGATGGCCTTAATTTTCCCTTCATCCACTTGAATTCCTTCGACCGAAACCATATAACCCAAAATTTCACTTCGGAAGAGAAGAAATGGCACTTCTCTAAGTTGCCGTAAAGTTGTTCTTGAGCCAAGACACTCAAAACTTCATGTAAATGCTTGGAATGCTCCTCCTCTCCACGGCTATACACCAATATGTCGTCAAAGTATACAATGACACACCTTCCAATGAACCGCTTAAGAACTTGGTTCATAAGCATCATGAATGTACTTGGTGCATTTGTCAAGCTAAAGGGCATAACAAGCCACTCATAAAGACCGCCTTGGTTTTGAAAGCCGTCTTCCATTCATCTCCCTCATAGATGTGGAATTGGTAATAACCACTTCTAAGATCATTCTTAGAAAAGATAGTGGCTCCATTCCGCTCATGAAGAAGATCCTCCAATCTTGGAATGGGATAACAATACTTAATGGTGATCTTGTTGATAGCCCTACTATCCACACACATCCTCATTGACCCATCTTTCTTAGGAACAAGCAAGGCTGGGACGACACAAGGGCTAAGACTCTCACGGATTAGGCCCTTGGATAAGAGCTCATCCACTTGTCTTTGAACTTCTTGTGTCTCTTAGGGATTCATGCGGTAGGCTGGCTTGTTTGGGAGTGTGGCACCAGGAATGAGGTCAATTTTGTGTTGGATGGATCTTTTAAGGGGTAGGCCATGGGGTATCTCTTATGAAAAGGCATGGGAAAAGGCTTTTATGAGGGGGGTAAGCAAAGGATGGGAAAAATCCTTCACTTCGGCTGGTTCTTGGCCTAAAAGAATCCACTCCTTGAAGTCATCGAATTCATGGAGTTGTGAGTCGACTAAGGTAGTGAGAAAGACATCCAACTTGGGATTGTCTTGAGGTTTCTTTTGTGGGCTAGGCTTAAGGGGAGTAAGGGTGATTTTCTTGTGATCTTTGGTGAAGGTGTAAGTGTTCATTCGACCATCATGCATAACTCTCCTATCAAAAAGCCATGGCCGGCCCAAGAGGACATGACAAGCGTCCATGGGCATAATATCACAGCTAATTTCATCTTTGTAATTCTTCCCAATGGACAAGGAAAGTAGACACCGAGTTGTGATTTGTAAACCCTTACCTTGATTGAGCCATTGAATCGTGTAAGGATTTAGATGAGGTGTGGCAGAAATTTTGAGCTTGTCCACCATGGTTTTGGATGCCACATTAGCACAACTTCCTCCATCAATAATGAGAGAGCACACTTTTCCACTCATGATGCATCTTGTGTGGAAAATATTCTCCCTTTGTTCCATATCTTCTTGAGAAGAAATTCAACTCAAGGCTCTCCCAATCACTAACAATTCTCCTTCACCTGGCCCTTCCTTTACCTCCTCTATAATTTCGATCATATATACTCCTTTCTCTTCTTCCTCCTTCTCATCCTCACCTTCTATCTCCTCTAGGGAAGCTTGATATTCGGCAAAAGAGACCATCCTTTTGTTTGGACATTTGGATGCATAATGTCCAAGGCCTTGACAACGAAAATGCCGAACCTTACTAGGGGGTTTTGAGGGTGTTTGTGGGGCTATGGTTTGAGGGGGTTTCGGGTTTGAGGGTGGGAAAGGCTTTTGAGGAGTGCATGGGGGTTTTTGAAAGCCATAAGGCCATGGGGTAGGCTTAGGGATGGGGTTCTTGCCTTTAAGTTTCTTTTGCATTTCAACTTTGTGAGCTAAGGCACTTAACTTGTCAAGGGAGGTGTACGGATGTAACTCAACAACATGGGCAATTTGTTCATCAAGGCCACTGAAATAATGAACCAAGGTTTGAGAATCATCCTCCTTTAAATCACACTTCAAAATAAGTTGCTCAAAGTCCTTAGTGTACTCCTCTACACTCTTTGAACCTTGCTTGAGATGACGGAGTTTAAGGAAATTATCTTGAAGATAATGTGGGGGTAAGAACTTGGCTTTAAGTTTGGATTTCATTTGCTCTGAAGTCTTAATCTTACTTTTCCCCTTCCTCACTCTCTTAGTCACAACATTAGACCACCAAATGGAAACATGCTTTCTAAATTTCAAGGCAACTAGTTTTACCTTTTTATCTTCCGGGATATCCTTGTATTCGAAGACTCTTTCAACCGTTTGTAACCAATCAAGGAATATGTTCGGATCAAGTTGGCCCTCAAACTCAGGAATATCAACTTTGAAATCACCATAGCTTCGTTCTCTTTGCCTTCGATGTCGCCTAGGCCTTTGTTCATACTCCTCTTTACTTGAATCGTTAACCGGGTTGCTTCCCCCGAAATCATTCGAGTCATGATGCTTGCTTGAGCTTCGAGAACTCCATAAGTTTCTCCTTTTCTCCTCCACGAGTTGGCCAAGTTGAGTTTGCACATACTTGAGTTGAGCCTCAAGTTTGGCCTTCTCCTTAAGGGCTTGCTCGGCCACTTATTTGGGAGTGAGGCTAGTAGACATGATGACGGCTTTAGAGTGAGGAGTGGTTGTTTTAGGATGGGGAGGGGGTGGCACGGTCGTGTGGGGTGGCATGGTGTGGCCGTGCTAGTATGCTGTAATGGGAAGGGGCATGCTCGGTGGTGGCGCGGTCGTGCCAGTGTGGCACGGTGTAGCCTTGCTGCTTCTCTGGTTGGGCACGACTAGGAAGTTATGAAGGAATGTGTTTGGGCTATTTTTGTGGGTTTTGTGTTTGGGGTGTGTTTGGGGAATGAAAGCTTGGCCAATAGGGTAGCCTAAGCTCTGATACCAATTTGACGTATACTAACCTCAACAAAGTTCAAACTCACAAAGACACTCAAGGTAGTCACGGATTGATGGTGATGAAGTCGAAACGCAAAGATGAGAATCAAGAGTTTGGATAATGAAGCAACCTTTCAAGGGATAATCCTAGGAGCCACCCTTGGAGAACACTTGGGCAATCTCTTTAGATAAACTAGTTACAGAATTTAATCACCTTCTAGTTGAGATAAAGAGACCTAGAGACCCAATTGAGTTGCCAAGCTCAAGATATAACACTAGGAGTTTTAATGGAGAGAGTTTTCAAACTCACAAAGTTCATACAATCAAAAGTGATGCCCAAATGAGAACCAAGGCTAGTTTTGTGCTAATTCATCCATGTCCTCCCATCCTAGGCAGCAAAAACTATGCTAGTACACAAGGGGAAGAGTTTACGCATCCCATCAGTCACTTACTAGTCTAATACATCACTTACTAGCTTAATCTACCTCATTAGGGTTCATGATGCATCCCAAACGAGGTGTCATGCTTACAAAGACCCTAGAATGCAGTAAAGAGAGTCAAATCAGCAAATGGGCAAAGCTAAACCCAAGAAATGAACCCCTTTGTACTGGCTAGTGAGCAACCGGGTAAAAGGGTGTTTTGCTTGTTCTTTTGGCTGGATAAAACCAACACAAGGGGGTGCTTTGGATGGGATTTGAACCCTTGATATGATAAATATTTATTTCCCCTTTCATGCTCTAGAATTTCAGAAAGAATGGCCTTAAGTTGATGGCCGAAACGTCCTTTTAATTCGGGTTGTGCTGCATTAGTGCCTAGCCTGTAGCGTTGGAAAGATCTTGCTGTTTGAACGACCTAATGACATCCAAATCCTTTGAAACTTGTTTTATTGGATTCTTAACATCTTAAACTTAAACAGAGGGGGCAAAGCATTCAATCATCCCCTCATCTTCAAGTCCCAAAAGGTGCACAAAATCGGGCCAATTGCTGGTCGAATCTGTCCATATTCTGTCTGATTGCTCTATGTTTTTGACCAAGGCATGAATTTTCTTGACTTCCTTGGAGCTTGAATAGATGTGTAGGCTAGCTAGTTGCTCATGCAAGGCTTGATCTTGATGGTCCCCATCACTACCACAGAATTTGAGACCAAGCCTAGGAAGTTTACCCAAATTGGTAAAGGAGTAATTTATTCTTTGTCAATTGGTTGTCCTACACTTCTCGACTTAAATATTACTAGCTTTCTCAAATTGACCACCTTTTGTTTAAGCGCCTCATCTTTTTCTAACACTGAATGAAACCTTAATAGAAACACCGTATTTTGGTTGGCCATAAACCTTGTGCTACCCACTTCTATCACATAATCCTTTGCAAAACCCTCTATAACTAGGAATGGGGGATTTGCACCCAAAACAAAACAAGCAATAGACGATTTCTAGTGTTTAACTTCCCATTCAATGTCCATTTCATCAATGCATTGTATACTTTCTCCATTGTGCACAAATGGTTCAGCGAAAGCAAGTTTCATACCAACATTTTGAGGAAGAATAATGTCACATAGGTTTGATACTACTTCATTGCTTTCTCACTGATTTTCATTCTTTTGATGTCCTAGCATGTCATTCTAGCTATGAAACGTGCTATCTCTCTTCCACGCATCAACAGAAACCTCCCTTGCATCCCTATTGTTAGATCTTAGAGTGTACTTCCACAAGAGGGGGGGTGAATTGTGGTGTCTGATTTTCGCGTTATATATGACAAACACCCTGACTGAGGTTGTTCTCAGATGACGAACACCCTGTTGACTTGTTTGCAGGGGGTGTTTTCAGATATTGCAAATACGAAAATCACCAAGATAAATGCGGAATTAAAGCACACACAATTTTTACGTGGAAAACACCTCTAGCCCAACTGAGGTGTGAAAAACCATGACCTACCTCGTGTAGGATTTAACCATTTCACTAAACCGGGCTTAACACGTTACAATTGCAACACACCTTGTTACAACCTTGCAACCACGTAATCTCCTTCTCAAGGCAGATTACACCACGTCCAAATCTCACCAGATTGGACACGTCCAAAGTCCACACGACTTAGGACACACTCACTCACTTTTCTGATTCAAGATCAGGGTTACAAACACCTTACAGGGGGTGCTTCTGACTAAGAAGATGTAAGGTACAATGAAGTTCCTATTATGCCAATATATTGAAAGCTTGCTTTAAACACAACTTGAACTGGTTTTTCTTTTCTCAAGTGAAGCTCAGAAATTCTTTTCACTAGAAAAACCTCTTTTGAAATTTTGCCTTTTGGAAATGTTGTGTTTCAAGATTTCTTTTTGCTTTCTTCCCTCTATCGCTTAGTGTGTGTTTCTATCTGTGTTTTCGTGAAAACAAAGCTGTTTTTAACCAAAAATTCCAACGGTCAAAAACCAAGGAGAGGAAAGGAAATCACCTAAGTTTGGAAAGTGATTTTTTTCAAAACAAAACTCCCAACGGCTAGTGATAAAATATTTCCCAAAATCTAAGGGATTTGTTATCTTAAGAGATAACCTTTATCTCCTTATAGCCGTGGGTACGCTTTAAGCAAGGCAACCAGAAATCTTTAGCAATTTAAAAACTTTATCACATTGTATAGGCTGTTTCTGTTTCTGTTTCTCCTCTTTCTCATTGTACTGCTTTGCTCTTTAATGAAATATCCTTTTGTAGTTTCTCTTGCTTGTTATTCCATCTCCTTTATACTTGTTATTGGTGCTTTTTAATGAAGCCAAAAGGGGGAAGAAAAAGAGTGAAAAAGAGGTGATACCTATTGACATTGACAACATGTGAGAATCTGACCTGACCAACCTGCTCTTGACTTACGTGAATCCCTATCAGCAGTCTTTTTCTGGTTGTTTTGTCAATATGGTCACTTGGTTTGTCATCATCAAAAAGGGGGAATTTGTTGAGTTATTATATTCAAGTTTTGATGATAACAAATCCAAGTGTAAAAATGTGTCCAAGTAGTGTTGCTCCAAACATGATCTGCAAACAGGCTTAGCTGGTGTTTGTAATCTTTACTGTGTTAACTGGTTTGCTACATGTGAGAACAAGTTCTTAAAACAGGTTTTCAATGGGTGATTCTTCAATAAGTCAAGAACGCCATCTCACAATGGTTGTAAGGCCTGTTCACAGCAACTCTTCTAAGCAATGCAAAGAACAACTCCAACAAACAAGGTAGCCTTGATGTTCCCAGCAGCTTCTCTAGCAATGCAAAGAACAACTCCAACAAACAAGGTAGCCTTGATGTTCACAGCAGCTCTACGGATCTTGGACAAGATTCAAACAAGAAGTCTTGGGTATATAGGCTTTATTTATTTAGACTCTTGTTAATATGCCAATATTTGAAAAAGCTTTTTTTAAACATCTCTTGAATCGGTATTTGCGCTAAGTGCTTCAGAACACCAGACTGCGAACAACCCTGCAAACAGGGTGCCTAGGGTGTTTCTGACCTAAAGTGGCCATACCCGATTATCCTTGAAATTATTATTTCGGTTGGCCTAAATCTCCAGAATATTTTCAAATGTTATTCTTCTGGAAAATATATTTCTTGATTATAGTATGGGAGATTTGGGAAAATAGATTTTGGGAGATTTGCCAAAATTAGAAGATTTTCTCTGCCCATATCTTCGGATGTGATAAAGTTTTTAAATTGCTAAAGATTTCTGGTTGCCTTGCTTAAAGCGTACCCACGGCTATAAGGAGATAAAGGTTATCTCTTAAGATAACAAATCCCTTAGATTTTGGGAAATATTTTATCACTAGCCGTTGGGAGTTTTTTTTTGAAAAAAATCACTTTCCAAACTTAGGTGATTTCCTTTCCTCTCCTTGGTTTTTGACCGTTGGAATTTTTTGTTAAAAACAGCTTTGTTTTCACGAAAACACAGATAGAAACACACACTGAGCGATAGAGGGAAGAAAGCAAAAAGAAATCTTGAAACACAACATTTCCAAAAGGCAAAATTTCAAAAGAGGTTTTTCTAGTGAAAAGAATTTCTGAGCTTCACTTGAGAAAAGAAAAACCAGTTCAAGTTGTGTTTAAAGCAAGCTTTCAATATATTGGCATAATAGGAACTTCATTGTACCTTACATCTGCTTAGTCAGAAGCACCCCATGTAAGGTGTTTGTAACCCTAATCTTGAATCAGAAAAGTGAGTGAGTGTGTCCTAAGTCGTGTGGACTTTGGACGTGTCCAATCTGGTGAGATTTGGACGTGGTGTAATCTGCCTTGAGAAGGAGATTACGTGGTTGCAAGGTTGTAACAAGGTGTGTTGCAATTGTAACGTGTTAAGCCCGGTTTAGTGAAGTGGTCAAATCCTACACGAGGTAGGTCGTGGTTTTTCACACCTCAGTTGGGCTAGAGGTGTTTTCCACGTAAAAATTGTGTGTGCTTTAATTCCGCATTTATCTTGGTGATTTTCGTATTTGCAATAACTGAAAACACCCCCTGCAAACAAGTCAACAGGGTGTTCGTCATCTGAGAACAACCTCAGTCAGGGTGTTTGTCATATATAACGCGAAAATCAGACACCACAATTCACCCCCCCTCTTGTGGAAGTATACTCTAAGATCTAACACCTATTATTTCCTATTGCCTCATATTTCTCCATACTACTTTCTCCCTTGCCTAGTGGCTTGAAACACAAATTGGGGCCAGCAGATACATATGATGGATCGATTTCACGGTCCAAAGCACTAGATTCCACCACTGTGATTTATATTATTATAGAAGGCACTGATTTCTGCTTAGCACCAGATTTCTTCTTCTTAATCTTCCTGTCGATGGAGCTCAGTGTTCTCCCATGGAGTTGAAAGATATATTATATACAAATAATGTAATTATACACACACACACACACTCACACTCACACTCTTTTATATATATATATATATATATATATATATATATATATATATATGTATGTATGTATATATGTATGTATGTATGTATGTGTGTGTGTGTGTGTGTGTGTGTGATGCCAGTTGCCGCAAATAAATTTTTGTCACAAAAATATGGTTTGTAGCAAATTAATGTTGCCACAAACATCTATCTCTTATATCAAAAGCAATTTTGTGGCAAGCTTAAACTTGCTATTAATTATGAGATATTGTAGCAATTTAACATTTGTAGCAATTTCAAATTTGCCATAAAAGTTATACATTTTGTGCAAAATGTAAATTTTCGACAAAAATATTTTACAACGAGGTACTTGTGGCAATTTTTTAAAATGATGCAAAAGCCTATTTTAGCAAAATTAGGCCATACTGAGGCAAAATTTGTTGGTAGAAAAAACCAATTTTCTTGTTGTTGTACTTACAGTGGCACACCTCATCACTAGCATTCCTAGCAAAATTTTGAAAGGCAAAACACCCTATGGGATACTTTTTGGTCATCAACCTTTTTATGATCACCTACAAGTATTTAGTTATCTATGGTTTGCACAAAACAAACGAAAGACAAAAGACAAATTTGCTTCCTGGAGTAAGAAGTCTGTTTGTTGGGCATCCTTTTGGAAACCAGAGCTGGAAGATTCTTGATTTGAAAAGTATATGATCATTTTGAGTTGGTATGTAGTCATTCATAAACATGTTTTCCTATTTATAGACCAAAACTAAATCAAAGAAATTGATGAACTTCACAAAAATAGGCATAATCTTAAGATAGTGGATGATGAAGATGAATATAGAAATGGAAGTACGACATCTAATGTATAAGCTAGTGAAGGGTTGGAGACTATCCACGAAGAAACAAGCCTAGTTAAGTCGGCAGACAAATGAAGTCTAGTAGAAACTAACCCTAAGACCTAAAGTGTGCTTGAACGTGAAGACAATATTGAAGGAAGCCTAGATCGTGCAGGCCAATGGAAGCAACATGGTCTTTACTCCAAGACGAGGAGAAAGACAACAGAGGTCTTATATACATTTAGATGACTATTTGTGTTACAGCGTGTGACCTCAGCGCCTCTTGCTCGATAACCCACTTCAAAAAGCAACCTCAGGTATGTCCTATCCTATAGCAAATTGTGTCACATGCAATAAATTCTTTGATACTTGTGCAAATTTTCTAGCCGTAATTACTAAAATTGTAGAGCCCAAATACTGCCATGAAGTTGTCACGGGCCCACGATGGTGGCAAGCCATAGAAAACTTTAGAAATTTAGGATTTGTCATCTAGGGAGAAACCCATTAGTTACGAACGCGTCTACAAACAAAAGTATAATTCAAATGGGAGCATTCAACGATTTAACGCTTGCTTGGTGACTTAAGTAGACCATCTAGAGCAAGGCTTTGATTATAGCGAAACATTTGCACCTATGGATGAAATAACTAGTGTGTGATGTTTTCTCTCTGTTGTAGTAACCAAGGGATAAGAACTATATCAATGGACACAAATAATATTTTTCTTCATGGAGATCTAGAAGAAGAATTTTATATAATCATGCCTTCTAGTTTCTCTTCCAGAGGGTTGAAGAAGTCTTTATATGAACTAAGCCAAGCTGCTTGATAAGGGTTTGCTCAATTGTCTATGTGAGTATGACTTTGTGGGTTCCTATGCACTCTACTCTTTAGTTGTCTATTGTATGAATGTTATATCTTTGGCTCTATTAGCATAGTAATGACATTGTTCTTGTTGGGAATGACACTTAAGCTTACAAAGAGTTTAAGGCTCACTTGATTGATTGTTTGAGCGTAAAAGATTTAGGTCCTTTTAAGTGCTTTTTTTGGATTAAGGTAGCTCATGAACCACAAATATTATTTCTTTGTCAACTCAAATATGCTTTTGAAATAATTAATGAATTTTGATTGCTGGTGCCAAGCTGTGTGATTTTTCAATAGAAGAAAACCATAAACTTGCTGCGGCAATAGGGAAATTCTTGGACAACGCTACTAGATATCGAATGCTTATTGGAAAATTAATTTTTATCACTATAACTCAATGAGTTGTTCTATGTGTGCATATTTCATCCTAGTGCACGCAGGCACCTAAGTAAGAACATTTTGATGCCGCACGTAGCGGTGTCTAAAGTGAAGTGCACATGGTGGAATTTGTTTATCTGGAGAAAATGACTTACAACTCTATGGGCATTGCGACTTTGACTGGGGCGCATTTCCTCTTTTAAGGAGATCCTTAACTGGGTATTTTATAGCTTTAGGGAGATAATCTATCTCTTGTAAGACCAAGATCAAGAAATGTTGTCTTGATCCTCAGCAGATACAGAGTAGATAACGTGGTTGTGGCAACAAGTGAATTGGTTTGGTTGGAGACATTTCTGGCCTCAATGGGGACTTTTAATAAGCAACCTATTGATGTGGATTTTATGTTTAGTTTTAAAACCCTTTTTACTTGCAAGTGCACAAGGTTAATTGTAGACAAGCGAGTATAGTGGTGTCGATCCCACGAAGAACAATAGCGATTTTAAATTTGCCATTTCTGATTGTAAAGAATAATTCAATTTATGAGTTCAATTATCAAAATGAATTAAGGAGCAAAATAAGAGTAAACAAGTCAAGAGATTGGAGAGAAATCAATAGGAGAAAGATCTAGGACTTTGGATTTCACCTTTGATGCCAATATTGATTTACTAATTCAAATGGGGATTCAATTTGTCACTTGTTCAACCTAAGCTACAAGCATTAGGCCATAAGTCAAAAAAGATGGTTATTATTATCAAATGTGATTATTTATCTAGTGGCTTAGCATGAATTATTCTTCTTAGACATAACTCGTCTAATTTCTAGCATAAATTATTCAATTGAAATAATTATAATTTTAAGTCCAATTACATAATCATCATATTAGCCTACAAGGTCTAATATTCATTTGAGATAGCGAATTAAACTATTGTAATCGACATGATTAAACATTAGTATTAAGATGCATAAATAGATTATGATCAAATATAAATTCAAGATTATGCAAAAGAGACAAAAATAACCCCATAGGAAATTAGCAAAAGAATATTATTACCAAGGATCCATCCTAATCCTAGAATGAGTAGTTTAGCCAACCATAGTTAGTGAAAACACCATTAGAGTTGGTATATTTCAGTTCCTATGTCCAAACTTTGTACTCAATGACACAATTGATATGATCAAATGTAAACTCTTAAATTTGACTCACAAATGAGATGAGAAAAGAAGAGAAAAATAGCTAACAAAGCTTATTTTCTTCTTAACCCCTGAACCCAAATGATCTTATCTTACAAAGACTCTCTCAACTCTCCTAAAAAAAAATAGAAGATAGAAGGAGGGAGAAAGAGAGAGAGAATGGATGAATGTATGAGTGTGAGTGTGTGGATGGATATGAGTGTCTTTTTCCCTCAGCCTTGGACCCTTTTTATAGTGAAAACCCAACCCCTTAGGATACCCCCAAAAAGAATGAAAATCAATTCCAATTAATTTGGGATGTTACATGCATGGTCATGGCTAGTCATAAGTATAATATTAATTTTGATTAATGGCATTTGACTAGGTTAAAAATTAGCCAGGTGGGAAAATGGGAGCACTTGTTAAATGGAGTAGCTGGGTTGATACAGAGCTGATGGGCTACTGTAATAAGATTGGCAGATTAGGCTACTGAGAGAAGAGGAGAGCATGAAGGAGGAGGCATCTGATGGGCCGCTAAGCTGAGGCCCAGACGGAGGAAGAGATGAAGTGAGGGGAATGGCAACTGGTACTGCCGGGGCAACTGAATTGGGCCGATAGACAGGCCCAAGCATTTGTGAAAAAGAGGAAAGGAGGATAACGAGGAAGGTTGGTGACTTGGGCCACGAGACAGGTTGTGCGCGAAGGGATGAGAAGGAGAAAGGCAGGCCAGAGGTTGCTGTGATGATGTTGGGCCGCGGAGTTCAGCTTAAGGAGCCCAGGCAGCTGGAGAAGAAAGAGACAAGAAAAGGAGAGGATGAAGGTGGCCAGTTCTTGTTCAAGGTTTCATGGGTCATCTGAATCTTTTTTTTTTTTTTGGGTGTTGTGAATTATTCGATGCCAATGCTTTTCACTTCTTTGTACGTCTAGATAGCTTAGGAGTCACCTAAATATGAATATGAAAATTATTTTGATGACCAAAGGATATATGTGACAGCAATAAGCATAAAGGTGGAAGCTTTATGAATATAAAATTAGTTTATCATTGACTTGGAATTGTTTGATGCCTTTTGTTGTGTGTCAATGTCCTTTGTAGTATATGTATCATAATTCTTGTTTGTGCTATTAAGCTTCTTCTCCAGCTTGCTTTTAGGAGTGAATAATGGTAGGCTATTTCCTAGTGAGGTGTTTTTGCCTAAGGTTATTCAACGATGCTCACTTCTTCTCCGCCTTTCATTGTCTTGACAACGATTAGAGTTTTCATCTCGTCTGATTTTGTTAAATTTGTTGTTTGTCTCCATATGCCTTCTTCTATTGGATCGTGCACGTTGGAAAGAAATGATAATCAGTAGCTACTTAGAGCTTGATGCTTTTCTATTTTCTTTTTGCATTTCTGTTTAATGTTTGATAATTTACAACAGTAAGCACTTATTATATACTGAAGATTCTGAACTTATGTGAAAGCAATTAGAAGGGTATGTCAACCCAGAATACATGAATATTCTCTAATCTATTCACCATCTGCTTTTTTAGCCCCCCCTAAAAAAAAACAAAAACAAGTTACACTAACGGGCAACAGGAGGTTGGGAGTCTTCAGTGTAGGTGATGGTGTGATTGTTATAAAATCATAACATAAGCACTTAAATTGTGTATAGCTTGGTCATCGCTTTGTCTACCTCTCACTGTATTTCTTCATGCATCCTCATTTGTGGACTTCGGCTGTGGTACATATTGGGCGTATTGAATTTATCCAATTTTTTCATTTGGATGGAAGACCTTCCCTTTTGGTGGCCATTGGGGGGGGGGTATTTTAAACCCACCCCAAGCTTACTCCTTCCTATAATTCTCCATAAGTCCATAAACAAGATGCTGAATACTAGTTTGGATATGAGGACCTTTTAGAGTTTGGTTTGACTGGTTCCTTGCTCGTTTACGTTGTAGTTATTTCAGTTTTTATTTTGGGTCTTAAGTATGGCGTATTAATCATATTACAATGTCCCCCCTTTTTATGGTGTTCTTTTGGGGGGGGGGTTTGAGTTTCTTGAATTTACATTGATATTTGTGAGTTTCGTTACAAGGACGTTCAGTTGTTGGGTTGTTGTCAAGTGATATGGTTTAGTCATTGATCTTGGTATGGATTGTTAGTGTCTATTTGAAAGTTGTTATTTTAGGTTAACTAATTGATTTTGAAAGTTGTTTTCTGAAAGTTTAGCTGTTTGTCTCTCGTCTGTCTCTTCCCGGTATACTCTCTATCTCCATAATTCTAAGTTGTTGTTTGAAACTATGCTATTGGGGTTGGAAAGTACAATGTTATTGGTGTTAGTATACATCATGCTCTCTTTCTCAATTAATTTGTTGCTTGCATTTGTTTGCATGATTCCATTCTTGTGTTATGTAGTTACATTTAACCTAGAATTTGAGAGCTCGAGTTGGAGGTCTCTGTCAGCTTCAACGGGTTCAATAATGGTAATACATAATGCTAACTTTGTTGGACTATCAACTGGGATTTACTTAATCTTTCCCTATTTTTATCTTTTTTGTTTTGTTTTAAGGTGAACTGAAACCCTTATGCATAATTGGTTGTGGTTTCAGCTAAGTCGTTGATTTGGATTTGCGTTACTAAGAAATATAAACAGATATGTCTTGTTCGATTCATATGTTAGTTTAGATTTGCTAAGGTTAAAATGACGGGATATTTTCATAGGCCTCTCCTAGGTCCCGGGGTAAGGTTATCTTTTACTGCAATTCTTGTTCAAGTTTTTATGGGTCATACGAATCTTTTTTATTTTTTTGTGGTGTCTTGAATAATTCGATGCCAATGCTTTTAACTTCTTTGTATGTCTAGACAGCTTAGGAGTCATCTAAACATGAATATGAAAATTATTTTGATGACCAAAGGATATATGTGATAGCACTAAGCGTGATGGTGGAAGCTTTATGAATCTAAAATTAGTTTATCATTGACTTGGAATTGTTTGATGCCTTTTGTTCTATGTCAATGTCCTTTGTAGTATATGTATAAGAATTCTCGTTTGTGCTGTTGCGCTTCTTCTCCAGCTTGCTTTTAGGAGTGAATAATGGTAGGGTATTGCCTGGTGAGGTGTTTCTGCCTAAGGTTGTTCTACCATGCTCACTTCTTCTCTGCCTTTCACTGTCTTGACAACGATTAGAGTTTTCATCTCGTCTGATTTTGTTAAATTTGTTGTTTGTCTCCATTTTCCTTCTTCTGTTGGATCGTGCATGTTAGAAAGAAATGATAATCAGTAGCTACTTAGAGCTTGATGCTTTTCTATTTTCTTTCTGCATTTCTGTTTAATGTTTGATAATCTACAACACTAAGCACTTATTATATACTGAGAATTCTGAACTTACGTGAAAGCAATTAGAAGGGTAAGTCAACCCAGAATACATGAATATTCTCTAATCTATTCACCATCTCCTTTTTTAGCCCCCACCCCCTAAAAAAATAGAAACAAGTTACCATATAGCAGGCAACAAGAGGTTGGGAATCCTGTAGGTGATGATGTGATTATTATAAAATCATTACGTAAGCATTTAAATTGTGTATAGCTTGCTCATCATTGCATTTTTTCATGCATCCTCATTTGTTGGCTTCAGACGTGCTACCTATTTGGTGTATTGAATTTATCCAATTTTTTCATTTGGATGGACCGCCTCCCCTTTTGGTTTCCATTTGCCGTGGGGGGGGGGGGAGGGGAGGCTGTTGATTTTAAACCCACACCAAGCTTACTCCGTCCTAGAATTCTCCATAAGTCCATAAACAACATGCTGAATACTAGTTTGGGTATGAGGACCTTCTACAGTTTGCTCTGACTAATTCTTTGCTTGGTTAAATTGTAATTATTTCAGTTTTATTTTGGGTTTCAAATATGGTGTAGCAATCAAATTACAACGTCCCCCCTTTTTGTGGTGTTCTTTTTGGGGAAGGGGAGTTGAGTTGCTTGAATTTACATTGATAACTATGAGTTTCGTTACTAGGATGTTCAATTTTTGGGTTGTAGTTAAGTGATACAGTTTAGTCGTTGATCTGGGCGTCGATTTTTCGTGTCTACTTGGAAGTTGTTAGTTTAGGGCGACTAATTGATTTTGAAAGTTGTTTTTGGAAAGTTTAGTTGTCTGTCTCTCGTCTGTCTCTTGCTGGTATTTTCTCCATCTCCATAATTCTAAGTCGGTATTTGAAACTATGCTATTGGGGTTGGAAAGTGTAATGTTATTGGTGGTAATATGTGTCATGCTCTCTTTCCCAATTAATTTATTGCTTGCATTTGCTTGTATGATTCCATTCTTGTCTTGTTTAGTTACGTTTAACCTAGAATTTGAGAGCTTGAATTGCACTTCTCTGTTAGCTTCAACGGGTTCAATAATGGGAATACATAATGCTGACTTTGTTGTACTATCAACTGGGATTTACTTAATCTTTCCCTATTTTTATCTTTTTTGTTTTGTTTTAAGGTGAACTGAAACCCTTATGCATAATTGGTTGTGGTTTGAGCTAAGTTGTTGATTTGGATTTGCGCTACTAAGAAATATAAACAGAATTCTCTTGTTCAATTCATATGAATCTTTTTTTTTTGGGTGTCTTGAATTATTCGATACCAATGCTTTTCACTTCTTTGTACATCTAGACACCTTAGGAGTCATCTAAACAGGAATATGAAAATTATTTTGATGACCACAGGATATATGTGACAACGCTAAGCATGATGGTGGAAGCTTTATGAATCTAAAATTAGTTTATAATTGACTTGAAATTGTTTGATGCCTTTTGTTATGTGTCAATGTCCTCTGTACTATATGTATCAGAATTGTCACTTATGCTACTGCACTTCGTCTCCAGCTTAGTTGCTTTTAGGAGTAAATAACGGTAGGCTATTGCCTGGTGAGGTGTTTTTGCCTAAGGTTATTCTACGATGCTCGCTTCTTTTCTCCCTTTCACTGTCTTGACAATGATACGAGTTTTCATCTCGTCTTATTTTTTTAAATTTGTTTTTTTTCTCCATAAGCCTTCTTCTATTGCATGGTGCATGTTGGAAAGAAATCGTAATCAGCAACTACTTAGAGCTTGAAGCTTTTTTATTTTCTTTTTTCATTTCTGTTTAATGTTTGATAATCTACAACACTAAGGACTTATTATATACTGAGAATTCTAAACTTACGTGAAAGCAATTAGAAGGGTAAGTCAACCCAGAATACATGAATATTCTCTAATCTATTCACTATCTCCTTTTTTAGCCCCCTACCCCCTAAAAAAATAGAAACAAGTTACCATATAGCAGGCAACATGAGGTTGGGACTCTTCAGTGTAGGTGATGATGTGATTATTATAAAATCATTACGTAAGCATTTAAATTGTGTAAAGCTTGCCCATCACTGTATTTTTTCATGCATCCTCATTTGTTGGCTTCAAACGTGCTACATATTGGGTGTATTGAATTTATCCAATTTTTTCTTTTGGATGGGCCGCCTCCCCTTTTGGTGGCCATTTGCAGGGGGGGGGGGCTAGTGATTTTAAACCCACACCAAGCTTACTCCTTCCTACAATTATCCATAAGTCCGTAAACAACATGTTAAATACTAGTTTGGGTATGAGTACCTTCTACAGTTTGGTCTGACTAGTTCCTTGCTTGATTAAATTGTAATTATTTCAGTTTTTATTTTGGGTATCAAATATAGTGTAGTAATCATATTATAATGTCCCCGCTTTTTATGGTGTTCCTTTTGGGGGGGGGGGTTTGAGTTGCTTTAATTTACATTGATAACTGTGAGTTTCGTTACAAGGATGTTCAGTTGTTGGGTTGTAGTCAAGTGATACAGTTTAGTCATTGATCTCGGTATGGATTTTTAGTGTCTATTTGAAAGTTGTTAGTTTTGGGGCGCCTAATTGATTTTGAAAGTTGTTTTTGGAAAGTTTAGCTGTTTGTCTCTCGTCTGTCTCTTGCTGGTATACTCTCCATCTCCATAATTCTAAGTTGTTGTTTGAGACTATGCTATTGGCGTTGGAAACTATAATGTTAATTGTGTTACTATGTGTCATGCTCTCTTTCCCAATTAATTTGTTGCTTGCATTTGTTTGTATGATTCCATTCTTGTGTTGTGCAGTTACATTTAACCTAGAATTTGAGAGCTCGAATTGGAGATCTTTGTTAGCTTCAATGGGTTCAATAATTGTAACACATAATGCTGACTTTGTTGTACTATCAACTGGGATTTACTTAATCTTTCCCTATTTTTATCTTTTTTGTTTTGTTTTAGGGTGAACTGAAACCCTTATGCATAATTGGTTGTGGTTTGAGCTAAGTCGTTGATTTGGATTTGCGCTACTGAGAAATATAAACACAATTGTCTTGTTCAATTCATTTGTTTGTTTAGATTTGTTAAGGTTAAAATGATGTGATATTTTCATAGGCCTTACCCAGGTCCCGGGGTAGGGTTATCTTTTGCTATAGTTCTTGTTCAAGTTTTTCTAGGTCATATGAATCTTTTTTATTTTTTTTGGGTGTCTTGAATTATTCGATGCCAATGCTTTTCACTTCTTTGTACATCTAGACAGCTTAGGAGTCATCTAAACATGAATATGAAAATTATTTTGATGACCAAAGGATATATGTGATAGCATTGAGCATGATGGTGGAAGCTTTATGAATCTAAAATTAGTTTGTAATTGACTTGAAATTGTTTGATGCCTTTTGTTGTGTGTCAATGTCCTCTGTACTATATGTATCAGAACTGTCGTTTGTGCTACTAAGCTTCGTCTCCAGCATAGGTTCTTTTAGGAGTAGATAGCAGTAGGCTATTGCCTGGTGAGGTGTTTCTGCCTATGGTTATTCTACGATGCTCGCTTCTTCTCTCCCTTCCATTGTCTTGACAACGATACGAGTTTTCATCTCGTCTTATTTTGTTAAATTTGTTTTTTTTTTATCCCTATGCCTTCTTCTATTGCACGGTGCATGTTGGAAAGAAATCATAATTAGTAACTACTTAGAGCTTGATGCTTTTCTACTTTCTTTTTTCATTTCTTTTTAATGTTTGAAAATCTACAACACTGAGGACTTATTATATACTGAGAATTCTGAACTTATCTGAAAACAATTAGAAGGGTAAGTCAACCCAGAATACATGAATATTCTCTAATCTATTCACCATCTCCTTTTATAGCCTCCCTACCCCTAAAAAAACAGAAACAAGTTACCATATAGCACGCAACAAGAGGTTGGGAATCTTCAGTGTAGGTTATGATGTGATTATTATAAAATCATTACGTAAGCATTTAAATTGTGTATAGCTTGCTCATCACTGTATTTTTTCATGCATCCTCATTTGTTGACTTCAGACGTGCTACATATTGGGTGTATTGAATTTATCCAATTTTTTCTTTTGGATGGACCGCCTCCCCTTTTGGTGGCCATTTGCCGGGGGGAGGGGGGGGGAGGCTAGTGGTTTTAAACCCACACCAAGCTTACTCCTTCCTACAATTCTCCATAAGTCCGTAAACAACATGATGAATAGTTGTTTGCGTATGAGGACCTTCTACAGTTTGGTCTGACTAGTTCCTTGCTTGGTTAAATTGTAATTATTTCAGTTTTTATTTTGGGTCTCAAATATGGTGTAGTAATCATATTATATTGTCCCCCCTTTTTATGGTGTTCTTTTGGGGGGGGGGGGTTTGAGTTGCTTGAATTTACATTGATAATTGTGAGTTTCGTTACAAGGATGTTCAGTTGTTGGGTTGTAGTCAAGTGATACAGTTTAGTCATTGATCTCGGTATGGATTTTTAGTGTCTATTTGAAAGTTGTTAGTTTGGGGCGCCTAATTGATTTTGAAAGTTGTTTTTGGAAAGTTTAGCTGTTTGTCTCTCGTCTGTCTCTTGCTGGTATACTCTATATCTCCATAATTCTATGTTGTTGTTTGAGACTATGCTATTGGGGTTGGAAACTATAATTTTAATTGTGTTACTATGTGTCATGCTCTCTTTCCCAATTAATTTGTTGCTTGCATTTGTTTGTATGATTCCATTCTTGTGTTTTGCAGTTACATTTAACCTAGAATTTGAGAGCTCGAATTGGAGATCTTTGTTAGCTTCAATGGGTTCAATAATTGTAACACATAATGCTGACTTTGTTGTACTATCAACTGGGATTTACTTAATCTTTCCCTATTTTTATCTTTTTTTTTGTTTTAGGGTGAACTGAAACCCTTATGCATAATTGGTTGTGGTTTGAGCTAAGTCGTTGATTTGGATTTGTGCTACTAAGAAATATAAACACAATTGTCTTGTTCAATTCATATGTTTGTTTAGATTTGTTAAGGTTAAAATGACGTGATATTTTCATAGGCCTAACCCAGGTCCCGGGGTAGGGTTGTCTTTTGGTATAGTTCTTGTTCAAGTTTTTCTAGGTCATATGAATCTTTTTTATTTTTTTTGGGTGTCTTGAATTATTCAATGGCAATGCTTTTCACTTCTTTGTACATCTAGACAGCTTAGGAGTCATCTAAACATGAATATGAAAATTATTTTGATGACCAAAGGATATATGTGATAGCATTGAGCATGACGGTGGAAGCTTTATGAATCTAAAATTAGTTTATCATTGACTTGAAATTGTTTGATGCCTTTCGTTGTGTATCAATGTCCTCTGTACTATATATATCAGAACTGTCATTTGTGCTACTAAGCTTCGTCTCCAGCTTAGTTGCTTTTGGTAGTCAATAATTGTAATAGTCCGACCCTAAATTCTGTTTATTAATTTCGTGTCATTGATCCATGTGATTGAGTTCATTTCATTCACATCGTTTCTTTTTATATTCCCATCTTTTTATTATTCTCATTTGGACATTTCTAACGGGGCCCTTACTTTGCAATTCGGGGATTTGTTCTAGTCAATTTTTGAAATTGAGTTACGGCTTGATATTTAAGAATTTAATGTTTAAAATTATTTTTCATGGCACCACAACCATTTAATCTCAAATTTGTTTTTTTTTAAAAAATAAAATAAAAAAAAGTTGTTGCAAACGCACTCGGTTTCAGTTCTTTCTCTAAACCCGAGCTCGTTTGATGCCGATTTCAATGCGACAAGACTTGACCTTTATTTGTTTAGCTAAATCCTCTTAATTAAGCCTTAATCAAGCTTGATAATATTGACTTTTCTACCTTTATTTGCAGCCAAGTAATAGCACGGCTGGTTGTTCAAGGGTATAACCAAGAAGAAGGGATCGATTATGAAGAAACCTTTGCACCAGTTGCTAGAATTGAGGCTATTCGAATCCTAATAGCCTTTGCAGCTCATATGGAAATCAAGCTATATCAAATGGACGTGAAAAGTGCATTCCTAAACGGATACCTTAAAGAAGAAGTGTATGTCAAACAACCCCCTGGTTTCGAAAACAATGAATTTCCTAATCACGTTTTTCAACTTGACAAGGCTCTTTATGGTCTAAAACAAGCTCCTAGAGCTTGGTATGAACGTTTGTCAAGCTTCTTACTTAAAAATGAGTTTAGAAGACGCAAGGTAGATAACACCTTGTTTCTAAAATCAAAGGGGGAACACTTGTTGGTTGTTCAAGTATATGTCGATGGCATTATATTTGGTGCAACTCATCATGATTTATGCAATGAATTTTCAAATATGATGAGGAGTGAGTATGGGATGAGCATGATGGGTGAGCTTAATTTTTTCTTAGGCTTACAAATCAAGCAAACTTCAAACGACACCATGATCCATCAACAAAAGTATATCAAGGAACTACTTAAGCGGTTTGGGATGGAGTCGGCCAAACCTATAGATACTCCCATCTCTCCTTCAACCAAGTTGGAAATGGATGATGGGAGTCCCTCAGTTGAGGAGAAACTCTATAGAGGCATGATAGGGTCACTCTTATATCTCACCGCTAGTAGACCTGATATTGTTTTTGGTCTATGTGCCCGTTTTCAGTCTAATCCTAAAGAAACTCATCTTAAGGCTGTTAAATGAATACTACGATATTTGAAACATACACCCAATTTGGCTTTATGGTATCCTAAAGGTTGCAATTTTAATCTTGTTGGATATGCTGACGCTGACTATGCTGGATTCCTAGTTGATAGAAAGAGTACCTCAGGTATGACTCAATTTCTTGGACCTTGTTTGGTATCTTGGGCTACCAAGAAGCAACATTCAGTTGCCATGTCCACAGCAGAAGCTAAATATGTCGCAACAGCTTCATGTTGTGCTCAACTGTTGTCGATAAGGCAACAACTTAAAGACTTTTGTGTCGACACTGGATGCATTCCTATTTTTTGTGATAACACAAGTGCAATTAATATTGCCAAAAATCCATGTCAACATAAAAGAATAAAGCATATTGACATTCGACATCATTTCTTGAGAGATAATGTTGAAAAGGGTTTAATCTCTATGAATTTTTGCACAACGGAAAACCAAATTGCTGATATATTCACTAAGGCACTAGCTAGAGATCAATTTGAGATAAATAGATTGGAACTAGGGTTGGTAAGAACACCTTGAGATACTTGTTTCCAAGACATGAATTAGGTGTGGTAAAAACAACCTCTACACCCTGTTCTCTTCCTTGTGTGCAAATCTTATTGGCAATTGCTGTTATTTATGTATTATGAGTGCATACACTCGAATTGTGTGCATTTGCTTTAATCTATAAAAAAAGTGATGCATAAGGGGATGTATTAAGGATCACTGGAGCAGCCCTGCCATCTCTAATCAAGATCAAACGACAAAGAACAGGCAGGCATCTTGATCGAATGACAAAAAACAGGTATGTCTCTTGGTTATTCAGTGCATATGGGAATGTGCTTTCATCAAATTTTCCTCCTTCCCAAGGTACACGGTTTTGTTATTTTTCACCAGTTACAATCCTCGCGCCTCCTTAATTACCCTGTTCTCAGCTGTCACTTCACCTGACTCCCTCTCAAAAGCAAAACCTGCGAACAAGCTTAACCCTAATATCTCTCCTAGCAACAATGGCCTCCAACACCCCCTCTCCGTCAACTGACCTGGTTCTTGCTTCTTCAATCCCTGCCCCTCCTCGCCCACTCCTATACAAGCCTTTCAATTTCTTGAAGAGCTTGTCTCTAAATTCAGTCGGGTTAGGGATTGACAGTATTCCCTTCACTGTTGGGAGGGAGTTGGTGTGTCTTCAGAAGGAGACTCCGGCCATTCAAACCGGAGAAAAATGGAAAAGAATAAAAATCGTGGCCAAGCGTAGCAGAACAAGGCCACAACCAAGGTCTCAGCCCCCTCAAGCTCCCCTGTCTCCAAAATCCTCTCCGCCCTATCGCAAATCGGCGAGATTAGCTTTTCAATCCTCTTCCTGTACCTCCAAACCCTCTGCTCCATTTATCCAGGAGATTTCCTCGTCCTCTACCGAAGGGTTCTCAAGCTCTGATTCTGAGAACACCTCTTTCAAACAGGGACGACCGGTGTTCTTCGATATCCTTGCAGAACAAGCCCCTCAAAAATCCTCTAAACCTACTGTAAAGCCCTCTCCTGCAAAATCAACTGTCCCAAGAAAGCCCAGAACAGCCCCCCCATCAACCGCTACCAGCTCTGTTCCTCCTCCCAAATGCCCAAAATTGTCTACTCCCTCTCCTATGTCTGACATGCATGCACAATTGCTTAAGCGCAATGTCGTCAGGGGGAAGGTAATCAATGAATGGTTCTTCGAGGAACAAGGTCTGGGGGTGTTCCTGACCAAGTTGCGAGCCCAAGGATGGCTTGACTTGTTTGCGAACACCCAGTTAGGGTGTTCTGTGCCTGAGTTGGCTGAATTTTATGCCAACTGCGAGGTCACCGAAGGGGTGGTGACAAGTTTAGTGAGTGGGCAAGGCATCAAGGTTGATGCGCCCACACTTGGGAAAATTTTGGGAGTGCCCTCACAAGGCTTTGCTATGTATGTGAGGGAAGACAAAACAGCCCTGGAACCAGCCAGGCTCCTAGAGGTGTCAAAATGCCTCAGTCAGAAACAGGGCCTGAGAACACCCCTCTCGGTTAAGAAGGGTGAAATGACCTCCCTACACCAACTCCTGTTTATGTTCACCATCAAGAACATAATTCCCCGAGGTCAAGGGCGCAACTCAGCAGATGCCCTCGATCAATGCCTGGTGGACCTCCTAAATCGGGAGGAACTAATAAACCTCCCTGCGCTCATGATTCGCCACATAAGGCGAATTGCAAACACCACCCGGGCCTAATCTTGGCTATGGGTTTCTGTTGACAAGGGTGTTTGAGCACTTTGGAATAGTGCTTACACGGAGAGTAGCAGCCCAAACCATTGATGAAATTGGGGTTGACACCCTGCTAGGGTGTGGCTATGAGATTGGCGAAGGGTCAGTCTCCAAACAGGGTCGTCGACCACCTCGATCACCTGTTTCTGAGCAACCTTCCATCAAGGTTGAGGCTGTTCTTGAGGACAATGCTCGCCTCAAGGATGAGCTCTCAGCTGTCAAGGCTGCTTTTGCTGAGGAACAAGCCCTCTCTGCCAAACGCCATAAAGACTTGCTTGCTCTTCTCTCCACCCTTGCCCCCAGCATTCCTCCTCTGCAAACGAAACCACCCCCTGCTCCCTGATTGTCTAGGCTGTTTTTTTTGTTTTGTTATTTTGCAATTGCACTGCTTTGCTTATTAATGAAATATCTACTTGCAGTCTCTCTTGCTTGTTGTTCCTTATGCTTTATACGCTTTATACTATGTTGTTCCTTATCATTACTATGTTGTTCTTGCTTTTTCATGATGCCAAAAGGGGGAAGAATAGTATAACGTATTGACCTATTGACAAAATTGACAAAGTATGACAAATGAACTTAATCTTGACTCGATAGGGTAGGTTGACCTCTACAGTACCTTCGTGGATCCCTATCAGCATGCAATTTTTTTCTCCTTTTTGTCAATATGGACACTTGGTTTGTCATCATCAAAAAGGGGGAAATTATTGAATTCGTTATTCAGTTTTGATGATAACAAACCTAAAGTAATGTTGCTCCAAACAAAGTTCTCCAAATAGGCATACACTGTTGTTTTCAATATGTGCCTTAACTTGTTTGCTGAATGTTGAGAACAAGTCTTGAGAACAGGTCTCATACCTTGATGGCTCACGCTCAAGTCAAGAACACCACCTCGATGAGTTGATTGAATGTGAAGATCAGTTTCTGAACTCAAGCGATACAAGAACAACCTGGCAAATAGGTTGGCCTAGGTGCTTGGGGCAGCGTATTCATCTTGAACAAGATGACTAGATCTACAACAAGATGTCTTTGGTAATTTAGGTCTTATTCTAGACTCTTGTTAATATGCCAATCTTGAAAAGTCTCTAACTAACCACTCTTGAATCGGTTGCGCTATTTGCTTCAGAACACCAAGTTCAAACAACCCTGAAAACAGGGTAACGAGGGTGTTTCTGAACTGCAACGGCCAAACCCGGTTTCTTTGGAAAACTTATTTTGGTTGGCCAAAAGCTCTAATATATTTTGATAAAATTCCAAGACAGCAATTTAAGCTGTAGAAAATCTTCTTAATTCAAAATTCAAGCTGAAGATTTGCAAAACTGATTTTGCAAAATATTTACCAAAACCGAAAATATCTCTCTCTTATCCTTTGGAAGGTGATTAATTCAAAAACTCATACTAAAGATTTTCTCATGGATATTTTTGGGCAAAGATAATCTTCCAAAATCAAATTCCTACAATATTGGGAAACATTATCTTTTAGCCGTTAGAATTCCTTGAGCTAAGCAAAAAAAAAAATTCTCTTTGCCAAACTTAGCTGATTTCTTCTCTTCTCCTTGGTTTTTGACCGTTGGAATTTTTGTATAAAAATATAGCATTTTACTCCCATTGATACAAAGAGAAAAAAACGAGAAACTTACACAACAAACGCAAAAAGGGAGAATTAAAAAGTGGTTTTTCTAGTGAGAAAAAGTTGTTTTCGAGCTACTCTTGAGAAAAGAAAAACCGAGACAAGTTGTGTTAAAGTTGAGCTTTCAAGATATTGGCATACTAGGACTTCATTGTACCTTACATCTGCTTAAGACAGAAGCACCCAGTAAGGTGTTTTGTAACCCTGATCTTGAATCAGAAAAGTGAGTGAGTGGTCCTCAGTCGTGTGGACTTTGGACGTGTCCAATTTGGTGAGATTTGGACGTGGTGTAACCTGTCTTAGGGAAGAAGGTTACGTGGTTACAAGTTGTAACAAGGTGTGTTGCATTTGTAACGTTTGAAGCCCGATAGTGAAAGTGGTTAAATCCTACACGAGGTAGGTCGTGGTTTTTCACACCTCAGTTGGGCTAGAGGTGTTTTCCACGTAAAAATTGTGTGAGCTTAATTTCCGCATTTATCTTGTTGATTTTCGCCTTTGTGCAAATTGAAAACATCTGTTGCAAACAAGTTGGGAGGTTGTTTGTAATTCAAGAACAACGTTTGCAATCAGGAAGGTGTTTGTCAGTAAATACGTGAAAATCGAACACCACAATTCACCCCCCCTCTTGTGTGTAAGTACTCCTAAATTCAACATGTTTATTGCATTTTTTATCCTTACCCTTGCTTATCTTTTGATATATTGAAGTTGTTATGTTGTTTGTGGTGTTTTGGAAAAGTTGGGAGTGAGTTCAAAGTGACCCAAAGCTAGGGTTTGTCCAAAATGCAAGATTTGGACCAACTAATGTTAAATTTGAGGTGTGTGGGTTTATGTGACTGGAAAAGGAGTTTTATGTGATATGAATATGAAGAGGAATTAGGTATGGTGATGTTGTATGAGGTTGGGATGTACCAAAGTGTGTTATACACTCTTAAAAAAGAGTTTGAGTTGAGGTTTGGTGTAAAAAAAAGTGAAGGAACAACTAAAGCAGTGTTGCTGAAATTTTTCAGAAAACAGGACAAACTTTGGAACAAAAATGGTAATAATCGGCAAGGTTAAAAATTCTGATTTTTGTTGGGTTGATAGGTCTGGATGTTAGCTTTAAAATGACTCATGAATCGCCTCAATTCGAGGTCTGTGGAGAAAGTTATGGCTATTTTACTGAACCTGGGCAGAATGGATTTTTCAGCACTGAAACCTGACATGTTGGTCTTCTAACCCCATTTTATGGAACTTTTCGTAGGAATCTTGTTATGTGTCATTTAGGAACGTTTTAGAGGACTTCCTAAGCTGTTTATATTAGGGTCTTACATCTCAGTTGGAGCTCGGGAGTATAAGTTGTGGATTATTCTTTCTGTACCCTCGTCATAAACCCTTACCCCCTAAACTCGCTATCGTGCCTTAACTCAGCATTTCTATACTTTATTTAACTTTATCAGTTTAATCTATTAACTAACTAGTTCACACAAATTCTTTATAATCCTTTTCTATATAAGGGTATTCATTGTGCTAATTTTATTTAAAGGTATTCATTATCTAAATAAGTCCATTTCTAACCTCATATGCCTATAATGATTTTGAACATAATTAAGGCCTAAGCTCTCGTTCTCTCCATTTTAATACATCTATTTACTATGTGAACTAGCTTTTAAAGACCCCAGGTACGTTCATTGACTGTGTCCTTTGAAATCAGCATGTATTTATCGAAATTGTAATGTTTTGGTAAGTACATCAATGAATCATTTGAATCAGTGATTTATCACATAAGTAGTGACCCCATCAGTTACCAGTTACAGGGCATTGCCCTCCAGTTACCCGCGCTGCTTCAGGCCAGGTCTTCCGGTCGGCTTGGCAGGTGTACACCTATACATAGATCGTAACAGTTACTAAGGGGTGCACTAACAGATAATAATTGGCAACTTAGCTTTATATACATCTCATTCCCTGTTTTAAAATCAAAATGAATTGCAAAGAGGGCCCTCATAATTTTCTTTCTCAATAAATCTTTATCAGTACAACGATGCATGTACTGAGCTTTGGCTCACAGTTCGAAATGTTTTTATATTTTGTTTTAGGAAAGTGTTCAGTAAACCGCTCCCAGGCGGGCAGGGAAGCTGAAGGTGATAAATAAGTCAGGACCGTCCATGAGATTGGCGGATAGAAGTGCTATGAGTGCTAAAATGCTTTCATGTCTTATGGTGGTGCTTTTTGGTGTTCTTGCTATATATGTACAAACTGCAACATGTATTTTGATGTTATAATTGTATAATTAAACTGAGTTATGTATGATGATGTAACCCTAGGAAGTTAGAATCATTCCCGTGTGTTGTTAAATGTTTCGAATGGTCGCGAATGCTCTCTGGCTAAATTTTCATATTCAAGAGAAGCCTTGTCCTTGCTGACGGCGGTAACGCCCATCCATGGATTTCTTGGTGTTCAGCTTAGGTGGGTTAATGCAGCTATATTTTATGTATTATTGGGGCATTACAATAATGGTAGGCTATTACCTGGTGAAGTGTTTCTGACTAAGTTATTCTACAATGCTCGCTTCTTTTCTACCTTTCACTGACTTGACAACGATCAGAGTTTTCATCTCGTCCTATTTTGTTAAATTTGTTGTTTGTCTCCATATGCCTTCTTCTATTGGGTCTTGCATGTTGGAAAGAAATGATAATCAGTAACTACTTAGAGCTTGATGCTTTTCTATTTTCTTTTTGCATTTCTATTTAATGTTTGATAATCTAACACTAAGCACTTACTATATACTGAGAATTCTGAACTTACGTGAAAGCAATTAGAACGGTAAGTCAACCCAGAATACATGCATATTCTCTAATCTATTCACCATCTCCTTTTTTAGCCCCCCCACCACCTTAAAAAAACAGAAACAAGTTACCATATAGCGGGCAACAAGAGGTTGGGAGTCTTCAGTGTAGGTGATGATGTGATAATTATAAAATCATTATGTAAGGATTTGAATTGTGTGTAGCTTGCTCATCACGGTATTTTTCACGCATCCTCATTTGTTGACTTCAGACGTGATACATATTGGGTGTATTGAATATATCCAATTTTTTTCTTTTAGATGGACCGCCTCCGTTTTTGGTGGCCATGTCCCTGTGGGGGGGGGAGGTTGGTGATTTTAAACCCACACCAAGATTACTCCTTCCTACAATTCTTCATAAGTCCGTGAATGACATGCTGAATACTTGTTTGGGTATGAGGACCATCTACAGTTTGGTCTGACTAGTTCCTTGCTTGGTTAAATTGTAATTATTTCAGTTTTTATTTTGGGTCTCAAATGTGGTGTAGTAATCATATTATAATGTCCACCCTTTTTATGGTGTTCTTTTTGGGGGGGGGGGTTGAGTTGCTTGAGTTTGCATTGATAACTGTGAGTTTTGTCAGTAGGACGTTCAGTTGTTGCGTTGTAGTTAAGTGATACAGTTTAGTCATTGATTTGGGTATGGATTTTTAGTGTCTATTTGAAAGTTGTTACTTTAGGGTGACTAATTGATTTTGAAAGTTCTTTTTGGAAAGTTTAGCTATCTATCTCTCGTCCGTCTCTTGCTGGTATTTTCTCCATCTCCATAATTCTAAGTTGTTGTTTGAAACTATGCTATTGGGGTTGGAAAGTGTAATGTTATTGGTGTTAATATGTGTCATGCTCTCTTCCCCAATTAATTTGTTGCTTGCATTGTTTGTATGATTCCATTGTTGTGTTGTGTAGTTACGTTTAACCTAGAATTTGAGAGCTCGAACTGGAGGTCTATGTCAGCTTCAACGGGTTCAATAATGGTAATACATAATGCTGACTTTGTTGTACTATCAACTGGGATTTACTTAATCTTTCCCTATTTTTATCTTTTTTGTTTTGTTTTAAGGTGAGCTGAAACCCTTATGCATAATTGGTTGTGGTTTCAGCTAAGTCGTTGATTTGGATTTGCGCTCCTAAGAAATATAAATAGATATGTCTTGTTCAATTCATATGTTAGTTTAGATTTGTTAAGGTTAAAATGACGGGATATTTTCATAGGCCTCTCCTAGGTCCCGGGGTAAGGTTTTCCGCAGTTCTTGTTCAAGTTTTTATGGGTCATACGAATCTTTTTTATTTTTTTGTGGTGTCTTGAATAATTCGATGCCAATGCTTTTCACTTCTTTGTATGTCTAGACAACTTAGGAGTCATCTAAACATGAATATGAAAATTATTTTGATGACCAAAGGATATATGTGATAGCACTAAGCATGATGGTGGAAGCTTTATGAATCTAAAATTAGTTTATCATTGACTTGAAATTGTTTGATGCCTTTTGTTGTGTGTCAATGTCCTTTGTGCGATACGTATTAGAGTTGTCATTTGTGCTACAGAGCTTTGTCTCCAGCTTAGTTGCTTTTAGGAGTCAATAATGGTAGGCTATTGGTTGGTGAGGTGTTTCTGCCTAAGGTTATTCTACGATGCTCCTTTCTTTTCTACCTTTCACTGTCTCGACAACGATTAGAGTTTTCATCTCGTGTTATTTTGTTAAATTTGTTGTTTGTCTCCGTATGCCTTCTTCTATTGGGTTGTGCATGTTGGAAAGAAATGATAATTAGTAACTACTTAGAGCTTGATGCTTTTCTATTTTCTTTTTGCATTTCTGTTTAATGTTTGGTAATCTACAACACTAAGCACTTGTTACACACTGAGAATTCCGAACTTACGTGAAAGCAATTAGAAGGGTAAGTCAACCCAGAATACATGATTATTCTCTAATCTATTCACCATCTCCTTTTTTAGCCCTCCACCCCCTAAAAAACAGAAACAAGTTACCATATAGCAGGCAACAAGAGGTTGGGAATTTTCAGTGTAGGTGATGATGTGATTATTATAAAATCATTACGTAAGCACTTAAATTGTGTATAGCTTGCTCATCACTGTATTTTTTCATGCATCCTCATTTGTTGACTTTAGATGTGCTACATATTGAGTGTATTGAATTTATCCAATTTTTTCATTTAGAAGGACCGCCTCCCCTTTTGGTGGCCATTTGCCGGGGGGGGGGGGGAAGGGGAGGCTGTTGATTTTAAATCCACACCAAGCTTTCTTCGTCCTACAATTTTCCATAAGTCCATAAACAACATGCTGAATACTAGTTTGTGTATGAGGACCTTCTACAGTTTGGTCTGACTAGTTCTTTGCTTGGTTAAATTGTAATTATTTCAGTTTTTATTTTGGGTCTGAAATATGGTGTAGTAATCAAATTATAATGTCCCCCCTTTTTATGGTGTTCCTTTAGGGGGGGTTGTGTTGCTTGAATTTACATTGATAACTGTGAGTTTCGTTACTAGGACGTTCAGTTGTTGGGTTGTAGTTAGGTGATACAGTTTAGTCATTGATCTAGGTAGGGGTTTTTAGTGTCTATTTGAAAGTTGTTAGTTTAGGGCGACTAATTGATTTTGAAAGTTGTTTTTGGAAAGTTTAGTTGTCTGTCTCTTGTTTGTCTCTTGCTGGTATTTTCTCCATCTCCATAATTCTAAGTTGGTATTTGAAACTATGCTATTGGGGTTGGAAAGTGTAATGTTATTGGTGTTACTATGTGTCATGCTCTCTTTCCCAATTAATTTTTTGCTTGCATTTGTTTGTATGATTCCATTCTTGTGTTGTGTAGTTACGTTTAACCTAGAATTTGAGAGCTTGAGTTGCAATTCTCTGTTAGCTTCAACGGGTTCAATAATGGCAAAACATAATGCTGACTTTGCTGTACTATCAACTGGGACTTACTTAATCTTTCCCTATTTTTATCTTTTTTGTTTTGTTTTAGGGTGAACTGAAACCCTTATGCATAATTGGTTGTGCTTTCAGCTAAGTCGTTGATTTGGATTTGTGCAACTAAGAAATATAAACAGAATTGTCTTGTTCAATTCATATGTTAGTTTAGATTTATCAAGGTTAAAATGATGTGACATTTTCATAGGCCTTACCCTGGTCCCGGGGTAAGGTTATCTTTTGCTGCAGTTCTTGTTCAAAATTTTCTGGGTCATATGAAACTTTTTTATTTTTTTTGGGTGCCTTGAATTATTCGATGCTAATGCTTTTCACTTCTTTGTACGTCTAGACAACTTATGAGTCATCTAAATACGAATATGAAAATTATTTTGATGACCAAAGGATATATGTGATAGCATTAAGCGTCATGGTGGAAGCTTTATGAAACTAAAAGTAGTTTATCATTGACTTGAAATTGTTTGATGCCTTTTGTTGTGTGTCAATGTCCTCTGTACTATATGCATCAGAACTGTCGTTTGTGCTACTAAGCTTCGTCTCCAGCTTAGTTGCTTTTAGCAGTCAATAATGGTAGGCTATTGCCTGGTGAGGTGTTTCTGCCTAAGGTTATTCTACGATGCTTGCTTCTTTTCTGCCTTTCACTATCTTAACAACGATCAAAGTTTTCATCTCGTCTTATTTTGTTAAATTTGTTGTTTGTCTCCGTATGCCTTCTTCTATTGGGTCTTGCATGTTGGAAAGAAATGATAATTAGTAACTACTTAGAGCTTGATGCTTTTCTATTTTATTTTTGCATTTCTGTTTAATGTTTGATAATCTACAACACTAAGCACTTACTATATACTGAGAATTCTGAACTTACGTGAAAGCAATTAGAAGGGTAAGTCAACCCAGAATACATGCATATTCTCTAATCTATTCACCATCTCCTTTTTTAGCCCCCCCACCCCCAAAAAAAAACAGAAGCAAGTTACCATATAGTGGGCAACAAGAGGTTGGGAGTCTTCAATGTAGGTGATGATGTGATAATTACAAAATCATTACACAAGCATTTAAATTGTGTATAGCATGCTCATCGCTTTATTTACCTCTCACTGTATTTCTTCATACATCCTCATTTGTGGACTTCAGACGTGCTACATATTGGGTGTATTTCATTTATCCATTTTTTTCATTTGGATGGACCGCCCCCCTTTTGGTGGCCATTTGGGGGGGGGGGTTGCGGGACGCTGGTGACTTCAAACCCACACCAAGCTTTCTCCTTCCTACAATTCTCCATAAGTCCATAAACAACATGCTGAATGCTATTTTGGATATGAGGACCTTCTAGAGTTTGGTCTGACTGGTTCCTTGCTTGGTTAAATTGTAATTATTTCACTTTTTATTTTTGGTCTAAAATATGGTGTAGTAATCATATTATAATGTCCCCCCTTTTCGTGGTTTTCTTTTTTTTGGGGGGGGGGGGGTTTGATTTGCTTGAATTTATATTGATAACAGTGAGTTTCGTTTCAAGGACGTTCAGTTGTTGTGTTATTGTCAAGTGATATAGTTTAGTCATTTATCTGGGTATGGATTGTTGGTGTCTATTTGAAAGTTCTTAGTTTAGGGGCACCAATTGATTTTGAGAGTTGTTTTTGGAAAGTTTAGTTGTTTGTCTCTTGTCTGTCTCTCGCTGGTATGCTCTCTATCTGCATAATTCTAAGTTGTTGTTTGAAACTATGCTATTGGGGTTGGAAAGTATAATGTTATTGGTGTTAATATGTGTCATGCTCTCTTTCTCAATTAATTTGCTGCCTGCATTTGTTTGTATGATTCCATTCTTGTGTTGTGTAGTTACGTTTAACCTAGAATTTGAGAGCTCGAATTGGTGGTCTCTGTTAGCTTCAACGGGTTCAATACTGGTAATACATAATTCTTACTTTGATGTACTATCAACTGGGATTTACTTAATCTTCCCCTATTTTTATCTTTTTTGTTTTGGTTTAAGGTGAACTGAACCCCTTATCCATAATTGGTTGTGGTTTCAGCCAAGTCATTGATTTGGATTTGCGCTACTAAGAAATATAAACAGAATTGTCTTGTTCAATTCAAATGTTAGTGTAGATTTGTTAAGGTTAAAATGATGTGTTATTTTCATTGGCCTCACCCTGGTCCAACGGTAAGGTTATCTTTTGCTCCAGTTCTTGTTCAAGTTTTCCTGGGTCATATGAATCTTTTTTATTTTTTTTGGGTGTCTTGAATTATTTGATGCCAATGCTTTTCACTTCTTTGTACATCTAGACAGCTTTCGAGTCATTTAAATATGAAAATGAAAATTATTTTGATGACCAAAGGATATATGTGACAACATTAAGCACGATGGTGGAAGCTTTACGAATCTAAAATTAGTTTGTCATTGACTTGGAATTGTTTGATGCTTTTTGTTGTGTGTCAATGTCTTCTGTACTACATGTATCAAAATTGCCGTTTGTGCGAGTGAGCTTCGTCTCCAGCTTAGGTGCTCTTAGGAGTTAATAATGATAGGGTATTACCTGGTGAGGTGTTTCTTCCTAAGGTTGTTCTACGATGCTCGCTTCTTCTTTGCCTTTCACTGTCTTGACAACGATAAGAGTTTTCATCTCGTCTTATGTTGTTAAATTTGTTGTTTGTCTCCATATGCCTTCTTCTATTGGATCGTGCATGTTGGAAAGAAATGATAATCAGTAACTACTTAGAGCTTGATGCTTTTCTATTTTGTTTTTGCATTTCGGTTTAACGTTTGATAATCTACAACACTAAGCACTTATTATATACTGAAGATTCAGAACTTACGTGAAAGCAATTAGAAGGGTAAGTCCACCCAGAATACATGAATATTCTCTAATCTATTCCCCATCTCCTTTTTTAGCCCCCCTAAAAAAACAGATACAAATTTCCATATAGTGGGCAACAAGAGGTTGGGAGTCTTCAGCGTAGGTGATGATGTGATTATTATAAAAGCATTACGTAAGCATTTAAATTGTGTATAGCTTGCGAATCGCTTTGTCTACCTCTCACTGTATTTCTTCATGCATCCTCATTTGTCGACTTCAGCCGTGGTACATATTGGGTGTGTTGAATTTATCCAATTTTTTTCATTTGGATGGACCACCCCCCGCCCTTTTCGTGGCCATTTTTTGGGGGGGGGGGGAGGGAGGGGAGGCTGGTGATTTTAAACCCACACCAAGCTTACTCCTTTGTGCAATTCTCCATAAGTCCATAACCAACATTCTGAATGCTCGTTTGGATATGAGGACCTTCTGGAGTTTGGTCTGACTGGTTCCTTGCTTGGTTAAATTGTAATTATTTCACTTTTTATTTTGGGTCTCAAATATGGTGTAGTAATCATATAATAATGTCCCCCCTTTTATGGTGTTCATTTTTTGGTGGGGGGGGGTTGATTTGCTTGAATTTACATTGATGGTTGTGAGTTTTGTTTCAAGAACATTCAGTTGTTTGGTTGTTGTCAAGTGATGTGGTTTAGTCATTGATATGGGTATGGATTGTTAGTGTCTATTTGAAAGTTGTTAGTTTAGGGCCACTAATTGATTTTGAAAGTTGTTTTTGGAAAGTTTAGCTGTCTGTCTCTTGTCTGTCTCTTGCTGGTATACTCTCTACCTCCATAATTCTAAGTTGTTGTTTGAAAACTACACCATTAGGGTTGGAAAGTGTAATGTTGTTGGTGTTAATATGTGTCATGCTCTCTTTCTCAATTAATCTGTTGCTTGCATTTGTTTGTATGATTCCATTCCTGTGTTATGTAGTTACGTTTAACCTAGAATTTGAGAGCTCAAATTGGCGGTCTCTATTAGCCTCAATGGGTTCAATAATGGTGATACATAATGTTGACTTGGATGTACTATCAACTGGGATTTACTTAATCTTCCCCCATTTTTATCGTTTCTATGTTGTTTTAAGGTGAATTGAAACCCTTATGCATAATTGGTTGTGGTTTCAGCTAAGTCATTGATTTGTGTTTGCGCTACTAAGAAATGTAAATAGAATTGTCCTTTTCAATTCATTTCTTTGTTTAGATTTGTTAAGGTTAAAATGATGTTCTATTTTCATAGGACTCACCCAGGTCCCAGGGTAAGGTTATCTTTTGTTGCAGTTCTTGTTCAAGTTTTCGTAGGTCATATGAATCTTTTATAATTTTTTTGGGTGTCTTGAATTATTCGATGCCAGTGCCTTTCACTTCTTTGTACATCTAGACAACTTAGGAGTCATCTAAATATGAATATGAAAATTATTTTGATGACCAAAGGATATATGTGACAACATTAAGCATGAAGGTGGAAGCTTTATCAATCTAAAATTAGTTTATGATTGACTTGAAATTGTTTGATGCCTTTTCTTGTGTGTCAATGTCCACTGTACTATATGTATCAGATTTCCCGTTTGTGCTACTAAGCTCCGTCTCCAGCTTAGTTGCTTTTAGGAGTCAATAATGGCAGGCTATTGGCTGGTGAGGTGTTTCTGCCTAAGGTTATTCTACGTTGCTCGCTTCTTCTCTGCCTTTCACTGTCTTGACAAGGATCAGAGTTTTCAACTTGTCTAATTTTGTTAAATTCTTTGTTTGTTTCCATATGCCCGCTTCTATTAGATCGTGCATGTTGGAAAGAAATGATAATCAGTAACTACTTATGGCTTGATGCTTTTCTATTTTCTTTTTGCATTTCTATTTAATGTTTGATTATCTGTAACACTAAGCACTTAATATATATTGAAGATTATGAACTTATCTGAAGGCAATCAGAAGGGTTAGTCAACACAAATTACATGAACATTCTGTAATCTATTCACCATCTCCTTTTATAGCAATCCCCCAAAAAAAAAACCAGAAACAAGTTACCATATAGTGGGCAACAAGAGGTTAGCAGTCTTCAGTGTAGGTGATAATGTGATTATTATAAAATCATTACATAAGCATTTAAATTCTGTATAGCTTGCTCATAGCGTTGTCTACGTCTCACTGTAGTTCTTCATGCATCCTCATTTATGGACTTCAGACGTGCTACATATTAGTTTTATTGAATTTATCCAATTTTTTCATTTGGATGGACTGCTGCCCATTTTGGTGGCCCTTTGGGGGGGGGGCTGGTGATTTTAAACCTGCACCAAGCTTACTCCTTACTACTTCCTACAATTCTCCGTATGTCCATAAACAACATGTTAAATGCTAGTTTAGATGTGAGGACCTTTTGGAGTTTGGTCTGACTGGGTCCTTGCTTGTTTAAATTGTAATTATTTCACTTTTTATTTTGGGTGTCAAATATGGTGTAGTAATCGTATTATAATGTCCCCCCCTTTTTATGGTGGTCTTTGTTTTGGTGGGTTTGATTTGCTTGAATTTACGTTGATAACTATGAGTTTCATTTCAGGGACGTTCAGTTGTTGGGTTCTTGACAAGTGATATGGTGTAGTCATTGATCTGGGTATGGATTGTTAGTGTCTATTTGAAAGTTGTTAGTTTAGGGCCACCAATAGATTTTGAAAGTTGTTTTTGGAAAGCTTAGCTGTCTATCTCTTGTCTGTCTTTGGCTGGTATGCTCTCTATCTCCATAATTCTAAGTTGTTGTTTGAAACTATGCTATTGGGGTTGGAAAGTATAATGTTATTGGTGTTAATATGTGTCATGCTCTCTTTCTCAATTAATTTGTTGCCTGCATTTGTTTGTATGATTCCATTCTTGAGTTGTGTAGTTACGTTTAACCTAGATTTTGAGAGCTCGAACTGGTGGTCTCTGTTAGCTTCAACGGGTTCAATACTGGTAATACATAATTCTTACTTTCATGTACTAGCAACTGGGATTTACTTAATCTTCCCCTATTTTTATCTTTTTTGTTTTGGTTTAAGGTGAACTGAACCCCTTGTCCATAATTGGTTGTGGTTTTAGCTAAGTCATTGATTTGGATTTGAGCTACTAAGAAATATAAACAAAATTGTCTTGTTCAGTTCATATGTTAGTTTAGATTTGTTAAGGTTAAAATGATGTGTCATTTTCATAGGCCTCACCCTGGTCCAACGGTAAGGTTATCTTTTGCTCCAGTTCTTGTTCAAGTTTTCCTCGGTTATATGAATCTTTTTTACTTTTCTTGGGTGTCTTGAATTATTTGATGGCAATGCTTTTCACTTCTTTGTACATCTAGACAGCTTAAGAGTCATCTAAATGTGAATATGAGGAAACATGTGATAGCATTAAGCATGAAGGTGGAAGCTTTATCAATATAAAGTTGGTTTATCATTGACTTAAAATTGTTTGATGCCTTTTGTTGTGTGTCAATGTCCTTTGTACTATATGTATCAGAAGTCCCGTTTGTGCTACTGAGCTTCGTCTCCAGCTTAGTTGCTTTTAGGAGTCAATAATGGCAGGCTATTGCCTGGTGAGGTGTTTTTGCCTAAGGTTATTCTACGTTGCTCGCTTCTTCTCTGCCTTTCATTGTCTTGACAAGGATCAGAGTTTTCAACTCGTCTGATTTTGTTAAATTCTTTATTTGTCTCCATATGCCTGCTTCTATTAGATCGTGCATGTTGGAAAGAAATGGTAATCAGTAACTACTTACGGCTTGATGCTTTTCTATTTTCTTTTTGCATTTCTATATAATGTTTGATTATCTGTAACACTAAGCACTTAATATATACTGAAGATTCTGAACTTATCTGAGGGCAATTAGAAGGGTTAGTCAACACAAATTATATGAACATTTTGTAATCTATTCACCATCTCCTTTTATAGCCCCCCTGAAAAAAAAAAACAGAAACAAGTTACCATATAGCGGGCAACAAGAGGTTGGGAGTCTTCAGTGTAGGTGATGATGTGATTAATATAAAATCATTATGTAAGCATTTAAATTGTGTATAGCTTGCTCATCGGTTTGTCAACCTCTCACTGTATTTCTTCATGGACCCCATTTGTGGACTTCAGACGTGCTACATAGTGGGTGTATTGAATTTATCCAATTTTTTCATTTGGATAGACCACCCTAACCCCCTTTTGGTGGCCATTTGGGAGGATGGGGAGGCCGGTGATTTTAAACCCACACCAAGCTTACTCCTTATTCCTTCCTACAATTCTCCATAAGTCCATAAACAAGATACAAAATGCTAGTTAGGATATGAAGACCTTCTGGAGTTTGGTCTGACTAGTTCCTTGCTTGTTTAAATTGTAATTATTTCACTTTTAATTTTGGGCATCAAATATGGTGTAGTAATCATATTATAATGTCCCCCCTTTTTATGGTGTTCTTTTTGGGGGGGTTGATTTGCTTTAATTTGCATTTTTAACTATGAGTTTCGTTTCAAGGATGTTCAGTTGTTGGGTTGTTGTTAAGTGATATGGTTTAGTAAGTGATATGGTTTAGTCAGTGATCTAGGTATGGATTGTTAGTGTCTATTTGAAAGTTGTTAGTTTAGGGCCACTAATTGATTTTGAATGTTGTTTTTGGAAACTTTCGCTGTCTATCTCTTGTCTGTCTCTTGCTAGTATACTCTCAATCTTCATAATTCTAAGTTGTTGTTTGAAACTATGCTATTGGGGTTGGAAAGTATAATGTTATTGGTGTTAATATGTGTCATGTTCTCTTTCTCAATTAATTTGTTGCTTGCATTTGTTTGTATGTTTCCATTCTTGTGTTATGTAGTTACGTTTAACCTAGAATTTGAGAGCTCAAATTGGAGGTCTCTATTAGCTTCAATGGGTTCAATACTGGTAATACATAATTCTAACATTGATGTACTATCAATGGGGATTTACTTAATCTTCCCCTATTTTTATCTTTTTTGTTTTGTTTTAAGGTGAACTGAAACCCTTACGCATAATTGGTTGTCGTTTCAGCTAAATCAATGGTTTTGATTTACACTACTAAGAAATATAAACAGAATTGTCTTGTTCAATTCATATGTTAGTTTAGATTTGTTAAGGTTAAAATCATGTGTTATTTTCATAGGCCTCACCTAGGTCCTAGGGTAAGGTTATCTTTTGTTGCAATTCTTGTTCAAGTTTTCCTTGGCCAAATGAATCTTTTTTATTTTTTTGTGATGTCTTGAATTATTCGATGCCAATGCTTTTCACTTCTTTGCACGTCTAGACATCTTAGGACACTTCTAAATATGCATGTGAAAATTATTTTGATGACCAAAGGATATATGTGACAGCACTAAGCATGAAGGTGGAAGCTGTAGCAATCTAAAATTAGTTTATCATTGACTTGAAATTGTTTGATGGCTTTTGTTGCGTGATAATGTTCTTTGTACTATATGTATCAGAATTCCCATTTGTGCTACTGAGCTTCATCTCCAGCTTAGTTGCTTTTAGGACTCAATAATGGTATGCTATTGCCTGGTGAGGTGTTTCTGCCTGAGGTTATTATGCGATGCTCGCTTCTTCTCTACCTTTCACTTTCTTGACAACGATAAGAGTTTTCATCTCGTCTGATTTTGTTAAATTTCTTGTTTGTCTCCATATCCCCGCCGCTATTTGGATCGCGCTTGTTGGAAAGAAATGATATTCAGTAACTACTTAGAGCTTGATGCTTTTCTATTTTCTTTTTTGCATTTCTGTTTAATGTTTGATAATCTGCAACACTAAGCACTTATTATATACTAAAGATTCTGAACTTATCTGAGCGCAATTAGAAGGGTTAGTCAACCCAAAATACATGAACATTCTCTAATCTATTCACCATCTCTTTTTCTAGCTCCCCTAAAAAAAAAAAACAAAAGCAAGTTACGATATAGCGGACAACAAGAGATTGGGAGTCTTCAGTGTAGGTGATGATGTGATTATTATAAAATCATTACATAAGCATTTAAATTGTGTATAGCTTGCTCATCGCTTTGTCTACCTCTCACTGTATTTCTTCATGCATCCCCATTTGTGGACTTTAGACGTGCTACATAGTGGGTGTATCAAATTTATCCAATTTTTTCATTTGGATAGACCGCACCAACCCGCTTTTGGTGGCCATTTGGGGGGGGGCGGTATTTTAAACCCCCCCCAAACCTACCTCCTCCCCCCCCCCCCCGTTGGGGGGGGGGGGGAGGCTGGTGATTTTAAACCCACACCAAGCTTACTCCTTCCGACAGTTCTCCATAAGTCCATAAACAACATGCTGAATGCTAGTTTAGATATGAGGACCTTCTGGAGTTTGGTCTGATTGGTTCCTTGCTTGGTTAAATTGTAATTATTTCACTTTTTATTTTGGGTCTCAAGTATGGTGTAGTAATCGTATTATAATGTCCCCCGTGTTTATGGTGTTCTCTGGGGGGGGGGGGGTTGATTTGTATGAATTTACATCGTTAACTGTGAGTTTCATTTCAAGGACGTTCAGTTGTTGGGTTTTTGTCTTAATGATGTGGTTTAGTCATTAATCTAGGTATGGTTTGTTAGTGTCTATTTGAAAGTTGTTAGTTTAAGGCCACTAATTGATTTTGAAAGTTGTTTTTGGAAAGTTTAACTGTTTGTCTCTTGTCTGTGTCATACTGGTATACTCTCTATCTCCATAATTCTAACTTGTTTGAAACTATGCTATTGGGGTTGCAAAGTATATTGTTATTGGTGTTAATATGTGTCACACTCTCTGTCTCAATTAATTTGTTGCTTGCATTTGTTTGTATGATTCCATTCTTGTGTTATTTAGTTACGTTTAACCTAGAATTTGAGAGCTAGAATTGGAGGTCTCTGTTAGCTTCAACGGGTTCAGTACTGGTAATACATAATTCTGACTTTGATGTACTATCAACTGGGATCTACTTAATCTTCCCCTATTTGTATCTTTTTTGTTTTGTTTTAAGGTGAATTGAAACCGTCATGCATAATTGGTTGTGGTTTCAGCTAAGTCATTGATTTGGATTTGCGCTACTAAGAAATATAAACAGAATTGTCTTGTTCAATTCATATGTTAGTTTAGATTTGTTAAGGTTAAAATGATGTGCTATTTTCGTAGGCGTCACCCAGGTCCCAAGGTAAGGTTATCTTTTGCTGCAGTTTTTGTTCAAGTTTTCCTTGGTCATATGAATCTTAATTTTTTTTTGGGTGTCTTCAAATATTTGATGCCAATGCTTTTCACTTCGTTGTACATCTAGGTAGCTTAGGAGTCATCTAACTATGAATATGAAAATTATTTTGATGACCAAAGGATATATGTGACAGCATTAAGCATGAAGGTGGAAGCTTTATGAATTCAAAATTAGTTTACCATTGACTAAAAATTGTTTGATGCCTTTTGTTGTGTTTCAATGTCCTTTGTAGTATATGTTAACAGATGAGTCTTGAACTTGTGAAGAAGATGAATGAGAGAAAAATGAAAGAATCAAAAAGGGGAGAAGTCTTTGCTGTATACATTGTGTATTACAGAATGGTCCTTGCAATCAAACACAGAGGCATTTTATATATCTCTCTGTGTAAGAGGAAGAGCAACAAACTCTAACAAAATGATGCTGACATGGCAAGAATTAGCTAACTAACTTTCTTCCTCTAACACCCCCCTCAAGTTGGAGGGTGTACAGAGGACACACCCAACTTGCCAAGTAAATGATGTTGCATGCCAGGAAGTGGTTTGGTGAAGAGGTCAGCAAGCTGATCTGTAGTTTTGGTGTATGATAAAGAGATTAAGCCTTCATGGAGTTTTTCACGAACAAAATGGCAGTCTAATTCAATGTGTTTTGTGCGTTCGTGAAAAACTGGATTCTTAGCAATGTAGATGGCTTCCTGACTATCACTCTTGACAGGAACAGGTATGATGGAGGGAACTTGAAGTTCAGAAAGCAGTCTTGTTAACCAAGATAATTCAGCAGTCACAGCCCTTATCGATCTGTATTCAGCTTCAGCAGAGGAGAGAGCCACAGTGGGTTGTTTCTTGGATTTCCATGAGATTGGACTACCTCCTATCATTATGAAGTATCCACTAACAGACCTTCGAGTACAAGGGCATTGAGCCCAATCAGCATCACAAAAGGCCTCTAGCTTGTATTCAGCTTTGTTGTTGAAAAATATGCCTTGAGTTAGGTCCTTTTTGATATATCTTAGAACATGTAAAGCTGCAGTCCAATGTGAGACAGTTGGTACTTGGAGAAACTGACTTAGGTATTGAACTGAAAATGCAAGATCTGGCCTAGTATTTGTGAGATAATTGAGTTTGCCTACTAGTTTCCTGTAACTAATAGCATCAGCTAGGCTTTCTGCATTGGAAGGCTCTCTAGATAGGGGTCCCAAAGGACAAGAAACAACTGAAAGTTCATCACACTGAAACTCCTTTAGAAGATCTAATGCAAACTTTCTTTGAGTAAGGATCATGCCATTAGGGACATTAATGACTTCCATGCCTAGAAAGTAGTTGAGCTCACCCAAATCCTTAATCTTGAACTTACTGTCAAGGAAGGTTTTCAAAGCTTTGATTTCCTCAGGGTTATTGCCAGTCACAACTATGTCATCCACATAGACAGCCATGATAACAATGGACTGACCTTGTTGTTTGTAGAACAAGGAATAGTCATTTTTGGAGTGCTGAAATCCAATGTCCTTCTAAGTGTCAGAAAGTTTAGCATACCATTGCCTGGAGGCTTGTTTAAGCCCATATAAAGACTTCCTCAGTTTACAAACAGTATTTCCAGCAGCAACTTTTAGACCCTGGGGAGGTTTCATGTAAATTTCTTCATGTAAATCTCCATGTAAAAAGGCATTATTGACATCCATTTGGTAAATTGGCCATTGTCTTTTGACTGCAGTAGCAATAAGGCTCCTAATTGTTGTCATCTTGACCACAGGAGAGAAGGTCTCTATATAATCAATGCCCTCCTTCTGTGTAAAACCCCTTATAACAAGTCTAGCCTTGCATCTTTCAAGACTCCCATCTGCCTTGTACTTAACCTTGTATACCCATTTACAACTTATGGGCTTCTTGCCTACAGGTAGTGGAACCAATTCCCATGTGTTATTAGCTTGAAGAGCCTCAAACTCCTTTTTCATGGCTTCCTGCCATTCAGGCTTGGTGGATGCTTCTGTATAGGAAGTAGGTTCCTGATAAGACTCCAAGTGTTGGAGTAAAGGATTAGTCTGGAGCATCAAAGTTTCTGGGTGAACTGCAAAGACATTACAACACATAGAGCTTACTATATTAGGACAGTAAGAATGTGGAGAACTATGATCAGTTGTCAATACATTGCTGCAGACATACTCTGAAAGGTAAGAAGGGGTTTTGTGGAGTCTATTAGACCTTCTGGTAGGCTGAGAAGAAGATGTATGCTGTGAGCCATGATTGTTTGGAGGGGATAAATGAGAATCAAGATTGGTAGGGATATTTTGGAGATGTTCTGTATTGGTGTCTAAAAGAGACTCATGATCATAATAGTCATGAGAACTGAAATTGGGAAAAGTTGTCGAATCATTTGTAGCTGAAATGTGTTGATAAGGTAGTATTTTCTCATGGAAGACCACATCTCTAGAGATGAATACTTGGTGTGTTTCAAGGTTTAGGACCTTGTAAGCCTTTTTGCCAAAATGATATCCCAGAAAAACACATGGGACAGCCCTGACCTGAAACTTATCTCTGCCAGACTTCAGGGTGGAAGCATAACAAAGGCTGCCAAATACTTTGAGATGATCATAAGTTGGTTTCTTGCCAAATAATAGATGGAAGGGACTCAGACCCTTGAGGACTTTAGAGGGAAACCTGTTGATAAGATAGGTGGCAGTCAACACACATTCACCCCAATACTTGATAGGCATATTTGAGTGAAATAACAATGCTCTAGAAGTCTCAAGCAAATGTTTGTGCTGTCTCTCAACCACCCCATTCTGCTGAGGTGTTCCCACACAACTAGTTTGGTGAAGAATCCCTTTAGTCATAAAGTACTCTGTTGCTTCTTTGCTGAGACCAAGTTCAAGTGCATTATCTGATCTGATGGTCTGCACCTTTACATTGAAATGAGTATAAGCCATCTCTACAAATGCTCTAATAAGAGGCAAAGCATTGCTTTTGACTGTCAAAAGATGAGTCCAAGTAGTTCTGCTGTAATCGTTAACTATGGTCAAAAAATATTTGTAACCATTGTATGTTTGAACATGATATGGCCCCCATAAATCAATATGGATAAGCTCAAAACAATGTGTAGAATGAATTTGACTATGGGGAAATGGCAACCTGTGCTGTCTGGCGTTAGAACAAACCAGGCATTGTCTTGTTACATCAGCTGAACATTGAGTAGAAAACAAACCCAAACTTAGTAATTTGCTAAAAGGTGAATGCCCTAATTTGGCATGCCAAAGAGTGATATCATCCAAGGAGTTTCTTGCATTGTATGCAGTTATCTGACGTCTTTGAGAGATATTCTTGGGACAGCAACTAGTGTCAGCACCAATTTCATTGATTGTATGACTTGACTGCAGTAAGTAAAGACCACCAAAGTGTTCACCAAGAACCTGATGCCTCTTCACTGAAGGGGCCTGCATAAGGCAACATTTGGGTGTAAAAACCACAAAACATCCCTCATGACTGCAAAGCTTACTCACAGACAATAGATTGTATTTAAAACTAGGTATGTAAAGAATTCCATGTAATGATAAAGTGCTGCTGAAAGTGATGGTTCCAGAATGAGTTACTGGAACATTCTTGCCATCAAGCAAAGTAACAACAATAGGCTTGAAAAGGATAGTGAGATCAGTAAAAAAATCTCTATTATGACACATGTGATCACTAGCTCCAGTGTCAACAATCCATATGTTCTTCCAGTCAGTTACTGATGATAATAGACATAAATTTTGTTTGTGGTCAGTGGTGCTAATACCTGCAGCTGTTGAAAGTGCAGAATAGCCAGGACCTTGATAGAATGTGTTGTGTCCAGTCTTGTTGGCTTGAACATTCTGAAGCAGAGCAATGAGTTGAGATGATTTCTCTTGTGTTAGTCCAGGGACTGTGACAGTGCTTTGGGTCCCAAAGGAAACATGTTCTTGGACTGCAAGTCCATTCTCTTGATCACCAGCTTGCACCAAGGCAGCTGTCCTTCTAGGATTTTTGAACTTGAAATTTGGGGGAAAACCATGCAATTTGTAGCACTTATCAATAGAATGCCCAGGTTTCTTGCAATAGTTACAGAATAGGTTGGATTTCTTTGCAGCCTCAACTCTGTCCATTCTGCCCTTATAAACATGATTTGGTTTATGCACTTCAATAGCCAGAGAAGCAGAATCACCAAAAATTTATCCTATGGATCTGATTTCCCTTTGCTTTTCTTCTTGAACAAGCATAGAATAAACTTGACCAATAGTTGGTATAGGGTTCATCATTAAAATGTTACCTCTAACAACTTTATAATCATCATTTAACCCCATTAAAAACTCCAGCAGTTTCTGATTTTGTTCCCTTTTATGCAACTTATCAGCAGAAGAGCAAGTGCATAATGGTATCTCATCAAGGTCATCTAATTCATCCCATAGCGCTTCAATTTGGTGAAGTATGACGTTATATCATCTGTTCCTTGATTAACAATGCATAATTCTTTCTTCACCTGATACAACTTAGCACCATTTACTTGACTAAACCTTTCCTCTAATTCAATCCAGATCTGTCTAGCAGTATTAGCATATATGACACTATCAGCAATGTTCTTAGTCAAGACATTTAAAATCCAGGACATTACCATATCGTTGCATCTTGTCCATTTCTTCAGTTCTGATGAAGTGGCCTGAGGTCTAGCAAGACTGTCGTCAACAAAATAGAGTTTACCTTTGGTAGAAAGAGCAATTGTCATTGCTCGTTTCCAGGATCCAAATCCATTCCCATTAAAAGGAGTGGAAATAAGCAGCAGACCGGGATGATCTGAAGGATGTAAGAGATAAGCCTCAGCAAGATCTTCAGCTGAAATTTCTGGAGTTGGGGTTGCCATGAAGATCAATGGATTAAGATCAAGATCTAATATCAAGAATCAATGGATTAAGAGGTATGTGAAACAAGTACCAAATGAATCACCACAGAATCGAATCTCTGAGAGTTTGTAACAAGAATTGAATGGATCTTTGTGAGAAGAGAAAAGAGTGATCTGAAAGAATAATTCGCAAGAACAGTGAACTCAGAATCTTCAAAGCTCTGATACCATGTTAACAGATGAGTCTTGAACTTGTGAAGAAGATGAATGAGAGAAAAATGAAAGAATCAAGAAGGGGAGAAGTCCTTGTTGTATACATTGTGTATTACATAATGGTCCTTGCAATCAAACATAGAGGCATTTTATATATCTCTCTGTGTAAGAGGAAGAGCAACAAACTCTAACAAACTCTAACAAAATGATGCTGACATGGCAAGAATTAGCTAACTAGCTTTCTTCCTCTAACAGTATATGTATCAGAATTCCCGTTTGTGCTACTGAGCTTCGTCTCCGGCTTAGGTTCTTTTAAGAGTCAATAATGGTAGGCTATTGCCTGGTGGGGTGTTTCCGCCTGAGGTTATTCTACGATGCTCACTTCTTCTCTGCCTTTCACTTTCTTGACAATGATTAGAGTTTTCATCTCGTCTGATTTTGTTAAATTTTTTGTTTGTCTCCATATGCCCGCTCCTATTGGCTCGTGCATATTGGAAAGAAATGATAATCAGTAGCTGCTTAGGGCTTGATGCTTTTCTATTTTCTTTTTTGCATTTCTATTTAATGTTTGATAATCTGCAACACTAAGCACTTATTGTGTAGTTAAGATTCTGAACTTATCTGAAGGCAATTAGAAGGGTTAGACAACAGAAAATACATGAACCTTCTCTAATCTATTCACCAACGCCATTTTTTAGGCCCCCTAAAAAAAACCAGAAACAAGTTACCATATAGCGGACAACAAGAGGTTGGGAGTCTTCAGTGTAGGTGCTGATGTGATTATTATAAAATCATTACATCAGCATTTCAATTGTGTATAGCTTTCTAATCGCTTTGTCTACCTCTCACTGTTTTTCTTCATGCATCCTCATTTGTGGACTTCAAACGTGCTACATATTGGGTGTATTAAATTTATCCAATTTTTTAATTTGGATGGACCGTGTTAAGATCATGAGTATTCTACCACAAGAGGGGGGGTGAATTGTGGTGTCTGATTTTCGCGTTGTAAATAACAAGCACCCTTGTGACTTGTTTGCAGAGGGTGTTCTCAAATATTGCAAATGCGGAAATCACCAAGATAAATGCGGAAAATAAAGCACACACAATTGTTACGTGGAAAACACCTCTAGCCCAACTGAGGTGTGAAAAACCACGACCTACCTCGTGTAGGATTTAACCACTTCACTAAACCGGGCTTAACTCGTTACAATTGTAACACACCTTGTTACACCTTGCAACCACGTAACCTCCTTGTCTAAGGCAGATTACACCACGTCCAAATCTCACCAGATTGGACACGTCCAAAGTCCATACGACTGAGGACCACTCACTCACTTTTCTGATTCAAGATCAGGGTTA
>JACYFF010031957.1:74652543-74674517 GCA_017589665.1 Selenicereus undatus | reverse complement strand
TAAGAGATAACCCTTATCTTCCCATAGCCGTGAAGAGGATTCCAAAAGCAACTAGAAATCTTCAGTTTTGGAATTTTTATCATATCCGAAAATATGGGCAAAGGAAATCTTTTAGTTTTGGCAAATTCCCAAAAACCTATTTTCGTAAATCTCCCACAATATTTTCAAGAAATATCTTTTCCAGAAAAATAGCAACCTTGGAGTTTAAGGAAGGTATACTGGAGATCTTGGCCAAACGAAATAAATTTTCAAAGATAACCGGGTATGGCCACTTCAGTTCAGAAATACCCTAGGCACCCTGTTTGCAGGGTTGTTCGCAACTGGTGTTCTGAAGCACTTAGCATAATTACCGATTCAAGAGGTGTTTGAAAGCATTTTCAGTATTGGCATATTAATAAGAGTCTAAATAAATAAAACCTATATACCCAAGACTTCTTGTTTTGAATCAGTCATCTTGTCCAAGATTTGTAGAGCTGCTGAGAACACCAAGGCCACCTTGTTTGCTGGGGTTGTTCTTTGCATTGCTAGAGTTCAGGAACATGCCTTACAATCAACTGTCGAGATGGCGTTCTTGACTTAATAAAGAATCACCACGTGAAACCTGTTTTAAGGACTTGTTCTCACATGTAGCAAACCAGTTAATACAATAAGGATTACAAACACCAGTTAGGCTTGTTTGAAGATCGTGTTTGGAGCAACATTACTTGGACAAATTTTTACACTTGGATTTGTTATCATCAAAACTTAAATATAAAAACTCAACAGACCGCCACCCCTTTTGGTGGCCATTCGGGGCGGTGGAGGCTGGTGATTTTAAACCCACAACAAGCTTAGTCCTTACTCCTTCCTACAATTCTTCACAAGTCCATAAACAACATGTTGAATGCTAGTTTGGATATGAGGACCTTCTGGAGTTTGGTCTGACTGGTTCCTTCCTTGGTTAAATTCTAATGATTTCACTTTTTATTTTGGGTGTCAAATATGGTGTAGTAATCGTATTATAATGTCCCCCCCTTTTTATGGTGGTCATTTTGGGGGGGGGGTTGATTTGCTTGAATTTACGTTGATAACTGTGAGTTTCGTTTCAGAGACGTTCAGTTGTTGGGTTGTTATCAAGTGATATGGTGTAGTCATTGATCTGGGTATGGGTTGTTAGTGTCTATTTGAAAGTTGTTAGTTTAGGGCCACCAATTGATTTTGAGAGTTGTTTTTGGAAAGTTTCGCTGTCTGTCTCTTGTCTGTCTCTGGCTGGTATGCTCTTTATCTCCATAATTCTAAGTTGTTGTTTGAAACTATGCTATTGGGGTTGGAAAGTATAATGTTATTGGTGTGAATATGTGTCATGCTCTCTTTCTCAATTAATTTGCTGCCTGCATTTGTTTGTATGATTCCATTCTTGTGTTCTGTAGTTATGTTTAACCTAGAATTTGAGAGCTCGAATTGGTGGTCTCTGTTAGCTTCAATAGGTTCAATACTAGTAATACATAATTCTTACATTGATGTACTATCAACTGGGATTTACTTAATCTTCCCCTATTTTTATCTTTTTTGTTTTGGTTTAAGGTGAACTGAACCCCTTATCCATAATTGGTTGTGGTTTCAGCTAAGTCATTGATTTGGAATTGCGCTACTAAGAAATATAAACGGAATTGTCTTGTTCAATTCATATGTTAGTTTAGATTTGTTAAGGTTAAAATGATGTGTTATTTTCATATGCCTTACCCTGGTCCAACGGTGAGGTTATCTTTTGCTCCAGTTCTTGTTGAAGTTTTCATAGTTCATATGAATCTTTTTTATTTTTTTTGGGTGTCATGAATTATTTGATGCCAATGCTTTTCACTTCTTTGTACGTCTATACAGCTTAAGAGTCATCTAAATGTGAATATGAAAATTATTTTGATGACCAAAGGATACATGTGACAACATTAAGCATGAGGGTGGAAGCTTTATCAATCTAAAGTTGGTTTATCATTGACTTAAAATTGTTTGATGCCTTTTGTTGTGTGTCAATGTCCTTTGTACTACATGTATCAGAAGTCCCGTTCGTGCTACTGAGCTTCGTCTCCAGCTTAGTTGCTTTTAGGAGTTAATAATGGCAAGCTATTGCTTGGTGAGGTGTCTCTGCCTAAGGTTATTCTACGTTGCTCGCTTCTTCTCTGCCTTTCACTGTGTTGACAAGGATCAGAGTTTTCAACTCATTTGATTTTGTTAAATTCTTTGTTTGTCTCCATATGCCTGCTTCTATTGGATCGTGCACGTTGGAAAGAAATGATAATCAGTACCTACTTACGGCTTGATGCTTTTCTATTTTCTTTTCGCATTTCTATTTAATGTTTGATTATCTGTAACACTAAGCACTTAATATATACTAAAGATTCTAAACTTATCTGAAGGCAATTAGAAGGGTTAGTCAACACAAATTACATGAACATTCTGTAATCTATTCACCATGTCCTTTTATAGCCCCCTAAAAAAAAACCAGAAACAAGTTACGATATAGCGACCAACAAGAGGTTAGAAGTCTTTAGTGTAGGTGATAATGTGATTATTATAAAATCATTACATAAGCATTTAAATTATGTATAGCTTGCTTATCGCGTTGTCTACCTCTCACTGTAGTTCTTCATGCATCCCCATTTATGGACTTGAGACGTGCTACATATTGGGTTTATTGAATTTATCTAATTTTTTCATTTGGATGGATTGCCGCCCCTTTTGGTTGCCATTTGGGGGGGGGGGGTTGGTGATTTTAAACCCACACTAAGCTTACTCCTTACTACTTCCTACAATTCTCCATATATCCATAAACAACATGTTAAATGCTAGTTTGGATGTGAAGACCTTCTGGAGTTTGGTCTGACTGGGTCCTTCCTTGGTTAAATTGTAATTATTTCACTTTTTATTTTGGGTCTCAAATATGGTGTAGTAATCGTATTATAATGTCCTCGCTTTTTAAGGTGTTCTTTTTTTGGGGGGGTTTGATTTACTTGACTTTATGTTGATAACTGTGAGTTTCGTTTCGAGGACGTTCAGTTGTTGGGTTGTTGTCAAGTGATATGGTTTAGTCATTGATCTGGGAATGGATTGTTAGTGTCTATCTGAAAGTTCTTAGTTTAGGGCCACTAATTGATTTTGAAAGTTGTTTTTGCAAACTTTAGCTGTCCGTCTCTTGTCTGTCTCTTGCTGGTATACTCTCTATCTCCATAATTCTAAGTTGTTGTTTGAAACTTTGCTATTGGGGTTAGAAAGTATACTGTTATTGGTGTTAATATGTTTCATGCTCTCTTTCTCAATTAATTTGTCGCTTGCATTTGTTTGTATGATTCCATTCTTGTGTTGTGTAGTTATGTTTAACATAAAATTTGATAGCTCGAATTGGAGGTCCCTGTTAGCTTCAAGGGGTTCAAAAATGGTAATACATAATGCTAACTTTCATGTACTATCAACTGGGATTTACGTAATCTCCCCCAGTTTTTATCTTTTTTGTTTTGTTTTAAGGTGAACTGAGACCCTTATGCATAATTGGTTGTGGTTTCAGCTAAGTCACTGGTTTGTATTTGCGCTACTAAGAAATATAAACAGAATTGTCCTATTCAATTCATATCTTTGTTTAGATTTGTTAAGCTTAAAATGATGTGACATTTTCATAGGCCTCAACCAGGTCCCAGGGTAAGGTTATATTTTGCTGCAGTTCTCGTTCATGTTTTCCTGGGTCATATGAATCTTTATTTGTTCTTTTTGGTTGTCTTGAATTATTCGATGCCAATGCTTTTCACTTCTTTGTACGTCGAGACAGCTTAGGAGTCATCTAAATATGAATATTAAAATTATTTTGACGACCAAAGGATATATGTGACAGCATTAAGCATGAAGGTGGAGGCTTTATAAATCTAAATTTAGTTTATCATTGAATTGAAATTGTTTGATGCCTTCTGTTGTGTGTCAATGTCCTTTGAACTCTATGTATCAGAATTCCCATTTGTGCTACTGAGCTTCATCTCTAGCTTAGTTGCTTTTAGGAGTCAATAATGCTAGGCTATTGCCTGGTGAGGTGTTTCTGCCTAAGGTTATTCTACGATGCTCGCTTCTTTTCTACCTTTCACTTTCTTGACAACGATCAGAGTTTTCATCTCGTCTAATTTTGTTAAATTTGTTGTTTCTCTCCATACGCCTGCTTCTATTGGATCGGGCATGTTGGAAACAAATGATAATTAGTAACTACTTAGAGCTTGATGCTTTTCTATTTTCTTTTTGCATTTCTTTTTAATGTTTGATAATCTGCAACACTAAGCACTTATTATATACTGAAGACTCTAAACTTATGTGAATGCAATTAGAAGGGTAAGTCAACCCAGAGTGCATGAACATTCTCTAATCTATTCACCGTCTCCTTTTCTAGCCCCCCTAAGAAACAAGCAGAAACAAGTTACCATATAGCGGCCAATAAGAGGTTGGGAGTCTTCAGTGTAGGTGATGATGTGATTATTATAAAATCATTACATAAGCATTTAAATTGTGTATAGCTTGCTCATCGCTTTATCTACCTCTCACTGTATTTCTTCACGCATCCTCATTTGGGGACTTCAAACGTGCTACATATTGGGTGTATTGAATTTATCCAATCTTTTCATTTGGATGGACTGCCCCCCTTTTTGGTTGCCATTTGGAGGGGTGAGGGGAGGCTGGTGATTTTATACCCATACCAAGCTTACTCCTTCCTACAATTTTCAATAAGTCCATAAACAACATGCTGAATGCTGGTTTGGATATGAGGACCTTCAGGAGTTTGGTCTGACTGGTTCCTTGCTTGATTGAATTGTAACTATTTCAGTTTTTATTTTGGGTCTCAAATATGGTGTAGTAATCGTATTATAATGTCCCCCCTTTTTATGGTGTTCTTTTTGGTGGAGGGGTTGATTTGTTTGAATTTACGTTGATAACAATGAGTTTCGTTTCAAGGACGTTCAGTTGTTCAGTTGTTGTAAAGTGATATGGTTTAGTCGTTGATCTGGGTATGGATTTTTAGTGTCTATTTGAAAGTTGTTAGTTTAGGGCCACAAATTGATTTTGAAAGTTGTTTTTGGAAAGTTTAGCTATTTGTCTCTTGTTGGTATACTCTCTATCTCCGTAATTCTAAGTTGTTGTTTGAAACTATGCTATTGGGGTTGGAAAGTATAATGTTATTGGTGTTAATGTGTGTCATGCTCTCTTTCTCAATTAATTTGTTGCTTGCATTTGTTTATATGATTCCATTGTAGTGTTGTGTAGTTACGTTTGACCTACAATTTGATAGCTCAAATTGCAGGTGTCGCTTAGCTTCAATGCGTTGAAACATGGTAACACATAATGCTGACTTTGATGTACTATCAACTGGGATTTACTTAATCTTCCCCTATTTTTATGTTTTTTGTTTTCTTTTAAGGTGAACTGAAACCCTTATGCAGAATTGGTTGTGGTTTCAGCTAAGTCATTGATTTGTATTTGCGCTACTAAGAAATATAAACAAAATTGTCCTATTCAATTTATATGTTTGTTTAGATTCATTAACGTTAAAATGATCTGATATTTTCATCGGCCACACCCAGGTCCCAGGGTAAGGTTATCTTTTGCTGCAGTTCTTGTTCAAGTTTTCCTAGGTCATATGAATCTTTTTTATTTTTTTTCGGGTGCCTTGAATTATTCGATGCAAATGCTTTTCACTTCTTTATATGTCTAGACAGCTTTGGAGTCATCTAAATATGCATATGAAAATTATTTTGATGACGAAAGGATATATGTGACTGCATTAAGCATGAAGATGGAAGCTTTATGAATCTAAAATTAGTTTATCATTGACTTGAAATTGTGTGATGCCTTTTATTGTGTGTCAATGTCCTTTGTACTATATGTATCAGAATCCCCGTTTGTACGATTGAGCTACGTCTCCAGCTTAGTTGCTTTTAGGAGTGAATAATCGCAGGCTATTGCCTGGTGAGGTGTTTCCGCCTAAGGTTATTCTACGATGCTCGTTTCTTCTCTACCATTCACTTTCTTGACAACGATTAGAGTTTTCATCTCGTTTGATTTTGTTAAATTTGTTATTTCTTTCCATATGCCCGCTTCTATTGGATCGTGCATGTTGGAAAGAAATGATAATCAGTAACTACTTAGAGCTTGATGCTTTTCTATTTTGTTTTTGCATTTCTTTTTAAAGTTTGATAATTTGCAACACCAAGCACTTATTATATATTGAAGATTCTGAACTTATGTGAAGGCAATCAGAAGGGTAAGTCAACCCAGAATACATGAATATTCTCTAATCTATTCACCATTTCTTTTTCTAGCCACCTAAAAAAAAAACAGAAACAAGTTACTGTACAGCGGACAACAAGAGGTTGGGAGTCTTCAGTGTTGGTGGTGATGTGATTATTCCAAAATCATTGCATAAGCATTTAAATTGTGTATAGCTTGCTCATCACTTTGTCTACCTCTCACTGTATCTCTTCATGCATCCTCATTTATGGACTTCAGACGTGCTACATATTAGGTGTATTGAATTTATTAGATTTTTTAATTTGGATGGACCGCTCCCCTTTTGGTGGCCATTTGGGGGGGGGGGAGGCTGATGATTTTAAACCCTGTAACGCCCCCAAATTAAACATGTTTTACTGTTTGTATTCTCCTTAATAAATCACTCAATTGTAATATGATGAATCCAATGATTGGCGCGTTACCGCCGTCGAAATGGACAGGGCTTGCAACATGAGTGTTATAAATAACACAGTTAAGCATAACCTCCACTGTACACATTCACATATGATCATCCATTCACAATCAAGTGTTAACCAATGTAAGGTTTATAAACCATAGTCAGATAATTCACCATGTAATCTATATCTTCATCCACAGAAGAATTCAAAATACAACATTAAGGTACGCATATACAACATTACTTCTGATCCGTCTGGATTTCACTGCTTCACTTATTCTCTTCAGCTGATTTGCTGGCATGAGGGCAATACTTTGAGCATTTGCCTAAAATAAAATATGAAAAACATTTCAAACTGTGAGCCGAAGCTGAGTACATGCGTTCCTGAATTCTTAAATGATATTTGAACACCGGTTGGGCCCGCTTTGCAATTCATTTTAAGCTAAAAATAGTGAATGAGATAAATGTAAAACTGCATTGCTAGTTATTATCTGATAGTGAACCCCTTAATACTGTTACAATCTATGGATAGGTGTACACCTGCCAAGCCGATCAGGGACCTGGCCTGAAGCCGTGCGGGTAACTGAAGGGCGAATGCCCTATAGATGATAACTGACGGGGTCACTAATTAACTGATAAATCACTGTGTAAACTGATTCATTGATGTACTTACCAAAACATGATAACGTTGATAAATACACTCTGATTTCTAAAGATACAGGCAATGGACGTACTTGAAGTCTTTAAAATGATATTTCACTTGATAGTATTTATGCACAATGGAAACGATAGACTAGGCCTCGATTCTGCTAAAGAAATGTAATTATAGGTAAATGTAGTTAGTAAACCATATTCACTGAGTAAACCATATTCACTGACATAAATGATTTATTTAAAAAAAGACTCCTACAATTCCAATAATTCGATATAAGACAAGTTAAACCAAAATGATTTGAATAATAATTCAGTTAGGGTTATTGAACTTGAACTATAATAAATTGAAGCAAAATAGACCAAATGAAAATGATTGAGGTAATAATCAAAGGATTTTAATTGATATAAATGAAATATGGGTTTCTGATATTTCTGAAATAGATAATGGAAAGTGTGATTCGTTTGAAATGGATAATAGAATGGTTAATGCATCTGAAATGGGTGACAAATGGTTTAATGCCATAAGGGGTGTTGTGAGGTTCATAAAAGCTAATATAACACCCTAACTTGGTCCAAATGCACTGATTTTGAGTTATTACTCTGCTCACTTCCAGAATTTCATTTTCATGCTTACTTAACTCGGTTTGCAAACCCAAGTAAGCTTCTATACACTAACAAACTTGTTGAACACACTACACTTTGTAATTTCCTTGCAATACCCATAATTATATAGAAACTTCTAAAAATATTTTCAAATGTCTCGATTTCTGCATTCACTCATGTTATCGTTTGATGGTCTGCATTAGAAAATCCATATCTGTCACTACTGACCTCCAATTGAGATATGAAACCCCAATATAAAAATCTCTTAATGTCCACTAAAACTTTCATTAAGGACACAAATCATGATTCATATAGTAAAGTCCCTAAAATTATGGTAAGAATACAGATGTGCACAAATTCAGTCCAATCTGCGCAGTCATAGCAAAACAACCATAAATTTTTCTACAGAACTCGGATTAAGGCGATTCAAAAGGCATTTGAAAGATAACTCATTGATCTATCCACACACCAAAAATAACAATTTTTCAGTGATCCAATCAACACCAGTTTTTCCGTAAAATTACTGTTTCAGTTTAGTTCCCAGTTTCAATGTATTCTGCATAGTCTTGAGTAAATTTGTCCTAACTTTTTCCACACAAATCTAAATTGAGTAATTCCAAATCCTATTGAAATCTAACTCATGAAGATACGACTACACGAAGAATCACGAGTTTTGGATGTGCCAAACAGTACCAGTTAATTCCCAAAGTAGCCCCTGTTTCAGGTATGTTTCCCAGCTTTAACTCACAAATTGTCAATCTTTTCTTCACATAACCATCCACTAAAATCCGTATTTAACTTATATAAATCAGCATAAACATCTTGATATTTATTACCAATGCCAAAGATCACAAAATGTCATTTAAAACAATCAAAATTCAACACTTGAACATGCAGCTTGCATGATTAAGATAAAACCCTAACTCTAACTTCAACTCCACCACCAAGATGATTCTTAATTCAATGAAAATAGCATGATACACCCTTAAAACAACCAAACCAAGAATCAAAAATCAAAAATCCAAAGAACAAAATTGAAGCCACTTACTTTGAGCTTGAAATAAGTGAAGATGGAGATGATATTGGGTGATTTTGAGGATGGAAAATGGTAGCCAATGGAGGGAGGTTGTTTGGGGATTGAAATCCTTGCCAGAGAGTGGCCAGAAAACACCATGAAAGCTGGTGGGGGGGTGGCTGTGTAGAGAGAAGGAAGAGAGAGAAGAGAGAGAAATTGCTTTGAAAATTACTTGGTGCAAAATGAACCTTAGGCTAATAAATTACTTGGCTGAAAATTAAGCACAAAAAATCAGCTTTTGCTAATGATGATTAAGGCTTAATGATGGTAATTAGATAAGCAAATGGGTTAGGAACTTGTTGGTCCAAAATTGGGCTTAATTTGGGTCCGAAAGAAATTAAACCGTACGCGATTAAATTCTCCATATCTCGAAATTAAATTTTTGAAATGTCATGAAAAATAATTGTAATCTTTTAACCCATAATTATCAAGGCCTAATCTCAAATGCTCCGAACAATTGTTCTCGGTAAATGAAACTCGAAGTGCAAAGTGGGGCCTGAAATGAATTTTTTTTTCAACTAGGATGATTCAATGAGATAAATAAATGTGAAAAATAAATAACATCGCTTAATTAAATAAATAACTATGATTTAGGATCGGGCTATTAAAAACCCACACCAAGCTTACTCCTTCCTACAATTCTCCATAAGTCCATACACAACATGTTGAATGCTAGTTTTAATATGACGACCTTTTGGAGTTTGGTCTCACCGGTTCCTTGCTTGGTTAGATTGTAATTACTTCAGTTTTTATTTTGGCTCTCAAATATGGTGCAGTAATCATATTATAATGTCCAACCTTTTTATGGCGTTCTTTTTTTTGGGGGGGGGGGGGTTGATTTGCTTGAATTTACATAGATAACTGTGAGTTTCTTTTCAAGGACGTTCAGTTGTTGGGTTGTTGTCAGGTGATATGGTTTTGTCATTGATCTGGGTATGGATTGTTAGTGTCTATTTTAAAGTTGTTAGTTTAGGGCTAGTAATTGATTTTGAAAGTTGTTTTTGGAAAGTTTAGTTGTTTGTCTCTTGCTGCAATGCTCTCTATCTCCACAATTCTAAGTTGTTGTTTGAAACTATGCTATTGGGGTTAGAAAGTATAATGTTATTGGTGTTAATATATGTCATGCTCTCTTTCTCAATTAATTTGTTGCTTGCACTTGTTTGTATGATTCCATTCTTGTGTTGTGTAGTTACGTTTAACCTAGAATTTGAGAACTCGAATTGGAGGTCTCTGTTAGCTTCAATGGGTTCAATAATGGTAATACATAATGCTGACTTTGATGTACTATCAACTAGGATTTACTTAATCGTCCCCTAATTTTATCTTTTCTGTGTTGTTTTAAGGTGAACTAAAACCCTTATGCACAATTGATTGTGGTTTCAGCTAAGTCATTGAATTCGATTTGCGCTACTAAGAAATATCAACAGAATTGTCTTGTTGAATTCATATGTTAGTTTAGATTTGTTATGGTTAAAATGATGTGATATTTTCGTAGGCCTCACCCAGGTCCGAGGGTAAGGTTATCTTTTGCTAAAGTTCTTGTTCAAGTTTTGTTGGGTCATATTAATCTTTTTTAAATTTTTTTGGGTGTCTGGAATTATTCAATGCTAATGCTTTTCACTTCTTTGTACGTCTAGACAGCTTAGGAGTCATCTAAATACGGATATTTAAACTATTTTGATGACTAAAGCATATATGTGACAGAATTAAGAATGAAGGTGGAAGCTTTATGAATCTAAAATTAGTTTAACATTGACTTGAAATTGTTTGATACCTTTTGTTGTGCGTCAATGTCCATTGTACTATGTGCATCAGAATTCCCATTTGTGCTACTGAGCTTCGTCTCCAATTTAGTTGCTTTTAGGAGTCAATAATGGTAGGCTATTGCCTGATGAGGTGATTTTGACCAAGGTTATTCTATGATGCTCGGTTCTTCACTGCCTTTCACTTTGTTGACAATGATCAGAGTTTTCAACTTGTCTGCTTTTGTTAAATTTGTTTTTTTGTCTCCATATGCATGCTTCTATTGGATCGTGCGTGTTGGAAAGAAATAATGATCAGTAACTACTTAGAGCTTGATGCTTTTCTATTTTCTGTTTGCATTTCCATTTAATGTTTGATAATCTTCGACACTAACCACTTATTATATACTGAAGATTCTGAACTTATGTGAAGGCAATTAGAAGGGTAAGTCAACCCATAATACATGAATATTCTGTAATCTATTCACCAGCTCCTTTTCTAGCCCGCCCCGCCATTAAAAAAAAAGAAGAAACGGAAACAAGTTACCATACAGCGGGCAACAAGAGGTTGGGAGTCTTCTGTGTGGGTGATGATGTGATTGTTATAAAATGATTACATAAGCATTTAAATTGTGTATAGCTTGCTCATTTGCTCTGTCTACCTCTAACTGTATTCTTCATGCATCCTTATTTATGGACTCAAGACCTGCTACATATTGGGTGTATTAAATTTATCCAATTTTTTCATTTGGATGGACCGCCGCCCCTTTAGTCGGCCATTTGGTGGGGGGGGGGGGTGGCGGAGATTTTAAACCCACACCAAGCTTACTACTTCCGACAATTCTCCGCAAGTACGTAAACAACATGCTGAATGCTAGTTTGGATATGAGGACCTTTTGGAGTTTGGTCTGACTGGTTCCTTGCTTAGTTAGATTGTAATTACTTCAGGTTTTTTGTAGGTCTCAAATATGGTGTAGTAATCATATTATAATGTCCCCCCTTTTTATGGTGTTCTTTTTTTTGGGGTGGTTTCATTTGCTTGAATTTACATTGAGAACTGTGAGTTTCGTTTCAAGGACGTTCAGTTGTTGGGTTATTGTTAAGTGATATGGTTTAGTCATTGATCTGGCTATGGAATGTTAGTGTCTGTTTGAAACTTGTTAGTTTAAGGCCACTTACTGATTTTGAAAGTTGTTTTTGGAAATTTTAGCTGTTTGTCTCTTGCTGTTATACTCTCTATCTCCACAATCCTAAGTTGTTGTTTGAAACTATGCTATTGGGGTTGGAAAGTATAATGTTATTTGAGTTAATATGTGTCATGCTCTATTTCTCAATTAATTTGTTGCTTGCACTTGTTTGTATGATTCCATTCTTGTGTTGTGTACTTACGTTTAACCTAGAATTTGAGAGCTCGAATTGGAGGTCTCTGTTCGCTTCAATGGGTTCAATAATGGTAATACATAATGTTGACTTTGATGTACTATCAACTAGGATTTACTTAATCTTCCCCTAATTTTATCTTTTTTGTGTTGTTTTAAGGTGAACTGAAACCCTTATGCATAATTGATTGTGGTTTCAGCTAAGTCATTGAATTGGACTTGCGCTACTAAGAAATATCAACAGAATTGTCTTGTTCAGTTCATATGTTAGTATAGATTTGTTAAGGTTACAAAGATGAGATATTTTCATAGGCCTCACCCAGGTCCCAGGGTAACGTTATCTTTTGCTGAAGTTCTTGTTCATGTTTTCCTGGGTTATATTAATCTTTTTTTATTTTTTTTTGGGTGTCTGCAATTATTCAATGCTAATGTTTTTCACTTCTTTGTACGTCTAGAAAGCTTAGGAGTCATCTAAATATGGATATGAAAACTATTTTAATGACTAAAGGATATATGTGACAGCATTAAGCATGAAGGTGGAAGCTTTATGAATCTAAAATTAGTTTGTCATTGACTTGAAATTGTTTGATGCGTTTGTTGTGCGTCAATGTCCATTGGTACTATATGTATCAGAATTCCCGTTTGTGCTACTGAGCTTCATCTCCAGCTTAGTTGCTTTTAGGAGTCAATAATGACAGGCTATAGTGTGGCGAGGTGATTTTGCCTAAGGTTATTGTACGATGCTCGCTTCTCCACTGCCTTTCACTTTCTTGACAGTGATTAGAGTTTTCAACTCGTCTAATTTTGTTAAATTTGTTTTTTTGTCTCCATATGCATGCTTCTATTGGATCGCGCGTGTTGGAAAGAAATAATGATCAGTAACTACTTGGAGCTTGATGCTTTTCTATTTTATGTTTGCATTTCTATTTAATGTTTGATAATCTACAACACTAACCACTTATTATGTACTGAAGATTCTGAACTTACGTGAAGGCAATTAGAAGGGTAAGTCAATACATAACACATGAATATTCTCTAATCTATTCACCATCTCCTTTTCTAGCCCGCCCCACCATTAAAAAAAAAAAAAACAATTTACCATATAGCGGCATCAAGAGGTTGGGATTCTTTAGTGTGGGTGATGATGTGATTATTTTAAAATCGTTACACAGGCATTTAAATTGTGGATAGCTTGCTCATCGCTTCGTCTACCTCTAACTGTATTTCTTCATGCATCCTCATTTATGTACTTCACACGTGCTACAAATTGGGTGTATTGAATTTATCCAATTTTTTCATTTGGATGGACCGCCCCCCCTTTTGGCGTCTATTTTGGGTGGGGGGGAGGCTGATGGTTTTAAACCCACACCAAGCTTACTCCTTCCTACAATTCTCCATAAGCCCATAAACAACCTGCTGAATGCTAGTTTGGATATGAGGACCTTTTGGCATTTTGTCTGACCGGTTCCTTGCTTGGTTAAATTGTAATTACTTCAGTTTTCTTTTTTAGGTCTCAAATATGGTGTAGTAATCATCTTATAATGTCCCCCCTTTTATGGAGTTCTTTTTTTTGGGGGGGGGGGGTTTGATTTGCTTGAAATTACATTGATAATTGTGAGTTTCGTTTCGAGGACGTTCAGTTGTTGGGTTGTCGTCAAGTGATATGGTTTAGTCATTGATCTGGGTATGGATTGTTAGTGTACATCTAAAAGTTGTTAGTTTAGGGCCACTAATTGACTTTGAAAGTTGTTTTTGGAAAGTTTAGCTGGTTGTCTCTTGTCTGTCTCTTGCTGGTATACTCTCTATCTCCATAATTCTACGTTTTTTTTAGAAACTATGCTATTGGGCTTGGAAAGTATAATGTGTTGGTGTTAGTATCTGTCATGCTCTCTTTCTTAATTAATTTGTTGATTGCATTTGTTCGAATGATTTGATTCTTGTGTTGTGTAGTTATGTTTAACCTAGAATTCGAGAGCTCGAATTGGAGGTCTTTGTTAGCCTCAATTGGTTTAATAATGGTAATACATAACGCTGACTTTTATGTACTATCAACTGGGATTTACTTAATCTTCCCCCATTTTAATCTTTTTTGTTTTGTTTTTAGGTGAACTAAGACCCTTATGCATAGTCCATTGTGGATTTAGCTAAGTCATTGAATAGGATTTGCGCTACTAAGAAATATAAACAGAATTCTCTTGTTCAACTCTTATGTTAGTTTAGATTTGTTAAGTTTAAAATGATGTGTTATTTTCAAAGGCCTCACCAAGGTCCTACGGTAAGGTTATCTTTTACTGCAGTTCTTGTTCAAGTTTTCCTGGGTCATACGAATCTTTTTTATATTTTTGGGGTGTCTTGAATTATTCGGTGCCAATGCTTTTCACTTCTTTGTACGTCTAGACAGCTTGGGTGTTATCTAAATATGAATATGGAAATTATTTTGATGACCAAAGGATAAATGTGACAGCATTAAGGATGAAGGTGCAAGCTTTATGAATATAAAATTAGTTTATCATTGACTTGAAATTTTTTGATGCCTTTTGTTGTGTTTCAATGTCCTTTGTACTATATGTATCAGAATTCCCATTTGTGGTATTGAGCTTCGTCTCTAACTTAGTTGCTTTTAGGAGTCAATAATGGCAGGCTATTGCCTGGTGAGGTGTTTCTGCCTAAGGTTATTCTACGATGCTCGCTTCTTCACTGCCTTTCACTGTCTTAACAAGGATAACAGCTTTTAACTCATCTGATTTTGTCAAATTTATTGTTTGTCTCCATATGCGTACTTCTATTGGATCGTGCATGTTGGAAAGAAATGATAATCAGTAACTACTTAGAGGTTGATGCTTTTCTATTTTCTAATTGCATTTATATTTAATGTTTGATAATCTACAGCACTAAGTACTTATTATGTACTAAAGATTCTGAACATATCTGAAGGCAATTAGAAGTGTAAGCCAACCCAGAATACATGAATATCCTCCACTCTATTCACCATCTCTTTTTCAAGCCCATTCTTAAAAAAAAATAAATAGAAATAAGTTACCATATGGAGGGCAACAAGAGGTTGGGAGTCTTCAGTGTCGGTGATGATGTGATTATTATAAAATCATTAAATAAGCATTTAAATTGTGTGTAGCTTGTTAATTGCCTTGTCTACCTCTCACTAGATTTCTTCATTCATCCTCATTTGTGGACTTCAGACGTGCTACATATTGGGTGTATTGAATTTATCAAATTTTTTCGTTTGGATGGACCGCCCCCCCTTTTGGTGGCCATTTTGGCGGGGGAGGCTGGTGATTTTAAACCCACACCAAGCTTACTCCTTCCAATAATTCTCCATAAGTCCATAAACAACATGTTGAATGCTAGTTTGGATATGACGACCTTCTGGAGTTTGGTCTTACCGGATCCTTGCTTGGCTAAATTGTAATAACTTCAGTATTTTTTTTAGGCCTCAAATATGGTGTAGTAATCATATTATTATGTCCCCCGTTTTTATGGTGCTCTTGTTTGGGGGGGGGGGTTTGATTTGCTTGAATTTGCATTGATAATTGTGAGTTTTATTTCAAGGTCGTTGAGTTGTTGGGTTGTTGTCAAGTGATACGGTTTAGTCATTGATCTGGGTATGGATTGTTACTGTCAATCTAAAATTTGTTAGTTTAGGGCCACTAATTGACTTTGAAAGTTGTTTTTGGAAAGTTTAGTTTGTTGTCTCTTGTCTGTCTCTTCTAGTATACTCTCTATCTCCATAATTCTAGGTTTTTTTTTGAAACTATGCTATTGGGGTTAGAAAGTGTAATGTTGTTGGTGTTAATATCTGTCATGCTCTCTTTCTCAATTAATTTGTTGGTTGCATTTGTTTGTATGATTCCATTCTCGTGTTATGTAGTTACATTTAACCTAGAATTTGAGAGCTCGAATTGGAGGTCTCTGTTAGCCTCAATAGGTTCAATAATGGGAAAACATAATGCTGACTTTGAAGTGCTATCAACTGGGATTTACTAAATCTTCCCCTATTTTTATCTTTTTTGTTTTGTTTTAGGGTTAACTGATACCCTTATGCATAATTGATTGTGGATTTAGCTAAGTCACTGGTTTATATTTGCACTACTAAGAAATATAAACAGAATTGTCTTGTTCAACTCATATGTTAGTTTAGATTCGTTAAGGTTAAAGTGATCTGATTTTTTCATAGGCCGCTGAAAACCATGCATATATGATAAAATTGGGGAAGGTGCAGGAATCGTACCATGAATCATACGATTGATCTGACGCATGATGACAAAGGAAGAGAACAGCATATGCCACGACACATAATCATCAACGTGTGTGAGCACAACCATGACATAGGTTGTGACATTCACTGTCTAGAAATTCGACGAAAGCAAAGGGAGGTCGCCGGTGTGGGCCGACGACGCAGCCAGATCAAGAGTAGAAACTGGTAGTGGCGATGGAACAAGGAAAGTGGTAGCAAAGGCTGCAGTTGTGGATAACAACCCATGATAAGAGCTCGGAAGGTCCCAGGGCAAGGTTATCTTTCGCTGTTATTCTTGTTCATGTTTTCCTATGTCATATGGATCTTTTTTAAATTTTTTTGAAGTCTTGAATTATTCGGTGCCAATGCTCTTCACTTCTTTGCACCTCTAGACGGCTTAGGAGTCATCTAAATATGAATATGAAAATTATTTTGATGACCAATGGATATATGTGACAGCATTAAGCATGAATGTGGAAGCTTTATGAATCTCAAATTAGTTTATCATTGACTTCAAACTGTTTAATGCCTTTTGTTGTGTGTCAATGTCCTTTATACTATATGTATCAGAATTCCCGTTTGTGCTACTGAGCTTCGTCTCTAGTGTAGTTGCTTTCAGGAGTCAATAATGGCAGGCTATTGCCTGGTGAGGTGTTTCTGCCTAAGGTTATCCATGATGCTCGCTTCTTCTCTGCCTTTCACTGTCTTGACAAGGATAAGAGTTTTTAACTCGTCTTATTTTGTTAAATTTGTTGTTTGTGTCCATATGCCTGCGTCTATTGAATCGTGCATGTTGGAAAGAAATGATAATCAGTAACTACTTAGAGCTTGATGCTTTTCTATTTTCTTATTGCATTTATGTTTAATGTTTGATAATGTATAACACTAAGCACTTATTATATACAGAAGATTTTGAACTTATCTTAAGGCAATTAGAAGGGTAAGTCAACCCAGAATACATGAATATCCTCTAATCTATTCACCATCGATTTTTCTAGCCCATCCAAAAAAAAAAACAGAAATAAGTTACCATATAGCGGGCAACAAGAGGTTGGGAGTCTTCATTGTAGGTGATGATGTAATTATTATAAAATCATTGCATAAGCATTTAAATTGTGTATAGCTTTCTCGTCGCTTTGTCTACGTCTCATTGTATTTCTTCATGCATCCTTATTTGTGGATTTCAGACGTGCTACAAATTGGGTGTATTGAATTTATCTACTTTTTTCATTTGGATGAACCTCCCACCCTTTTGGTTGCCATTTGGGGGGGGGGAAGGGTGGTGATTTTAAACCCACACCAAGCTTACTCCTTCCTACCATTCTCCATAAGTCCATAAACAACATGCTGAATGCTTGTTTGGATATGAGGACCATTTGGAGTTTGGTCTGACCGGTTCCTTGCTTGGTTAAATTGTAATTACTTCAATTTGTTTTTTTTAGGTCTAGAATATGGTGTAGAAATCATATCATAATGTCCCCCCGTTTTATGGTGTTCTTTTTTTGGGGTCGGGGATTTGATTTACTTGAATTTAGATTGATAATTATGAGTTTCGTTTCAAGGACGTTCAGTTTTTGGGTTGTTGTCAAGTGATATGGTTTAGTCATTGTGGGTATGGATTGTTAGTGTCAATCTGAAAGCTGTAAGTTTAGGGCCACTAATTGTCTTTGAAAGTTGTTTTTGGAAAGTTTAGCTGGTTGTCTCTTGTGTGTCTCTTGCTGGTATACTCTCTAACTCCATAATTCTAGGTTGTTTGAAACAATGCTATTGGGGTTTGAAAGTATAATGTTGTTGGTGTTAATATGTGTCATGCTCTCTTTCTCAATTAATTTGTTGCTTGCATTTGTTTGTGTGATTCCATTTGTGTGTTGTGTCGTTACGTTTAACGTAGAAATTGAGTGCTCGAATTGGAGGTCTCTGTTAGCCTCAATGGGTTCAATAATGGTAACACATATTGCTGACTTTGATGTACTATCAACTACGATTTAGTTAATCTTCCCCCATTTTTATCTTTTTTGTTTTCTTTTAAGGTCAACTGAAACCCTTATGCGTAATTGATTGTGGATTTAGCTAAGTCATTTAATTGGATTTACGCTACTGAGAAATATAAACAGAATTGCCTTGTTCAACTCATATGTTAGTTTAGATTTGTTAAGGTTAAAGTGATCTGATTTTTTCATAGGCCTCACCCAGGTCCCAGGGCAAGGTTATCTTTTGTTGCTGTTCTTGTTCATGTTTTCCTATGTCATATGGATCTTTTTTATTTTTTTTGGGAGTCTTGAATTATTCGGTGCCAATGCTCTTCACTTCTTTGTACGTCTAGACTGCTTAGGAGTCACCTAAATATGAATATGAAAATTATTTTGAAGACCAATGGATACATGTGACAACATTAAGCATGAATGTGGAAGCTTTATGAATCTAAAATTAGTTTATCATTAACTTGAAATTGTTTGATGCCTTTTGTTGTGTGTCAATGTTCTTTGTACTATATGTATTAGATTTTGTTAAATTTGTTGTTTGTCTCCATATGCCTGCTTCTTTTGGATCGTGGATGTTGGAAGGAAATGATAATCAGTAACTACTTAGAGCTTGATGCTTTTTTATTTTCTTTTCGCATTTATGTTTAATGTTTGATAATCTACAACACAAAGCATTTACTATATACTGAAGATTCTAAACTTATGTGAAGGTAATTAGAAGGGTAAGTCAACCCAGAATACATGAATATTCTCTAATCTATTCACCATCTCCTTTTCTAGCCCATCCTAAAAAACAGAAATAAGTTACCATATAGCAGGCAACAAGAGGTTGGGAGTCTTCAGTGTAGGTGATGATGTGATTATTATAAAATCATTCCATAAGCATTTAAATTGTGTATAGCTTGCTCATCGCTTTGTCTACCTCTCACTGTATTTCTTCATGCATCCTAATTTGTGGACTTCAGATGTGCCGCATATTGGGTGTGTTGAATTTATCTAATTTTGTCATTTGGATGGACCTGCCCCCTTTTGGTGGCCATTTTGGCGGGGGAGGCTTGTGATTTTAAAACCACACCAATCTTACTCCTTCCTATAATTCTCCATAAGTCCATAAACAACATGCTGAATGCTAGTTTGGATATGAGGACCATTTGGAGTTTGGTCTGAACGGTTCCTGGCTTGGTTGAATTGTAATTACATCAATTTTTTTTTAGGTCTAGAATATGGTGTAGAAATCATATTATAATGTCCCCCCTTTTTTATGGTGTTCTTTTTCTGCGGGCGGGGGTTTGATTTTCTTGAATTTACTTTGATAATTATGAGTTTCGTTTCAAGGACGTTCAGTTGTTGGGTTCCTGTCAAGTGAATTGGTTTAGTCACTGATCTGGGTATGGATTGTTAGTGTCAATCTGAAAGTTGTAAGTTTAGGGCCACTAATTGACTTTGAAAGATGTTTTTGGAAAGTTCAGCTGGTTGTCTCTTGTCTGTCTCTTGCTGGTATGCTCTCTATCTCCAGAATTCTAACTTCTTATTTGAAACTATGCTATTGGGGTTGGAAAGTATAATGTTGTTGGTGTTAATATGTGTCGTGCTCTCTTTCTCAATTAATTTGTTGCTTACATTTGTTTGTATGATTCCATTATTGTGTTGTGTAGTTACGTTTAACCTATAATTTGAAAGCTCGAATTGGAGGTCCTTGTTAGCCTCATTGGGTTCAATAATGGTAATACATAATGCTGACTTTGATGTACTATCAACTGAGATTTCCTTAACCTTCCCCCATTTTTATCTTTTTTGTTTTGTTTCAAGGTGAACTGAAACCCTTATGCATAATTGATTGTGGATTTAGCTAAGTCATTGAATTGGATTTGCGCTACTAAGAAATATAAAAAGAATTGTCTTGTTCAACACATATAGCAGTTTAGATTTGTTAAGGTTAAAATGATGTGATATTTTCATATGCCTCAACCGGGTCCTAGGGCAAGGTTATCTTTTGCTGCAATTCTTGTTCAAGTTTTCCTGGGTCGTATGAATCTTTTTTAGTTTTTTTGGGTGTCTTGAATTATTCGGTGCCAATGCTTTTCACTTCTTTGTATGTCTAGACAGCTTGGGAGTCATCTAAATATGAATTTGAAAATTATTTTGATGACCAAAGGATATATGTGACAACATTCAGCATAATGGTGGAAGCTTTGTGAATCTAAAATTAGTTTATTATTGACTTGAAATTGTTTGATGCCTTTTGCTGTTTGTTAATGTCCTTTGTACTATATTTATCAGAATTCACGTTTGTGCTACTGAGCTTCGTCTCTAGCTGAGTTGCTTTTAGGAGTCAATAATGGCAGGCCATTACCTGGTGTGGTGTTTCTGCCTGAGGTTATTCCACAATGCTCGCTTCTTCGCTGCCTTTCACTGTCTTGACAAAGATCAGAGTTTTCAACTCGTCTTATTTTGTTAAATTTGTTTTTTGTCTCCATATGCCTGCTTTTATTGGGTCGTGCATGTTGGAAAGAAATGATAATCAGTAACTACTTAGAGCTTGATGCTTTTCTATTTTCTTATTGCATTTATGTTTAATGTTTTATAATCTGCAACACTAAGCACTTGTTATATACTGAAGATTTAAAACTTATCAGAAGGCAATTAGATGGGTAAGTCAACCTTGAATACTTGAATATCCTCTAATTTATTCACCATCTCTTTTTCAAGCCCACCTAGAAAAATAAACAACAGAAATAAGTTACCATATAGCAGGCAACAAGAGGTTGGGAGTCTTCAGTGTAGGTGATGATGTGATTATTATAAAATCATTCCGTAAGCATTTAAATTGTGTATAGCCTGCTCATCGCTTTGTCTGCTTCTCACTGTATTGCTTTATACATCCTAATTTGTGGACTTCAGAAGTGCTACATATTGGGTGTATAGAATTTATCTAATTTTTTCATTTGGATGGACCTCCCCCCGCCTTCGGTGGCCATTTTGTGGGGCGGGGGAGGCTGGTGATTTTAAAGCCACACCAAGCTTACTCGTTCCTACAGTTCTTCATAAGTCCATAAACAACATGCTGAATACTAGTTTGAATATGAGGACCATTTGGAGTTTGGTCTGACCGGTTCCTTGCTTGGTTAAATTGTAATTACTTCAGCTATTTTTTTAGGTCTAGAATATGGTGTAGTAATCATACTATAATGTCCCCCCTTTTTATGGTGTTCTTTTTGTGGGGGAGGGGCTTTGATTTTGTTTAATTTACATTGATAATTATGAGTTTCGTTTCTAGGATGTTCAGTTGTTGGGTTGTTGTCAAGTGATATGGTTTGGTCATTGATCTGGGTCTGTATTTTTAGTGTCATTCAGAAAGTTGTTAGTTTAGGCCCTCTAATTGACTTTGAAAGTTGTTTTTGGAAAGTTTAGCTGGCTGTCACTTGTCTGTCTCTTGTCTGTCTCTTGCTGGTATACTCTCTATCTCCATAATTCTAAGTTGTTGTTTGAAACTATGCTATTGGGTTTGGAAAGTATAATGTTGTTTGTGCTAATATGTGTCATGCTCTCTTTCTCAATTAATTTGTTAGTCACATTTGTTTGTATGATTCCGTTCTTGT
>JACYFF010031957.1:74585988-74597421 GCA_017589665.1 Selenicereus undatus | reverse complement strand
TATATATATATATATGTATATATATATATGTACACACACACACACACACACACACACATACACACACACACACGCGCGCATATAGATATACATGCATTTAGCTATTTTGGTGAAGCATGGGTTGAAAACTTCATTCGGTTTATTTTTCCTGGATTTATTTGTTTTTCGGTTTTGCATTATTGATCCTTCTCAGACCTGAATATTTCTTATTTATTCACAGTACTTTTGTTATTCACCAGTCGTATTTATTTTTATCTCCCTAAGCTTAAATAACTAATTTTTCAACTAATTAAAAATTTATCAAAGTCTTTACTTTCTTGAATTCACAAGAAAAAAAAAGAAAAACTTTCCTTTTTCTACCTTGGTAAAGGGCTGTAGTTGCCCCCCGCTTTTCTTATTTGCTTGTTTTCCCCAGATAACCCTCACGGCTACTCTCTCTCTCTCTCCCTCTCTTTATAACCCTATCCCTAAGGCCAGCCGCCAAAAGGCGTCTCCGCTGGCAGCCCACCAACGACCACGCCCATTGCCTCCTCTCTCCCACTTGGTGGTAAGTGGGGTGCACCCCATGCACCCGATGCTTAACCAACGCCAAAAAGTTTGGGTTTTCTTGTGGTTTTTTCCTTCTAGATTCATGGTTTTGATGTGGATTTCTAGTGTAAAATATTTGATTTGAATTTTTATGATTTTTCATATTTGAAACTCCAAGGTTTTGACGTTTCAATCGCTCTTCTCCCGAAATTGCATCAAGGTAAGTCTAAAGGGGCAGTTTATTAATCATTTTAGTCAAAAGTTTAATTTTTATTCGACTTGGATTATGAGGGAATAGAAATAAGTCAGTTGTGACCGTCACGGGTTTGTTGGGAGTGGGACTTTATGGGAAAACAAACTAAGGGCATGTGTTGGTAGCAGAAATTATGGTCACAACCTGTTGGGCGTGAGAACTACACATACACTGACTTTAAAAATTCAGCCAGGACAGACCAAGGGTCCAAAAGTGGTGAAATTGTTAAGGCAGGTGCGTCTGGACGTTCTGTGTAATCCAGTTTTTGAATCATATGAATCGGAGTAGTGTCGCCTAAGTTATGGTTGAATTACTGGGGACTATCCAGATCAGAATAGCCAATGATACCGTGAAAAGAATTAGAAAAACGACCCAATTTAGGCCAGAATCTGATAAAACCCTAAACAAAAGAAGTGTAGGGGATGAACCTAACTTTCCATCATGGGTAAGAAATTTAAATTTCAACATCGGGAACAAAAGTTATAGGTCCTGGAAGTTAGACCCAGAACCTGGTTGCATCTGGGCCCAGAGTTGGACTTTCATTGGGAATGCTAGACAGGGGTAAAAAATTCTAGAAAAATTCTTGTAGGTAGGGAAAGGGCTAGAGTTTTATCCCATGAAGTTTTGGGACTGAGTGTGGGTGGTGTCTTGGCCTAGGTGCGGAGCAGTAGGCCCAACTAGTAACTGAGCCCGTGAGTATTGAATTTGGTAAGAACTAATTTAATTACTTATTTAATGAGAGTATGGCATGAGGGAAGTGAATGTAACTGTATAGCTGGAATTGCATGGTTGGGTTATGTCAATGTAAGTTGTATATCGTGGTAATGCCCTTGAGGACCGAACTGAATCTAAATGAGTTATGCATGTTAAATTGGGTTGTAATTTGGATAAGTATAATAGAAAGTATAAAGGCTCATTTCAGGTGAGATTGTTAATTGGATTATGTTTATTGACGACCAATAGCCTACCCTGGGAAATAGTGCATGCATGTGAGCGGTCACGTGCCCTGATGGGACGTGGGCTAGGTTAGCGGTAACCATCCATTGTGATGGTAGGCCAAGGAATGGCTAAGCGGTAATCGTCATAGATGGTGGTAGGCCATGAGTAAGTTCAGCGACTGCGCTAAAAGCAAGCAGCGGTAGGCCCTTAAATCTAGATATAAGTAGTTGAAGCTAAAATAAATTGGGTGCATAACTGAGATCACGCAAGAATGGACGATTACACTAATGGAAAATGAGCCAGTGTGACCTTGTTGTTCCCCTACCCCTAAAATGCTTTCGAAATGAAGTTTTGTCCATAGTTTAATTGTTAGGGGTGATTGCTTACTGAGTTTCTCACTTTTGTAAAATGTTTTGTTTTCAGGTGAATTAGTTTTGCATGGGACCGGGGGACCGAAGGTAGAGCGAGGACTTGTTGCCTGATCGAAGGGTACCAATCTTTAGTTATTTAGAGAATGGTTCTCACTGAACCATTGTTTTAATTTGGTAGTTGTTTATTAATAATTGAACTCTCCACATTGAAGTATTATAAGGAAACTTTGTATTAAAATTTTCTTTTTTTATTCGATACACAACCTGGTATTTCCAAGAAGGGAATACGACGGTAGCACCCCAAGCTAGGTTCTGCTGCCATATAGATCAATGATTAGTAATAAAATGAAATTGGAAACCCGGGGTATTACAAAGTGGTATTAGAGCTCAAGTTAACTGATCTGGAGGCTCACCTAAAGACTGTAAGAAGCTAAGAACTAAAACTGGTAGACCTAGGGATTACTCGGAGTGTGAGTGCAGGATAGGTAGGGAAGCTGTTTGCATATGCTTGATTATCTGCTTGTTATTGTGTATCTGATGTGAACTTACTAATGTCTGGGATGAACCTGACTTGCCATTGTGGATGTATGGGGCGGTGTTGCCGCTATGAGAGGATGGGAAAGATGTCGGGAGTAAGCCTAGAAAGTCATTTTAAGCGGATCCACACCTTTCTGGAGGCAAGATTGGAAGAAATCTCAAACGACTGCTTGAGATTTGTTCACAATAAGGCCTGATTCTTCCTTCTAACCCTTAAGAGAGACCCACTGTGACATTATAGGGTTAGGAGGCTTCACCCCAGACTTAGGTCGTTTCATATTGATGGTAGATGTTGTTTGTGTGAGTCGGTGCCTATAGAGATGACTATAGGTGAATTAGTGGATTACCTCATAGACATAGGCCCTTATGATGAGCCTTCCACCCCTAACCCTGAGAATGATACCCCACCACCACCACCACCATCAGAGGAGGATAGTGAGGATGATGAGTTAGTTGGGGAGAACGAGTTTAAGGATAGTGAGGATGAGCCAGAGGCGGAACCCATAGAGGAGGGAAACCCTGGGTCCTCAGCCGAGTATGAACCCGAGGAAGACCCTGAGGAAGATCCCGAGGAGGGACCTTAAGAGGAGAGTGACCCCGAGGAGGACCCAATGGAGGAAGAAGATCCTGAGGAAGATCCCAAGGAGGAACCTTTAGAGGTGAGTGACCCCGAGGAGGACCCCACAGGGGGAGAAGACCCCGAGAAAGGGCCTGAGGAAGAGCCTTTAGAAGACGAAGAACTCAAGGAGGACCCTTTGGAGGACGAGGACCCAGAGGAGGAATAACTTATGGAGGAAGATTAGGGAGAAGGCCTAGATGGGGATCAACCCGAGCCATAGGTTCCCCGCTGGAAGCGGGGCAGATGTGGTCGTATGTGTCAGGGTACCTGCCCAATGGATGCCCCTGACCAGTAGAAGCTAGTAGTTGCTTTCCAGGACTATGATGTTTAGTTATCTTTCTATTATGTTGTGAAGCCCTTGTGGGCTAATAAAGTTACAAACTATGATGTAATAAAAAGCACTAGTATGGAACACCTATGATTTTGAATTTTATGCAATGAAATCTTTTGAGTTACCTGGATGTCAGCATTCTTTAATTGTGAAGTATTGTACTGCCTGCATGATGTGCAATGCATGAGCATGTGATGTGGTGGTTGGAGCACGTGGTTGTATTAACGTGATGTGATTGAACACTTATAAAATGTTGCATGATGCATTGGTATGTGATATGTTATTACGCTCTAGTAGTGCGTAGAGAATAAACTATTAGGAGATGAATTAAACCCAGCTTATTTCCCGAATAGGGTGGCAGGAAAAAACGAAGAATCTCAAACTGGACCTCACCTCATTTCGAGAATCCCCATGAACTCGAAGATTTCTATGTCAACCTTCAGGGAATGGTTAGAAGCATTACACCCCATGAATGGGAACGAATCTCGTAGTCAGATGGAGGAGACCAACCCACCTACTGGAGCAGAACTTACGAACGTCCTCATGCTGGAGTTGCTGTAGAAGCAAGGGGAGTAGCTACAGCTCCAGAATGAACAACTGTAGAAAATGGTGGAAGTCAGGGAAAAGAGGGTTGAGGAGGATAACTCCTACATGTTCAAGAGACTCGCGAGCCATAACCCACCTATTTACAATAGAACCTCTGACCCCAAAACTTTTGAGGACCGGGTTAGGGGCATGGAAAAGTTGTTGGATACGCTCCAATGCCCTGAGGACTGGAAAGTGGGTTTTGAGGTGTTCTACCTGAGGGATGAAGCCGACTTGTGGTGGGCCATAGTGAGAGAGAGGCAACACAAGCAAGGTTTCAACTGGGGCAAGTTCAAGGAATTGCTCAAAGATCATTTCTATCCCGTCTCCCTCTAAAAGGCCAAGGAAAACAAGTTCATGCAACTGCAGCAAGGAAGCATGAGCGTACTGGAGTACGCCTCGAAGTTTATGGAGCTCTCTCGATTTGCCGTGGCCTTCGTAGCTGACGAGAGGCTGAAGATGAACCGGTTCGAATCCGAGCTTAATCCCACTATTAAAGAAAGGATGTTAGTACACCAGTACACCTCATATGTGGATCTATATGATACTGCGATCAACGTAGAGAGAGCAATGAAGGAAAGAAGCAACTATTTTAACGAGCAACGGGGAGTTAAGAGGAAGGGCGACAACCGGGGAAACTTCCAACTGCATGAGCAATGCTAGAGGTCATTTGGGAATCAATACTCGAGCAACAACACATGGGAGGACAATACCCCAGTGCACGACCTAAAGTGACTTGCAATGCATGCGGGAAGTTGGGGCACTGCATCTGAGAATGTCGTTCAGTTAAGAGGTGTTTCCGCTACGGAAGCCCTTAACATCAAATCCGTGATTGCCGACATCCCCCACCTCCTGCTGGTCAAAGTCATAGGGGACAAGGACAAGGCTAGGGATAGCGACCCCAAAAACCCTATCAAAATAAGGGTAGGCAGGCGGCCAACACCAACCAGCAGAACCGAGCACCTCAGCAGATTCAGGCCCGACCTCCCAACCAATCGCCCCGAAACAATGGGGGTAGGGTCTACGTGATGCGCAATGAGGAAGCAGAGGATGCCCCTAACGTTGTGGCGGGTACCTTTTCTACCCAAATTCAACTAGTAGATGTTTTATTTGATTCGGGTGCTACGCACTCTTTTATTTCTGTTAAACTGGTTGGGACATTAGGAATAGTCCCTACCCGTTGACCTTCTTTGCTGTCTATGATTCTCCATGATGGGAAGACTATAATGTGTGAAAAACCATACGGGGATTTCTCTATTACGATATATGAGCATGAATTCTTGGCAGACCTATGTGGGTTTGAGTTAACTGACTTTGGGGTCATCCTGGGGATGAATTGGTTAGTCAAACATCAGGCTTAGATAGACTGTCCAAGGCGAAAAATCACCCTAAAGGGGCCCAATGGGGAGAAAATGGTGCATAAGGGCAAGGGACCTAGAGAGGGAGTGAAATTGATTTCCGTAATGAAAGCCCGCAAGTTGTTAAGTAGAGGATGTAAGGGATTCCTGTGTAATGTAGTGCAAACCGAGGGTGCCGGATCCTCCCTTGAGGACATCCCATTAGTAAGGGAATTCCCATACGTATTTTTAGAGGAGATCGCCAGTACGCCACCCCTTAGAGAAGTAGAATTTTGTATCGATTTGACCTCTGGAGCCACACCCTTCTCTAAGGCAACTTATCGTATGGCACCAGCGGAACTTAAGAAATTAAAGGCACAGCTAGATGAACTATTAGAGAAGGGGTATATCTGGCCCAGTACATCCCCATGGGGAGCCCCGGTGTTGTTTGTGAAGAAGAGGGATGGAACCCTGAGGTTGTATATAGATTATAGGGAGCTGAACAAAATAACAAACAAAAACTATTACCCCCTGCCCAAAATAGACGATTTTTTTGGCCAGTTAAGAGGTGCATGGACTTTTTCCACGATAGACCTTCGTTCAAGGTACCAACAACTTCAAATCAAGGATGAAGACATACCCAAGATTGCCTTCCATACTCGTTATGGACATTATGAGTTTGTAGTGATACGCTTTGGCCTCACTAATGCCCCGACAGCATTCATGGACCTTATGAACAGAGTTTTCAAACCTTACCTGGATCAGTTTGTGGTGGTATTCATAGATGATATACTGATCTACTCGAAGACTCCAGAGGAGCATACCCACCATCTAAGGACAACTCTGGAGGTACTGAGGGGAAACGAGTTGCATGCCAAGTTTTCAAAGTGTGAGTTTTGGTTGAGTAAGGTGGCATTTTTGGGATACGTAGTATCCAAAGAGGGAGTATCTATGGACCCCCAAAAGATAGAGGCCGTGACGAACTGGCCAAGGCCTAAGAACCCGACAGAAGTAAGAAGCTTCTTAGGTCTGGCCAAGTACTATCGTAGGTTTGTCCAAAACTTTTCGAAAATCGCCACCTTGCTCACCAATTTGGCCAGGAAGGTCGCTAAGTATGAATGGATGGAACAGTGCATGGGAGCGTTCCAGGAGCTTAAGAAAAGACGGACGAGTGCTCCGATACTGACCTTACCCACTGCCAATAACGATTTTGTGGTGTATAGGGATGCGTCTAGGAGTGTGTTGGGCTATGTGCTAATGCAAGAAGGTCGCGTTATAGCCTATGCTTCGCGGCAACTGAAGATTCATGAGTGGTACTACCCGACCCATGACCTGGAGTTAGTAGTTGTCGTGTTTGCACTCAAGATCTGGAGGCATTACCTGTACGGGGTAAGTTGTGAGGTTTTCACTTATCACCAGAGCTTGAAATATCTCTTTTCACAAAAGGATCTGAATCTGAGGCAGACGAGGTGGTTAAAATTCCTGAAGGATTACAATGTCCATTTTCAGTACCATCTAGGAAAGGCTAATGTAGTGGCAGATGCGTTGAGTCATCGAACATACCCAACACTGAGCTGCTTGCTAGCACTTCCGAATGCGCTGTGTGAGGAATTTCGGAAGTTAGAACTTCACGTAATTACCTCGAGGGCCAAACCTATGCTTTACGCCTTGGAAGTAGAGCTGGCACTCATAGAGGAAATTCGAGTAGCCCAGGCTACGGACCCTCAACTCGGACGGATCAGGGAGGAAATATTGGTGGGAAAAGCACCCGAGTTCGTGATCCATGAGGATGACACTATACGGTTCCATAACCGGGTGTGTGTTCCTGCCATGGATTCAAAATGTGGCCAAACCACGACGAAATGGCTGCATTGGAAAGGTTTTGGAGTTGGATGAACCGCATTTTCATGCAACTATAGCCGCAATATGGAACGTGATTGTCGTATTAGAGCGATTTTACCGCACCGCTACCGAAATTGAAATCGCAGCTGAAACTGCATTTTGAATCCTTGGTTCCTGCAGTCAAGGCACTTAAGAAGAAAATCCTAGATAAGGGTCACAATACTCCACACTCGATGCACCCTGGGGGAAATAAACTGTACAAAGATATGAAGCAGACATTTTGGTGGAGTAACATGAAACAAGAAGTGGCTGATTATGTAGCAAGGTGCCTAACCTATCAGCGAGTGAAAATCAAACACCAACGACCAGCGGGAGTTTTACAGCCCCTGGACATCCTTGAGTGCAAATGAGACTCGGTGTCCATGGATTTTGTGGGGGGCTTACTGTTGACTCAATGAAAAAACAATGCGATTTGGGCTATAGTGGGTAGACTCACAAGGACAGCACATTTTATAACCATGAGGAATACTTGTACCCTGGATCCGTTAGTTCGAGCATACCTCGGGGAGATAGTATGGTTACACGGGGTACCCAGTTCCGTAGTGTCGGATCAGGACATCAGATTCCAGTCGGGGTTCTAGCAGAAGCTGTAAGAAGCATTTGGAACGCTATTGCGCTTTAGTATTGCCTTTCACCCAGCTACGGACGGGCATACCGAACGCACTATTCAGACGCTGGAGGATATGCTAAGGGCTTGCTCCCTGGACTTTAAGCGTGCGTGAGAAGAACAACTGGCGCTGATCGAGTTCTCCTACAATAACAGTTACCACGCGAGTATTGGAATGACCCTGTATGAGGCACTGTATGGGAGGAGGTGCAGAACTCCACTCTATTGGCAGGAGACCGATGAAGCTCTGACTATTGGGTCAGAATTAATCCAAGCCGCCACAGATAAGATAAGGGTGATCCAAGAATGAATGAAAGCTGCCGAGAGCTGCCAGAAAAGTTACGCCGATCGAAGGCGTAGGCCCCTAGAATTCTAAGTTGGAGACTAGGTGTTTCTTCGAGTTTCCCCAACCAAGGGAGTTGCGAGATTCGGTATGACGGGGAAACTCAGCCGAGATACGTCGGACCATATCCAGTCATACAGAGACTTGGCGAAGTGGCATATTGGTTGGGGTTATAGCCTGAACTTCCGAGGGTGCATAATGTGTTCCATGTGTCCCAGCTACGAAAGTACATTCCACATCCCTCATACATAATCAAACCTGACCCTCTATAGCTTCAAGAAGATCTGTCGTATAAGGAGCAGCTTATGCAGATCCTAGACCGGTGAGAAAAGTACCTTCGTAGGAATACGATGCCCTTGGTTAAGGTCCTCTAAGCGAATCACGAGATGTCGGAAGCAACCTGGGAACTAAAGCAAGAGTTGCGAGACAAATACCCTCACTTGTTCCTATAACCAGGTACGTACAAGTTTTGAGGACGAAACTTCTTAAGTGGGGTAGTATGTAAAAACCCTGGAAATTCATTTTCGTAATGGTAGTGTGTCGTAGTCTAATGAAGTTTCGAGGACGAAACTTTCTTAAGTGGGGTATTATGTAAAACCCCAGAAATTTAAATTAGGGGAATCATGTGACGTGGATTAACCTTCGTAATCCAAGGCAATCTAAACCTTTTCCCTCCATGTTTTGTTTTTGAAAAATATTACATCTACCTATTTTAGTAAAGCATGGGTTGAAAACTTCATCCAGGTTATTTTTCCTTGATTTCTTTATTTTTCGGTTTTGCATTATTTATCCTTCCTAGGCCCGAATATTTCTTATTTATTCACAATACTTTTATTATTCACCCTAATAAATTCACAAGAATTTTTTTTTCTTTTTCTACCCTAATAAACCGCTGAAGCCGCCCCTCCCTTTTTTTATTTGCTTCTTTCACCCCCATAACCCTCATGGCTACTCTCTCTCTCTCTATCTCTCTCTCTCTACAACCCCAACCCTACCACCAGTTGCCATAAGGCGCCTCCATCGACAGCCCACCAAGCCACCTTGCCCCTTGCCTACTCTCTCCCTCTTGGTGGTGAGTGGGGTGCACCCCCAATGCACCCCATGCATAACTAACCCCAAAAATTTTGGGTTTTCTTGTGTTTTTTTCCTTCTAGATTCATGGTTTTGATGTGGATTTCAACTGTAAAATATTTGATTTGAATTTTTATGATTTTTCATATTTGAAACTCCAAGGTTTCGACGTTTCATTCTCTCTTCTCCTGAAATCGCATCAAGGTAAGTCTAAAGAGGTTATTTGACAATCATTTTAATCAAAAGTTAAATAAGTCGGTTAGGACCATCACGGTTTGTTAGGAGTGGGACTTTATGGGAAAAATGAACTAAGGGTATGCGTTGGTAGCGGAAATTATGGTCAGAAGCTGTTGGGCGTGAGAACTGCACATACACTGACTTTAAAAATTCGGCCAGGATAGGGCAGCTGGTTAAAAATTGTGAAATTTCTAGGGATGGTGCGTCTAGATGTTCTTTGTAACCTGTTTTTCGAAACGTATGAATTGGAGTAGTGTAGCCAAAGTTATGGTAAAATAATTGGGAAACTGTCTAGATCAGGATAGTCAGTGACACCGTGAAAAGAATTAGAAAAACAACCCAATGCAGCCTAGAATATGACAAAGCCCTTAACATTAGAAGTGTAGGGGACGAACCCAACTTTCTATAATGGGTACGAAATTTAAATTTCAACATTGGGAGCAAAAGTTATAGGTTCTGGAAGTTGGACCTAGAACCTGGTTGAATCTGGATCGAGAGTTAGACTTCAGTTGGGAACCCTAGGCAAGGGAAAAAAATTCTAGAAAAATTCCTATAGGTAGGGCAAGGGCTGAAGTTTCAGCCCATGAAGTTTTGGGATTGAGTGTGGGTGGTATCTTGGCCCAGGTACGGAGTAGTAGGTCCAACGAGTAACCAAGCCCATAAGTTGTACGGATTCCTGGTAACAATCATGCCCTAACCTTTCCCCGAGTTGCTTGAAAAATTGTGTACGCATTGAATATAGAAAGAATTAATTTAATTGCTGATTTAATGAGATTATGGCATGAGTTAAGTGACTGTGACTGTATAGCTGGAATTGCATGGTTGGGTTATGTCAATGCAATTGTATATCGTGGTAATGCCCTTGAGGACTGAACTAAATCTGAATGAGTTATGAATGTTAAATTAGATTGTAATTTGGATAAGTATAATAAAAACTATAAAGGCTGGTTTGGGGTGAGATTGTTAATTAGATTATGTTTGTTGAAGGCCAATAGCCTTCCTCGGGAAATAGTGCATGCATGTGAGCAGCCACTTGCCCTGATGAGACGTGGGATAGGTTAGCGGTAACCATCCGTGGTGATGGTAGGCCAGGGAATGGTTAAGCGGCAACCCTCATAGACAGTGGTAGGCCATGAGTAAGTTAAGCGGCTGCGCTAAACCCATGCGCAGGCCATGAGACCTAGTGAGGTCGCTAACCCTTAAATCTGATTATAAGTGGTTGAAGATGAAATAAATTGGGTGCATCACTGAGATCATGCAAGAATGGACGATTACACTAATGGAAAATGACTCAGTGTGACCTTATTGTCCCCCTACCCCTAAAATGCTTTCAAAACAAATTTGTACGCAGTTTAATTGTTAAGGGCGATTGTTTTCGGAGCTTCTCACTTTTGTAAAATGTGTTTTTTTTCCCAGGGGAATTAGTTTTGCATCGGACTGGGGGACCGAAGGTAGACCGAGGACTGGATGCATCATCAAAGGATACCAATCTTCAGTTATTTAGAGAATGGATCTCACTGAACAATTGTTTCAACTTGGTAGTTGTTAATTGAACTCTCCACATTGAAGTATTATGAGGAAACTTTGCATTAAAAATTTCCTTTTCTTATTCGATACACGGACTAGTATTTCCAGGAAGGGAATACGGCGGTAACACCCCAAGCAAGGTTCCACCGCCATATAGGCTAATGATTAGAAAAAAAATGAAATTGGAAAACCGGGGTGTTATATATATATATATACATATACAGATATATATATATATATATATAT
>JACYFF010031957.1:74557202-74572423 GCA_017589665.1 Selenicereus undatus | reverse complement strand
GTACTATCAACTAGGATTTACTTAATCTTCCCCTATTTTTATCTTTTTTGTGTTGTTTTAAGGTGAACTGACACCCTTATGCATAATTGATTGTGGTTTCAGCAAAGTCATTGAATTGGATTTGCGCTACTTAGAAATATAAACAGAATTGTCTTGTTCAATTCATATGTTAATTTAGATTTGTTAAGGTTAAAATGCTGTGATTTCTTCATCGGTGTCACCCAGGTCCTAGGGTAAGGTTATCTTTTGCTGAAGTTCTTGTTCTAGTTTTCCTTGGTCATATGAATCTTTTTAATTTTTTTGGGTTTCTTGATTTATTTGATGCCAATGCTTTTCACTTCTTTGTACATGTAAACAGCTTAGGAGTCATGTAAATTTGGATATGAATACTATTTTGATGACCAAAGGATATATGTGACAGCATTAAGCATGAAGGTGGAAGCTTTATGAATCTAAAATTACTTTATCGTTGACTTAAAATTGTCTAATGCCTTCTGTTGTGTGTCAATGTCCCTTGTACTATATGTATCAGAATTCCCATTTGTACTACTGAGCTTCGTCTCCGGCTTAGTTGCTTTTAGGAGTCAATACTGGTAGGCTATTGCCCGGTGAGGTGTTTCCGCCTAAGGTTGTTCTATGATGCTCGCTTCTTCTCTACCTTTCACTTTCTTGACAACGATAAGAGTTTTTAACCCGTCTGATTTTGTTAAATTTTTTTATTGTCTCCGTATGCCTGCTTCTATTTGATCGTGCATGTTGGAAAGAAATAATAATCAGTAACTACTTGGAGCCTAATACTTTTCTATTTTCTTTTTGCATTTCGTTTTAATGTTTGATAATCTACAACACTAACCACTTATTATATACGGAAGATTCAGAACTTATGTGAAGGCAATCAGAAGGGTAAGTCAACCCATAATACATGAATAATCAAATCGATTCACCATCTCCTTTTCTAGCCCGCCCCGCCATTAAAAAAAAAAGAAACGGAAACAAGTTACCATATAGCAGGCAACAAGAGGTTGGGAGTCTTCAGTGTGGGTGATGATGTGATTATTATAAAATCATTACATAAGCACTTAAATTGTGTGTGGCTTGCTCATCGGTTTGTCCGCCTCTAACTGTATTTCTTCATGCATCTTCATTTGTGTACTTCAGACATGCTACTTATTGGGTGTACGGAATTTATCCAATTTTTTCATTTGGATAGACCGCCCCCCCCCCCTTTCGGTGGCCATTTGCAGGGGGGGCTGGTGATTTTAAACCCACACCAAGCTTACTCCTTCCTACAATTCTCCACAAGTCCATAAACAACATGCTGAATGCTAGTTTGGATATGGGGACCTTTTGGCGTTTGGTCTGACTGGTTCCTTGCTTCGTTGAATTGTAATTACTTCAGTTTTTTTTTTAGGTCTCAAATATGGTGTAGTAATCATATTATAATGTCCCCCCTTTTTTATGGTGTTCTTTTTAGGGGGGTTTGACTTGCTTGAATTTACATTGATAATTATGAGTTTCGTTTCAAGGACGTTCAGTTGTTGCGTTGATGTCGAGTGATATGGTTTAGTCATTGATCTGGGTATGGATTGTTAGTGTCTATCTGAAAGTTTTCAGTTTAAAGCCACTAATTGACTTTGAAAGTTGTTTTTTGAAAGTTTAGCTCGTTGTCTCTTGTCTGACTCTTAGTGGTATACTCTCTATCTCCATAATTCTAGGTTGTTGTTTCAAACTATGTTATTGGGGTTGGAAAGGATAATGTTGTTGGTGTTAATATGTGTCATGCTCTCTTTCTCAATTAATTTGGATCTTGCATTTGTTTAACTGACTCCATTCTTGTGTTGTGTAGTTACGTTTAACCTAGAATTTGAGAGCTCGAATTGGCAGTCTTTGTTAACCTCAATGGGTTCAATAATGGTAATACATAATGTTGACTTGGATGTACTATCAACTGCAATTTACTTAATCTTCCCCCATTTTTATCTTTTTTGTTTTGTTTTAAGGTAAACTGAAACCCTTATGCCAAATTGATTGCGGATTTAGCTAAGTCATTGTATTGGATTTGCGCTACTAAGAAATATAAACAGAATTGTCTTGTTCAACTCATCTGTTAGTTTAGATTTGTTAAGGTTAAAAAGATAGTGAAATTTTCATAGGCGACACCCAACTCCCAGGGTAAGGTTATCTTTTGCTGCAGTTCTTGTTCAAGTTTTCTTGGGTCATATGAATCTTTTTTATTTCTTTGGGGTGTCTTAAATCATTCGATGCCAATGCTTTTCAATTCTTAGTAAATCTAGACAGCTTAGGAGTCATCTAAATACGAAGATGAAAATTATTTTGAAGACCAAAGGATATATGTCACAGCATTAAGCATGAAGGTGGAAGCTTTGTGAATCTAAAATTAGTTTATCATTGACATGAAATTGTTTGATGCCTTTTGTTGTGTGTCAATGTCCTTTGTACTATATGTATCAGAATTCTCGTTTGTGCTTCTGAGCTTCGTCTCCAACATAGTTGCTTTTAGGAGTCAATAATGGCAGGCTATTGCCTCGTGAGGTGTTTCTGCCTAAGGTTATTCTACGATGCTCGCTTCTTCTCTGTCTCTCGCTGTCTTGATAAGGATCAGAGTTTTCAACTCGTCTTATTTTGTTAAATTTGTTGTTTGTCTCCATATGCCTGCTTCTATTGGATAGTGCATGTTGGAAATAAATGATAATCAGTAACTACTTAGAGCTTGATGCTTTTTTATTTTCTTTTCGCAATTATGTTTAATGTTTGGTAATCTACAATGCAAAGCACTTACTATATACTGAAGATTCTAAACATATGTGAAGGTAATTAGAAGGGTAAGTGAACCCAGAATACATGAATATTCTCTAATCTATTCACCATCTCCTTTTCTAGCCCATCCTAAAAAGAAATAGAAACAAGTTACCATATAGCGGGCAACAAGAGGTTGGGAGTCTTCAGTGTAGGTGATGATGTGCTTATTATAAAATCATTACATAAGCATTTAAATTGTAGCTTGCTTATCGCTTTGTCTACCTCTCACTGTATTTCTTCATGCATCCTCATTTGTGGACTTCAAACGTGCTACATATTAGGTGTATTGAATTTATCCAATTTTTTCATTTGGATGGACCGCCCCCTCTTTAGGTGGCCATTTTGGGGGGGGGGGGTTGCGGAGGCTGGTGATTTTAAAACCACACCAAGCTTACTCCTTCCTACAACTCTCCATAAGTCCATAAACAACATGATGAATGCTGGTTTTGATATGAGGACATGCTAGAGTTTGGTATGTCCGGTTTCTTGGTTGGTTAAATTGTAATAATTTCAGCTTTATTTGGGTCTCAAATGTGGTGTAGTAGTCATATTATAATGTCCCCCTTTATATGGTGTTCTTTTGGGGGGGGTTGATTTGCTTGAATATACATTGATAACTGTGAGTTTTGTTTCAAGGACGTTCAGTTGTGGGATTGTTGTCAAGTGATATGGTTTAGTCATTGATCTAGGTATGGATTGTTACTGTCTATCTGAAAGTTGTTAGTTTACGACCACTAACTGATTTTGAAAGTTATTTTTGGAAAGTTTAGCTATCTGTCTCTTATTTGTCTCTTGCTAGTATACTCTCTATCTCTATAATTCTAAGTTGTTGTTTGAAACTATGCTATTGGGGTCGGAAAGTATAATGTTGTTGGTGTTAATATGTGTCATGCTCTCTTTCTCAATAAATTTGTTGCCTGCAATTGTTTGTATGATTCCATTCTTGTGTTTTGTAGTTACATTTAACCTAGAATTTGAGAGCTCGAATTGGAGGTCTCTGTTAGATTCAATGGGTTCAATAATGGCAATACATAATGCTGACTTTGATGTACTATCAATTGGGATTTACTTAATCTTCCCCTATTTTTATCTTTTTTGTTTTGTTCTAAGGTGAATTGAAACCCTTATGCATAATTGATTGTGGTTTCAGCTAAGTCATTGAATGGGATTTGCGCTACTAAGAAATATAAACATAATTGTCTTGTTCAATTCATATGTTAGTTTAGATTTGTTAAGCTTAAAATGATGTGATATTTTTATAGGCCTCACCCAGGTACCCGGGCAAGCTTATCTTTTGTTGCAGCTCTTGTTCAAGTTTTCCACGGTCATATGAATCATTTTTATTTTTTTTGGGTGTCTTGAATCATTCGATGCCAACGCTTTTCACTTCTTTGTACGTCTAGATAGCTTAGGAGTCATCTAAACATGAATATGAAAATTATTTTGATGACCAAAGGATATATGTGATAGCACTAAGCATGATGGTGGAAGCTTTATGAATCTAAAATTAGTTTATCATTGACTTGAAATTGTTTGATTCCTTTTGTTGTTTGTCAATGTCCTTTGTGCTATATGTATCAGAATTCCCGTTTGTGCTACTGAGCTTCGTCTCCAGCTTAGTTGCTTTTAGGAGTCAATAATGGCAAGCTATTGCCTGGTGAGGTGTTTCTGCCTAAGGTTATTGCACGATGCTCGCTTCTTCTCCGCCTTTCGCTGTCTTGACAAGGATCAAAGTTTTCAACTCGTCTTATTTTGTTAAATTTGTTGTTTGTCTCCATATGCCTGCTTCTATTGGATCGTACATGTTGGAAAGAAATGATAATCAGTAACTACTTAGCGCTTGATGCGTTTTTATTTTCTTTTCGCATTTATGTTTAATGTTTGATAATCTACAACGCAAAGCACTTACTATATACTGAAGATTCTAAACTTATGTGAAGGTAATTAGAAGGGTAAGTGAACCCAGAATACATGAATATTCTCTAATCTATTCAGCATCTCCTTTTCTAGCCCATCCTAAAAAAAACAGAAACAAGTTACCATATAGCGGGCAACAAGAGGATGGGAGTCTTTAGTGTAGGTGATGATGTGATTATCATAAAATCATTACATAAGAATTTAAATTGTAACTTGCTCATCGCTTTGTCTACCTCTCACTGTATTTCTTCATGCATCCTCATTGGTGGACTTCGAACGTGCTACATATTGGGTGTATTGAATTTATCAATTTTTTTCTTTTGGATGGACCACCCCCTCTTTAGGTGGCCATTGGGGGGAGGATGGTGATTTTAAAACCACACCAAGCTTACTCCTTCCTACAATTCTCCATAAGTCCTTAAACAACATGATGATGCTAGTTTTGATATGAGGACCTTCTAGAGTTTGGTATGTCCGGTTCCTTGGTTGGTTAAATTGTAATAATTTCAGTTTTATTTGGGTCTCAAATACGGTGTAGTAATCATATTATAATGTCTCCCTTTTTAGGGTGTTCTTTTTTAGGGGCGGTTGATTTGCTTGAATTTACATTGATAACTGTGAGTTTCGTTTCAAGGACGTTCAGCTGTTGGGTTGTTGTCAAGTGATATGGTTTAGTCATTGATCTGGGCATGGATTGTTAGTCTCTATCTGAAAGTTGTTAGTATAGGGCCACTAATTGATTTTGAAAGTTGTTTTTGAAAAGTTTAGCTCTTTGTCTCTTGCTGGTTTCCTCTCTATCTCCATAATTCTAAGTTGTTGTGTGAAACTATGCTATTGGGGTTGGAAAGTACAATGTTATTGGTGTTAATATGTGTCATGCTCTCTTTGTCAATTAATATGTTGCTTGCACTTGTTTGTGTGATTCCATTCTTGTGTTGTGTAGTTACATTTAACCTAGAATTTTAGAGCTCGAATTGGAGGTCTCTGTTAACTTCAATGGGTTCAATAATGGTAATACATAATGCTGAATTTGATGTGCTATCAACTGGGCTTTACTTAATCTTCCCCTATTTTTATCTTTTTTGTTTTGTTTTAAGGTGAATTGAAACCCTTATGTATAATTGATTGTGGTTTCAGCTAAGTCATTGAATGGGATTTGCGCTACTAAGAAATATAAACAGAATTGTCCTGTTCAATTCATATGCTAGTTTAGATTTGCTAATGTTAAAATGATGTGATATTTTTCTAGGCCTCACCCAGGTCCCAGGGTAAGCTTATCTTTTGTTGCAGCTCTTGTTCAAGTTTTCCTAGGTCATGTGAATCTTTTTTATTTTTTTTGGGTGTCTTGAATTATTCGATGCCAATGCTTTTCACTTCTTTGTACGTCTAGACAGCTTAGGAGTCATGTAAATATGAATATGTAAATTATTTTGATGACCAAAGGATATATCTGACAACACTGAGCATGAACGTGGAAGCTTTATGAATCTAAAATTAGTTTATCATTGGCTTGAAATTGTTTGATGCCATTTGTTGTGTGTCAATGTCTTTTGTACTATATGTATCAGAATTCCCGTTTGTGCTACTGAGCTTCGTCTCGAGCTTAGTTGCTTTTAGGAGTCAATAATGTACGCTATTGCTTGGTAAGGTGTTTCTACCTAAGGTTATTCTACGATGCTCGCTTCTTCTCTGCCTTTCACTGTCTTGACATTGATCAGAGTTTTAATCTCGTCTGATTTTGTTAAATTTATTGTTTGTCTCCATATGCCTGCTTCTATTGGATTGTGCTTGTTGGAAAGAAATGATAATCAGTAACTACTTAGAGCTTGATGCTCTTCTATTTTCTTTTTGCATTTCTGTTTAATGTTTTATGATCTACAACACTAAGCACTTATTATATACTGAAAATTCTGAACTTATGTGAAGGCAATTAGAAGGGTAAGTTAACCCAGAATACATGAATATTCTCTACTCTATTCACCATCTCCTTTGCTAGCCCCCCCCCCCCAACCTAAAAAAACCATAAACAAGTTACCATATAGGTGGCAACAAGAGGTTGGGAGTCTTCATTGTAGGAGATGATGTGATTATTATAAAATCATTACATAAGCATTTAAATTGTGTATAGCTTGCTCATCACTTTTTCTACCTCTCATTGAATTTCTTCATGTATCCTAATTTCTGGACTTCATGCGTGCTATATATTAGGTGTATTGAATTTATACATTTTTTTCATTTGGATGGAGCACCCCCCGGCCTCTTTGTGGCCATTTGACGGGGGGAGGCTGGTGATTTTAAACCCACACGAAGGTTACGCCTTCCTACAATTCTGCATAGGTCCATAACCAAAGTGCTGAATGCTACTTTGGACATGAGGACCTTCTGGAGTGAGGTCTGACTGGTTCTTTGCTTGGTTAAGTCTTAATTATTTCAGTTTTATTTTAGGTCTTAAATATGGTGTAGTAATCATATTATAATGCCCCCCCTATTTATGGTTATTGCCAATTGATATGGTTTAGTCATTAATCTAGATATGGTTTGTTAGTGTTTGTTTGAAAGCTGTTAGTTTGGGCCTGCTACTTAATTTTAAATTCTATTAGTTAGGGTTTATGATTGCTATGTGAATTCTATTAGTTAAGGTTTATGATTGCTGTTTGAAAAGTACCTCAGCAAATAGTTGTGGCAAAATTTCTACTACCTATGTTTGTAATTGTGGCTTGCCTGTAATGTTGGTCGTGGTTGACACATTGTGAACTGGTTTCTCTTGGTGCTGCATGCCTGCAATTTTAAGGATTTGGCATAGGACATTGGTGTTCAGCTTAGGATATATTATATGATCCAACAAAATTGTTGATGCTTAAACTCGTTTTCCTTTGACTTTGAGTTCGTTTGTTGGAGGCATGACCCGCTGACATCACTGGGATAGGGAATTGTTTCATAAGGACTAAGTTTGGCATGGCAATCTGCACCCTTTATAAGTATTATAAATTAGAAAATATTGTCCTTTCCTTAGATGTTTCTTTTGTGTGGTATAGTGGAAAATGGATTATGATTTAGAGAGGGAGATGGGTGAAGATGTGTTATAGGCTTCAGAATGATTTGAAGTTAATTATGCATATGATTTTCCTTTGAAATCTTTGAAGTGCCTTATTATCTTGAATTGTCATAATTGAAGATTAACCATATGTAATAAAAACATAGGTTGCATATCACTTTTGGTTATTGTAACTTGCATATCAGTCACTCCAACTACTTGTGCAACTATATTTTGTAATATTATCGCATATCTTATTCCAACTATGGTTTTTTTTTTCAATTCATTCTTTAGCATTCTGACTAATTAACTCTATATTTTATATTGTCTCACGACTACATGTGCTCACTGTTGGTTGACCTCAACTAGTTCTTATTCTGATATGCAATATCTTTCCTTTATCAACTTGGAGTACAATGCATAGTGAAAATCTATGAACATGTTAGAGGCATAAAAGACTGGACCACATCTTTGTCCTAAGTAGTCACATAAGAGATGATAATAATAATGTTGAAGAATTTCAATAATTGAATTGAAACATAAGCATGTACATGTACGTGTATAATTAATTATTAAATTGAATTAGAGTACTTGTACATGCTATGAGACAGTGTCATTAATGAACCAAATCTCATAATTTGAGCATATGGCTCCTCTAGTTTCACCATGTTTAATTCTCTGTCCCCACAATCAACCTATACATGCTATGAGACAGTGTGACCCAGACATGCTATGACCTTGGCTCCTATGGAAAGCCCTCTAATACTATTAGGATATGTTGGCTACGTCGATATGTAATGTTTGTCTTTAATATAATATGAAGCTCAAGTATGACAATTGTTACTCTAGTGCTACAATGCAATGTTCGTCTTTCTTGTGTTTAATATTGTCTAAATCGATTTAATATATTAGCCGTTTTATCCATTAAATGCAGATGGGTTTAGATTTTAATATTACACTTCACTTGCACTATGGAGGAAAATTTGAAGAAATTGACGACTTCATACAATATGTGGGGAAGATTGGTTGTAGGCAGATTGAACATGATTATGATAAGTTGTCTTTGCCTGAGGTAGGAAGCATATTAAAGGAAGATTGTAGGTATGAGGGTGATGTAAGGGAGTTTTGGTGGCAAAGTTCTCAAAAGAGCAATGAGTTAAGGAGATTAGTAGGAGACAAAGAGGTGTTGGATATGATATCCGGACTTGGTAAGTCCAAAACTATCCATATATTTACCATTAATCAGACACCTGATGATCTTGTACTAGTGACTTAACGATTTGTTGACCGACATGCAACTATGACCCAACCTGCAAGAAAACACACGGTGGCTCGATCATTGTTTACTCCAAGGCTTCTTTTACTTGAAACTATAGATAATGAAGGACAAAATTCAAGTTTATCGACTCGAGTTTGTGCTGGAAATGGTAAGATAGTTTTAAATAAAAGAAGTTGTATTTCTATTGCTAGGTTTTTGTATTTTGCATTTGTGTTAGCTTTGATCTACTTTGATGTTGTGCATATGTTTCAGTTTGTTCAAGACGTTACTTGAATGCTTTCTTAGGCATACTGTATTTAATTGATGCACATTTGGTTGTTTCCATTTTTCTTGGTCACACATTTTTAGTTAATACAAAACAAACCTAGTCATTTAATTGAAGACATTAGTTAATTATCATATTTGATTGTGAATTCTGTTCTGTAAATGTATCCATATGACAATAAGTTGGCGGCTTTCAGATGCTAACTGGATTTTCCCCCTAATATATATGTACTAGTCAATGGCACCTAATAAGCATTGGATGAGCCTTTTTAAGGAGCGCCTTAATCCAGAGTATGAGAAAGGCGTCAGGAAGTTCATAACATTCGCATTTGGCCGGTTAGGGAATGATAGTAAGGTTATGAAATGTCCTTGTGTAAGATGTAAAAACAGTAATAAACATCAATATTCAACTGAAACTGTTGAAGATCATCTTATTACATATTGAATCCTTCCGGGTTATACATTCTGGTGCCACCATGGAGAAACAGTAGGCGAGAATCAATTAGAGTCTAAGTCTATAGGGTTTCAAGATGGGAATGAAGATGAGTTTAATGAAATGGAGGCAGAAGAAAATAAAATAGATGATGAGATTGATGCCATGTTAATGGAGAGGTTTCAAATGTTCAATGATTTGTGTATGGGTGAAGTTGGTGTAGACTCGTCCAGAAGTATCAAGTTTGAAAAAGAGGCCAATGATGAAGCAAAGAAATTCTATAGGTTATTGGAAGACTTGCAACAACCATTATATGATGGATGTAAAGATTCTAAATTGCCCACAGTTGTTAAGTTACTTCACATTAAATCTCTTGGCAGGTGGAGTAATGAATCATTTACAATGCTGTTAGAGTTCTTAAAGAATGAGTTGTTACCAATGGACTCATTGTTGCCTAATTTTTATTATGAATAAAAAAAGATCAATTAAGGATCTCGGTCTTTCTTATACCAAAATACATGCATGTGTGAATGATTGTATGCTGTTTTGGAAGGATGATGAGACACTAGATGCTTGTAAGTGGCGTCATGCCTCTAGGTGGAAGGATGATAAACATAGTGGAGAAACCAAGAGAAAGAAAAATTGCAAAAAGATACTAGTAAAAATGTTGCGTTATTTCCCACTAAAGTTAAGGCTTCAAAGATTGTTTATGTCTTTAAGGACGGCATTTCACATGAGATGGCGTCATGAATGTCGTCGTAAGGATGACATTTTGAGGCATCCAGCAAATGCTAAGGGATGGAAACACTTTGATGAGACTCATAAGAAATTTGCTTCAGAGTCGCATAATGTAAGGCTCGGTCTTATAATTGATGGTTTCCAGCCTCTTTCAAATGCAGGTACCCCGTATATCATTCGGCTAGTCATGCTTGTTCCATATAATATGCCCCCTTGGATTTGCGTGAAGCAATCAAATTTTATCTTGTCTATGATCATCCCTGGTGCAGATGGTCCCGGAGATGCCATTGATGTTTATCTCCAACCTTTAATCGAAGAACTAAATGAACTACAGGAATTTGGTGTGGAGACATATGACGTGTCAATAGGTCAAAATTTCAACATGCATGCTACTTTGATTGGCACAATCAATGATTTTCCGGCTTATGGAATCTTATCTGGTTGGAGTACAAAAGGAAAATTGGTATGTCGTTGCTATCACAAGTTCACTCATTCCATTAGATTGCCAAATTCTTCCAAGCAGGCTGATATGGGCCATCAAAGGTTTCTTCCTAAGAAGCACACCTGGCGGAAAAAGAAGGATAGGTTTGGAGAGATAGAAATGAGAGATGCTCTTGTGCCATTCTCTAGGGATGATGTTCTTAAGCAAGTCACAGATCTAGAAGGTGTTCCCCTGTCCAAAGTTGCACATGTAAAAGTGAAACTTTCTCATGAATAGAGGGGAGACAATTGGAATAAAAAGAGCATATTTTTCAAATTACCCTATTGGAAAACCCTTTTGTTGAGGCACAATTTAGATGTCATGCACATAGAGAAAAATGTGTGTGATATCATTCTTGGGACTATCATGAACATGAAGGGAAAGACCAAAGACAATGTGAAGTCTCGTTTAGATTTACAAGCTCTAAATATAAGGCCATAATTGCACCCTCGCCAGAAGGGGAATAAACTTGAGTTACCTCCTACTCCTTACACTTTATCTCGAAAGCAGAAACAAGTATTATGTGAGTTTTTGAAAGGGCTGAAGGTTTAAGATGGCTTCTCATCAAACATCTCTTAGTGCATTAATTTAAAAGAGCTTAAAATCTCAGGCTTGAAGAGTCATGATTGTCATATCCTCATACAACAATTACTTCCTTTAGTCTTACGTGCAGATATCCCAAACAAGGAAGTAAGTGAAGCACTTATTGAGTTATGGACATTTTTCAAAGTGTTATGTGCTAAGACATTAAGAGTTGAAGACTTGGAACAGATCAAAGCTCAAGCTCCAAAAACTATGTCAAAATTAGAGGAGTTGTTACCTCCTACGTGTTCGAATGTAATGTTACATTTGGTCATCCATTTCGCAGATTAGGTTTTGATTAGTGGGCTCGTGCAATACCATTGGATGTATTTGGGAGAACTGTGTCTTTATGTGTATAAGTTGCTTGTGGGGAATAAAGCTCACCCTGAGGGTTGTATTGCTGAGGGCTATATTGCAAATGAATGCATGACTTTATGCTCTAGATATTTGCATAGTATTGAAACAAAATTCAACAGGCCTCAGAGGAACTATGATAGAGGTGTAAAATCCAATAGAACTCTGTCTGTCTTTGCACATGCTGGAAGACCTATAGGAGCTCCAAGATATATTGATTTGGATACACTTGAGAGGGAACGAGCTCATATGTATGCATTGAAGAACTGTGAAGAAGTCCAATCATTTTTTAGGTACTAATATTTAATTTTACCATAACAACTTTAACATTGTTTTTTAAACATTCAATAATAACATCACACTTTTACTTTTGCAGTGAGGATTCTGACATAATGGCACAAAGTGGTGTACAACTATCTGGTGATGAACAAGATACGCATTTCGTGCAATGGTTTAAAGAAAGGGTGGCCATATTTACATAATAAAGTGTAACTATACACATATTGGCGTCAATTTTATGGAGAATATGTCTAATTCATTTTATATGATTCTTAGGTTGCAAAGTTGTACCAGGAAGGCAAGTGTTCCCATGGTGATGAAATGTTGTCATTAGCTCATGGTCCTACTCCCTATGTCAAATCATTTAGCGGTTACATTACCAATGGGTTTAGGTTTCATACTATAGGCCGTGACAAATGCATGACAACACAAAATAGTGTGGTCCTTGTCGTGGGTAATGCTGGTGATGGATCTGGTCATATTGAGTACTATGGCGAGTTAATTAATGTAGTGATGCTAGAATATCTTTGGGGAAACCACAACATCTTTTTTCGTTGTAATTGGTGGGATGTGCTAAAAGGAGTTAAAGAAGATAGATTTAGTTTTGTTAGTGTTAATAGCAAACGACGTTTGAAAACAAATCACCCCTTTGTATTGGCTAGCTAAGCATCACAAGTTTTTTATGTCTCTGATATTGCAAATAAGGGCTGGCGTGTCATAGTGAGATCACAACCTCGAGATGTATATGTGTAACACCCGGAATTTCAACCCCTCCGTTCAGCCGATGTATGCCGTTATAATTCTGCCTGAATGTCGATTTTATTGAAATGAATATTACTATTCTCATTGTTATTAGCTTTTTGGGTATTGAAGATTATTATTGGAAACCTCATTGAGCAGATTCCTGAATACGACTAGAACGTCGAACTTTGGGAATGATCCTGCAATTTATTGAATCGAACCTTAATATAATCAAAAGGCGAATAAATCGACCGATGATTATATTAATGGTTATGGTTTAAGATTATAAAGGTCGGAAAATTGAATTTATGGTATAGTGGGTTGGTGTTTTTATCATTAGACAAAACAAAAAGAAAATAAAGATAAAAAGGGAATAGGGGGCCAAAACACGCAGGCAACCCCCCCCCCTTTTCTGGGCTCACACTGCGCGACCCCCTCCCTCCTCTCTCCTCTGCCTTCGCTACCACCGGCCATGGCGCCGGCCGTTTGTCAATCGTCGGCCGCCGTTTGGCCGCTCGGGCAACCGCCGACACCACCCCTCTCTCTCTTCCCCTCTCTGGCTCGCGCGTGTGTGTGTGCAAGAGGAAGTTCGCCACCTCTGTTTTGGACATCACCGGCCCGACGCCGGCCACCGGCCGACAATTCCGACCACTGCTCCGCCACTCCCGACGCCACCCTTGACGCCACGCCACGCAGCCCTCCCCTTTTTCTCAGGCGTGCGTGTGGGTGGAAGAGGAGGTCTCAGGCGTGCGTGTGGGTGGAAGAGGAGGACCGTGCCCTCTGTTTGGCCCTTCCACCCGCTGATCGCCGACCACCAGTTACCGGCAAGCAGCGTGGGAAGAAGAAGAGAGAGAGTAAATGGGACAGCAAAGGACTGACCCAAGCGCACACCGAACCAACCCAAATCAAACCCTAAAACGGGTCCTCTAGCTTGGAGTCGAGGTGGGTTACCTCATCCTCCTATTTATGGTTAAATTGTTAATTTCGGTAAAGCTTATTGATTACTGATTATAGTTTGTTCAGGTTGAATTCAATAGTTATTGGTTTTAATTCGTTCAGGTTGAATTCAGTAGTTGTTTATTATAATTCGTTCAGCTTGAATTCAATAGTCATCGATTAAAATTCGTTCAGGTTGAACTTGAATCAATTATCAGTAATATGAGGAAGTGGTAGCGTGAATTGAACGATACCATGTATATATATATATATATACGTTAGTCGTACTAAATTATTAAAGTTATCGCGTGGCAGTTATATAAGGGCCATTTGAGGTGTCTATTTATTGTTTCGAATTTACATTTCAAGCCTAATTAAACCCTTTAAGCCTAATACAGTCTGAAACGTTCGGTTGTTACTTCGAAGTCAGTAATCGAATTGACTTAAGCCATTTAAGCATATTATGGTTCCAGGCATTCGTTATCATAGTTATCATATCGAATTATTGAACGATCATGGTCTAACTAAACATATTAAACGAGCATGAATCAACTAAGCATACATATATCGATTCTAGGCATTTATAGTTCATTTATTTAACGATTATGAATTAAGTAAACTGCAGACGGGTAGAAATTTAACATATTCGAACCTAACCATATATACGTTGATTCTAAACATTTATAATTTACTTCGAAGTCAATAAACGGTATGAATTAACTAAACGTACATTCGTCGCTTCTAATCATTTATAATCTACTTCGAAGTTAGTCTTCAGGCATGATTTAGCTGAACAGGTCCGAATCAAAGCCAAACATGCATAACTTATTGGTTTTATGTTATTTGTCAATTATATGAAAATGTATGAGTATGTCAAGTTTATCGATTATATTTATATACACATTAAGTTTATATGTAATAATCAAATTGATATATATATAACGTCAAGTTTATCATGATATATGTCAATTTGATTTAATCGATTACAGAAACCCCTTATATATATAACGTTTATTAATTGCATTTTATTGATCCTTGCAATTAATTGATCATTGATCTCATCTCGTATGAAACACATATCGTTCATCGATTATGCATATTTATCGAATTATATATAGTGTTCGTCGATCATATAAGTTTATCGTTTATATAACGCTCATCGTATATATATTGCTATATATAATGTTCATTGAACATGTCTGCTCACTTACAGTTCATTGATTATATAACGCTCGCCGATTATACAAGATTATAGTATCGATTATATGCATGATTACATTAGCGATTACCAATAGATCTTGATCCATAGGGTGAATTCCTGGATTATATAATAGACATAGAAACCATGATCCATAAGGTGACT
>JACYFF010031957.1:74512681-74556802 GCA_017589665.1 Selenicereus undatus | reverse complement strand
CATTAAACTGCATTGGTTATAGTGCTCCGGGCGGGTGGCCCGTAGAGCTGTGAACTCCGGCGGGTGGCCGCTGAGTTAGTTTTTATTGTTTTTCAGTGCAGGGGTTTTATTGTAAGGCTGTAAGCCTGGGAAAATGGTCAAGTTTTAGGGAAAACTCTGTCCGTTTTGCCCCAGGATTTAAGAACAAGATAGTAAAACTTCTGACTTTAGGGTTGGGGGCCTTACTTTTTGAGCCCCCATAAACTTCGCTAAATCAAGCAGTCGTGTTCCATCATGGAACGGCGGTAATGCCTCCATTCAAATTAGAAGTCTTCCGTTGCTAAATTATAATAATAAGTGGTTATGTTAGAATAATCAAATATTAGCAATTGGGGGCGTTACAATATGACATGAGAGTGGAAGGAAGAAACATAGACGGTGATGGTAATGATGGCAGAGATGCGGCTGATGGAGCTTACCAAGAAAGCGAGTCATTTGATATTCGCTTACTTACATGCATCTCATCTGAAAACATAGAGTATTCTACTTCTCATCCAAGGATTGATGTAGAACCTAACATGGTTGATATACCTTCGGCGAAAAAAAAAGGTTTTATAAAGCAGTATTACAAAGCTATTTCATTTTATCACGTTTTAGGTGTTGTTTGTGTTATTTCTTTGATTAATTTAAGCTATTGCAATTGTGCTAAAGATTACAATATTCACTTATTTTGGTCATATTTAAATGTTTAGGTAAAATGGCATGTGGAGGTGGTAAAACTTTGAGGCGAAGATTCGTAGCACCGGGTGTGTTGGATCGTAATCGCACTCCAATATCAACACTTACTCCAAGGTTTTCTTTACAATGACCTTTACAGATATAACTCTGTTCATTATGCTTTTCCTAACATAATGAAATTAAAATGATTTATGCTTTCTTATTCAGTTGCGATCTAAATTAGAGTAATTGTCTTTTATATTTGACAATGCTCTTAGACTTATGACATTTTTGTTATCTTTAAGGGAAATGTATGCAGCTGAATGTGATGAGAAAAATGATCAAACAAGAGGTGTGACTAAGAAGGCGAAAAGTGCTACGCACGTCACTGTACAACCTCTATCCAAGATGGGTGAGAAAAACACACAGCAGCCACTTATTTCAATTGGTTCTTGGACTAGTATTGGCAAAGACCAAGGATCTAATAATGGAAAAGATCAAGGTTCTGGGAATGATAAAGACAAATCTACTGCAATCATAAAGGCTACAGTCTTATTGTCTGCAAACAATGCTCTTTCTCGTACACATATGGAGACAACTATTAATAACAACACTCCAAATGGTAAGAGATTCTTAACAATAAAAAGTCACATTTCATTTAAAAGATTATTAATTTATTGTCTTATTGATTTTGTAATTTTGGTTCTTGGTGTTGGGAAAGATGACGGTGACACATCCTCACCAACAATGAAAAGAAAAAGGAATCCTAATGCTAGACCACGAGGCATGAATTCAGTGAAGGAGGTAGCTAGGCTGAAAGATGGTGAAAAACTTGGACTGGAATTCTATAACAATGGTGTTGTTGGTGATAATTCTAAAGCATTTTCAAGGCATCTAGGGAAACTTGTTCGTGATCGTATGGTGTGCCCCATTAAAGTCCATTCTTGGGATAAGATCCAACCTGAGTATCTAGAAACCATGTGGGTTGCAATTGTGGTAATGTACTTGGACTGTGATTGGTGTGTATATGTGTCTAACTTTTATCTATCATCTAATGTGGTATATGTCTTACTTTAGGAAAAGGTTAAAGGTGGTGGAATTGAAAATCGCAAGGTTCAGGTAATGAAGCATATGAGGAAACTCTCAAGAAGTTAGTGAGGCAGTATGCAATATAATAACATTAGGAACACAAATAGTCTTCAAGCTGCTCTAAAAAAGCGACCAAGGGGTATGCTTGTGGAGGATTGGGAATCGCTTGTTACAGACCACTATTCAAATCCAGAATTTTGGGTAACAAAATTCAAATTATCAACTATTGTTAGTTTGTAAATTCACTTCATTAGTTTAAAAAAGCATATCTTTTTCACATATCTTGATTAAAATTCATCATATTCGCTTCTTTCAACTTGACTTAATTTGTTGCCAATTCAAATTAAGAGTACCTGAAATTCAGAGAATAGATCTAACTTGAAGATGCCTCATCGCTAAGGTAGCAAGCCATTTAGGTAGATCAGTTATGTTGAACTGGTAAGAGCATATTCAATCTTGTTTGATTGAAGGTAATATGTACATGCCCTGAAGAATTTTATCTTATAAAGGGGGGCAAGGAAGGGAAGCAACCAATTGTCGCAGAGATCTTCAAGGCTACACAAAAAGCAAAAACTAGAAATTTAGAAGGCCCAGATGTAGAAAAATATGTATAAGTTCTTTAACTTGGCTTATATTATGGGTAGTGTCTATTCTTCTTACTTTAACTAGGGTTAAGATATTGTTTTTCAATTTACAAAATAGGAGGAGATTATTTCTACAGCAGACAAACATCCTGAGTTCTCCCAATTTGAGCTAATTGAGAAATGTGTTGGGCCCTAAGATCATGATCATGTCGTTTGCTTTGGCCATAGAGTGACACCTAACGATGTTCAGGGACCACAACCGAGTAAAGTTGACCTGATGGTAGAAATTCAGGAAAAGAATCAGCAAATAAACTCATTAATTGGTCGTGTGGATGCTTTAGAGTCAAACCATCAAAACAAAATTGAGGAGATGAAAACTGCTCATGAGGTGCAACTGGCTAAAATGAAAGAATCTCATCAGCAAGATATGGCTAAAATAGAAGACACTCATCACAAGGACATGGCTACTGTAGGCAATAAACTTGAATTACTTACCAAATTAGTTCTTCACTGAAGGTCTCATGAGATGCACTTGTCAGGTATCTACCATTGGCTTGCTTTTCTCTTTTTTGGGTTAGTTTTCTTAATTACTTTCTGCTTCTTTCTACTTTAACACCCCATTCTGATATTCTCTACACTCTTATTATTTTTCTTTTGTCATCCTCTTCTCCTCCACACTCAATTTTCCCTTTTCAGTTTAATGAGGGCCTTGCTATTATACACATGAATACAGGCCCTATCTTTTTTGTGTTTGGCAGTATTTGGAAAAACATGAGTAGTTATCATTGTGATTTCGGTGTATGTGCCAATCAACTGTTTCTGGTTGTTTCGCTTGGGTTGAGCATTTGATCTTCGTGGATGTTTCACTTGGTTTGAGGATGGTATTACTGCTAATCATAGTGGCCTCATTTATTGTTGATGCAATTTACCTTGAAGTCAACTGGTGGCTAGGCAGTGATTTTAGTGTTATGTAGTTGGTGTATGTTACATGATATTTAGTCAATGCAACATAGTTCATGAATCTTCTTTGATTGTTGATGTAGTTGGTATTACTATTTTAGTGTTATTTGGCCTTCTTATGCTGTAATTTTAGTGTTATTAACTTGGTGTTATTTGGCCTTTTTATGCTGAAATCAGGTGGGCTTCTTTGATTGTTGATGTAATTTACCTTGAAACATGGACTAGTTATTTGGCCGTTCTGGGTTCTAAATGTCCTTTTTAATTGCTATTTAGTTGGTAAGTTTTCTAATGATATCTACTATGTTGTAGCCGCTAATGCAACATGGTTCATAAACCATAGTGTTGCTGAAACTATTAAGGTGATTTTATTGAGGAATCAAAGTTTAAATATTTTGTAATCATGAAATTGATAATTCTGTTGGAGCTTCATTGAATTTGGCAGTGGGGTAGTGCCTGCCTTGCCTTGATTTTTCCCGCCTCAATGAGTAACTGATGCCATCAAACAAATGACTCCATATTTTGGGGGGGGGTTACAAACTGAATAGTGCTAGCTGTTAGAGAACTTTAGGTGGCTTCTTATATCCAACTAGTTTCTGAAAGCAAAAATGACAGCTCTAGCATGTTCTGCTGCACTTCCCACAGTTGGAAGCAAGATTATGCTGATGAAACTCGCAGATAATCTCCAGGAATTAAATGCAGCCTGCCACTAAAATTTACCACCTTTAAGTACATTGCATTGTAAAGGATATGCAAAAGAATGCAACAAATTCTTCGTTCTTGTGCATAAGTTGCCTCTATTGTGCCAACCACGTACTCTGATAGCAGTGTTATCAGAGCCGCCATACTGGCCAACCAAGCAAATGCGCTCTAGAACCCAATGGCAGCTTCTTCTAAAGTGGTATCATCATCATCTGAATCTTGCCCCATTTATAAGTTTTATTATAAGATGTGGAAGCCTACTGATAATCTTATACTCTTATAGAAGTATACCCCATAGGCAGCTAGTATGCAAGCTCATCAATGTTTTAAAAAAGTCCCAAAAAATGTTCGTTGAAAAGACGCTGTGCATGTTACATAGTGGTTCAAGAGTACCTCTTGAGCCTCAAAGAGCTGCATGTTAGTCCAGCGCTGGAAGATAAGGTAAGCAAAGTATGTCACAGGCATAGCATATAATTTGTTGTTATAATACAAAGGTTGCTAGTGCATACGAAGTAGCTTTGAGGAATGTGGTGGTGGTATTGAAGTTTGTGATGAATCTCATATAGTCTTCGTTCTGAAAGGGGGATAAGGAACACATTGGGGGATGTTTTGAAAATGAATTACTCCCATAAAGTCTTCAATGCACCCCTGCTCAACTATCATAATTCTGCATATATTTCGGCATGAGTGTGTTTGCCTTCTGTGTTCAATTTCCTCTCGGGATTGGCTGCCTCCGCCAATGGAACACAAACTGCATTCCACCTTAGCAGGAATTATTGTTTATTATCATACTTCCATTCATCCAAGCGCTGGAGAACTGCTGCCTTTACCCTCAGTCTGGTTGAACATAATGTTGACTATACATTCTTTTATAGCCAGTTGCAAGCCTACAATTGTCAATGTCCATACATTTAGTTACTTACCTCCCCAACTCTTTCTTTTCCATCAGTTACTTCATTTTTAGAGGAGGTCTGGATTTTGGAGGTTCAGGAGTTTAGGTATGGATTTTGGAGCTTCATTGAATCTAAATGTCCCTATTTACTGTCTTGTGCCTTTGATACTTAAGCAAGTGCTTGAGTAGCTTGAACGTCCATGCACTTCAGGAGTTCAGGTCTGGAGTGAAAGCTTCAGTTGCGGTTGTTTAATTTATTGAAATGTCATATTGTTTTTATGGTTCCTCAAAATAACTTTTTTCTTAGTGATATATCACCATACAATTTAGATTGTAACCATATACCATCAAATACTTGGATCTATTCTAATTTAGCAGTGATTTTGACAGGCAAGGTATGGGATACTCATAACATCAAACAGCACTATGTGACATTGTTTCTGGGTAAGTGTTGCAAGCAACTTCTCTCTATTGCCACCTTGAGCAATTAGAAACTCATTTTTTGATGTATTTTAATTCCATATTATCTTTAATGATCGAAAGCATTCACCACATTAAGTGGTCTATATTCTGGCAAATATGGATAATATATGTTAAAACTGATATTGGCTTCGCTTATACTTGTTTGTTGTAGGTGGCAGGATTTAGAAGATTAAGTAGGGCGGTTCATTGGCTTTTTGGAAAATGCATATAATTTTTTGAGAGAAGCTTCTTATGCAATACAACTTTTGTGGTCTTTTATAAAAACTAATCAGTTTAGAAGATATCACTTCCTAGCACATGGAATTGAGCTTTTAGGTTACGTATAGCAGTTGATGATAAGTTTACATGCTAATATATACTTCATAGCCTCATATATATGCATTGGAACTTTTGGGGTTTGTATTGAAACCAATCATTCTATATATAGCTAATTATATGATCTCCTAGTATTTGCTAGCTATTTTCTTATGCGTCTTAATTGCTAGTTAATTTATGCTTTTGTACAATTTTTTCATTTGGTGGAATAAGCTAGATATGTATTGAAATTTTTGGAGGAATATATATACAATTCACAGCATCGATTTATGAAATATAATATCATAAGGGCTGCACAAACACATTCTTAGTAATTTTGAATCAATAGTTTATTACGACAGGAGAAGTAGTTGTATGTGCATTTCTTATTTACAATAGAAACAATGGTCTATCATAAAAAATTTCACTACTTATAACGGGAGACAAGGCCTGTCATAAAAAGATGTCATATCTTTTACGGCGGAGTTGTTGCAAAAGATTATTTTCGTCAGCCACATCTACAACAGGGCAATTTCTTGCCGCAAAATGCTTTAGTGACAAGATTTGAAGTCATTTACAACAGTTTTTCCTTTCGTAAATGACCACTTTTCTTGTAGGGAACAGGGTAAAAATTTTACATGCATATTTAAGATAAATGAAAAGATTTTTTGAATTACTCAAGTAGCACCCAAGGTAAACATAAATTGTTGAAGTTCAAGACTAGTTATATCATAAAAATCATTCGAATTTAGCTTGGGATTAAAAAAAATCACCTAATAAGTGTTGCAAGTGTTAGCTTTCTTAAACTTACAATATGTTTTACTAATATGTTTTGATGGAAGGCAAAGAGGAGTTGGTCTATTGGTATATTTATCATGTTATATTTGGACATACCTTAGTGTTTCTATTAGTTAAATGTGTTATGATTATAAGTAGATATTGGCATGATTAATTTTATCTTTGAGATAGTTTAATATTCAAATTTGAATATGTGATCTTTATATTCAAATTTGAATACTAAATCTTGAGATAATATTATAATTTTCTATACGATAATATCTTTGAAAATGTCAAGATTTGCCTGATTATAAAGTATCTTTTGAGCTTATGTTTTGAAAGATTGTTGCTGCTAAAAATTAGTTTCTAGATAATTTGCTTAGCAAGATTATCGGTTAAAATCACGTAAGTAGCCGTTGGAAATCAAGGTGATAAACATTGAGTAAAACTACAAAATTCAAAGTCTTGAAAGACGGATCTCAAGGCGTTGAAATTATATAGAAGATCATCCTTCTTTTTTCAAAACAACGATCACTTTCCTAGTGATCTCCCAACCTGTCCAAAATCATTGCGTATAAATAGGGAGGCATTTGTAAATGAAGATGATAGAAGAAAGAGAGCTACACTTGCTAATCAAGAAGAAGATATTCAGAGAACTTGATACATCGAGCTTATATTGGCATATCTATTGTGTTTATTTACTCCTTGTTATAAAGTGTATTTGGTTATCTTTCTTTGTATTGGGTTATGTTGATTAATTGGAGGACCGACTACCCAAGTATCGTTGAGGAGCAATGCGTACGTTGAGACATCTAGAGTTATAGGGTCAACTAGTAGGTTGTACAATTAGTGAATTGTGTGTAATTGACCAATCTAATAAAAGAAAAAGGTTCAAAATCCCATCGGCAAGGTATGCCAGCAGGTAGAGGATTAGCCGTGGCTGAACATCTATAAATTGTGTGTTTTGTCCACATTTATATTTTTCGCATTTCTATTTCGATTATCTTGTGACTTTGATCATCACGTTATTCACCTCCCTCTCTAGAGTGATTTAACTAGCCAAATTAGGCCAACAATTGGTATCAGAGCAGGAGCTATTTATTTTAAAACTTGACCGTCTGTAGCAAGATCTAGGGCTAGTTTATTAAATGGTTCTATCAATTGTCCTCCACTATTTGATGGAACTAATTTTTCTATTTGGAAGTGCATGATGAAATCATTTGTTATTACATCCATCGATTTTGATTTTTGGGACATCATTTCGGATGGTCCTTTTGTGCCAAATTGGACAAGAGATGATGGAAGTACTGCTAGCAAGCAAAAGCGTGAATACACTCAAGATGACTACGAGATGCTTAAAAAAAATTCTGGAGTTTCATATAGTTTGCAATGTGCTCTAAATGATGAATGTTCCATGTTTGCTATTTTGAGACAGCTAAAGATTTTTGGGGAAAACTCACGTTACTATATGAAGAAACAAGCCAAGAAAATCTCAATTCATTAAGAAGGGACAATATGCGTAGCAATTTGAGTGACAAAAAAGAGATTATTCATTTTTGTCTAATGGCAAATGAAGAAGTTAAAGATTGGGATACAAGTGGCAATAACAATGATGAGGCATGCACAAGTGATGATGATGAAGAAGATGAGGAAATGAAATATGACATTTCGGATGAGGTGTATGACTCTCTTCACAATTATTCTAAACGTAAGTTAATAAAAATCTTACTTTATTATATTAGACGTCAAGAAGGACATATTTCTAAAGTTAAAGATTTGAAGAAAAATAATTTTGAATTGTCTCAAGAAAATGTTGAATTTTGAAAATTACAAATGATTTAGTGTCTAATGATTTCAAAAGTGTTCAAGAGAAAATTGTCCTTCTTGAAAAGAAAAAAGATGAGTTCCAAGTGAAGTGATCGATCTTGAAAAAATTGTCTTCAAACTTTCAAAAGGAGTAGAGAATTTAAATAAGATTCTTGGCACACAGAAAGCGTCTTTAACAAAGAAGGAATCGGTTTTAATCCGTTCAATAAAAAGAAGAGTTATAAAAATTTCTTTATTAAATCAACTTGCTATAAAAGTAAGACTTCTATTACTTACAATTATTCTTGCAAAATAGGACATATTTCAACTCATTGTCCCATTAAAAGAAATGGTCCTATTGGGTACCAAAAATAACAAGGTCATCCATTGTAGCGAATAATTACGAGTTTGGAGCTGAATTTTCTAAATGTGTTGTAAGAAAGGTATAAATTTGTTTTACAACGCATTTTGCATCCACATGAGAATAAAACATGAAATTGCGAAATTGGATGTCTGAGAGATGTTGAAGTACTCATTGAAATTGCTTTATGGTCCAAGGAGGTTGAAATAATACGTAATCAGTTCGGTGCCCAGATTTCAAGGCCCTGGAATACAGTCCAAGGACATGTAAATGAGGCTGAAGCTAACATCTCATTCGTAGTGAATAACTGAAAATCAAGGGGTTGAATTTCTATTTCGATAATATGAATAGAAATCAAATTTTGAATTCTTACCAAGTTGAAGGTGATGTTATCTTTACATGATTTACTTCCTATTTTAGAAATTTTGATTTTTCAAATTTTCAAATTTTAATTTCCTTAATTATCTTTAGAAGGTGAGCATGATTAATATTATGTCATATCTTATGCTATTAAGTCATGTGATTATCTTTACACATAAATGATATGTTGTCTATGATCCTAATATATTTGTCCATAACATTATGCTCCTTAACAATTACATAAATGATATTGCTTCTTTCTATAAGGGAGAATTATGTTACTTGATGATTTTTTAATAATCTTGATTTGTTCTTTAAGGGGGAGAATTTTTGTATTAATGATCTTATATGTTGATCCCTTATAATGCTCAAGAGAATATGAAGTTAATGCTCAAGAGAATATCAAGTTAACGCATACATGTTAGGATATATTATTCTATGAAAATGTTAGTGTTTAATCCCTTATATTTTTTTTGAGTGCTATAGATTGAGGGAAAGCATCTTTATCTATCATTGATTTGTTAAGGGGGAGCTGTATGTGCTTGCTGTAATTTTTTATGCATTGCAATTTTTCTTTCTCCTTCTTGTGCTACCTTTTTTATGAAATACAAAAAGGAAGAGAAGAAGTATTTGGAAAGCTTTCGTGGTATGTCATTCAAAATTATATTGACATGTTATTTTAATTGGGCTTTGTCTTTCATCAAAAAGAGGGAGGTTGTTAACTTTCTTAAACTTATAATATGTTTTATTAATATGTTTTGCTGAAAGACAAAATGGAGTTGGTCTATTGGTAATATTTATCATGTTATATTTGGACCTCCCTTATTGTTTCTATTATTTAAATGCATTATGCTTATAAGTAGATATTGACATGATTGATTTTATCTTTGATAGTTTAATATTCAAATATGAATATGTGATCTTTATATTCAAACTTGAATAGAAAATCTTGAGACAATATTATTATTCTCTATATGACAATATCTTTGAAAATGTCAAGATTTGCCTAATTATAATAACATCTTTTGAGCTTATATTTTGAAATATTGTGCTACTAAAAATTAGCTTCCAGATAATTTGCTTAGCAAGATTTTCGGCTAAAATCATGCAAGTAGCCATTGAGAATCAATGTGATAAACACTGAGCAAAAGTGTAGAATTCAAGGCCTTGAAAATTGAATGTCAAGGCCTTGAAATTATATTGAAGATCATCCTTCTTTTTTAAACCAACGATCACTTTCCTAATGATCTCCCAACCTCTCCAACATCATTGCTTATAAATAGGAGGCATTGCAGCTGAAGATGATTGGGAAAGAGAGCTACACTTGCAAATCAAGAAGAAGACGTTGAGAGAACTTGATACGTCGAGCTTATATTGGCATATTTATTGTGTTTACTTACTGCTTGTTATAAAGTGTATTTTGTGATCTTTCTTTGTATTGGGTTGAGTTGATTGGTCGAATGGCCGACTACCCAAGTACGGTTGAGGAGTAACGTATACGTTGGGACATTTAGAGTTGTAGGGTCAACTACTAGGCTGTAGGATTAGTGAATCGTGTGTACTTGACCGATCTAATAAAAGAAAAAGGTTCAAAATCCCATTGGTGAGGGATGCCGGTGGGTAGAGGATTAGGCTTGCCTGAACCTCTATCAATCGTATGTTTTATCCACATTTACATTTTTTGCATTTCTATTTTGATTATTTTGTAACTTTGATCATCACACTATTCACTCCCTTCTAGGGTTATCTAACTAGCCAAATTAGGCCAACAACAAGACTTCAATATCGTATCATCTTCATATCTCTCTGAGTTAAGTTGTAAAAGTTATTGGATGAAGAACTTTGATACAATAATTTTCAACTTTTGACTTTTCAATGATATAATAATACCCATTAAATTTTGTTGGAATTCATGGTCAAGATCTAAATGATTTTAATTTATACAACACTGTAAACAATTAGTTCAACTAACAGTGTGCAAGCATATGATTATGCCGAATATAGATCCTCCGTTGGTTAACATGTCATTGCCTACATAGCACTATGGCAGCAACGTTAGTACTAAGTAACTACAATCCCCATTTTTGAGTGGTTTTCATACACCCACAATTCCACGTGACTATGGCCGGTGAGCTGCTTTAGGTAATGATATAACTCATAGCAGAAGCATCGGCAATTAAATATGAATACATTGTTGGTGTGTGTGCCACTAAAAAAATATGGCTGTGTGGCGACATTTGCCGAAATGAATGACAAATCTTTGGGAACAAAGTTGATCTTGGTAGCCTTAATTTCAACGGGTGGATTGGTAAAGCTTAAAATACCAAGTTCACAAAATTCACAGATCCTTTTTTGTATCGTTTTTTTCATGCCAAAAAAAAATTTCGCAATTCTTAAAAAATAAATACATACCGATATATAAAGTCTTGCCGATATTGGTTGCCTGCATTGCCAAGTGCAACCATTGAGCTCTTCCTATTTTGACCAATGTGCCCTTGTCTGCTGCCCTTTACAATTCGTTTAAAAAATAGTTTTTGAAGGCCGGACTTCGTCCCCCTGGTTCACGGTGTCAGTACTCAGTGTGGTGGCTGGAGTACAAAATTATTGATAGATGTTGGTTTTGAACTATAAAATTAGAGATGCCAATTATATCTAAATTTCAGGCACAATTAATTCGATGTAGAATAAAATAATCTGATTTGAATTTGAAAAAACAATATCTGAGTTCGAGTCTACTAAAAATAACTCGAATCCAAGTCGGATCCAGATTGTTTCTGGAGAAAAAGTAACATTCGATCCGATTTTCCAATCTGATCAAACTACTTTGTTAAATCGTTAAAATTCAAATATAATATTTTACAAATTTGAAGTGTATCCTCTAAACTCAAGCCCGACCTCCCGACTGCCAATCCAAATTTTTGAATTTTAAAGTTTTTTTATTTTACAAATCTAAAGTCTTCCCTATAAACCCAACCCTAAGTACCTAACACTCACGCCTATGAGTCGCTTAGTCCACTCTTCCTCCCGTCTTCTCTCTCTCTCTCTCTCTATATCTCTCTCTCTCTCTCTCTCTCTTTGTGTCTCAGTCTCATTCCGCAGCCGACCAACTGCTTGGCTTCTCGCTGTTTCCCCCCAGTGTCATCTGCCTCCTTGCTATTTGTTGGTATCGTCTAATTTAGCATTAAATGTTCAAATATTTTATTAGAATGATAGGAATGTACATATCATCGTATCGGCAAGTACACAGCATAACTTCAAACATAAAAAAATAATACAAATTGTTGTGCGCAAAAGAGAAAACGATTCAGATCGAATTAAATCCAACGCCGATCTAATCCGACCCAACATGGATCGGATTCGGAGATTGTCTTCGATTAGTTAGATAGAATTCGAATCAAATTTTTGGATTCGAACTTAATAGAATTCATATTCGAATATCTGTACATTCAATCGTAATTTGATCTATTCACATTCCTATACAAAATGTGCAAACTGCCAGCGCAATTTTCACCATAAAAGAAAAAATCAATTAACATTCAAAGATGATCCAATGAGTCTTCTTTCTCTCTCCTCGCCATCAGAGCAAAAACTAAATGAAAACAACTCTTTTGTGCATGCCCATGCCAGCCAAACATATGTGAAAAGCGACCACAGAAGATGGGGTTGCTTTAATTTAAGTATTTTTGTATGTCTCAATAATTTTTTTGGAGGCGTTGATAACTTGTCTAAAACTATTACTAGCTTGCTCCTATATTATTTGTCTATTGCTAGCGTGGAGCGTCCGCGCAAGGCACGGGCTTATTTAGCTAACAAAAATTTGAGTTCGAGGAAATTCAGATTCAGTTGATTCAAGCGTTAGGCCGAAAACACTGTACTCGAATCTTGTCAGAATTGTATATTCATACGTGCTGACTAGAGCAAAACCCAAATCGAATGTACATTTGATATCCAAATGTTTGAATTTCTGATTTGAACTTTTGAAAATTTGACCAAAAATTATGTAAATGACAAAATATGGACTTTTGAGTGTTTGATATCTAAATCTGATTGTTTAAATTTTAGACGTAAAATTTAGAAGATTTTAGACTAAAATGATACTTAAACCAGATTATATGAAAGTCTGAATTTGTCCGAACCTGAATTGAGCATAACATTTGAACAACTTGGAACATAATTGTCAAACTCGAACCCGACCCGAATTTCAATTCGACAAAAAATTTTGTGACTAGATTTGGTTTTTTTGGGTTGGGTGAATTCAATAATTGGATTGAATGGATTTTTACTAGCACTACGCTTACTCCATCTAAGTCAGACTTCGTAAAATTCTTACCTTACTTTATTCATATTGGCTAATTAAACTTATACATTTAAGACTTTTGGCTAAAATATATCAAAACCTTGGCTAAAATTTTACATATTTTGAATTTTTCAGACTTATAAACTTATTTGTCAAATTTTCAACAACCTTTCATCATTTCTTATAGATATCACACTGATACGTACATAGACCTAGCAAAACTGACCCGAGACCCGAAACCCGAACCGAATGACCCGGACCTATACCCGACCTGACACCCGAAATATGTTCACCCGAAAGTGGACCCGAAATCCGAATTGACCCGACCCGAACCATACCCGACCCGAAATTTTCAACAAAGTTCCTTGTTTTGGCATGATGAACGTATTTCACCAAAAATTGGTTGACCCGAAAATGACCCAACCCGAACCATACCCGACCCAAACCGAAACAACCCGAAATGTCACTTAACCCGAACATGACCCGACCCGAACTTGACCCGATCCGTACCCGAACCGAATGACCCATTTGCCAGGTTTATACGTATATTCTAAGTGTCAAGGTCCCAACAATGTTTCAACCTCGGGAATGTGAACCCATACAAACTTCTTTTACTCTGCTGCACCTTCGCTTGGATTGGACAAAGAGTAACTCGCCCCCCCCCCCCAACCCAAAAGAAGGGGGGGGTAAATAAAAGTTTGTGAGTGATTTTTATATTTGACAAGTTCGACTAATTAAGTTAATGGATATCTAACATTGATGATGGTGTAACGCCCCCAACCCCCAGGGCTAGGAGCATTACGGTTTCTTACTTCCTACTTAACTTCTGGGGCAAAACAGACCGAGTTTCACCTGAAAACTGGTCATTTTCCATGCTAAAAGCCTTACAATAAATCCCTGTAATTGACGAAAACGTAAAAAACTCTAAATAAGCTTGACAACTACACACTGGAGTCCATATCTCAACGAGTCACTCGCTTGGAGTACACCAAAACCACATAAATTAAATTATAAAGAAGGAAATAAAAGGATACAACTCAACGGATCACACATCCGGAGTACTGGGGTTTACATCCCAAAATGTAACTAATTTTTGCTAAAAAGGCATCTGGCTAATAAGATGGTTGGCTAGCATGCCATACAGAGCGACTCATAATCAATATGCATTACATGAACTAGAGCACTTAATTTACAAACATTCACAACTCTAGGAGATATTATATTACATCGTTAATTCATCCTTCTAATTTTGTATGACACACATGGCACCCTTTTCAAGCAAGGGCAACTTAGTGTGCGCATATTGTCTTCTACTTGTCACAATGAAAACCTAGGAAAAAGGAGAAGTAATAATGGGATGAACAACCACACGCTCAGTGAGTATTTCCCGACTCCTTAAAAACCAAAACCATTTGCAGGCAATAATACCAATAATAGTTAGATATCACGTATTTGTATACTACTATCATATCAGGCAATCATGGTCCTCAAGGAAAGATTACCACCCATAAACTTCACGCTAGCCCCTCAACTCATTCCTAGACCCTTAATGACCAAGCTTCTCTTCTAACAAGCATTCAGGCACATAAACAAGTAAGCACAGGGAGTGAGTGTGATGCTTTCAATCACATTTTTGAAAACACAATGACTCTCGACATATTCTAAGAATAGTTTATAATTCACGCTAACTTCTTTAAAGTCTATAACTCTTTCTAAAAGTTCCCGAAACATCCAAATTGTTAAGAAAGACTTGGCAAGAAACATTCTTTCATAGGATATGCACATTGAAAAGCTTAAATGTTCGATGCATTACTAGGATGTACCCATACTTCATTTGAAATTTCATTTGAACTATACTTGGAAACTCATTCATAAAATATGTGCAGGATATGCACATTTGAAAGTTTTCTTTCTTTTTTTTAAAAAAAAACACTTTACTTAGCCTGTTGAGGCTTGTAATCTTAAAAAGAAACTTCTTTTGTATTGACCCTCTAATGACCCTTATAAACTTTTCAAATCTTATTCAATATGGCCTCGTAATGGCCCTTAGAAATCTTTCTTTTCTAAAATACTTAAAATGGTGAAGCGCCAACTGCTTTTCTTAATTATTAAGAAAAAATGCTCTTAGCATTAAAACATCACATTGTGCTGGCTAGGGGAGATCTACGCTCGCCCTAAGTGAGATCATCACTCACAACTTAAATGATCCCCGGGGTATATGTACATAACTTATTACTTATTGGCCAAAACGCGTCCCAACAGAGCAACTCTAATTTCGATACTGTCCTCTGTGAGGCAACAACTTACACCAAGATAGTCATATCTTGAGTCTAGTCCCCCCTCAAGGTTTCATCATGCGTCGCATATCATAATATATCTAGGGAACAACTCACACCAAGATAGTCATATCTTGAGTCTAGTTCCCTGTAACAGCTCATGCCACCATTGCATTCAGTTCCCAACATTACCTTTGGGGGAAACAACTCACACCATCTTTGCGTCCAGTTCACACCCTCAAGGTCCGGCCAATTCCCTAGCACTTTCTTAGCCTTTAAAATCACATTTCTTTTCTCTTTCTTGGCTGCTTACTTGAATAAAGTCTTGCTTTTTAACAAAACAACCCATAACCCTTCTAAGGGTTTATGGTTCATTCATTTTAATCTTAAAAACTTCTTATAAACGTAATGAGTTTGCTAACTCGTAAATCGACTTCATTTTTAACTTAAAAACTTCTTATAAACATAATAAATTTGCTAACTCGTAAATCGAAACTCATTTGGAACTTAAAGTACTTAGTTAGTGTTTAATTCAAACTGGGTTCATAATAAAATCCCCAAATGTGATTTTTCAGCTCGTTTCAAACCCTTTTTAAAACTCAAGGAGAGTGCATAAATAAACTGAAGCCTTAAAACGCTCTCAAACTTACTACTATTCAAAGCTTAAAGTACTTTGCTCACCTATAATTCAATCAAGGTTTCTTCATAAATTTTCAACATAAATGCTTCTTAAAATCATAATGGGTTTACTAGCTCATAACTCAACTCAATCGAAAGTCAAATAAGTAGCTAGCCTACAAATCAACCTAAATTTCATAATTAATACCTTAAGATGCCCTCTTTTAGATCGTTTAAATACCTTTTTAAACACAAGGAGAAGTTATATACAAACTAATGCCTTAGAACATTTTTGAACTCATGTTTAGTTCGCTTTTAAAATTTCTAAGCCTATCGACTATTTAGTTGAGTAGCTTACTAAGTAGTTCGAAGATTTAGGACTTATTTTAGGCTATAAACAACTTAACAAACCAATAGGCAACTGGTAAAACTTTAAAGCAGTCACAACCATGAAAAACAAGCTTTTAACAACCCTTCTTAAAGATGTCTAAGTTCAAAAAGTCGGTCGCATAGCATCACTTCACATTTTCAAGCGGGAGGGGTCACACATAGCACATTCATAACACTTCCTAACTGAAGTCGGCAGATTTTGCCCAATAAGCAACATATGGCTTCGCAATCCACACGATTGCGGTAATCACAACCCGAGCTCCCTCCTCACACAACAATGACCACAAGAACCTCAATTTCACATTAGTTCCGCCTCAAGCCATCCAACTACCAAGCTCGGTTCAATACCACAATAGTTTCAATCGATTAATTCACAAAACCAATGTTCACAAGCATAGTCTCATATCAACCACCAATGGAAATTAAACATATTAAACTGATTAAAGAACGACATTCAAACATGATTCCAGTTTGCTCCATAATTCTTCAAATCACCCGGTTAGTAAAATCGAGCGTTAATCACATGCATGAACTCTATAATTGTTTCAACACCATTTTTCACTTCAATTCAACTCTAAGCCTTCTTATTACTGATTCAATATTAGAATCTAAACATGCACTGCCTAAAATCGTTAAATTCATTGAAATTACTATAATTTAGGAGGAGAGAAACACCCACCTCGATTCCAAGCTTAGTACCCATTCTAAGGGCTTTAGGGCTCGACTTTGTGATACAAGTGCTTCAAATACAGTCACGGGTTTGGCACATGTGCTTGCGGAAACACAAAGAATAACAATTTAGTTGGTTTTTACGCCTATGGGCCCTTTGTTTGTTAAGGTAGTTAGAGGAGAGAGATTATCATTGACAGATAATGGGGGGAGAGAATAAATAGACGGAATTGAAGGGAAATTGGTTGCTTTTTGATGATCAATGAAAACACTTCTCTCTCTCTCTCTGTCTTCAGTTTTTCTCCACTTACAGTTGTGAGTATTTGTTTCTCCTCGAAATAGAAATTTCCTAGAGAAGCATGATCAATTGGTATCAGAGCTCGATCCTGGCCCTACCTGATTGAGTTTAGATTTCGGGTTTTGCAATTGATTTCCTACTGATTGAGTAACTCGCATTTCCACTCGATTCAGCTCGCCATAAGTACCTACTCAACTCTTTCATTCAATTCGATTATAGGATTAGACTTTCTAGTAACCTAGCTCCCTTCAAAAAAATCCAGGATCTGTTGTTCTTGAAGACAATAATGGCGGTTTTAGATAATACCCGATCGAATGACAATCGAAGGTGGGAAGAATTGTATCAGCATATGAGAAATTCCATTGAGGAGTTCCAGGAACAACAAGGGCGTGTAAATGACCAACTTAGAGAGTTGATTACAGGCCTGAGCAGACAGGTGCTGCAAATCGCCAACACCGCAACATCCACAGGAGAAAACTCAATTGGTAATTCAAACAATTCTCTATCGCGACTCTCTAGAATTGACTTTCCAAGATTTGATGGGGAAGATGTCCAGGGTTGGGTCTATAAATATGAACAATTCTTTGAAGTAGATAGCACTGCTGAAAATTTGAAGGTTAAAATTGCATCAATACATCTGAGTGGGAAAGCATTATTGTGGCATCAAACATTCATGAAGAGTAGGGATGTGGGAGGATGGCCAATGTGGGAAGAATACAAAAGTGCTATTGCTAGAAGGTTTGGGGCTAAGCCTTTTGATGATCCCCTGGCAGACCTGATGAAACCTAAGCAGACCGGAAGTGTGTAACAATACCAGGAGGTTTTTGATTCCCTTTTGAATAGAGTGGAACTTCCCATTTCCCATACTGTGAACTGTTTTTTGAGCGGTCTGAATGAGGAGATCCAACATGCCGTTAGGATCTTCAAGCCATAGACCTTACATGATGCTGCTTGTTTAGCTAAATTGCAGGAGGCTACCTTGGCATCCATTGCTAGAAGGTGAAAACCCATCCTGGAAAGAAACGTGTCATATTCCAGGACTGCAGGGTCTGGGTACAGGCATATTACATAAGGCTCCCACCCTGCCCAGCAAAGACCTACTCCTAATTTTCCTTTCCAGAGGAGTTCTTCAGCATCTAGTACAGGATCAATTTCATCTAAGCCGAGGACTATAGGCAAGTCCTTGAGCCCTAAAGATATTGAAGAAAAAAGGGCAAAGAACTTGTGCTTTTTCTGTGATGAGAAATATTTTTCGGGCCACTAATGTAAGGCTCAAGTCTACCGGTTAGAGGTGGTAGAAGATGAGGATGTAGGAGAGGAAGGAAGGCAGTAGCCAGAATTGAGGGAAATAAAAGAAGATGCACTTCTGCAGGACGAAAGCCCTTAATTGTCATTGAGCACCTTGAATGGTATAAGCACATACCCCACTATGAGAGTTACTGGTAAGATTAAGAACAACCCCTTGCATATCCTCATAGACTCCAAGAGCACACACAATTTCTTGGATCTTTTAATAGCCAAGAGGCTCCATTGTGAAATAAGGAAGATACCCCCTTGATCAGTGATCATAGCTAATGGCCTCAGTTACAGTGCAGTTCCATGTGCAAAAACTTTTCATGGACACTGCTGGGAGAAAGCTTTTCCACATACGTGATGTTGGTCTCCCTGGGTAGTTGTGAGATGGTTCTAGGGGTCCAGTGGTTGTCGAGCTTAGGCCCTATTCTCTAGGATTTTGAGAAGCTCAAAATGGAGTTTAACTACAAGGGGACAAAGGTACTGCTGAGAGGGACACAGAAGACGGACTTGGAATGGATGGGGGGCAAGAGCTTCAAGCATTATCTGCATAAATCTGCCCAGCTATTTGCACTCTAAGTGCAACCTGTATTAACTCTTGTACAACCAAATGCAGAAACTGCACTTGAAATACAAAAACTGCTAATGGAATATGATGACATATTCAGGGAGCCTAAAACCTTACCACCTCATAGAGATTATGATCATAGGATCATCCTGAAGCAAGGTACGTCTCCAGTTAATGTGAGGTCTTATCGGTATCCTGCATTACAGAAAGATATCATAGAAAAAACTATCCAGGAAATGCTGCAAGCAGGGATTGTAAGAACCTCACATAGCCCTTATTCTTCCCCTATTGTGTTGGTCAAGAAAAAGGATGGTACGTGGAGGTTATGTGTCGACTATAGACAGTTGAATAGGTGTACAGTTGTGGATAAGTTCCCAATTCCAGTGACTGAGGAACTTTTGGATGAATTACATGGAGCGATGCATTTTTCCAAAATTGACTTGAGGTCAGGGTATTGGAAAGTAAGGATGCAGCCTGAAGACATTGAAAAGACGACTTTTAGAACACATGAAGGACATTATGAATTCTTGGTCATGCCCTTTGGGTTGACTAATGCCCCATCTACCTTCCAAGCCCTCATGAACCATGTGTTCAAGCCTTATCTTAGGAAGTTCATCTTAGTTTTCTTCGATGACATACTGGTATATAGTGAGTCTCAGAGCCAGCATCTACAACACCTGGGGACCACCTTAGAAGTTTTGAGGCAAAACACCTTGTTTGCCAAGAAGAGTAAGTGCAGTTCTGGAGTAAGAGCGGTTGAATATCTTGGACACATTATTTCACACCAAGGAGTAGCTACTGACCCAGCAAAGGTGGCTACCATGAGAGATTGGCCAGTGCCCACTACTGTGAAGCAACTCAGAGGATTCCTGGGATTAACTGGGTATTATAGAAGGTTTGTGTAGCATTATGGCCTCCTTAGTAGGCCACTTACTGAGCTACTGAAGAAGAACGCTTTCCAATGGGCCAAGAATGCTCAACAGGCTTTTGAGCAATTAAAAGTAGCTATGATGTCAGCACCAGTTCTAGCTATGCCTGATTTTTCTAAACCTTTTGTGATAGAAACGGATGCCTTAAGGTTGGGAATAGGTGTTGTACTAATGCAAGAAGGCAATCCAGTGGCTTAGTTTAGTAAGGCACTAGCTTAGAAACATCACAATTTGTCAGCTTATGAAAAAGAACTCATGGTTGTGGTTTTGGCTGTAGAGAAGTGGGGGCCTTACCTCCTGGGTAGGCATTTTGTTATCAAGACTGACCATTTCAGTCTTAAGTATCTTTTGGAACAAAAGATAACCACCTGTTTTCAGAGTAAATGGCTATCTAAATTAATGGGGTACGACTATGAGATTTTATACGGAAAAGGCAAGGAGAATGCAGCCACAGATGGGTTATCAAGATTGCCTGCTGCACATTTTTTTTTCTCTTACACTCAGTACACTAACGTTTGACCGTTTGACAGCCATAAAAGACTCTTGGTCCCAGGATTCATATTTGCAACAGCTTATAAACATACTCTTGACAGGGCAGCAACACAGCAAATACACTTGGCAGCAAGGAATTTTGTATAGAAAAGGGAAGGTGGTGGTGGGTAATGTACCAGCTTTAAAGCAACAACTCTTACAGGTATTTCATGACTCACCTACAGGAGGTCACTTAGGGGTGGAGATAACCAAGAAGAGATTAGCTAGCGTGTTGTATTAGAGGGGGCTCAACAAGGATGTGAGGAATCATGTCAGGGCGTGTGTGGTTTGTCAAAGGTACAAACCTGACTTAGTAGCCTCAGCGGGGCTATTGCAACCTTTGCCAATTCCCAATGCTATTTGGGAAGAAATTTCCATGGACTTCATTGAGGGCCTCCCTAAATCAAGAGGGAAAGACACTATTTTGGTGGTGGTAGACAGGTTAAGTAAGTATGCCCATTTCTTGGCTCTATCTCACCCTTTTACTACTGCCACTGTAGCTCAAGTATACTTTCAGCACATTTTTAAATTGCATGGCCTACCTAAAACCATTGTATCAGATAGGGATATGATTTTCCTCGTTAGATTCTGGCAAGAACTCTTTTCCTTTAGTAGAGTGTCCTTGCATATGTCGACAACTTACCATCCTCAGAGTGATGGGCAGACGGAGGTAGTAAACAGGTGTTTGGAGGGATACTTGAGGTGTATGGCTAGGGAAAAGCCAAATGAGTGGGTTTTATGGTTGCCTCTTGCGGAATGGTGGTATAATTCCCATTGGCATTCATCCATTGGAGTCACCCCTTTTGAGGTGGTATATGGGCAGCCGCCACATCTACACGTACCTTATCTACCCGGGGACAGCAAGGTAGAAGCAGTTGATAGGTGTTTAAGAGCCAGGGAAGATTGCATCAAAATGCTTAAGTACCATTTGGAGAGAGCGCAAGCAAGGATGAAATCACAGGCAGATAAGCATAGGACAAATAAGACTCTGGAAGTAGGGGACTTGGTCTATGTTAAGCTGCAGCCTTATAGGCAACAATTAGTAGCCTGTAGAACTTCTCATAAACTGGCAGCGAGGTTCTTTGGGCCTTTCCCTATGATAGTTAGAGTGGGGGGGGTCGTGGCTTACAAGCTACAACTTCCCAGTGAGTCTAAGATTCATCCTGTTTTCCTTGTTTCTCAACTGAGGAAGCATGTGGGAATAAAACCTACGACCAGCATATTACCTATGATCGATGAAGCTGGACTAATGACAGCAAGGCACATTGTTGTGCTTGACAGAAGGTTGGGAAAGCAGGGTCATAAGGCAGTGGTATATGTCCTCATTCAATGGTCTACAGGTTCAAAAGAAGATGCTACATGGGAGCTCAACTCAGACATCGAACAAAACTTTCCAGATTTCGATCTATCAGCTTGAGGACAAGCTTCTCGAAGAGGGAGGCAGTTGATACAGGTGCTTCAAACACAGTCACGGGTTTGGCACATGTGCTTGCGGAAACACAAAGAATAACAATTTAGTTGGTTGTTAGGCCTGTGGGCCCTTTGTTTGTTAAGGTAGTAAGAGGAGAGAGATTATCATTGATAGATAATGGGGCGAGAGAATAAATAGATGGAATTGTAGGGAAATTGGTTGCTTTTTGATGATCAATGAAAACACTTCTCTCTCTCTCTCTCTCTCTTCAGTTTTTCTCCACTTGTAGTTGTGAGTATTTGTTTCTCCTCGAAATAGAAATTTCCTAGAGAAGCATTATCACTTTGAGTGCTGGAAAACCTCAATCCTTAATCCAATTAGCCCTAAACGCACGCCTAATTGTTGCAATCGAAACCCTTGCCCGACGCAGACCCGAATCAGCATGTCCCATACCTGGTTCTACTGTTGTTCATGCTATCCTGGTGGTCACTGGAACCACCCTCAACTGCCGCCGGTTGCCAGCCTCAGTCGGGCCAGTTCCGGGAATCGCGCCCCCTCACCGCTCGCCCTCGATCTGTCTCTCACTATTCTTGAGTTCAGGGCATTGGGGTCGTGGCTGTTGTGCGAACCGAGCGGTTGCCTATGTGGCCCCGCCGCCACCGCAGTGCTCGGCAGTGGCCCCCTTCTCCTTCTCTCTCGGTCAATCTCTCTCTCTTGTTGCTGGGGTCACGAGGGCTAGGTTAGAAAACCCCCCTTGCTTGTGGTTCTTCCGGAAAGAAAGGGGCCTCAACCCCTTTGTTCTCTTTTCCCTTTTTTTGTTTATTTGAGTCTCACTTAATGAACCGATCCTGGTGCTAATTAGTCTAGTCTTGTTCAATCTCAACCTCCTACTCCAAACCCCAAATCGACAGTATGACCTTTCGTCGATTAATCGTTCCCAAATATATATAGGTTCGATTCAATAAACGACGAAACTGATTCTATAGTTAATGATCTAATCGTACTTGGGTTCCTACTCGATTTAGTAACTGATAAAAATCCTTATTAACGCATAATAAAGTCATCAAAAAACTTTCAAAACTAATAATAATAATATTAATAGCGAAAAAAATATTCTTTTTAATAAAATTATCGTTCACGTAAGCACATCCATAAGAATTTAACTTATATAGTTAATAAAAATACGATTTTACAATATATAAAGGCAATACGGCCAACTTAACATAACCTAGGGAACGCGGGTGTTACAGATGGTGGCCACCATTTTTCAAAACAAAATCATAATTACGTTTATTTACACAATAGTAATTTTATATTCATTTATTATGAAACAGAAAGATATGCAAATAATCAATTGTATAAGAAAGGAAAAATACTTGACAAAATTACAACATTTAGAAATTATTTGGGTATTGATCAATCTCAATGATTTAAATTTGGTAGATCTATAATATTATTTTGCAAAATTTATAAAAGTACATAAGTTTGGATAAATAATCAAATGAATATTCAAAAATAATAATGCCAACTTGTATACGTGATATTATTGGTCATGTGTCTGAATAACCAAGACACTGTAGAGTCGGACACCAAATCGAAAGTTATTTTGCGATTACAAAGTATTATTGATTAGTTCAATCCTAATTGTCCTAGGTTTCTTACCAAACGCATGCAATTAGGAATTCAAAAGAACGAAACAAAGGAGAAGAGAAAATAGATAGGATGACGGTATAGGAAACATCGGTAGGCGAAGGCATGGGTTAACACAAGAAAAGGTAATGTGGCAGTTTGTAATCACGCCAGGCAAAAACTAAATAAATAAATCTATAATATACATAATGGCAATTTCTCAATAACTGTCAAATCTATGCTCTCCTTAATTTCCGAAAATTCATGAAATCTCAACCATCCAAACCACTCATCAATTTAATCTGAGCTGTTGATGCCAATACCTATATTTTATTGTTAAGAGAATAAAAAATTTCAATAAAAATCACTCACTCTTGGACTCTGACTCTCCTCTCTCCTTTGTGCATGCCCACCCGTACTTCTCTCTCTCGTAGACATTGTAATAGGCGTTGCTAGCCATCTTTGGTGCCACCATTAGTCTTCTATTGTCACTTCAGTCTGTCGATTGTTACTCCTCTATCAATCGGCTAGCACCAGCGTTCCCTCTTTCTAGAGTGAGTCTCTGCCTAAATCTCACTACACTGGTGACGGGGGTATGAATTGTACTATCTCTCTCCATATCCCCCCAATTTTTCTATTTTAAGTTGGTATGTTAGAAATAGAATGTTGAATTAATTGAATCACTTACTATCAAACTCCTCTGTTTGTAGAGTGTCTTCTGTTTATGTTTAATCTCATTGTTAGGTTTGGTTTTTATTTCGTCTTTGAATTAGAATGCTGGATTAGATTCAAAGCATTGGTCCAATTATGTGAATTTTGATGCTTTGATTATTTTTAGTTCAATTATGTAAGGGTTTTGATTGATGGGGTCTGAAGAGGGTTGGATGATGGTTTTTGTTGTCGTAAGCTTTTGAGAATTCTTGACTTCCTATAACCGCTCCCCCATATTTCTCTGTCTATCCTTGCATGGTTTCTTATCACTTAGTCGTCGATTCTATTTCTTCTCATAGGGCTCTTCTTTGTTCGCATCAGCAATGTCCCCGACTCTGCCATTCCGTAATGTTTTCTAAGCCTCAAAATTCAAAACTCTAATTCCCCTTTCTAGTTCAAAAATTCGAGATCTGATTGTGCTTCTTTTTTCATCTGCCTACTTGATTTTTTGTTTGGATTTCTCTTTGTGAAATATGCTTAGTAATTATGGTGTAATCGAAGGCTATGCTTCACGGCTAACTATTGGTAATGTCTATTGCTATTGGTAATGTCTATTTAGTGCCCAATTTTAATGTTTAGTTTTTGTCAAGTTTTCCACTCTCTTTCCATTTTTTGTTTTAGCTCACCCCCAACTATCCCCCATTTTACTACCCCATTCATGAAACATATCAATTTCTTTTTCCATGATGGTGGTAAAGTTCAAGGCAAAAGTGAGTAATCCAAGGGGATGATGATGATAAGCTGAGTTTAAAGCAAAGCACTGACAACACCAAAATCTTAAATATTATACTACTATTGTACATCTTTTATGTTTTGCATGGCAGCAGACTGATGCTTTATGGCTAATAAAAAATTAGATAATTTTGGGTATACAATGCACCTGATTAGAGTGGTATTTTTTTCTGGGGGGTGCTTAATGGGTGTAAACTATTTTATCTTAAATTATTTTGTTAGGCAGCCACAGCGTCTATGGTCAAATCTTTGGCATGTCTTTGTTAATATTTTTAATATCTTTGGCTGCATTTGGTTACATTTGCTAATAGTGAAGATAAAGAGATGGTGGTACAAACGGAAGTCAATTTTTTTATAAGAAACCATTTGTTATGTAGCCATCAAATGAAGCCATCACAAATTGATACTGCTACTATTACTTTGCTTCTAGTTTGGGTCCAATTTCCTGATTTGGACGTTAAGTGTTGGGGAATCAATAGCTTGAGTAAGATTGGTAGTTTAGTGAGAATTCCTATTCGAACTGATAAGCAAACTATGAACAAGACCATGTTGAATTATGCATGATTGTTAATAAAAGTAAAGCTTGAAGGCTCATTTCCTGGGTATGCAGAGTTCATGAATGATAAAGGACCAGTGGTGAGACAAAAAATCAAATTTGAATGGAAGCCAATCAAGTGTACTCATTGCTCTATGTTTAGCCATGAGGAAGGAGAATGGAAGAAAAGGTATGAAGGAAGAAGAGAATGAAGAGTGGAAAATCATACTGAGAATGATAATATGGAAGCTAATGCAAAAGGGGCTAATCATGATGATGCATGGTTTACTAGAATAATAAGAAGATCTATTGCAAGAGCCATACACCCACAACAATCAGATAATGTTTCTCCTGGCACTAATAGTTTTCACGCTCTTTTGGAGTCAGCAATAGTGGAAATGGTCACAAATTTGTTAGAAGAGGGGTGCTCCTCATGGATAATATCTTGAGCTGGAATGTAAGGGGCTTAAATAGCCTAAATAAACAACTGAATGTGAAAACTCTTCTTAAATAAAGTTCAAGTTGGCTTTATAAGCCTTCTTGAGATCAAGGTAAAAGAGGATAATATAGAGAGAATTGCTATTGCCTGGGTGGAAATGGATAACAAAGGTTTCCTGCACCCCACAATTAAGGGTTTGGGTCGCATGGAAACTGAGGATTTATGTTCTAGAAGAGATGAAGATTATAGATCAACCTGTGCATTATAAAGCAATATAAGTTTCAACTAATAAGAAATTTTATACACTATTTGTGAATGGAAATGGTAGAGATGAGGCTAGACAACCCTTGTGGAATGACCTAAAATTGTTGGTAGAAAATATGAGCATGCCTTGGTTGGTAATCGGGAACTTTAACTCTATTCTGTGTTCAATGCAAGTTTGGACCCCTACTACTCTTGGTCCAAAAAGACTATTTAACCAAGAATAGATAGGGCATTTACAAACTGCTCATGATATGGGGAATTTGATTTTTTACGAGCAGAATACCTAAATGAAGGATTGTCATATCATGCTGCTATCTTAATGAGATTTCTAGAATCTCCCAAAGTGAATGCATTATTCAAATTTTACGAAATGTAGTGTGCAAATGGCCAATTTAAGGAAATTGCGGATATTTTACACTTTGGTACCTCCAATTTTAGCATATTCATACGTTAGGCCTGGTTTTAAAAATCCTTACACTTTGGTACCTCCAGTTTTGGTACAAGTGACTTTCTGGTTCTTTTTATTTATAATTTAATCTTTGAACTTTTGAAAATTATAGAAAAGCCCCTGGACAAGGTTAGCTATGTAAATAAGCTATTTTTAGTGTTTTTTCACGAAATATGCTTATTTTGACTTCTTATAAAGACTTTACTGGCACGAGTTATCACAATCTAATACTTATATCTTATATATTATATTTTCTGTGGTTATAGGCCCACCATGCTTAACAACAATAATTAAAACGTTATTAGAGAGTTTAGACCATTACCTGAACTTAGTCGACGTTGGCCTCTGGCGTTCCTTTAGCTTCCAGTTTACAGAGATTGCTAATCTCAACCCCACCTTCCTTAGATCAGGCACAGCACAGATCTGTTTCATTTTCTACCTCAGATTGTAGTCACTAATCAAGTTTTATATTTTGAAGGATAGTGAGACTTTAATAATGAAATTATAATATTTAAGACATAAGGTTCGATTGAATAACGTTCCCTACTGGGAAGCTTCTTTTATTAAAAGTTTGAAAGTGGTTATATTACAATGAAATGCTTTGAAGAGGGACTTAAGCTAAGATCATTAAGGATGCTTGTTCATAGAGAAATAGAGAAACCCAACTTCTCTTTTGCTCAATAATGCTCAAGTGACCGTGTCCCTTCTCAGTGCTCGACTTTTCTATTTATAGAGGGGATGGAGGTGCAAAGGATGCCCTAGTCGCTACAGTACATAAAGATTTTTTCACATGGCTACAATACCTACTGACTCTACAGTACACTCTTTATTTTACAGACCGGACACTTGTGACAATAGTACCCTAATGGGATATCTACTTTTCAGAACTTTTAATGATGACAAGACTAGTCATCATTATTGAGATTCTACATGCCTTCATCTCCAATTATATCTTTCAAACCATCATTATCTGGATAATCATCAAAATCTTCATAAATTTGCTTAGGATGCTTTGGATCCCATTCTTCAAATAATTCAAGGAGATATTTTTTCCCATTTTCTAATAAGAATTTTTCAACTCCAACAGCAAAGAGATAATCAAAGATATCTTCTTACATTGTGCCTTCCACCTTCATGTAGTCTTTAAATTAATTATCATAGGCGAAAGTAGTGTTTCTACAATGCATTAATGTTTTTCCTCGTTCGATTAGTGCCCAACATTGATGATAAATGTTGAAAAATCCAACAGCCCTTGATAAAGCAAGATCAGTAACTAGATGTATCGGATTTCCATGAACCCAACTTTGTCGTTGATCATTGAGATCGTCACAATCAACGATTTGGACAAAAGATAATGGGTTGGTTTGGCTTTTTTATTTTCATATTCAGTTAAAGCGCTATAAACCTCTAAAATTAGGTATCTGCTAACTGAATTTTTTGTTGGACCTTCAGGAGACGTAAGAATGCAATGGATCTTTTTGAACATGCATTGCTGGAATTTAGTTAAGGTTGAGAAAAATGGAAATTTTGGATCTGGGATTTCTGTAAAGTAAAGTAACATCCCATATTTTCAGGCTTTAAAAACAGGATCATTTGGAGATAATGAATTTGGTGGGAAACAAATACCACCAACTCGAGACCTATCGGAAAAAAAGATCGTTGTACTCGAAGACTCCCAAATATCATAGTTATAATGATGATAAAAGTCGATGCAGGCCACATAAGACTCATTGAACCATTTTTCTTGAACATGAGAACTTATTTTTTCTTGGATTTCATAAGGGCATTGAAGGTAACTAATTTGTAACTTTAGAAGGAAAAATCTTTGGGCTATTAGGCAGGCAGCAGATAGTAGACCAAAACATGATCTACTTTTTGGATGAAATTCTAGGTTATCGATGAGGACTTTACTAGAAGGCGTAACCCGTTCTAGTAGCAATGACATTTCATTAAGGATCTCCTCCTTTTCTGGCAGGAGGTCGACTTTGATGATCACCATTGGCCAGTTCTCGAGATAGACTATCTACCAAGGAGTTCTTTGATCCCTGTATGTGTTCAATAGAGAATGAAAACTGGTTAAGCCATAATTGCCAATGCAGAAGTCTCCCTTGTGCTTGCATATTTGATAAATTCTTTTTCACAAAATCAAGTATTCCTTTGTAATCAGTTCGAATAAGAAAAGGTTTTGGGGCTAAAAAGATTAAGAAATTTTCAATTCTCCTTAGGACTGCAAGGATTTCCTTTTCCGTCGTGGGATAGTTGCATTCTGCTTTATTAAAGCTTCCACTGCAATATTTGCAAAGTTTTTCTCCTTCTTTGATTTTGAGTACCGCACTTCAGTGTTCATTGCTGGCATCTGTCTCAAGAATTAAATCATCTCCCTCATTAGGTAAATTAAGAACAGAAAGATTTTTATACATCTTTTTGAAGTTTTAGACAATCTTTGAATCATTGGTAGTCCATGTCCACGTCACATCATTTTTGAGTTTTTGTTGTAATGGTTTTCTTAGTTTAGTCAAATCTTTAATGAAGTCTGAAGCATAGGTTAGACATCCTAGAAACGTCTCTAGTTGCTTCCTATTTTCAATTTTTTTAGGAAAATTTTCTATTTTTTCCAAAATATGTTTCTGTAGAACAATTTGTCAAGCTTTTATCTCTAGATCTAAAAACTCAATTTCTTATTCAGCATAAATGCACTTGTTTTTTCCGAGTGTAATACCATGATCAATGCATCTTTGGGTGACAGTCAAAACATCATCTTTGTGTTTTTCTATGGTTTTGGAAAAGACAAGAATATCATCGATGTAAACTAAACAACAATGATTAAGGTCTTTGAAGATGTTATCGATTCTTCTTTGGAATATTTTGGGTGCATTTTTAAGACCAAATGGCATTACTATCCATTCATAATGTCCTTGTGGAGCACTGAATGTAGTTAAAGGAATACTTTCCTCATCCATTTTTATCTGCCAATAACCGCTTTTGCAATCCATTTTTGAGAACCAAGAGGCTCCTTGGATTCTGTTGAAAAGGATTGTTTTGTTAGGAATATAGTAACCATCAAAGACAGTATTATCATTAAGCTTTTTATAATTGATTACCATTCTAGGCTTTTCTTTTTTTTTCTTCAGCATGATTTCTTACTATGAAAGTGGGACTGGTGTGAGGACTCTTACTGTTTCTAATCAATCCTTTATCCAGAAGTTCTTTGATTTGTTTATTAAATTCTTGAATATCCTAGTGTGTCTACTCCATTTGTTTAACCTGAATGATGGTGTTGGGATTTAATAGAGTGATTTTAGCAAATGTTCTATCTTTATCCCAAAATTTTAGAGGATTATCTTAGCAGAGTTCTTTGCATAATTTTTCTTGTTGTTCAATAATTTGCTCTTTAATAGATAACTCAAGTAATGAGATTGTTAGTGCTATTTCTAATTGTGCAGCCATTACCTTCTCACCACGCTTGCTGCGTATAAATTCAATTTTTTGATGGGTGTAAGCCTTAATTAGTTTTTCAATAGGAACAGAGTGACCATTAATTGTAAATATTATTTGATTTATGGTCTGGGTGCATGGAGAATATAATCTTTGGAAATTATTTCCAATAATCATATCATGAGAGAGTTGATCAGTAGCCCATAGAACTGGTATAATACATTGAACCCCTCCGAATTCTATGGATAACCCTTCTATGGCTTCTTTGTGGCTCATAACACTATTATCAGTTATCCTTACTTGTAAAAGATTTTTAACTCTTTTCCATATAAACTTAGGAAATAATGATCTTTTTCCAAAGCATACAGAACAACCACTATCTATGTAAGCACATAGTTCATATTTATTATATCCTTCTAAACATACCTTTAGTGGGATATAGATGCTATTAGGGTTTGTATTTGTAGCTTCATAGCATATTTTCATAGTCATATTTTTTACTAATTCATCCTCATAGATGGGCTCACTAGCAGTTCTAGTTTCCTACCCAATAACTTTTCTATCTGGACTCATAATTCGATCTACACTGGGTCTTAGAACCTCAAAAATCATTCCACTCATTTCACTGGTCATGCTAATTGTATCATCTTCCTTAAGCACTTCTTTAGCAGATGAAGATCCTTCTCTCCAGTCTAACCTTGTACTCATACTTCTTAATAATTGGGGTTTTAGGGCGATTTTTCCTTCCTCGTTAATCTTTATTATATATTTTTCTTATTGATCTTTGTAGGATTGGCGAAACTAAATATCCATGAACGGTCAATTTTTATCTCTTGAGGATTGGATTTCATCATCTGGATTTTTTGCATGGGTGTGGGACTCTCAAATTTCTCTACTTCTATCATATTCATCCCAACTGTTTTTATCTTAATTGACATGAGGTTTTTAGCAAATTCATCTTTTAGACTCACATAATATCCTGGTCGACAATTAAATCCTACTGACCCATTACATAAATTGGTTTTTATCCATGTGATTATCTGATTATTAAATTTGGTATGCCTAATATCACAGAGTAGAGCGTAAAGATCAATATCTTTACCGTAATATTGTAATGGACTGATTTGAACTTGGATGCTTCCGACATGGATATACTTATATTTTCTATCTTTGTTATGCTTAAGGATATTTTTCCAATTAATCAGATTAACTTCCCCACGTCATACTCACAATCCTTTATCTCAAGATCTCCTTCCATCATTTCACATACGTATTTGATTTTTAATTGAAAAATAGATTTTTTGTAGATCATATCTTTTTGGATTATAGGAAGTGTCCAATCTCCTTTGACTTTGTCATGATCATTGTCTACAACAAACTCTTCTCCTTGAAGATCACCAAGGTTAACCGAACTACTTTCCATTATATGACTTGTTTCTTCATGATCACTTGCTTCATATTCATTGTCCAATATAATTTCAACAATTCTTTTGTTGTTACTTAGGGCTATTTCTAATACCTCATCTTCACTAAGCTCAACATAATCTAGGCTTCCTAAGGTTTCAATAAGTTTGTTATTATTTCTATTTTTGCACTCATTAGCATAACGCCCTACCTATCCTATACATTCTATAATTAATGAAAAATACATGGCATGGCTTGAACGAACAGATGTTATTGATACCCTTGGTGTAGCTAAGAGCATGGCTTACGATAGGTTATATCAAAAATTGGGGACCAAGGAAGGTGAGAAAGAAGTCTTTAAACTAGCGAGAGTAAGGGAAAGAAAAACAAGGGATTTGGGTGTTGTGAGGTGCATCAAAGATGAAAATGGTAAGGTGTTGTATGATGAAGCAGAAATCAAGGTGAGATGGAAAGGGTACTTTTCGAAACTCCTTAATGATGAAGTGTTGGAAGATTTTTGAAGTAGGGGAAGAGAAAGTACTAAGAGTCTACTTGACCCCCAATTGGGTGAACCTATCAGTAAGGATGAGATTAAAGAGATCCTGAAGAAGATGCCCATTGGCAAAGTGGAGGGACCAGATCAGATACTGGTGGAAGTGTGGAAGGGTTTGGGTGAAAAGGGATGGAAGTGGCTAGCAGAGCTTTTTAATGTTATTCTTAGGATTGCTAAGATGCCCAGAGAATGGAGGTTTAGTACAATCATCCCATTGTATAAGAACAAAGGGGATATTCAAGATTGTAATAATTATAGGGGTATTAAGTTGCTTAGTCACACTATGAAGTTGTGGAAAAGGGTGATTGAGAGAAGGTTGCGGAAGGATATTTCGATATCTGATAACCAATTTAGTTTTATGCTGGACAGATCAACCACAGAGGCGATTTACCTCCTTAGAAGACTCATGGGATTGTGCAGAGATAGAAAGGTAGATCTTCATATGGTGTTCATTGATCTGGAAAAAGCTTATGATAGAGTGCCACATGAAGTGTTATGGGAATGTTTGGAAAAGAAAGGAGTGTCTTCTTTGTATATTTGTCTTATTAAGGATATGTACGGGGGAGGTAGGACGAACATTAGGATGCCAGGAGGGGTTACCAATGACTTCTTTGTTGGTATGGGCCTGCATCAGGGTTCCGCTCTGAGTCCGTTTCTTTTCGCTCTAGTTATGGATGAACTTACAAAAGGAATTCAAGATGGGTTACCATGGTGTATGTTATTTGTGGATGACATTGTTCTGATTGATGTATCCAGAGAGGAAGTTAACGATAAGTTAGAGCGATGGAGACATACACTGGAGTCTAGAGGCTTTAGAGTAAGTAGATCGAAAACGGAATACCTGCACTACTGTTTCAGTTGTAGGGAAGATGGGAGGGGAGAAGTCACCATTTAAGGAGTGGCGATACCAAAGGTCGAGAAGTTTAAATACCTAGGCTCGGTGATTCAGCAGGAAGGGGATATTGACGAAGATATTAACCAGTACATAAAAGCAGATTGGATTAAATGGAAGTATGCTTCAGGGGTGCTGTGTGACAAGAGAATGCTTGTTGGACTAAAAGACAAAGTCTACCATTTGGTAGTTAGACCTACTGTGTTGTATGGTGCAGAATGTTGGTCTATAAAAAAGACGTAGGTCTAAAGGTTAATGGTAGCAGAGATGAGGATGATTAGATGGATGTGTGGCTATACGAGAATGGATAAAATCAGTAATGGAGTTATTAGAGACTTAGTCAAAATAGCTCCTATCGAAGATAAGATGAGAGAAACAAGACTCAGATGGTTCGGCCATGGGAAAAGGAGTGAGGACACTCCAGTGATGAGCTGTGACCGGGTTAACATCCCCGTAGGAAAACGAGGGAGGGGGTGACCAAAGAAGAGTTTGGACGAGGTGATTAGCCGGGACTTGAAAGTTGTCGGGCTGACGGAGGACATGGCTCAGAATAGAAGACTCTGGCGGGATAGGATTAAAATCGTAGAACGCAGAGAGGTGTCTTCACAGTTGTGTTTCTTTTGCAGTACTGTAGGTTTGGTTGTTGTTTTTGGTTGTTGCGTTTGGATGTAGGTTGAACTTGTATCTGGGAATACTCATTGATTACCTACGTCAGTTGGTTAAGGTATGGTATCTTCTTTTGCTTTATTGTACTAATGTTTGCATGGTTTCAACCCCTGATTTATTAGTACTCCTTAATTCATTTCCATGTTGCTTATCCTTAGTTTTGCCCCCATATTATGTGTTTACAAAACTTTTCTTATATAAAATGTTTCCACAAAATCCTTCTCTTTTAAAATGTTTTCGCTAAATCTTGTTTTGTAAGTATCTTGGAATTAGCCTCTCAACAAGCAGTCATGCCGGTTGAGGTAAGGTTACCTACATCTGGATCTCCCCAGACCCCGCGAAAGCGGGACCCACACTGGGAGGTGTTGTTGTTGTTGTATAGAATTTATAGGATATGGTAATTTGTCATAGAACATACCAAGATTTATTTTGTTATGCTCGATTTTGTAATAGTATTGGCTAAATTCAGCTATATAATTTTCTAAGTATCTCATATCCCATAGTTCATGTTAATCTTTCTTTGCCATTCTCTTACTTTTTCTTCAGAGTCAAGTTTAGCTCCGATGAATTCAATTTCAATTTCTTTGCACAAACTTCTGAACATAACAGCTAGTGTTTCCATTACTCTTAGTGTATTTTTACCATCTTCACTTAACGAATCATACCAGTCAGCTACAGCGGCAGAGAAACTATGCTCTATATAATTTAGGAAGTTTGTCGCAGTCCATGTAGTATTTAGGTTTAAGACACTATTCATTCCTCTTTTCCAATGCTCAAATATTTCTTCTTTGTTACAGGTTCCATCAATGTTTAAGAAATATCCAGTTTGGCTAATTGGGGTAAGACCAATTTCTTCATACATTGGGGTTCTCCTTGGGGTAAACCCGAAGAAGAAATTGTTTGTACGTCCTGCCCAATCTCATTGATTTCTTTTAGATGGTTCACGAAATTCTTCCGGTTTAGGAACGAAATTATTAACTAGATTAGTTTCCGTTTCATCTAAGTCGATTTCCTCCCCAATCTCATTGATTTCGTTTTCACTAGTCGTTTTACTATATTTCTTATCAAGTCTTCTCCAAATTTCTTCTAATGGTAATGCATTGAGATCTTCTAATTTAATCAGATTCATCTGTTGATATATTTCTTTTTCTAATTGGACATTATTGGTTTCTTTATTATCATCAGACAAAACGTCATATTTATCACTAATTATGCCCATGAGTTTGTTTAATAAATTCGGATTTTGTTCTTTATCGAACAATTTTTTTAGTTCTTCAAGAGTATATTGTTTATACTCCATCTTCTTTTTCTTTCTTTTCAATCGATTTTTCACCATATTGTTCTCCTACTTCTTTTTGGATTTTTATTTCTGGCAAAGGAAATGGAATCTTGTTTTTTGGGTTTTGAAAAGGATATTTATGCTGAAAAGGAGGACTAATACCAGGAGTAACTTTTTCGCTATGTCTAACTTCATTAATAAGAGAAAGATTGACAACGGTTCACTGATTCTTAAGCTCCTTCAATTCAATCTTAATTTTAGCTAATTCTGCTTTTAATTCTAAAACTATATCAGTAATATAGTTTAATTGAGGTGCTAAAGAGATATCACCTTCAAGTGAGTGGACAATGTGTGAATAATTAGGACTAGGGCAAGCAGGTGATGACTCAAGCATTAATCACAGTTAATTAGCTTAATCAAATATTAATTAGCTTAATTATCTCAATTATTTTCATGCACGTGGCTCTGATACCAGATGAAATAGGATGTCAAGATCTATTAGTGACAAAAAAAACCACAAACACAATTTTAAATTTTTCGAAAGTAAGTTTTTAAGGATGGAGGGTAGATTTGCAAATATAGAAAGTTTAGGGACTTAAAAATAAATGTTTATTTATTTGAATAGTTATTTGTCCCCCAAATGTAAAATGCACAGAAACGCGATAATCTTGGCAATAAAGTTTTTGAAAAGCTAGTCTTCTAAATTATTACACCAAAACTCAATGCACCCAAATGTAAATTATTCGGAAATTGTGAAGGACACTCTAGGTAGGCCAATGAGCGGATTCAAGATGATGAAGTTGTTTACACATTTGAAAGGCTAGAAGCACCTTTTAAAGAATTTAAATAGTGATAAGTAAAGGGACTTACATCAGGAAGTGGAAATTTAGATATCTTTGTTAGACAAGATCTAGTTGAAACTTTAGAACGACGTGCAAAACACTTAGCTATAGGAGGAACATAAGATACAGAGAGCTAAGTACTTAAAGGTCCTCAAGTCTTCACGTTCACTGATCCAAAAACAATGCATGTGTGACTGGATGAGGTATAGGGATCAAAACACAAAATACTCTTGGGCAAAGGTCAAAAAAAGGAACCTACACAACTGTATGTACTCCATTTCTAATCTAAGAGGAGAGAAAGTTGAAGGGTTTGAAAAGGTACCCAAAGTAATAGCTGAGTTTTATTAGAAATTACTAGGTAAACAATCTTACGAAAGAGAGAAGATTCATCACCTTATTATCGAGAAAGGTTCAAAACTCAATGTTGAACAACAACTCAAATTGAGTGAACCTTTTTTAGATTTGCACATTAGATAAGTCATTTTCTCCATTGCATCATCCAAAATCTCTAGGGCCTAATGGGTATAGTAGCACCTTCTTTAAGGCAAGTTGACATGAGATTAGTAAACATGTTTGTAAAGCCATCAAGGAATTCTTTGCAATAGGGGAAATGCTAAGATGCTGGAATTTCATGAACCTGGTTTACTGCCCAAGATACAATCCCCCACCGCAACTTTAGACTTTACACCTTTTTCATGCTGTGATGTTATCTATAAATGTGTGTCTAAAATGGATTACAAAAGGATAAAGAGGTAGTCGCCATGATAATAGATCCATGCCAAGGAGCCTTTGTCAAAGGAAGGGAACTATTATTTAATGTATTATTATGTCATAGCATTGCAAGGGAATATAATAGGAAACTTGCACCACTAGATGCCTGATGAAAGTGGATTTTAAAATGGCTTATGACTCTATATATTGGGAACTTGTAGAGGAAACGTTGATTAGCTTGAGATTTCCTAAAGTATTCATTTCTTAGACTATGGTCAGTCTCAACCACAGTATTTGCTATCTACCTCAATGGAAGATATGTAGGGTTTTGTTAAGGAGGGAGAGGCCTTAGACATGAGGACCTTCTCTCCCCATTACTTTTTGTCATGACTATATATGCCTATCCAGACTCTTCAATTTACTTGTAAAAAACTCATAAATGACGCTTCAATCAAGATGTAAAAAACTCAGATTGAGCAATATGATGTTTGTTGATTACTTAATTGTAATGTATGCTACTGATATTGAGTCAATCAAGAAGATTATCAAAGCTTTTATAAAATTCTCAAGATGCTTGGGATTGACAATCAATCTGCAAAAGTCGCATATTGTTTTTGGGGTATAAGATAAGATGCGATAGGGAGACAATAAATGAAATCATGAAGATTATAGGGTTTACCAATGGTATACTCCCAATGAGGTATCGAGGAGTGCCAATTACTACAAGCAAGTTGAGCAAACTGGAATGTAGGATACTTTTGGATTAAGTTATAGCAAGAATCAAATAATGATCATCTTGGGCTTTACCCTACATGGAAGGATTACTCTTGTGAACTCAGTGATGTTTGTTTGTTCAACTTTGGGGGATCTGTCTTGTCTTGCTCCAAGAGTTGATGAAGTTGTGATAAGGGATTAAAGTGTAAATCATTTTAGGGTCTTTTTTGTTGCATTTTTAGGGAAAATTATATGCTTTATATGATAAGTTATACTCTTTTTCCCGTTTTAACCTTGGGTATGGTTCTTTTCTTTGTTTTGCATGATTATGGACCTTTCTCCCTTGCTCTGACCCTAAATGAGTGTATTTTAACTCCCCATGAATGCCCCTGAGTTGCCATGCCCGTGGAAAGAAAGAAGAATTGAAGAATACCGAGGCAGTGGACACCACGGTCAGTCCGTGGTGGATGCCACAGTCCGTGGTGTCTTCATTTCCTACAAGGCCTTTTGTTTTCTCGTTAGCTTTTCAACTTCCTAGCGGTTATTATTCCATTATCGCGCGTGGCTATTCATCTTCCTAAATTTTACTATAAAAAAGGGGGCTCTCATCCTAGCACACACCCCCCATCATCTCATATGATAATCCTTTCCTCTCTTTAAGTAGATTAAGATTAGATTAGATTAGATTAGAGAGAGAGAGAGAGAGAGAGAGAGAGAGAGTTAAAGTGAAGATTTACAACGATTCCATATCAGGTTTGCACGATTTTTGGCTTAGTAATTCTTCTCTCTTATCTTCTATTTTCCTCTTTAGATTTATCATTTTAGAGTAGTTAGATGTTTAATTTAATGATGCATGAGTAGTTTAATTTTTGTTTAGGAATTTAGTAGTTTGTGAAAGTGTAGATGGATCGTGTTTTAATTTATAAAATTGTGCTTATTTTCATGATTGGTTTGATTTCGTTTATCAAGTAATTGAATTGTTATGAATGGATTTTCGGCCAAAATTTGCTTGCTAACTTGAAACAAATAAGTGAAAAACTGAAAGGTGACATTTGGTTGTTGGATTGCTTGATTAAACCTAACGTGGAGTCATCTCAATAGAGAGATTTTCATGTTAGGAGGACTAAAATGTAATCAAAGATGTTTAACTTGGATTAAGACAAATTAGTTCGAAAAAAGGACTTTTGCTTAGTTTAGGCAAATTTGGTTGAGTTCAAAAGAATAGGCTAAATTTTTGGATAGATTGCAATTCCTCGAGATTAACAGATTAAAGAAAACCACAGGTTCATCCAATCAACTTTCATAATTACATGAATTCCTAGGCTTTTTCTCCTTAATTGATTTAAAGTTAGGGAATTAGAAGTTGTTAAATTGAAACCCCTTGTATTAGTTGTAGTTGTTTCCTGATCTTCATATGTTTATCAATCTAAAGCTTGGATTCCCTTATCATATCTTGGGGGATTATAACCCAGTAGTTTCACCTAGTCTTTGTGGGATCGACCTTGATTTGCTACAATGCCACTGTGCGCTTACGGCCGTATTAAGTTTTAAGCGCCGTTGCCGGGGACTAGGGTCGAATATTGGGTTTTTCCTGATAGGTTTGACTAAGCATTTTGTTTTCATTTGGAAAAACCGAAAATAAAAATTGAAAAACTACAAAAAATAAGAATTTTTGAGAAACAAAAATGGCAATTTTCCATTTTTCCCATTTCGAGCATGAATTATTTTGGAGATATTTTAAGCGATTAAGTGCTTTCCTTGCTCAATGCGGTTATTGTGTTGGTAAATGGAAAATTTTAGACATTGTTGATGAGAGTGTGAATAGTGACCCGAGCCCTTTTAGAGTTTTGAGGTTTTCATGGTAAAAGTGTTAATGATGCACAGTATTTGCTTGAGTGGATTGCTTGGGATTCATTTGAATTTGAGAAGGCTACTATTATTTCTAGATATTCATTTCCTGATCCTTGTGCATTTTATGCTATATCATATTATGCTCTTTTTTGGTGGGACTTTTATAGTTCTTATGACCATAATATTGTTTCATGTCCTTTCTATACATGCTATGCTCAATCTGATTCATCCTTTCCTTTAGCTCAGTGCACGGGGCTTGAGGTGGGTGAGCCTTTTGGGTTGATTACTAAGTTTGATGCGGGTGATTCATATTGTGCATTGGAAGATACTCTTGATTTGGTGCATAATCTAGTTAAGACTCCTTTATAGGGGTGTCGTTATGAGTGTTTGCATGAGGAGTCTCCTAGCCCTGGTTTTCATGATATTGTTCTCCCAATCCCCTTAATCATTCTCATGTTTGCCCTACATGTTCAGAACCCTCTATAGCCCCTGAGTATTCTTTAGATGCACCTGTTGATAATCCTAAGATTTATGATTCTAATGTTAACTTAGGCCATGAGGATAACGAGTTTAATGTGCTTGGTGGGAATTTCGATGATTATCTGTCCCTGGGTTACTTAAGAGGGTATGATCCCTCCATTAACCCTTATTGTGTATGCCTAGAGGACCTACCTAGGAAAATCATGTGGTCTACATTCTTTAATCCTTCCTATGATTTTTGTAAGACTATTTAACAACATAGTAGTTGTCTTTGGTGTGATTGTTGTTATTTTTTGTTACCTTTTATTTCCTGAATTGTGGTCCTAGGAGTTTGATAAGCTCTTGCGTCCTTCAACGGCATCTGCCTTCATGAGCTGAGTTTTGACAACGTGATGGAGTGGCTGATGCTTCATGTGCCCCAGTTATTACGAGGCCGGGTAGCTTAGGTGCACTGTGTATCGAACCTGGTGAGATTGTTTTCTTTTGTTCCCCTTCTCTAAGTTTTTTTTCCTTTGAATAATAATGCTTTATCTAAGTATGGGGGAAGGGTAACTTCATGTTTTTCATTTTGATTATTAGTTTACATACATGCTAGAGCATATAACTTTAGGTTTCTTTTTGTCTGCATGTTGCATTTAGTTGATTTTTAGATTTGCATTTTAGATTTGCATATAGAGATGGTGAGGATTGGTTTGAGATATCCTCCGATGATATGTTTGTTAGGCCAAATTTTTGAAGGTTTTGTAAATACTGCTTGTTTTGACCCTTGTCTTGATTGAGAAGTTTGTCATCCCTTGGAGTCTTTAGCACTAATGTTGGTACATGAGCTTTATTTCATGAGCTTAATGCGACTTTGGTAGATGTCCCATGAGATTTTGAGCCTTATTTGAACTAATTCATTATATTTAGTCTCATGTTTCTTTCATGTGAGTGGCTCTTCCATGTTGCATCTCTAGAACTTGACTAGACTCTTGTTCAAAATCACAATAGCATGTGCATAGTTGATGATATAATAGAGGCATTTCTTTCTTTGAATATTTTAGCTACATAGCCAAATAGCCTACCGTTGTATTACATGTTTATTCCCATTACTAGGCCTTTTGAGCTTATATCTTTCTTTGTTGTGATCCATTCATATTAACCCTTGGTCAAACACATATTCCTAACTTTTAAGCCAAATCTATGGAGCGTCACTTTATCTTTGTAGTAGGTGGTTTTGGGGATAATTAACTTTATAAGGAGGTTTTGGTGTGTTGGTTTGTTGAGGGATTGATAACATTGAGCATTTGTTTTGGTTCCCTCTTGTTTGGATTGTATACATAAAAATTCGGTTGTGAGTTGATAGTTAATGATCCTATGCCTTTCAGTAATGCAATTTTCCTTTCATTTCCTGAAAAAGAAAAAAAAAGAAAAAAAAGTACAAGAAGAAAAAAATCATGTTGCAAAAAAAAAGAGGAAAAAAAAGAAAATCGTAGAAAAAAAAGAGCGAAAAAAAAACTAAGTGTTTGGTATGGGATACGTACATAGCTTGTGTTCCTTCTTTGTTAACTAATTTCCTATGTAATTGATTGGGATATGCTTATTGTATTTTGGAGTTTGGAGTGTTAGTGAACTTATTAGTTTCTTGGTGGTTGGTTGCTCCCTAGTCACTTGGCTAAGTAGTTCCACATTGCCCAAATTCAATTGTCCACTCCTTTCCCTTAACCGTTATAGCCCACATTACAACCCGAATAAAGTCCTGTTGATCGTCTTGTTCACATTGGATTTTAGTGGTAGAGAATTTGTGAGTCTTGTCAAGCCTATGGTAGATTGCATCTTTGGAATGAGTCTTGAGTGAACCTATGATATATTTCAAACACATGGGCGGTAGTGTTCCTCATTTCCCAAAAGTGAGATTCTACCAATCCATTTGGCTCTACTCAATCTCATGTGCTTGCATGACATGCTTTGTGGTTCTTTGGGGGTGATCAAGTTTGATATTGAGCTTGTGGTCTTATACTTTTTCGAAAACCTTTTTCTCCTTCTGATTTTGAAATGTTTTGTGCACTACTTGGAGTTACCGTTGATTGTTATTCTTACTTGTGACGTGGTACGATTTGCCTCAAGAGGTTGTTCTGTTGCATCTTCCCTGGTTGGTTTTCTCTAGTGTTTGCTTGAGGAGAAGCAACAGTTTAAGCATGAGGGAGTTTGATAAGTGCTAAAAGTGTATATCATTTTAAGGTCATTTTTGCTGCATTTTTAGGAAAAATTATATGCTTTATATGATAATTTATACTCTTTTTCCCGTTTTACTCTCGGATATGATTCTTTTCTGTATTTTACAGGATGCTGGACCTTTTTGCCCTTACCTTGACCCGCAATGAGTGTATTTTGACTCCCCATGGATGCCCCTGAGTTGCCATGCCTATGGAAAGAAAGAAGAATAGAAGAATACCGAGGTAGTGGACACCATGGTCGGTCGGTGGTGGATGCCACGGTGCGTGGTGTCTTCATATCCTGCGAGGCTTTTTGTTTTCTCGTAAGCTCTTCGACTTCCTAGCGGTTATTATTCCATTATTACACGTGGTCGTTCGTCTTCTAGAATTTTATTATAAAAAGGGGGGGGGGGTTCTCATCCTCACACACACCCCATCATCTCATCTTATACTCCTTTCCTCTCTTTAAGTAGATTAGGATTAGATTAGATTAGAAAGATAGAGAGAGAGTGACTGGAAGTGAAGATTTGCAAGGATTCCATCTCAGGTTTGCACGACGGTTCAAGTGCGATTTTTGGCTAAGCAATTCTGCTCTCTTCTCTTCTCTTTTACTCTTTAGATTTATCATTTTAGAGTAGTTAGATGTTTAATTTAATCATGCGTTAGTAGTTTAATTTTTGTCTAGGAATTTAGCAGTTTGTGAAAGTGTAGTTCGATCGTGTTTTAATTTATAGAATTGTGCTTATTTTCATTATTGGCTTGATTTCGTTTATCAAGTAGTTGAATTGTTGTGAGTGGATTTTTGACCAAAACTTTACTTGCTAACTTGAAACAAACAATTGACAAACTGAAAGGTGACATGTAGTTGTTGGGCTGCTTGATTAAACCTAACACGGAGCCATCTCGAAAGAGAGATTGCATGTTAGGAGAATTAGAGTGTAATCGAAGATGTTTAACTTAGATTAAGACAAATTAGTTCGGAAGAATGACTTTTGCTTAGTTTAGGCAAATTTGGTTGAGTTGGAAAGAATAGGCTAAATTTTTGGATAGATTGCAATTCTTCGAGATTAACCGATTAGAGAAAAGTGCATGTTCATCCAATCAACTTTCATAACTACATGAATTCCTAGGCGTTGTCTCCTTAATTGACTTGAAATTAGTGAATTAGAAGTTGTTAAATTGAAACCCCTTGAATTAGTTATAGTTGTTTCGTTATGTTCATATGTTTATGAATCTAAAGTTTGGATTCGCTTAGCATATCTTGAGGGATTATAACCCAATAGTTTCACCTACTCTCTGTGGGATCGACCTTGATATGCTAAAATGCCACCATGTGCTTACGGCCGTATCAAGCTGATCATTGCAACTTGCAAGAATTTTATTTGGGGTGCTAACAGTAGGTACAAGAAAACCGCATGTACAGCATGGGAAGGCACATGTAGAGTCAAAGCAATTGGGGGGGTGGATATAAAAAAATTTGAAAGCAAGGAACTTAGCATGCATTTTCAGAACTTGTTTAGGAACAGGCTCTTAAGAAAGACTCCTTATGAATTAAGTGGGTTAATGGGAAATATCTAAGGAAAAAGGAAATGATGGGCGTACCATCCTGCCCATGATCCATGTTGCTATTAGAAAAAGATATGTCAAGTTAAGAAGATTTTCAAAATGGGGAAGTGATCCAAACAAAAAAATGGCGTCGGTGTGAGACACAACAGCAGAACCACTGGGTATCTGAAGGCTATGTATAGTACTTGAACAACAAAGAGAAGGCGAAATGGGATAGGCTGGTGCGCCCAAGGTTTTGTATACCAAGACATAGCTTTACCCGCTGGCTCCTGATGATAAGAAGGCTACCAAAGAAGCGAAAGTTGAGCAAGGTTGTGGATTTGAGGGACATGTAGGTTTCATTATATTCTGCAGGTCCTGAGGATCTGAATCATCTTATCTATAGCTGCCCCTTTACTCATTCGGTCTGGAAAAAGGTGTGGACGTGGTTAAGAATACTATTACCACATACTAATAAATGGAAATGCAGCAAGAAGCCGATAAACATAAAAAAA
>JACYFF010031957.1:74434605-74452681 GCA_017589665.1 Selenicereus undatus | reverse complement strand
CCCCCACCCCCCCCCCCCCCCCCCCCACCACCACAATATATACACACACACACACACACACACAAAAGTTTGATTAACACGTAAAAAAAACCTAAAACATGTCAAGTAAATAATAAAATTCAACTTTATGTATAAGCTGGTGCACGAGGCGATGACCATATTTGTCTAGCTGTTTTGTTAAAGTCAAGGACTAAAGTGTGTTAGTGGAGACAAACGCACACTATGATCATAACTGCATAATCTTACTTCATCGCTGCTTTTGTAATATGCATGGAGTGCTGGTGCATCCATGTTATGTGATGACAGTTGCTTGATGAATAATTCATATCGTCTGTTTTTCAATTTGTTAAATCTTTTGTAAAACCAACGTCTTTGACTTGGACTTTCCTCGCACAGCTGCCAAAAGAAAACAGAAATCTTCAAGCTTCTGATCATTTTTCTTCAGTGCATTTTTCCAATATGAGCAGATTGGGAAGCGAGTGCTACGTTTTTCTTTTAGTCTACTTTCTTATTGTTATATCTTAATCTCAGCTTTCTCACATGACTCTTGTTGAAACGAAAGTCACATTAATTACCTCTCATTTTGCTTTCCACTTTTCTGGTTTTTGTATTTGATCCAAAAATTCATGGTATTCATCCGTGTATACACTTTTGCACCTTATGATTCTTCTGTATTGTTAATTTGGTAAATATATTGATACAAGCAATGGCATATGGGAAATCAAGATCTGTAAGGTTAAATTTTTCCCTCCTTTTCTTGTTTTCAAATTCTGAGTTCCGATTTTTGTGACCTTACCGTAAGTGTTCAAAATGATACAGGTTTCACAATGATATGGAGTCCGGAATATTTACAGACAAGAACAATGACCACAACAACCACCGCCATCACCACCCAGCATCGATAAAACAGAGGTACAGTGTCGACGGGGCAAAGGTACAACTACCGTAGTCACTTAAGATGATGAAAAAGGAGTCAGCATCTTCATCTTCTGCAACATCGTCATCATCATTGTCTCTAAAAACCAAAGTGCTTTCGAGAGTGTTTCCTGAGGACTACGAAAGGGTGAAGTGGAAGATTCTAGATCCTAGAGGAGAAAACATCCATCGATGGAACATGGTGTTGCTAGTGGCGTGCTTGGTATCGCTCTTTGTCGACCCACTCTTCTTCCTCCCTTCTGTGAGAGACAAGGTCACGTGCATTGAGATTGAGATAACTTTAGAGCTCTTCCTAACGGTCGTCCGATCAGTTGGCGACGTCTTCTATGGGGCTCAGATTTATGTCAAGTTTCGCACTGCTTACGTGGCACCATCCTCCCGGATTTTCGGAAGGGGGAAGCTTGTCGTCGACCCTTGGAAGATCGCCGTTAGATACTTCAAGGGTAGCTTTTTCATTGACCTCATTGCCGCTCTCCCTCTCCCTCAGGTAATACTCTCTTCCCTTGTCAGAGTAAATTGATTGTCCAGTTTGGCTAGTTTGAGCTGGCTTATACCGTACGCGTTATTCCAATGTTCGGGTCGGACTGCCCGTCTTTTTGTTTTGGGTTATGGACAAGAAGCTATAATTTGTTCATTATTTCAACGTAATTAACAAGAAATACACTAAATATTATTAGTGTGACAAATTTGTATCGGCCCCGTTACAAGTCAATTTATTATTCGAACCAAGGATTCAAAATGTGGTTTCAGTTGCGATTTTGGTTTCGATTACGGTACGACAAAATCGCTCTAATACGGCAATCGCGTTCCATATCACGTCTAACGCAGTATGAAAACGCGGTTCGGTCAACTTCAAAACCTTTTCAATGCGACCATTTCGTCATGATTCGGCCACATTTTGAATTCATAATTCAAACTACCCTTGTCACTCTCTTGAATTCGCGCTGGATAGCTCATTTGGTTGGATTGGCTTTTTTTTTTTTTAATTTGGTTGGATTGGCTTTTTGTTTTAAATTTTAGGTTATATTAGCACCATATTGCGTTGCGCCGTTGCCCAAAAAATTTGTCAAAATTTCTATGAGTATCTGTCCAGAAAATTTAGGTCAGTTTGGATCAATGTGAATCGGGTTTGACATATTTGAACTGGGTCAGACTGGATTATTGGAGTGTTGGGGTTAGGCCAGGACAATCGTTCTTTTTTTCTTTTTTGAATTCAATACTACTATTCGTTTGTCCAGAAGATGTCACAGATAAGCTAGGTATCAATTTTATTGGTCCGACAAATTTTGGTTTGGCTGCTTTTGAGCTCCTGTCTTTTTTGTTGGTAAATTTCAATTTATCAATTTCAATTAATTTCAATTTACTTCACCAATTTCAATAAAAAAATATCTACTTTAATTCACTTTAACCAATTTCAACCAAATTTTCACTATTTTAACCAACTTTTACCCATTACATAAAAAAAAAAAATTCAATCCACTGTAACCTACTTCAACCTACTTTTATAAAAAAATCAACATTAATCCACTTCTACCATTCTTAATCAACTTCATCTATTTTTTAACCTATACTTCTCAATGAAAAGAATAGGCCTTGAGTCATTCAGTTTTGGTATAATTAAGCCATTGTCACTTTTGCCATGTCTAGTAAAAAAGTACCGTAAGACATGATCTTATTTCATGTAAGTCTCAAAATTCAATTTAACTTTTTTCCTCGTAATTGCAATGTTTAGGTGTTGATATGGGGAGTGATTCCCAACCTAAGTGGATCGATGATGATGAACACGAAAAACGTGCTGCGGTTTATCCTGATATGCCAGTACCTTCCAAGGCTATTCCTGATATTTCCCCTGTCATCCCAAATTGTCACCGCAACTGCCAACTGGTGTCGTGACTGAGACTGCTTGGGCTGGAGCTGCTTACAACCTCATGCTGTTCGTACTCGCAAGCCATGTAAATCTCCGAATAAATTAACTATCAACTTTTATCACTTTAATTTGCTGCACAGTACGTCTTCAATCATTTTTAATGCATACTAATTTCAGCCTTGGTATTGGCTATACATGTTCTGTTTTTCCTCTCCTCCATTGATTAGAAGAGTTGTTTGAGATTTAGATTTTTGAGGAATTACTTTCTGTCCTGCATTTTGTTGTTCATTTGAGCAGTGGATTGAAGGTGATGTATACTGCTACTCAAATCAAACTAAGGGTAGATGTGCATGCAGGCAGCATTGCCCTCAAATAGATTACACTACTACAGAGAAATTATTTCTATTAAACTCTTAGATTTGAAAGATGCAATTGGTTGTTACATACATAGCAGGATGACAATGCGGCGAGATGATTTTCTTTGGTCTTCTACCATAATCAAAACCAAAAATATCGGTTGGCTGTCATGGGAATCTTTCATCAGGGTAGATAATAGTGCTAGTACGTTACAGATCTATGTGTTATTTGATCATGTACTCAAGAATTACATTGTAACATATTTTATTTTCTATACCGGAGATGAATGTCTTGGTACTAAAACAAACATATACCACAAATGGCTATACAGCTGAAATGATTAAGCCCTTCGCAACTTCTTGCTATGTTATTTCACTGTCTTCATCTTCATATTGAGAAGGAATGTAGTGCTCTTAGTTTTGCACCAAAATTGATAAAATATTCCAACAATTTTGTTTCTGCTCTTGGTTGGTTTATGAAGGTTTTAGGATCTTGCTGGTATCTTTTAGCAATTGAGAGGCAAGAGGGATGCTGGAGACATGTCTGCAATGGGGAAAGACAAATGTGCCAACATGCATTCTTTGACTGTAGAAAAATAAATGATGCAGGGAGAGCACACTGGTTTAAATCAAGCAACATTACAAATTTATGTGATCCTCATAAAAGTGATTTTCCATTTGGCATATATGGTGAGGCGGTCACTTCTGGTGTCACATCCTCACCCTTCTTCAACAAGTACTTCTATTGTCTTTGGTGGGGTCTCAGGAACTTGAGGTAAAACATTTGACCTCACACCCAACCTGGGTAAAATATGTCAATGCATATCAGATATGAGAAAACATAAACCTCATAGTGATTATATTAAACCAGGCAAGTGGGTCACGTGATATGAGCTCAAACTGTGTTAATGGAATCTTCAAGTCATTTTGTTTCCCACTCTAAGATTTTTGGTTATTTAAGTTTAGTCTAGCTTTTCCCTGGTTATATCAAAATTCAATATATGTAACTTAGAGATATTGATGGTGGGTTTGATTTGATAGAACAACTTTGGTCGAAACCAAAGTTTAAAATTAGTTACATTTCAAGCTATTCAGATTGAATAACTTGATAGTGTTAGCTTTGCATGTCTAGAATCGTTTATTGCTTTTTGGACACTAATGCAATTTTTGGTTAGATGTAATCAACCTTGTAATGCAAACAAGTTGTAATTGTGTTTTTATTACCTTGTTTGGTTACATAAGAATATTGTAATAAAAGAACTATCTTGTAATTATGATTGCCACAAACTAAATAATCATGATTACATTGTAAAGGTGATTGCATTCTATTACCATTACATTCCATCCAATCAAACATTATATAAGCACCTTCAATGCTCCTGGTGATTTAAATATTTTTCTATGTGTGCAGTTCCCTTGGTCAGGGTCTGATGACAAGCACTTCAGTAGGGGAAATAATTTTTGCCATTATTGTTGCCGCCCTTGGATTAGTCTTATTTGCACTCCTCATAGGCAACATGCAGGTAAGTGTTCAAATGCGTGGAAAATATTCACACCTCATTTTCTGCTTCTAAAACGAGGGTTCACTCTTCTTTGCACCTTGGAACCTAAACAATGACTGCGTGCTTGTGCATGCAGACGTACCTGCAGTCGACTACCGTTCGATTGGAAGAATGGAGGATTAGACGAACTGACACAGAGCAATGGATGCATCACAGGCAGCTGCCTCCTGAGCTAAAACAGTCAGTCCGGAGTTATGATCAATATAAATGGGCTGCCAGCCTGCCACCAGGGGAGTTGATGAGGAAGCTATACTCAAATGCCTTCCTATGGATCTACGCAGAGATATCAAACGCCATCTCTGCCTGGATCTTGTTCGTCGGGTGAGTTCACTAGCATTGCTTGTATCAATTTGTTTCCATTTGCGCGCGGGGGGGTCCCTTTAATAACAATTTGATTAGGTATAATTCATCACCAAAAAAAAGAAATTCAGCTAACCATAGAAGCTTCTGTACCTAGCCAGCTAGTGCTCAGGCCTCTTTTGGGAATGGAGTACTGACGACCATGAAGAAGTTAGCAATTCAGGATACATTTGATTCACGTTTAGAAGCTAAAGACAGTTGGTGAAGCAAAAATATTCATGAGTAGTACTACTTACCCCCTTTTACCCTCCTTTTTTTTCCCTATCTCACTACAAGGAATGTTGCATCTACCCAGGCTTATTTAACCACACTTGACTAAGTGTTGCAGAAAAATAAGCTAAAATAAGTGCTCACAATTATTCCCACACATAATAAGTGTGGAGAAATTTAATCACTCTTATAAGCGTGGTAACGCATTAACCACAGATAATAAGCGTGGTAACCGAACTAAGCTAGCAATTAAATTGAAAAAAAAAAAACAAAGCTAGACTTTTGGCATTCTTTCCTTTCCTATTCACACGAACGCTAGCGCCCCCAGTACGTCGTCCCTCCCATTCTCAGTCACGCTGCCTCTTCCTCTCACAAAACCCTAGGCAGCAGCCGGTGGTCGCCTTGGTCGGCAGTGCTGGTGCTTGGCGGCGAAATTCCGGCGGTCGTGGTTGTGTGGATTTAATTCTGGCTGGTGGACCTTGGCTTGGGGTTCGATTGTAGCATTCGGTCAGCTCTGGTGTTCGACTCTAGCAGTCCGGCAATTGGCTATGGTGTTGGCTCGCGTACGTGGCTTTGGTGGTTGCTTGTTCGTCTGAATCAGGATTGCCGGCAACCTTTGCACCATTCGGCGACTGCAGGGTGTCGACGGCGGTGGTTCTGTTCAGCCAGAGTAAGCTCTGTTTCTCACTCTCTCAATTAACTGCTTGTGAATTATAAAGTGCATACAAAAGTTATATGTTTGTATATAATTTTGACAATGAAGAAAATCATCCTCCACCTTTGAATTGGGTTGTTATACTCTTCCTCCTACTTCACAGGTTCATGTTAGAAACAATTTTTAAGTTTTCTCAGAATACCACTCCTAACTCTTTGTTCAAGTATTTGTGCATTTTTTTCCTTTGACATCTTGATCAATATTATTAGCTAGTAAACATAAATTTAGTTCTTGAATTTTTTTATGTGTTTAAAAATAATTTTATTGGCCCTAATTGATATTTCAGGGGAGAGTATACAACATTAAGTGAAATTTAGACAAATTATTTGACAGTCAGTAAAAATTTAGGCAAATCCAGTTCATTATATTTATATTTTTTAAATAGTTTGACATTTTAATGCACAAATAATAACCTTTTCAAATATTCAATTTTTCTATTACAAATTGTAAAATTTACTAAAGGGCAACATTTTAGCGCAATATCTTACGAAAGGTACCCAATGCGAAAGGCCAACACCTATCTTTTATAGCACCCTCCATACGAAAGGCTTGTGTGTCTAGTCCATGTGGCTACAATATGTAGATACCAAATACAACTCAATAATAATGCATAGTTATTAAAATAAATAAACATTGGTTTTAACTCAAATAAATAAATAATCAAAGAAATGAAATTTGGCATCGTGGTATATTGGTGATTAGATTGTTCTCGGTTGTTCTGCAAAGTTATTAGACCTGAATGTGGTCCTTCTGCAGATTAGTCAGTAACTCAATTGTGGCTATTAAGGCTTTATGAGTTTATGGATACATAGACCGGATGGATTATACACTTTGATGATTGTTTAGGTTGTTGACAGTAGCCTATGTGTAAATACTGAGCATTTGTTAACCACATATCTCTTGCTTGTTGGACCACTTCTATGCACTTGCTTTCATAAAAAGGCTCATGATAGCTTTCATTCATAGTCTGTTGGTAGCTTACATTTTGGTTGTCCACACTATGTCATGTTTTAGTTGACTTTCGCTGCTTCCTCATTCCTGTGTCGCTACCAACCTGTTACTTCAATGCTGCAAAGTAAGATGCTGGAACTGTAACTGTAACTGATTTTCTATCACATCATTATAGTTGGAAATTCTCAGTTCAGGGTAAAACTAATTTAGTTATTGTATATCATGAGACTAATGAAAGGTTAGTATATTAGTTGCATGCTTTCCATGAAACAGGAAATGTGCATCCAGATAGTTCAAGGCATTCACAAACTTGTCGCTTTGTTAGCTATCTTGTAGATTGTCGCACTATTTCTTACTGGAATTTAGATCTTATGCATTTGATTTTCCTTGCTATGAATCATTCTACCTTCAACAACATTATTGTGGTAGTAGAGAATTTTGCTTTGAATGTTGGTTCCTCTTTAGTTTGATTTGGACTAACCAAACTTGAAGCTATATAGCTATTAACTATTAAGTAGACTTTAAACCATCGTAATAGTTGCTAAATGCTGACTATGATGTTCTTGATCATTGGATGCATTATTCTAGTAGCGAATTGATTGTCCAACAAAACTCAATTACCATTAAGACCTTAGGACACAAAGATAGGCTTAAAATGTACTACTGCTTACCCAACAACGAAGAAAGCGTAACAAATAATAAAAAGCACCCAACTTGTAAAATATAATTTTTCGGACATAATAAAACCCTTAAAATTGAAAATAAAAATTAAAAACGTAACTTTTTAGGTTGTCTTTGTATGTTATGGAATTTTTTTATTTTTTCAACTATGGTTAATGTATTTTTGCAAAGTAAGCAAAAGTGCAGGAATAAATATCCACAAAATCAGCGTAATTGACCAAATCAAATCCAAATATTCTCTCTATAATGTTATGTGAGTCCTAATACTATTTCAAACAATTACTTTTTAACTAATGGAAACGACGACTTTCTTTTCTTACTCCTAATGACAGAAATGAACAAAAGTTGGATTGATAAGGATAGGAGATCTGCGGAATATATAAGTGGAATTGAAAAGTTTCTAGATTTCGCTTTTGCCAATGCCGAGGGGAGTAACATGATAGTTTGCCCATGTAATCGATGCAAGCTTGGGCGGAAATGTTGGTTTACTAGAGATGTTTTGACTCATCATCTCATGTTCAATGGATTCTTGCCAAGTTACAAAGAATGGGTGCATCATGGTGAATAAATTTTCATGCCGTCTGGTCCGGAATCCCATAGTGGAAGCCATAGTGACACCAATGTTGAGCCAAATTTGATGGGTCATATTGATACTATAGGAATGTTGAATGATATTTTTGGGGTACATAAGCAAGAAGACATTCTAAATGACATTGGGGATCCTATGATTGGGGAGTATGTTGAATTTGATGATTAACCTGAGTTAAATGACGTACTGAATGAGGCAGAACACATTGAAGATGCCGGATATAGAAGACTAGTTGACCAAGCTGAGCAAGAATTATTTTCGGGGTCGAAATTCTCAAAATTGTCCTTTCTTTTGCATTTATTTCATTTGAAATCCATGCACGGGTGGTCAATTAAGTCCTTTGATATGTTACTTGAACTTCTGTCTACTGTTTTCCCTCAAATTAATCCATTTCCATCGTCTTGGGGTAAATGTAAGCAGTTAAAAAAGGATTTGGGACTTTACTATGAAAAAATTCATGCTTGTCCTAATGATTGCATTTTGTATTGGGCTGAGAGGGAAAATCAAGAAGAGTGCGATAAGTGTCACACTTCACGATGGAGAGACAAGGGAAAAAAATTGCCGTATAAGGTTTTGCGTTATTTTCCCCTTATTCCGAGACTACTTAGGATGTACAAGTCATCCAAAACCGCTGAAGATATGATTTGGCATCATAAATATAGGGTAAAGGATGTCATACTTAGGCATCCTGCAGATGGTAAGGCATGGAAAGATTTTGATGAGAAAAATCCTACTTTTGCGAAAGATCCGCGTAATATTAGATTGGGGCTTGCAAGTGATGGATTTAATCCTTTTCGTGTTATGAGTAGTACTCATAATACTTGGTCAGTCCTGTTAATTTCCTATAATTTGCCACCATGGGTTTGCATGAAACAACCCTCTATAATTCTTTCCATGATCATTCCTGGGGAAAAGGCACCAGGCATGGATATTGATGTTTTCCTTCACCCACTAATAAAGGAGTTGTTACAATTATGGAATGGTGTAGATGCATTTGATGCATACAGTAGGACGCAGTTTAAATTGCGGGGAGCTCTTCATTGGACTATTAATGACTTTCCTGCATATGCTAATTTATCTGGATGGAGTACAAAGGGTCGTTTTGCTTGTCCGTCTTGTGCAAAAGGTACACAGGCTGTTTGGTTAGAAAATGGACATAAGTTTTGTTATATGGGACATAGACGATGGTTGCCTGAAGACCATCCATTTCGATATGATGCTGTTGGATTTGATGGGAATGTTGAGCATGGTTGTGCTCCAGAACCTCTTAGTGGAAGTGTTGTGTTAGCAGAGTTAGAGGGAACCACATTTACATATGGTAAGGGTGAAACTCAACTTATGGACATTGATGAAAAGGACGAACAACAAATATGGAAAAAAAGGAGCATATTTTTCGATTTGCCGTATTGGGAGTTCAACACTCTTCGCCATAACTTAGACGTGATGCATATCGAGAAGAATGTATGTGATAATTTGTTGGGGACATTACTGAACCTCGAGGGGAAATCTAAAGATAACTTAAAGGCGCAAAAAGATCTTCAAGTCATGAAAATAAGGCCTGAGCTTCATCCCATTCTTCTACCAAATGGCAAATACGAACTCCCAAGTGCTCCTTATACTTTGTCATCTGAAGAGAAGACACGACTACTTAGTGTGTTAAAGCATATAAGAGTCCCAGACGGGTACGCAAGCAACATATCCCATTGTGTTAATTTGAAGAAGCGTAAGTTGTTCAATTTGAAAAGTCATGATTGTCACATTCTTATGCAAGACTTGCTTCCGATTACATTAAGGGCCGCAAAGGATAGTGATCTTGTAGATATTGTTTGGGCTTTATCAAAATTTATGAAGGAGTTATGTGCCAAAGAGCTTACTATTGAGAAGTTAGATGAAGCTGGAGCTAATGTGGTTGTGACACTCTGTAGAATGGAGAAACTGTTTCCGCCTAGTTTTTTCAATGTTATGGTGCACCTAATTGTGCACTTAACTGAGGAAGCAAAGCTCGGAGGGCCAGTTCTATATAGGTGGATGTATCCAATTGAAAGGTTAGAATTCACACTTTAAATACATACTTACATATTAAGTTTGCATATGTATTCACGTGTTCATATGCATGTGTTTCATATAGGTTTTTGGCGTCCTTGAAAGCCCTTGTTCGCAATAGGGTGCAACCTGAGGGTTCAATAGCATAAGGATATATTGCGCAAGAGTGTATAACTTTTTGTTCGAGATATTTTCAAGGAGTGGAAACGGTTTTTAACCGACCACAAAGAAATGATGCTACCAACCCAATTGAGGATATGTATCTATTTGCCACAGCTGGCCGAGCAAAAGGAAAGGTGGAAATGGTTGAACTTGATGAATTAAGTCGTAAACAAGCACATCGATATGTACTACTCCACCTTGATGACATTGATGAATACCATAGGTTTGTACAAATAACTATTTTAGACATACATATATATATCTCTTCTAATACCATAAAAAATTGAAATGTCATAATAAATTTCAGGTTGTTTTTGAATGAGCGTATGACATCTTACCCTCGTGAGCCAACTGAGAGAATTAAGCAAAAGTGGTTGCTAGAAGAATTTCCTGGCTGGTTACAAGGGAGGGTAATGATGATGTTATTTATATAATTTACATTACCTCGTTAGCATTACCTATGTGTTCTCATTATTTTTTCTATGTGCAACTTAGGTGTCAAATATGGAGGTTGATGAGCCTGAATCAAGATCCTTTAGAGCAGTTGCTAGCGGTCCTTACCCAATTGTTAAGAGAATGAATGCATTTGTCACCAATGGATATCGATTTCACACTCAGAAGAGAGATGAGTCAAAGAAAACTCAAAATTTGGGGTTATGGTGAAAGCTGATAGCAAGACATATTACGGAAAAATTGTTGATATCATTGAGTTAGATTATTATTCTGAGTGTAAAGTCGTATTATTTCGATGCGATTGGGTGAATGTGAATTCACGGGGTCTAAAGAAGGATAAAAGAGGTTTCACTCTTTTAAATTTCTCACATAGGATACATGAAGGAGGGGCTTTAAAGGATGATCCATATATCTTTTCATCTCAGGCACAACAAGTGTTTTACATAGAAGATGAGAATGACAAGGGATGGGAGCATGTGATCAGGGTAAAACCAAGGGATACTTACCGACTAGGGTCATTGCAAGTAGATGAAGAGCTTTACCCCCAATGCATGCCTCCTAACATTTGCAATGAGGATGGATATCGTGACCCAAAGAATTGGGCTACTGTTGAATGAGGGTTCTTAAAACCATGATGGTTAATTAGCTTACATTTGAGATTTATAAAACATTGAAATGTGATGTTGGTTTCTTTTTTTGTTTTTGGTTTGGAAGACATTTTATCCCTTTGATATTATTGGTTGTTCTTGTCAATGACTTTGGTTTTTTGGTACTTTGGAAAGAAATATTTGTTTGGAGTTCTATATGATTGTTTTATTTTGCAGCGAGTTATATATGTAGGCCGAGTTATTCATTTCATAAATGATATACGTAATCTAGTTTGCTTTTTGTTATAGATGTTATTTGAGCTCTTTCATTGCCTAATGCATGTGCTTCTTGTTCAGGTGTCGAAGATAGTTTGCAATCATGTTTCGTTCTAGGCGCACTTACGAAGATTATTTGAACTCTGTGCAAAATGAAGCAGCAGCCCCTGAACACTTGACTTTGGACTTAGAGAATGATGAGGATATTGATGATGATGATGTCAACGATGATGATAATGTGGCTCAAATGTATTTTGATCCAGATCTTGTTGATGTGCCAGAAGGGTTTAATGATAATGAAGAGGTGTTGGTCATAGGTAATTGTCCTTAGTAGTCAAAAGTTGTGAATTGATTAATTTCAGGAATTTTGGGGTATCCAGTGTCACGCCTGTTTATATTAATTATTTCTCTTTCCACTATAGATGGAGAAGGCAATGTCATCAAACTTAGAGGGAGAATCAATGTCAAAACTGTGCAGAGTTTGGATGCGCCTAAGAAGATTCTGGTGCCATTGAATAAGTACTTGCAACCAGTAAAAAAGGCAGGAAGTGTGTTCAATAGGTTTCTTGCAGATGTGGCTAGGCGGCCTGAATTGTGTCCCCTACACTATAAAGATTGGCGTTTAGTTCCTGGAGTCGTTAAGGATCGAATTGTAGCATATGTGCGGGTGAGTTATATTGGATAATGATGTGTAATATATGGATATGTAGTTTTGCTTATCTTTGTAATTCTTTTCCCCAAATTGCAGAAGAAGTTCATGCTACCATCGAATGCATTGGTTGATTCAAAAGTTTTAAGTTCTATCGGGGACAGATTAAGGGGTTACAAACGATCATTAAGGGTGAAATACATTAAGAAAGATACTACTAAGGAGCAATTGTATGCATTGCCCTTACCTGAGTCTGCAAAAGAGAACGAGATTACTCGTCCTAAAGGAGTTGGCGATCCAATGTGGTTTGGATTTGTGGATCTTTGTTTTTTTGATAAGTTTAAGGTGAGTTATTATTGATTGTCAGTTATGTTTATATTTCTAATTTATTATTTGCATACAACCTTAGTAAACTTTTGCTTCTTAATGTGACATTTAGCAATATTCTGAGATTGGCAAAAGAGCTAGGGGAAAGCTTTTGCATACTCACACAAGCGGTTCACAAAGTTATGCAGTAAAACGGGACAAATTTGTATGTATTATAGGTTTTTGTGATTTTCTTTCGACAACCTTTATATTACAAACTTTCCTATTAGTAATTTATAAACGAACTGATGTCATGGTTTCAGGAGAGGGAACATAACAGGGAACCTGGGCCAATTGAGTGGTTTATTGAGACTCACGAAACAAAGGAGAAGACTTTTCATGAGCCTGTTACCACAAAGTTTGTGGTAATATGATGGGCACTTCTAGCCATCACTCCTTTATTTTTTTTAACGTTTATTTTTTTCAATGACAATGACTAGTGTATTTTATCTTATTGTACTAAATTATATATGATCTAAACTTTCCATTTTGTTTTGTTTGCAAGGAATCGGCGATGGCTATGATTAAAGAGATAACTGGATCTTCTGAAGTTAAGTTCTCAGAAGAAACCTCAAAGGTGGAAAAAAGTGTCTACCGTAAGCTAATGGGTGATGAAACTCATGGAAAGCTTATTGGTTTCGGTAGTGGTGTGACTGCGAAAGACTTGCGTGCTAAGCACCAGAATAGTGAATCTAAGCTATTAGTGAAAGTTCTCAACAAGATGCTGGCCATGCAGAATCAAATTGATGTCTTGACTACTAAAGTTGTTGCCCAATCTGCAAACGCAGAACCTGAATCAGTATGTAAAACTTCAAATTATGTGTTTAATTTGACAAGTTTTGCTTATTTCTTATCTAATGTGCATGAATTATGAGTAGAGTACTGGTTCACCGCAAAACTTGGTCAATGATGTGCCATGTGATCAAAGAAGCCACGAGTCACGCAGGTCTAAAGATGCCCTTTCAGTTTCGCATGCGCTAGGTAGGCATGTAAAAGTGTATTTTTTAAGGAAATACAAGATATGTTGGCTTAGTTACATTATAGTGTTATATAGCTATAAATTGTATTTTTACTGGTATGTAGTCAAGGATACTCAAAGAGGGTCGACTTTGTCAAAGCATATCAATGTAGAGCCCAGAAAACAACAAAAACCACCAAAAAATGTCCAGGTATGTACAAATTACATATTTTAACACATTCTTTATTGTATATATATGTGTTTCACATTTTTATATCCCAAAGTATTTGTCGAAGCCATCAAATCATCCTCCAAAAATGGGACATGTTACTCCTAGTGGAGAGACTCCTGCCCGTGAGCAACCTGTTCATAGGGATGGTGGACCCACTCTTGGTGGAGGAAATCCTACTTCAGCTGGCACTTCCACTCAAAAGGTATTTTTTAAATATGACGTTTGTCATTCCAAACGATATCTTAGTTATGTATATGATTATCAAGTCTTTTTTTATTTATTTGCTTTGCTAGAGAACCATCATGGGAATGAACAGCAAGTTCACTGAGCAAGGAAATTCCAAACGACCAAAGTCAAATGTTGTGTATCCAGTATGTCTACTTTTCAAAAAAATTCTACACCATTCATGTTCTATGCAAATCCTTATAAACATATACAAATTTTGCTAGTTGACTTATGAGGAAGAGACGAAGGTAATAGAAAAGGTGCTGAAAAAGAATCCTGAATCAGTTAGAAAGTACGCTCGTGGTGAAAAGAAGGATTTGACGCTTTGTTATCTTACGGGCATGGTAAATATGGCCTTCTCTTTCATGTCTGCTCAATTTTAACAGATTCAATCACATGTTAAGAAGTTGGACATGATTATAATAGGTATTGAACGCATGCGATTACAAAGCTGATCCCCAGATGGTTGATGACGTGTTGCTTGAGAGACTTCAAAATGTCAACATTGTGAGTTTAGTTTAAAAGTTGTAAATTACATGTTTTTATGGTATTAAGTTTGATTTGGGTTGTGCATTCGATTTTTTGGATTTATTCATGGCAATGGGTTGGATTTGTGTTGGGTGCTCCAGGTGTGTAGCCTGTTGAGTTGATTTGCTCCGGCATGTGGCCGTTGAGATTGTGAATAGTTCCTTGTTGTATTTATGACATGTTGTAAAAGGAAAATAGCCAAGTTTTAGGCGGAACTCTACCGAAATTTTTTCAAAATTAGGGAATTTACTAAAAAGAAAACCCTCACCATAAGAATATCATACAATGTTTTTAGAGCACGGTTACATAGTTATGGAGGATAATAGTTATATATTATATCTTCCAATCTTTTTAGAAGTTTTTTCTTGTTAGTGGCGTTGTTTGTTGTACTAAACTCCTATATATGGACTTGGTGATTTCAGATTGAAACGAAGGGCAGCATGTTACAACATCGAATGTGAAGCTAATATCGATTCGTGAGGTGTTCACTTGAAGTTATGGAGTTCCATATATATCACTTGATCCGTTCTGTGTTATTTCAATCTTATAGATGTTATTTCAAACAAATGTAACTTTTAGGTAGTAGATGCATACTTTATATGCATGTTGAACTCAATTTTGTACTTTTCGTTATGTACTTGAACAATAGTTATTTAGGAACTCAATTGATAACAATTTATTATGGTTATAAAGCTTATATACCTTTTGTATCATTTATGCTAAAATCAAATATTTTCAATTGCTTCCTCTACCTTGCGCCTCTCTCTCTATATATGTATATAGGATTATATAATACGTTAATGTTTGTAAATATATATATACTATTCGCATTTTTAAATATAATGATTATTTGGTTTTTTATCATGAAAATTTTCCTGCCAAAGTTAGTTATGCGCTTACAACATTTGAAAGTTAGTTATCACATGCATAACGCCACACTTATAAGCGATGGAGTGGTGAAAATGATTTTTGTCCCAGAGGATACTCTAGCCACGGATACAAGCGAGGGTCATCTACCTACACATATAAGCGTGGTAAATAACGCAGTCTTCCACGGATATAAGTGTGGGTAGTGCACAATCAACCACGCTTATTAAGTGTGACGAATTTTTCCCCACTGATACCCTATGCACGCTTACCTTAAGCGTGGCGAATATGCTCTGCCATGGATATAAGCGTGGAAAGAGGCAAATTTAAGTGTGGTTAGATGCAACATTTCCTGTAGTGTCTTTTAATTTGGGATGTGGAAGATGGTAAACTGTGAAGACTCAGATCGCCCTAGAGGGGGGTGAATAGGGTGATTGTAAAAATAAATTTAAAGCTGAAATCAAAATGCAGAATTTGAATGGAGACAATGCACAAGGATATTTTAACGAGGTTGGGCCTCAATCAGGCTTAATCCCCGCCTAGAGTTATCCAACTCTAGGATTCAACACTCTACTTTTCTTATTAAGATGAACCTTCACACTTTCTTTCAGAGCACCACACTCTAAAGATCTCAACTACCTAAACCAACCAATGCTTTAAGCTTGGGAGGAGTTGTGACCTCACACCAACTCCGTCGTTCACTCCTTAACAAGAATTCCTCAAGGTCTCTCAAGACTTTTGATTACAATTTGAGATTCAAAGAGATTGGCAAATGTATAGCTTAGTGTAGTAGGATTGCAACTTGCTTGTCTGATTTCTTGGATGCTTCTCTTCTTCCTTCAGCCCCTATTTATAGCATTGAGTAGCCATATGCCGATTTGTCCAAGAAGGAAGTTATCTCCATATAATTTGATTTGATATTGTGATCTTCTCCAATAAGAAATTATTTGCTCACAATCTCTTCTCTTGCCTTTTGAACATGTAAATCTTTTTGAAGCTTGGCAACAAAGTAAAATCATGTAATATAATCTTTACGAGATCAAATTTAAAATACAAATTTGATATTGCAAGAATATTAACAATATTGTTAGAATATTTAAACAAGGGCAATATAAAATCATGCAATATAATCTTTATGAGATCAAATTTAAAATACAAATTTGATATTGCAAGAATATTAATAATATTGCTAGAATATTCAAATAAGGGCAATATCATTTTGTCATGGCTAGACTTAAGGATATTTAATCAAATAAAATCCTTTTAATTAATATTTTTCACATTTGCCTAGCATAATAATATCTTGCCTTTAATCATATTTGCATACAATCTTTTCAATCACATAAATTAAATATGCACACGTTCTTCGATAATATTCAAGAAAATAATTATGATATGCATATAATCTTTCATATTTTCTTCATAATTTTTATTATGATTCTACAACTATATATTGCTTTTCTTTTCATGTGTTATATCTTTTGAATGCAACACCTTAATTTCTAATTTTGTGTTTCATCAAAATCTTTGTAATTACTAAGTAAGTCAACAATCTCCCCCTTTTTGATGAAAGACAAAATTTAGCTTATGTCAATCTTATATTAAGCATGAGAATATCAAGCATAGATATAACAAGAATATTGTGCAACGTAGTAATCAAAAGATAAACAATCATAACTATTATTAAGCATACTTATACTTGAAAATAACATATCATAGTCAAACTTTCTCCCCGTCTTTCATCAAAAAGAAGTAAGCAATGAACTAGAAAATGTGTGAGCCAATCAATAGGGAAGAAAAATTATTTGTAGAAAAGCGAAAAATGGGAAATAATAGTGAATCAAAGCTTGGTCTGGGAGGCTCGGTTGGTGGCGGAGAGCAGCTGAGAGGCATATGCAGCACTTTGAGCGCGTTCGGCGGTGGAGAGAGGGACAACTTTGAGGGCACATTGCCGAGTCAAGCTGCCAATTTGGATGAGGTCGCCCAATTTCTGATGTACCTCAGTGATGTGAGTAGTGAGCAAGGTCTGAATGCGGTTGAGGCGGTTATCCATGATGGCTTGGTTGTGAGCGATGTCGTCCAATGCGTCAATGTGCTGGACCAAGATGTACTCAAGCTTGTCGGCAGTTTCTTGTAGTTCATAAAGACGCTCATCGAGGTACTGGATTTGGTCAATGAGAGAGGAAGGAGGAGGTGATGGGTCCGAAGAGACACGAGGTCGAACATGTGGACCTGAGCTGTTGGAGACACTAAGGAGTTCGTCAGGAGTCATGTCCTCGATAAATTTCCACCCATTGTGGGCAGTTTTGAAGAAGTGGATGCTTTTGAATGCTACAGGAGTAATGATAGGAATAGGTTTGGTTTCAAAAACTTCATTGGTGAGGGTCACTCCAAAGTGGCGAAAAATATGAGTGAGCAGGTTTGCATAAGGTAGAGCGGCAGGACGCAGAACTGAGCTAACTTTAGACATGCAACTCAAAATGTACCGAGAAAAATTTATAGG
>JACYFF010031957.1:74393151-74434595 GCA_017589665.1 Selenicereus undatus | reverse complement strand
CTTCCAGAGGAGACAGATGTGGTTGGGTGACACTGGGTAAGTCAAAAGTAGTATTTAATTCGGACTCAATAAGGGTAAACGTTGTGTATTTGACTTGGCATTCTAAAGTAATCACATCACCAGTTTTCAAAGTTCTTACATTGGCATAAAACATACAAACCAATTGTGGGTAGTACTCAGCAGTGAGATCTCGCAGTGGCCACAGTGACTTTGCAATAAATATTCAATAAATCCTAGATTTTCAGCTCGAAGAGATTCAACATTGACGATTTCACAGGCATGAACAGAACGATTCAGGAAGCGAGATAAAAATTTATCTCTGGCAGAATCGGAATGGAACCAAGCCAATGGGATGACCTCGGTGGGGGAAGGTGTGTGTCAAGGAGAAGGAGGGATGGACGGTGGCGTAGCGGTAGAGGAAAAGGAGGCAGCAGGTGAGGGAGCCGAACCTGGGGGTGTACTGGTGGAGTCGGAGATGGTTTGAGGTGAGCCGGCCGGTAACATGGGCAAGCTTCGTCGAACAATAAGGCGGGAACTGCGACGAATGGGGGCTGACTGGGAAGCGATTCGTTTCAGTCTGAATGATGTGGGAGTTTGGGTGGTTTTGCGAGCACTTTTGCGGGTACGGGGGCCATGGTAGGGAGAGGAGGCTCGGAGAGAAATTGAGGTTGATGGGATGGGCGTATGGGCAAAGAGGGTGAGGGCTAGACATGGATATGGCAGAGAGAGGAGGCGAATTTATAGGGGGCAGGGCGAAGTTAGGGCAATAATGGAAACTTGAGAATTTTCTAGAATATGGTAAGTTAAGGCAAAGATTCGAAGGTTGGGATATGGTAAGGCAGATATTCGAAGGTTTGGGAGGTGGAAAATATGGCAAGTTGGGTGAATAGGGGCAGAGATTCGAAGCCTATATATGACAAGCGTAAAACATGGGTTTGGGAAGGAATCTGAAAGAATTGGACCAAAGACAGAGCTTCGGAGGGTGTGGAAGGCGCAGAAGCAGGGAGGTTCGAAGGTTTGGTTTTGCGAAAGCACAGCTTTCTGGTTCAGAAATGGCGTCGCGAAGAAGGAGAAGAAATTGGGCAAAATTGCATTGAGGTGTTAGTCAGCTTATATGTGTACGATGAGGTGTTGAATGGACGGCACATTAATCCCAATAGAGGTAATGCGTGCTTTGACTTGGTGACCTTTTTTTTTTCCAGTAGAGGTAATGCGTGCTTTGACTTGGTGACCTTCTTTTTTTTTTTTTTGGTAGTGGCTGGAACGGCTGGCTTTTTGTTTTTTTTTTTTTGGTTATGTAGTGGCTGGAACGGCTGGGTTGGGCCCCTTTTGTTTGTTTGTTTTTTTTTTTTGGTTTTGGGGTCCAAGTTAGGAAGAGAGATTTTGCTAAAATTTGCAAGAAGTGTTTTGAAATAGGTAAGATAAGCCCCGTTGACTTATGATAGACGAAAAATTATGAAGGAATTTTCTGCTATCAAGTGTGCTCAATTTGTTGTGTACTAAATTCACCTTAAGGCATTGAAATGAAATTTTCATGCTGAGGCAATTGAACCAAGGGTCATAGTGACGTACCTTATAGCTGATTCAATATTACCGATAATAATCTTGCAGGAATCGATAAATCCAAAGTTGGAAATGATATACAAATAGGTGATCCCTGAATTGTCACTTAGCGAACAAGGTTAGGAATAAGTGAGGGCTCCCCCTCAAGTTATGCATCAAGATTTAGCATTCCAAGTTCGTGTCAAATAAAATTGAATCGATCTTCGCTTAATGGTTTTGTAAAAATATCAGCTAGTTGAGAGTCAGTAGGTACAAAAGCTAAGGTGACATGTCCTTTTTCAACGTGATCTCAAATAAAATGATGACGTACCTCTATATGCTTGGTGCGAGAATGTTGAACTGGATTTTTTGTGATATTGATAGCACTTTTATTATCGCATTTAATTGGAACTTCTTTGAGATTGATGCCAAAATCTCGTAATTGCTGCATTATCCAAAGTAATTGTGCACAACAAGCGCCAGCAGCGATGTACTCTGCTTCTGCCGTTGAAAGTGCGACAGAATTTTGTTTCTTGGAATGCCATGAGACTAGGCTTGGCCCAAGAAACTGACAAGTGTTTGATGTACTTTTTCTATCGACTTTATATCCTGCATAGTCTGCATCAGTATATCCCACTAAAGAAAAATCTCTCCCTCGAGGGTACCATAGTCCTAGATTTTTAGTTCCTGCCGGGTATCTAAAGATCCTTTTCACACAAGTTAGATGAGATTCTTTAGGTGAGGCCTGAAATCGAGCACATAAGCAGACACTAAACATAATGTCAGGACGACTAGCAGTAAGATACAACAGTGATCCAATCATGCCTCGATAGACCTTCTCACTAACTGGTTTGCCATCTTGGTCAAGGTCTAATTTTTCATTTGTAGCCATAGGAGTTTTAGCATGTTTGGCTTGATCCATTTTGTATTTCTTTAGGAGTTCATTAATGTATTTGCTTTGATTAATGAATATACCATCTTGGCATTGTTTAATTTGAAGACCCAAGAAAAAGGTTAATTCACCCATCATACTCATTTCGAATTCGTTGCTCATAAGATTGGAAAATTCTTCACATAGAGAGGTGTTTGTAGCTCCAAAAAGTATGTCATCTACATAAATTTGGATGACTATAAAATTATCTCCTTTTGTCTTGGTGAATAATTTTTTATCTATAAGTCCTCTCTTAAAACCATGGTCTAAGAGAAATTTACTTAATCGCTCATACCAAGCTCGGGGAGCTTGTTTTAGACCATACAAAGCCTTTTGCAGTTTATAGACATGATTTGGAAAGTCGGGATTTTCAAAACGAGGAGGTTGTTCTACAAAGACTTCTTCTTGCAAGTAGCCATTTAGGAAGGCACATTTTACATCCATTTGATAGAGTTTTATGTTCATGTATGAGGCAAAAGCTAATAGTATTCGTATGGCCTCCAGTTGGGCAACAGAGGCAAAGGTTTCATCAAAATCAATACCTTCTTCTTGATTATATCCTTTAGCTACTAATCTTGCTTTATTTCTTATAACATTCCCGGCTTCATCTAGTTTATTTCTAAAGACCTATTTTATTCCTATAACCGAATGGCTACTTGGTCTAGTCATGAGTGTCCAGACTTGGTTTCATTCAAATTGATTTAACTCTTCTTGCATGGCATTAATCCAATTTGAATCACTAAGTGCTTCTAGATGATTTCTTGGTTCTATGTGTGATACAAAAGAAAAGAAAGCACAGAAATTATGCAAGGATGACCGAGTTCTTACCACAGTGGATATATCTGTTAAGAGGTTATCCATTGGGTGAAATGACTTATATTTAAAATTCCTTTGAGTTACCTCATGGCGTGGTGCTTTAGGTGTAGAAATTTCTTCGTTTGTAGGTTCCTCTTCTTCTTGAGATAGAGTGTCATCTCGTGGATCAGTATTGAGAGGTACCTCTAGTAATTGCTGATCACTAGGATTTACTTCCTTTGGTGTCTCTTCTTTATCATCATTGTGCTTGTTCAAGCTAAGGATCTGTCCTATGGAATCACTTAACACACCGTCATTTGATTCATCAAAAATCACATGAACGCTTTCTTCAATGCTTTTAGTGCGTTTGTTATAAATTCTGTATGCCTTACTATGCATAGAATATCCTACAAAAATTCCTTCACTTCTGGCATCAAATTTTCCTAGATTATTCTTACCATTGTTGTGAACAAAACATTTAGATCCAAATGGTCGAAAGTAAGAAATATTAGGTTTCTTTCCTTTAAATAATTCATAAGTAGTTCTTTTCAAGATTGGTCTAATTAAACATCGATTTCGGACATAATTAGCAGTATTTACAGCTTCGGCCCAAAAACTTTGAGGGACATTGCTCTCACACATCATAGTTCGAGCCATATCTTCTAAAGTACGATTTTTTCTTTCAACTACACCATTTTGTTGAGGTGTGCGTGGAGCCGAAAAATTGTGAGCACTTCCATAATTACTACAGAATTCAGTAAACTCTTTTTGATCAAATTCTCTACCATGGTCGCTTCTTATGAACACGATTGGTGAATTTCTGTAAATTTGTAATTGTTTACAGAGTTTAGAAAATTCCTTAAAAGCTTCATTCTTTTCCTTTAAAAAAGAGACCCATGTGAAGCGGGAATAGTCATCAACAATCACAAGAATGTACTTACTACGTCCTAAACTTTGTATAGATATAGGCCCGCATAAGTCCATGTGAAGCAGTTCTAATGGTCTGGATGTGCTGATATTATTTTTAGGTTTAAAGCTACTACGTACTTGTTTTCCTTTAGCACATGCATCACATAAATGGTCATATTCGAATTTGCATGTCGGAAGTCCTCGTACTAATTCATGTTTTGCTAATTTCTTAATATTATGCATGCTTGCATGTCCTAATCTACGATGCCATAGCCAATTATCCTCTACGCGAGTCACTTTAAAACAAGGTAGATTGTGTGAGGGGATATTATCAATGTCTATGGCATACACGTTTTCAATTCTAGGTCCACGGAGGGTAATCTTTTTAGATTTTTTATTTTTAACAATGCAGCTTGTTGAGTCAAATGTTACAAGGTTTCCCTTGTCACATAATTGAGATATGCTTAAAAGATTAAACTTCAAGCCATTGACAAGATAAACATTATCAATAGAGTTGGAAGGATCTTTACCAATTTTTCCAACACCGATTATTTTGCCTATACCTTCGTCTCCGAATGTAACGTTTCCACATTCTTTCTTGTTGACTTCAGTAAATAATGAGGCATTGCCGCTCATGTGCCTTGAACATCCGATATCAAGGTACCATAGATCTTTCCCAGATTTTAAGCATACCTACAAAACAGGAAATCAAACTCTTCTACTTCCTTTGGCTTTAAATCGAACTTCAAAATCATTAGCTACCAAGTTAGGGGGTCTTGTTCCCTTAGGAACCCATATTTGAAAAATTCTAGTAGGTGGTTTCTCAAATGAGCGAGAATATGTAGTATGTCTAATCTTGGGGTAGTAACTACATGTTTTTGCATCCTTTTCATGTGGAGTAGATTTGACAAAGAAGTTTTTATAGGTTTTCTTTTTGTTTGTATGGTTATAGCCAATTCCTTCTTTATTAAATGATGTCTTTGGGTGCAAAGCAACTTATCCAAGTTTTCTTGACCTTGTGTAAATTTTAGGATTATTTTGTGATCTTCATCACATTTGGCTTGTAACTCCTTATTTTTAGTTTGTAGGTTCCTAACTTTAGCTTGAAGGTCATTATTTGATTTTTCAAGAGCCATATTCTTTAGATTCAAATCTTGAACATTCTTTTTGACACCTTTATATTTAGATAGATATTTCCGTTCAAGTTTGGCAAAACTAACTAAAGCGTTGATTAATTCTTCTTTAGACCAGTCATAGAGAGCTGATATGTCTACCTTGTCGGTACTTTCGCACTCAAATCTTTCATCATTTTTTACGTCCTTTGCCATGAGACATATGTTGGCGGTGTGTTCTTCATCGCTTTCACTTTCACTGGTGTCGCTATCGCTCCAAGCTGCGATCATTGCTCTCTTACTGTCTTTCTTCTTCAATCTTCGTGCTTCTCCTTTCTTTTGGATTAGTTGACAATCCTTCAGCAAGTGTCCTGGCATGCCACATCCATAACAAGAGCTAACGTTAGTATTGTCTTTATGAGAGAACTTACCTTTGGAAAATTTTTCATTTCTTTTTAATGAGGTCCCCTTTGAGTTGAATCCTCGTTGATTAAATTTTTTCTTTAACCCCATTTTGTTGAGGCCTCGAACGATCAGTGAGAAGGCCTCATCATTATTTTCGTTGGGTTCTTCCTCCACTGATGTGCAATCTTCTTGAATAGCTTTTAAAGCTATTCCTTTCTTTGAGCTTTCTCCATCATCTTCTTTGAGATGAATCTCATGTGTCAAGAGTTTCCCTAGAAGATCGTCTAGTTCCAACTTCTTGAGATCTTGAGCCTCCTCAATTGCAGTGACATTCAGTCCCCACTTGCTCTTTGGAAGACATCGAAGGATCTTTCTCACCATTTCCTCGTTTGTATAAGTTTTCCCAAGTGACTTTAGATTATTTGTAATGTCTGTGAATCGTGTAAACATGTCTTTTATCGATTCATCAGTCTGCATTTTGAATAGTTCATATTGATGTATGAGCATATTCATTTTAGTTTCACGGACTTGGCTTGTCCCTTCATATGTAATAATTAGCTTGTTCCAGATTTGCTTAGCTGTATCACAGGCAGAAATTCGGTTATATTCGTTAGCATCCAAACCACAATAAAGAATATGCTTAGCTCTAGAATTCTTTGTAAGTTTTTCCCAGTCAACACTCGTATACTGATCTTTAGGTTTATCAATCATTTCACCCTTGTCATTTTTGACCTTAGTAACAGTGTAAGGGCCATTGTTCACAATTTCCCACAATTCCATGTCAGTTGATTCAATAAAAATTTGCATCGCATTTTTCCAATAAGAAAAATTTGTTCCTTTAAATAAGGGAGGTCTAACAGTAGAGCGTCCTTCAATATTAACATCTCCTGATGAGGCCATGATCGGCACCCACTTGACTGTTAAGTCAAAAGAAGTGTGGGACTGGCTCTGATACCAATTGAAGACTCAGATCGCCCTAGAGGGGGGGTGAATAGGGTGATTGTAAAAATAAATTTAAAGCTGAAATCAAAATGCAGAATTTGAATGAAGACAATGCACAAGGATATTTTAACGAGGTTAGGCCTCAATCAGGCTTACTCCCCGCCTAAAGTTATCCAACTCTAGGATTCAACACTCTACTTTTCTTATTAAGATGAACCTTCACACTTTCTTTCAGAGCACCACACTCTAAAGACCCCAACTACCTAAACCAACCACTGATTTAAGCTTGGGAGGAGTTGTGACCTCACACCAACTCCGTAATGCACTCCTTAACAAGAATTCCTCAAGGTCTCTCAAGACTTTTGATTACAATTTGAGATTCAAAGAGATTGGCAAATGTATAGCTCAGTGTAGTAGGATTGCAACTTGCTTGTCTGATTTCTTGGATGCTTCTCTTCTTCCTTCAGCCCCTATTTATAGCATTGAGTAGCCATATGCCGATTTGTCCAAAAAGGAAGTTATCTCCATATAATTTGATTTGATATTGTGATCTTCTCTCCAATAAGAAATTATTTGCTCACAATCTCTTCTCTTGCCTTTTGAACATGTAAATCTTTTTGAAGCTTGGCAACAAAGTAAAATCATGTAATATAATCTTTATGAGATCAAATTTAAAATACAAATTTGATATTGCAAGAATATTAACAATATTGCTAGAATATTCAAATAAGGGCAATATAAAATCATGCAATATAATCTTTATGAGATCAAATTTAAAATACAAATTTGATATTGCATGAATTTTAATAATATTGCTAGAATATTCAAATAAGGGCAATATCATTTTGTCATGGCTAGACTTAAGGATATTTAATCAAACAAAATCCTTTTAATTAATATTTTTCACATTTGCCTAGCATAATAATATCTTGCCTTTAATCATATTTGCATACAATCTTTTCAATCACATAAATTAAATATGCACACGATCTTCGATAATATTCAAGAAAATAATTATGATATGCATATAATCTTTCATATTTTCTTCATAATTTTTATTATGATTCTACAACTATATATTGCTTCTCTTTTCATGTGTTATATCTTTTGAATGCAACACCTTAATTTCTAATTTTGTGTTTCATCAAAATCTTTGTAATTACTAAGTAAGTCAACAAACTGGATTTCGTTCAATCTCCTAATGAAGGCTTCTGGTTCTGCCCCATAACAACAGGTACCTCTGTTCGACCAAATGGATGAAAGGATGTTAGTTGCAATATGTGAGAGGCTAAAACCAGCTCTTTGCACAGAAGGCACGTTCGTAGTCCGGGAGGGGGACCCAGTGAACGAGATGCTTTTCATAATTCGAGGGCACCTCGACTCCTACACCACCAACGGAGGGCGAACAGGGTTCTTCAACTCTTGCCGGATAGGACCTGGAGATTTCTGTGGGGAGGAGCTCTTAACATGGGCACTGGACCCCCGGCCCAGTGTGATCCTCCCCTCCTCAACACGAACCGTCAAGGCCATTTCAGAAGTTGAAGCTTTTGCCCTCCAAGCAGACGACCTGAAATTTGTCGCAGCCCAGTTCAGAAGGCTGCACAGCAAGCAGCTCAGGCACAAGTTAAGGTTCTACTCTCACCACTGGAGAACATGGGCAGCCTGTTTCATTCAGGCAGCTTGGCGGAGGTACAAAAGGAGGAAAAATGCAGCTCAACTCAGGGCTCCAATTGACTACATGGCATCTGAACCTGATTCGACAGTGGGAGATTTCGACATAAGATCTCCAGAAACAGAATCCGGGTTTGCTTCGTATGCTAAGAAACTTGCAGCAAGTAAAAGGGTTGTGAGGAGTAAGCATTCTGGTGTCAAGGCATTGTAGAAGCCTGCTGAACCTGATTTCTCTGTTGATGAAGACTGAAAAACATATGCTTTGATGAGGCCTTTTTTGTACATTTTTTGTTTTCTTGTTCTGTGTCTAATTATAGCCAAATTGATTGCGGATTACTATCTCAGTCATAAATTTAGGGGTGGGCAACGGATTGGATTGGGCTGGACTGGGCCAACCCATTAACTAAACGGGCTGGATTGGGTTCAGTACATTTGCTAATGGGCTGGGTTGTGTTATGAGCCCAATGAACCTGGCCCGCCCAAGACCTGCCCATTACTATCTAAGGAGTGTTTTTGGTTAGTTAATTTTTCAACTAATATTTGTAATTTTCCAAACAAATTAAACTAGTCTAAATTCAAAGTTAGAAAATACACAATTAAGCTAATAAATGGGTCGGATCAAGTCGGCCCATGGGCGGCTTGCCTTGGGCCAGTTTAAAAACGGAACAAACTTGTACAAAATAACGGTTTACAATAATTATTGTTATGTACACAGTGTTGGTAATGAGGTTAACTAATTGAAACATGTAAACTAGTATGTCAATTAGGTTAAAAAAATAATGGGTGACTAAACGGACCGTTAATGGGTCCGCCCAGTCTGGCTCGTTAAATGGGTACCCAATCCGTTGCTCACCCCTACTCATAATCATGGTTTTAAAATCACATAAGTTGAGACATGGATGGAAACAATAGCAAATTCCTATATGGAGCTTTACAAGATTATGGGCATATGGCAATGAATTGAGTATGAGTATGTGTTTCTATCGAAGCCTATATCATATTTTCATAAGTAACATCAGTGCCACATATTAAAAATTATACATATGACACATACGTGCTGGAAAAGTATATATCGGTGACAAGTGGAAGTACGTACTCCTAAATGTATGATGTATATTCCCGTACGTCCGCACTAGTTTATAAGCTAATGAAAGTCAAGAATCTGCTATGATAAACTACAAGTCTACGGTGTAGAAGAGTAGATACGTAAATACACAGGAGAAATGGACCCCTATATAATTATTTCTTCCACACGATCCGGAGCCATAAACAATTTGCAAACAAATTTTGATCGAAACAATGGTTTCGTCCCAATCAATTTAGAATTTACCAGACGTGTATTTGCTGCAGTATGGTGAAAATTTTGCTGGACACTAGTTTTGAGGACACGTCAACATAATTTTGTTTTTGAGAGAATACAAACTTATTTCTAAGTCAACAATTATCAGCTTAAGTTTTTTGTTGATATGATCTTTGAGCATAATATCAGGCTTTTCTAACAAGAAAGTTTCGAGTTTGAATCTCAACAGCCCTCATATTGGTTTATTGTGCAATGTACAGGGAGCATTTGCAGCATCCACATCCAAGCTTCAAATCCAAATGACATTCGTGTGAGGAGGCGTGTTAGAGTATAAACTTATTCCCGTGCCGTTAACCATTAATTTAAACTTTTGATTGAATTGGTTCTTGGACAGTGTTTGTTGGTTTTTATTTATACTTATCTTTTGTAGTTGATGTACATGAGTTCTGAGTATTTAGTGTTGGCTAGGAACTTGCTTTATAAATAACTGATTGGGTATTAACTTAGGGTATGTTTGGTAGGGTTCAAAATCATTTTTCTAAAAAATCATTTTTCATGTAAAATGGCTTTTCATGTAAAATGATTTTCAGCTCATATTTTAAGTTGTTTGGTAAAAGGGGAAATGAAGTTTCTGGAAATGAGTTTGATTATCACAAAATGAACAAAAAAGTTCAAAAGAGTTACATTAGTGAAAAAAAACAAAACTAAGCAAGATATTTAGAAAAATACAAATTTATATTTTGTTCTTTGAGAAATTATATTACAATAATGGTATCATCTAGATCAAAATTATGACAATATGTACATTTATCAATTTTTTTAATATTACCTACTGCCAACAATTTGATTCTAACAACGTTTATTGATTTTCCACCTTCAAGTGGGAATCCAAATAAAGAAGAGCAAAAGCATAGTGTGTTTCTCTATCAGCTTAACCCTGATGATAAATTACAGAGCGCTTTGGATTTCGATGAAATCATGGTTGTTAGATTCACCGACATCGGGATAATACAGTTTCGGTAGTCTTTAATATGATGCCTTAATCTTCGAACTATGTCACTGCTTTAGGCTTCAAACCATATGTCGAGGAAAACGACACGGAGGAGAGAAAAACTGTAAAACTGTGTGAGCGCTAAAGAAACGTAAAATCAACTTATGATCCATTCAAAATGAAATATTTTCCTTCATTCTAGGAAAAATGATTTTCCCTTGAAAACAAATTTACCCTCCTTATTTTACCAAACGCGGTAAAAGGAGAAAATTATTTTCCGTGAAAATTATTTTCACCCTTCCAAACACACCCACTTAATGTTGAGGGCTAAAATTTTTAGCTGGCATTTCTTATGCAGGAATTGATAAATGAAAAACGAAAATTTATTCTTGAGATGGGAATTTGTTTATGAATTTTCATGCGCTTGTTTGATAGGTGAGAGTAAGAATTGGGAATAATATACTAATTCACAAATATGTCCTAAATATAAAAATATGACTTCATAATCTAATACCAAGTTACTCATTTTATCTGTATACCCTATTCCGTCTCCTAGTTACCTCCCATCCCCTTAGGGATACAAGTCTTTAATCTGTTCCTAATTCAAATATTGAGGATATGATCCTATTTCTCCGTAACAACCATGAAAATTTCATTTACTATTCGCAATCTCATCTGCGTACTCTCGCATATCAAACATCATCTTAGTATATTAAATTGTAGGTCGAATGTCCATCTTGCTTATCTGTATTACAAATGCCTCATTTAAAAGTTAGTACTGACATTGATTTATAATAATGTCCCCTTGAAATGGACATAAAGAAAACAAGTATTTTTCAAATACTGCAACCTATTAAAATATTGTATTAAGCAAGATAAATAAAATTAAGAAAGAAAAAGCAAAGGAAATGAAATAACACCAAGAATGCACGTATAGAAAGTAAAAATTCAACGGCAAATCAAATGATGGCACGTAAAAAAAATAATAATAATTAGACTAATCACAAATTGCCATGTGTCAAGTTGACTTTGGTGGACCCACTTTGTCAAAATTAAACATGGTAATAATTCAACCAATTAAAAGTCGTCATGTGTCATTGATGACTCAGAAAATAGTAATTATTTTCTTTATTTAAAATAAAGATATAATTATTGAAGAGAAATTTACAAGGGAGTTGTACTTAAAATGGGTGGCAACTGAATCATCTTTTTCTCAACAAATTGGTGTTGAATTTGGAGGGAAAAGTAAGTGAGGAAAATTTCATTGTGAAGTTGAATTACCAAAATCCCATTGTAAAGAGGGGGCTTAGATTGACACTGTGGAAATCGGAGAGAGAGTAAACCAGTTGGACATCCCCCTATAGTTTTCGCAACATAGCTCCAGAAGCATTAATCCAAACTTTAACAAAAAAGAAAAAAGAAACCTAGCCCTCTTCTCCATCATCGCCGCACCGCCAATGCGCCTCCACCTTAACCTCCGCCGCAGACCACCAATGCCTCGCCGCCGACAGTAGACTGTTCCCGGTTCAGATATGTGAGTGTAAGTTTTGCACTTTAGCTTCTTGTTGAATACTTTTAATTTTTAGATATATATGCTTTTAGTATTTCAACTTGTGAGTTTAATTTGCCAATTTCAATTTTTGAGTAGTTTAATTTGTTAGTTCATTATAATTGTTGGTTAGATGATGATTAAGTATTGGAGCTCAAGTTTAATTGATGAAATATTGACCATGTATATGAAATTTAGTTTTACTTCAAGTTCAATCCAATTGTTGGTTAGACGGTGTTTGATATTTTAGGTTTTGTTTGGTTTAATTTGTGAGTTTAATCCCATTTCAATTCTAGACACTAAATTGTTTATGCAAAACTAAAATTGAAATTGAAAATTAATTTGTGAGTTTAATCCAATTTTAATTTGAGTTTGGTTTAATTTGGACTACCAAGACACGCCGTGGCAACCTCCTCCACTTGTTACCTATGCTACTACCACCTCCTTGTTGTATTAAGATTGGTAAGAGGTCTAATAATCTAGAAGGTGGTGGTTTTCTCAATTAACTATGCATGACATGGAGAAATGGACATTTCCTAGTGAGCTTGATACCAACCCTAGTGTCGGTAAATCTTCTTTTACTAGTTTGAAGAGATAATGTGTGTAACTTAGCTTGAGACATCAGATTGACTGTCATGTATGCAAATTGGTGTAAACGGAAATTGATTCTTTTCTAATCTTATGCCTACCATCTGTCTCTGAAACTGGTTCCACATTCAAAGAATGCGATGCTGCCCTATTTCACTATTTGTCTTTCCTTCTTACCCACATGATGACTTAGTTCACATTAGAGAGAATGGATAAGATGGGTATCATTGTAAAAGTGTTGTATCTTAGGCTTCTTAGCTTCAATATGTTGGGTGGGCTTACATATGCTAAGCTCCTTTTCCTCATAGACTAACAATTAAAAAAACTACAACTAATGTAGAAAAGATTAGGATATTTTCTTATGTGAAAATCAATATCACTTTTTTACATGTCATTGTGCAGATCCCAATATAAGTCTAGTTTTAAGGGAACTGTGCACTATTAAGGGAGCAAATAATGTTCTTAATGTAAGATTCTTAGCTTCTAACAATGATAACATTTCTTCATGATTTTAATGTGAGAATTATTCACCTTTAGTATCGTAGTTGACTTGAAGTAGGCTTTGCTGAATACCGTGAAAAATAGAGGGTTATTAATTTTATCTTGAGAATATGTTTCCCTAACTTTTGTCTACGTCATGGGGAAAATTTTGGGTTTTGTGAAACTGCTTGGCAAATGAAGGTGAAGGTATCTCACCTCTTTGATTAGGCTTTGCTTGCTTATTCGTTCTCTCACCTATGAGGTCAAAATTGTGTCATTAGATAGGGAGAAAATGAGAGGCAATTGGGAAGTGGCATCCATGAAAGTGGAACTTGCCCGATAGAGAGGTGCTGGGTTTAGGGTAGAGAGGAGCCAACAGTTATTTTCATGGAAAGTCTTGGAAGATTGTCAATTTGACATCCTGACCTAGTTGGCATCATCACAATAAAATGTTCAGCATTTCTTTGCGATAGTCATTTGATTGGGTGGTGCAATGTCCAACACTTCTTTGTGATAGTCAAATGCTCTTGATGGGACACACAAGTACTTGAGATTAGTCGGCATAAATTGTTGCCAATAGGCCTGCTATGAGCTGGAAGAGAGTGCTAGGATTTTTAAAAAATGTACCAGGGTATCGGTTGATGTCAGATTTGATTTGGATTTCTCATAAAACAACATGTTTGCCTCCTTCAAAAGTAATTTGAGATGGAGCATTCTATTCTGCCAAACAAAAACAAAGCCACTTTCAGGATTTCTTCTATGCATGCAATGGTAAAATTGGTCACATTTGGATCTTAACAGGCCCCGCGCTGTATAAGTAGGATCTACACAATGAAAAATACAAAATACATTCTTCAAAAAGTAGGCAAAGTCATTTCAGCACCTAAGCATGAGGTTTTTCCCATTCATTTGAGCATTAAATGTTGGTATTCTAACCTGAAAATTGTTTTCCATGAAGCAATTTGTTGGTTGCCCAACCCAAATTTTTTTGGACAGCTATCAAGTTTTAGGGACGATCTACTAAAACTCTTGTACTGCTCACCAAAATTTATGGTGTTCCTTATATTGTCGAAAATTGCAATTGAGTGATGCCTAAGGTGAGGACAAATCGAGTGAATTTCCCTAAAGGATGGGAATTAATCGAACCCACTCTTTAGGACCTGGAGTCCAAGATGAGAGAAGGTTTGGTGGATTTGCTCTAGTTAAATGTTTGTGTTGTTTGTTCAATTCAAAAATATCCTAATGGCCTCGTCTTTTTGTTGGGCAGCTCAATTGGACACACGTAATGGCAGGCGGAAGTGTGAAACCCTGTGGCCAATTTTCAAAATTGTTCACGAGAAAAGGCGTTATGTATTCAATTTTTATTATAGAAGGGATGAGACTTCAAAAGAGATGTATGAGTTCTGCTTGTATCAAGGCTATGTAGATTGAAATCTGATTGCCTAGAGGAAGAAGGTACACCCCCCCCCAAAGTGCGGAATAGTATGCATTTTAGATTCTCTTATGGACCTGTACATGGAAATGTTCTGTTATTCCTTATGGAAATCACCCTTTTATGAGCTTCCATTCAAAGTTTTGAAAATCTTGTTGGGGTACGTTAAAGGTTGGAGCTGTGGATGCTTTTGTGGTTTGTAATTGTGAAATTCCTGGGAATGGAATAGTTTGCTATGAAGTGAGCTTTTTGGGGTGGTGTTGTGTCTAGGGACACCAGGGAATGGACTAGATATGTGGATTTTTGGAAACTGTATTATGTTTACCATGGTTTCAATACAGGTGTACCCAGAAGAAGAATCAAAGGTTATAAGATCACCCTAGAAGGGGGTGAATAGGGTGATAATTAAGGTTACTAAACAATCAAAATGTAAATGTGAAAAAGTAAATCGGGACAAAACGCAATCGATTGTTAACGAGGTTGGGCCTAAAAAGATAACATTTATGCATAAAGATAATCGCATGACATAATAGCATAAGATATGACGTAATATTAATCATGTAAAGATAACACCACCTTTCATTTGGTAAGAATTCAAATTTTGATTTCTACTCATATTGTTGAAATAAAAAGATCCAACCCTTGATTCAATCACACCAAAATTTTCAGTTTCTGCCTACAGTTCAAGGTCTTGAACTGTATTTCAGGGCCTTGAAATCTGCGCAATGACAAAACAAATGAACTTACCTTATTTTTACTTTTGGCAAACCATAAATTACCATATGCCTTTACGAAGCTCCAATGTTTCCTTGTCCACTTAAATTTTTAAGAGGATTAAATGCTATTGAAAATTCATTATTATCACATAAATGAGGAATCAATAGCATCCCACGAACATGTGCATTCTTTTTTGATTTCTTCAAGAATGAAGTTGCTCGACAAAATCTTGATACCAAGTTCTCTTTGGATTCAAAATTGTTAGATGTATGAAAAATTAATGAGGTAAAATTTTTCTTTCCCTCAATCTTGACACATTTTCTTGATTTAACACCACAATCAAGAATTTTTGAAAGTTGAAAATTTGGTGTGGTAATTAAATCATAAAAAATGTGACAACTTTGAGAAATACTATTATTTGAAAATTCAATTGTAGATGTTACCTCATCCTTACCGCGTTGAAGAATAAATGAATCATTATTTTTCTCACCATTTTCAAGAAATTCCTCAATTTGGGTATGCTTGACATCATTATGTGTAAACCGTTGAATTGGATCATCATTTTCATGTTTTTGCTCTTCATGTGGTTGGTGATCCTCAACTTGCTTAACATTTCCATCCATGATTATTTCGTCTTGGCCACAAATTCACTTAGTACCACATTTTGATTAGTACCATATAAATTGTAAAGAGTCTCCCAAATTTCCTTAGCACTATCACAATGTGAGATAAATTCATACATATCAACAGTAAGAGCACAAAATAAAATGTTTATAGCTTTAAAATTTTTGGATATCCGCTTGTAATCATCTTCAGTATATTCATCTTCCGATTTCTTAATAACTATGGGGCCTTTGACCATGATCTCCCAAAGATGGAGACCTTTGTGCTTGACATAACGTTCCACTGTTTCCTGCCACAAAAAATAATCAGCACCTTTAAAAAGCGGAGGACAATAAGAGTCAAAATCATAACCAGCCATGGGATCGAACTATTAGACGGTAAAGTCTTAAAAAAATAGTGCTAGCTCTGATATCAATTGAAGAATCAAAGGCTATAAGATCACCCTAGAGGGGGGTGAATAGGGTGATAATCAAGGTTACTAAACAATCGAAATGTGAATGCGGAAAAGTAAATCGGGACAAAACACAATCGATTGTTAACGAGGTTGGCCCTCAAAAGGCTTAATCCCCGTCTAGAGTTCCCTAACTCTAGGATTAACCCGAACGCTTATTAGGACGATTGATTACACAACTCTAGAGTACCCTTACTCTAAGTTCCACGTCACAAGTTGAACCCTTCAACTAGGCTTGGTAGAGTTGACCCTTCAACTCTATAACCTACCCAAGTACAAAATGAACAATACAACTCAAATGTAAAGGAAGCAAGTTTAAACGCAATGGATGGCAATGTATTGCTTGAGTGAGTAGTTTGCCAATGAGCGCTTGCAATTCTTGATCTGCTTAGCTCTGATTCAGCTTTGTATTTATAGGGGAAACTTGGAGGATTTGTTAGAAACTAGCTGTTAGACACAATTTGGATTCCTGCTTCAGTTCAATGCCTTGGACTGCAGTTCAGTGCCCTTGAAATTATAGCAAAATCAGCAACCAACTGTTATGAGCGATTTTCAACTTGTTTTGATCTTCCTTCAACGGCTCCTTCCAATTTTTGAGCTGATGGATATTCTCAACGGCTACTTCCCATTCTTTTTGCTACTGAGGATTTTCTTTGCAATTGTTTTCCAAAAAATCAAGTTAGATATCAAGCACTTAAAGAGAATTTAAATCTTGATATTTACTTCATAAGGATACCTAATAATAAGGAAACAATCATAATCAAAGAGATATTGTCAATCATAATATTTTTCAATTATAATCACCATTGAAATCTCAAGATAATACAAATATAACATGATGAATATGTCAATTGATTAATCTCTTTTTGTCTTTCGTCGAAACATATAGAAAAACGCTTTAAGAATGCTAACAATCTCCCCCTTTTTGATGAAGGACAAAACCTAATGAAAATAACAAATCCATACAATTTTAAATGGCAAACCATGAAAAGTTTTCCAAATACTTCCCCCCTTTTTTGTATTTCATCAAAATGGTAGCACAAGAGGAGAAGGAAAAAATCGAAGCACAAAAATTATGACAAATGTATATAGCTCCCCCTTAACAAATCAATGATATATAAAGATGCTTCCCCTCAATATAAGGCTTTAACCACTAATATTTCGATCAATAGTATATCCTAACATGCATGCATTGACTTGATATTCTTATTGCATGGGATCGACATGTTAATATAACAATTCTCCCCCCTTCAAGAGCAAATCAAGATTATAAAAAAAATCATTAGGTAATATAATTCTCCCTTTTAGAAAGAAACAATATCATTTGTGTGAGTGCTAGGGAGCATAGCATTGTGGATAGATATTATGGACAAATAGGTTGAGAACACAGACAACGTATCATTTATGTATAAAGATAATCACATGACATAATAGCATAAGATATGACGTAATGTTAATCATGCAAAGATAACACCACCTTTCATTTGGTAAAAATTCAAATTTTGATTTCTACTCATATTGTTGAAATAAAAAGATCCAACCCTTGATTCAATCACACCAAAATTTTCAGTTTCTGCCTACAGTTCAAGGCCTTGAACTGTATTTCAGGGCCTTGAAATCTGAGCAACGAAAAAACAAATAAACTTACCTTATTTTTACTTTTGGAAAACCATAACTTACCATATGCCTTTGCGAAGCTCCAATGATTCCTTGTCCACTTAAATTTTCAAGAGGATTAAATACTATTGAAAAGTCATTATTATTACATAAATGAGGAATCAATAGTATCCCACAAACATGTGCATTCTTTTTTGATTTCTTCAAGAATGAAGTTGCTCAACCAAATCTTGATACCTTTTTTGTTTTGGATTCAATATTGTTAGAAGTAAGAAAAATTAATGAGGTAAAATTTTTCTTTCCCTAAATCTCAACATAGTTTCCTGATTTAACACCACAATCAAGAATTTTTGAAAGTTAAAAATTTGGTGTGGTATTTAAATCATAAAAAATGTGACAACTTGGAGAAATACTATTATTTGAAAATTCAATTGTAGATGTTACCTCATCCTTACCACTTTGAAGAATAGATGAATCATTATTTTTCTCACCATTTTCAAGAAATTCCTCAATTTGGGTATGCTTGACATCATTATGTATAAATCGTTGAATTGGATCATCATTTTCATGTTCTAGTTCTTCATGTGGTTGGTGATCCTCAACTTGCTTAACATTTCCATTCATGATTATTTCGTCTTGCGCCACAAATTCGCTTAGTACCACATTTTGATTAGTACTGTATAAATTATAAAGAGTCTCCCAAATTTCCTTGGCACTTTCACAATGTGAGATAAATTCATAAATATCAACAATAAGAGCACAAAATAAAATGTTTATAGCTTTAAAATTTTTGGATATTCGCCTGTAATCATCTTCTGTATATTCATCTTCCTATTTCTTAATAACTGTGGGACCTTTGACCATGATCTCCCAAATATTGAGACCCTTGTGCTTGACATAACGTTCCATTGTTTCCTGCCACAAAAAATAATTAGTACCTTTAAAAAGCGGAAGACAATCAGTGTCAAAATCAGAACTATCCATAGGATCGAACGATTAGATGGTAAAGTCTAGTGCTAGCTCTGATATCAATTGAAGAATCAAAGGCCATAAGATCACCCTAGAAGGGGGTGAATAGGGTGATAATCAAGGTTACTAAACAATCGAAATGTGAATGCGGAAAAGTAAATCGGGACAAAACACAATCGATTGTTAATGAGGTTGGCCCTCAAAAGGCTTAATCCCCATCTAGAATTCCCTAACTCTAGGATTAACCCGAACTTTGATTAGGACGATTGATTACACAACTCTAGAGTACCCTTACTCTAAGTTCCACGTCACAAGTTGAACCCTTCAACAAGGCTTGGTAGAGTTGACCCTTCAATTCTATAATCCTAACCAAGTACAAAATGAACAATATAACTCAAATGTAAAGGAAATAAGTTTAAGCGGAATGGATGCCAATGTATTGCTTGAGCGAGTATTATGCCAATGAGTGCTTGCAATTCTTGATCTACTCATCTCTGATTCAACTTTGTATTTATAGGAGAAACTTGGAGGATTTGTTGGAAACTAGCCGTTAGACACAATCTGGATTCCTGTTTCAGTTCAATGCCTTGGACTGTAGTTCAGTGCCCTTGAAATTTTAGCAAAATCAGCAACCATCGGCTATGAGCTATTTTCAGCTTGTTTTGATCTTCCTTCAACGGCTCCTTCCTATTTTTGAGCTGATGGACATTCTCAACGGCTACTTCCCATTCTTTTTGCTATTGAAGATTTTCTTGGCAATTGCTTTCCAAAAAATCAAGTCAGATATCAAGCATTTAAAGAGAATTTAAATCTTGATATTTACTTCATAAGGATACCTAATAATAAGGAAACAATCATAATAAAAAAGATAATGTCCATCATAATACTTTTCAATTATAATCACCATTGAAATCTCAAGATAATACAAATGTAACATGATGAATATGTCAATTGATTAATCTCATTTTGTCTTTTATCAAAACATATAGAAAAACTCTTTAAGAAACCTAACAATCTCCCCCTTTTTGATGAAAGACAAAACCCAATGAAAATAACAAATCCATGCCATTTTAAATGGCACACCACGAAAAGTTTTCTAAATACTTCCCCCCTTTTTGTATTTCATCAAAAAGGCAGCATAAGAGGAGAAGGAAAAAATCGAAGCACAAAAATTATGACAAACGCATATAGCTCCCCCTTAACAAATCAATGATATATAAATATGCTGCCCCTCAATATAAGGGTTTAACCACTAACATTTTGATCAATAATAAATCCTAACATGCATGCATTGACTTGATATTCTTATTGCATGGGATCGACATGTTAATATAACAATTCTACCCACGTAAGAGTAAATAAAGATTATAAAAAATCATCAGGTAATATAATTCTCCCTTATGGAAAGAAACAATATCATTTATGTGAGTGCTAGGGAGCGTAGCATTGTGTATAGATATTATGGACAAATAGTTTGAGAACATAGACAACATATCATTTATGCATAAAGATAACCACATGACATAATAGCATAAGATATGACGTAATGTTAATCATGCAAAGATAACACCACCTTTCATTTGGTAAGAATTCAAATTTTGATTTCTACTCATATTGTTGAAATAAAAAGATCCAACCCTTGATTCAATCACACCAAAATTTTCAGTTTCTGCCTATAGGTCAAGGCCTTGAACTGTATTTCAGGGCCTTGAAATATGAGCAACGAAAAAACAAATGAACTTAACTTATTTTAACTTTTGGCAAACCATAACTTACCATATGCCTTTGCGAAACTCCAATGTTTCCTTGTCCACTTAAATTTTCAAGAGGATTAAACGCTATTGAAAATTCATTATTAGTACATAAATGAGGAATCAATAGTATCCCACGAACATGTGTATTCTTTTTTGATTTCTTCAAGAATGAAGTTGCTCAACCAAATCTTGATGCCCTTTTCTTTTTGGATTCAAAATTGTTAGAAGTAAGAAAAACTAATGAGGTAAAATTTTTCTTTCCCTCAATCTTGACACATTTTCTTGATTTAACACCACAGTCAAGAAATTTTGAAAGTTGAAAATTTGGTGTGGTATTTAAATCATAAAAAATGTGACAACTTGGAGAAATACTATTACTTGTAAATTCAATTATAGATGTTACCTCATCCTTACTGCTTTGAAGAATAGATGAATCACCATCAAAATGACCCCATTTGAGGCTCTGTACGGGAGAAAATGTAGAACCCCGTTGTGCTGGAGTGATTTGGATGAGGCACTGCTTATAGGTCCTGAAATGATCCAAGAGACTACTGAGACAATCAGAAAGATTCAGGAGCATATTAAGGCTGCCTAAAGTCGACAGAAAAGTTATGCAGACAAAAGAAGAAGGCCTTTAGAGTTTCAAGTCGGTGATAAAGTTTATCTAAAAGTTTCACCAACTAAAGGTGTGAAGAGGTTCGGAGTACGGGGGAAATTGAGTCCAAGGTACATTGGACCTTATGAAATCGTTGAGAGGTTGAATCCTATCGCTTATCGCCTACAGTTGCCTGCCGAACTGGAGCATGTCCATAACGTGTTTCATATCTCTCAGCTTCGAAAATATATTCCAGATCCAAACCATACCATTGTATCTGAACCTGTCGATATTGCTAAAGATCTAGTATATGAAGAGCGCCCCGTTCAAATACTAGATCGCAGGATCAAACAGCTACGCAACAAACAGATACCATTGGTTAAAGTACTCTGGACGAACCATACCTCCCAAGAAGCTACTTGGGAGACCGAGGAGGCAATGAAAGCCAAATACCCACATTTATTCAAGGTAATCTAGCATGATTTGGGGAAGTTCACTAGTTTAATTTCGAGGACGAAACTTTTTAAGGGGGGAAGACTGTAGTAGTCCGACCCTAAATTCTGTTTATTAATTTCATGTCATTAACCCATGTGATTGAGTTCATTTCATTCACATCATTTCTTTTTTTATATTCCCATCTTTTTATTATTCTCATTTGGAAATTTCTAACGGGCCCTTACTTTGCAATTCGGGGATTTCTTCTCGTCAATTTTAGAAATTGAGTTAGGCCTTGATATTTAAGAATTTAATGTTTAAAATTCTTTTTCATGGCATCACAACCATTTATCTCAATTTTTTAAAAAAAAAAAAATTTTTTGAAAAAAATTAGTAAATGCACTCGGTTTCAGTTTTTCGCCAAGCCCGAACCCGTTTAAAGCCGATTTCGGTGTGGCAAGACTTGATCCTTATTTCTTTAGCTAAACCCTCTTAATTAAGCCTTAATCCAAGCATGACATTGTTGACTTTTCTACCTTAATTTTCATCCAAGTAAATTGCATATAAATGGTCAAAATTTTTCTTTTTAACTCATTCTCCACCAAGCTTGCTAGAGACTTTCTCTCTCTTCCCTCTTCTCTTTCTCTCTCTACACGGCTGGAGCAGCAGCAAAACCACCATCTTAGCCACCTTTAAATCACCAAAAAACCACAAAACATCCACCCCCAACCACCCCTCTTACTTCCTCAAGCATCTAAGATCATTTTAACCTCTTTTGCTAGCACAAAGTGAGTGTTCTTACACCTCTATGCTGATTTTGTTTTTGATATTTGATCTTGTTGGTTTTTGTTCTTTATTTTGGTTGTATTAATGATAGATTAAGCTATTTTTGTGGTATTAAGAATCACCTTGTTGAGGGTTTATGGTGGAGTTGATTTTGGATGAAGTTAGGGTTAGGGTTTCATCTTGGGTATGCAAGCTTCTTGTTCAAGTGATATTTATGGCTTGTTTTCTCCATGTTTTTGCTTATCTTTTAATGTATTGAAGTTTATTATGGTTTTTATGATGTGTTGGAAAGATGAGATGGGATTCAAGTTGACCCAAAGTTAGGGTTTTATCCATGAATGCATGGTTTGGACCAAATTTGTGTTAAACATGAGGTATGTGTTTATGTGCCTAGAAAGTAAGCCTTGTTGGATATATATATGAAGTAAATTTGAGTGTGGTGATCTTGTATGATGTTGGGATGTACCATAGTGTGCTTACATGCTCTTAAGAAAGAGTTTAAGTTGAGGTTTGGTGTGCAAAAGTGAGAGAACACCTAAATCAGTGAGGCTGGAAATTTCAGTGAAACAGGACAAACTTTGGAGCAAAACTGGTAATGATCGGACAAGCCCAAAATTCTGATTTTTGGTGGGTAGATAGGTCTGGATATTATCTTTAAAATGACTCTTGAATCGCCTTAATCCGAGGTCTGTGGAGGAAGTTATGGCTATTTTACTGAACCTGGGCAGAATGGACAGAATGGTTGTTTTTAGCACCAGAACCTGACATGTTGTTGTTCTAACTCCCATTTTATGAAACCTGTCATAGGAATCCGGTTATGTGCCCTTCAGGAAAGTTTTAGAGGACTTCCTAAGCTGTTTATATTGGGGTCTTACGTCTCAGTTGGAGGTCGGGAGTATAAGTTGTGGATTATTCATCCCGTACCTCGTCATAAACCCTACCCTCTAAGCTCGCTACCGTGCTTTAACTTGGCATTTCCATACTTTATTTAACTTTATCAGATTTATAAGCCTTTTCTATTTAATTGATTCACACAAATTCTTTATAAGCCTTTTCTCTTTAAGGGTATCCATTGTACTAATTTTATGCCTGTAATGATTTTGAATAGCATCAAGGCCTAAGCTCTCATCCTCTCCATTTTAGTACATCTATTTAATCTATGAACTAACTTTTAAAGACCCCAGGTACGTTCATTGACTGTATCTTTAGAAATCAGCACGTATTTATCGAAATTATAATGTTTTGGCAAGTACATCAATGAATCAATTGAACCCGTGATTTATCACATAATTAGTGACCCCATCAGTTATCAGTTACAGGGCTTTGCCCTTCAATTACCCGCGCGGCTTCAGGTCAGGTCTTCCGGTCAGCTTGGCAGGTGTACACCTATACATAGATCGTAACAGTTACTAAGGGTGCACTAACAGATAATAATTGACAATTTAGTTTTATATACATCTCATTCCCTGTTTTAAAATCAAAATGAATTGCAAAGCGGACCCTTATAATTTCTTTTCCCATTGAATCTTTATCAGTACAGGGATGCATGTACTGAGCTTTGACTCACAGTTCGAAATGCTTTTATGTTTTGTTTTAGGGAAATGCTCAGTAAACCGCTCTCAGGCGGGCAGGGAGGCTGAAGGTGATAAATAAATCAAGACCGTCCCTATGATCGGCGGATAGAAGCGCTAAGATGTTTTCATGCCTTTTTGTGGTGCATTTTGGTGTCCCAACTGTATATCTGAACTGCAATATGTATTTTAATGTTATAATTGTAAGCTTAAGCTGGGTTATGTATGATGTAACCCTGGGAAGTTAGAATCATTCCCGTGTGTTGTTAAATGTTTCAATTACTCGTAATGCCCTCTAAGGATATACTTTGATTTTATGGTTAAACTTTCATATTTTAGAGAAGCCTTGTCCTTGCGGACGGCAGTAACGCCCATCCATGGAGTTCTTGATGTTCAGCTATGATTTATGTGTTATTGGGGCGTTACAAGAGCACACAATAAAATGTTTATAGCTTTAAAATTTTTGGATATCCGCTTGTAATCATCTTCAGTATATTCATCTTTCGATTTCTTAATAACTATGGGGCCTTTGACCATGATCTCTAAAAGATCGAGACCCTTGTGCTTGACATAACGTTCCATTGTTTCCTTCCACAAAAACTAATTAGCACCTTTAAAAAGCGGAGGACAATAAGAGTCAAAATCATAACCAGCCATGGGATCGAACTATTAGACAGTAAAGTCTTAAAAAAATAGTGCTAGCTCTGATATCAATTGAAGAATCAAAGTCTATAAGATCACCCCAGAGTGGGGTGAATAGGGTGATAATCAAGGTTACTAAACAATCGAAATGTGATTGCGGAAAAGTAAATCGGGACAAAACACAATCGATTGTTAACGAGGTTGGCCCTCAAAAGGCTTAATCCCCGTCTAGAGTTCCCTAACTCTAGGATTAACCCGAACTTTTATTAGGACGATTGATTACACAACTCTAGAGTACCCTTACTCTAAGTTCCACGTCACAAGTTGAACCCTTCAACTAGGGTTGGTAGAGTTGACCCTTCAACTCTATAACCTACCCAAGTACAAAATGAACAATACAACTCAAATGTAAAGGAAGCAAGTTTAAACGCAATGGATGGCAATGTATTGCTTGAGTGAGTAGTTTGCCAATGAGCGCTTGCAATTCTTGATCTGCTCAGCTCTGATTCAGCTTTGTATTTATAGGGGAAACATGGAGGATTTGTTGAAAACTAGTCGTTAGACACAATCTGGATTCCTGCTTCAGTTCAATGCCTTGGACTGCAGTTCAATGCCCTTGAAATTTTAGCAAAATCACCAACCAATGCCTATGAGCTATTTTCGGCTTATTTTGATCTTCCTTCAATGGCTCCTTCTAATTTTTGAGCTGATGGATATTCTCAATAGCTACTTCCCATTCTTTTTGCTATTGAGGATTTTCTTGGCAATTTCTTTCCAAAAAATCAAGTCAGATATCAAGCATTTAAAGAGAATTTAAATCTTGATATTTACTTCATAAGGATACCTAATAATAAGGAAACAATCATAATCAAAGAGATATTGTCAATCATAATATTTTTCAATTATAATCACTGTTGAAATCTCAAGATAATAAAAATGTAACATGATGAATATGTCAATTGATTAATCTCTTTTTGTCTTTCATCAAAACATATAGAAAAACTCTTTAAGAAAACTAGCAATCTCCTCCTTTTTGATGAAAGACAAAACCCAATGAAAATAACAAATCCATACAATTTTAAATGGCACACCATGAAAATTTTTCCAAAGACTTCTCCCCCTTTTTGTATTTCATAAAAAAGGTAGCACAAAAGGAGAAGGAAAAAATCGAAGAACAAAAAGGGTCTACATTTTTGGAAACTGTATTATGTTTACCGTGGTTTCAATACAGGTGTACCCAGATGTATCATGCTGCAAATTATCAATGGTTCTAGATGATTCTCAGCCAAGATATTCGGCCCAAATCAAAAAAAGTTATCGTTGGAAGTACTTAAGCAAGAACAGAAAAAATCAAGGGCTTAGAATATGAATTCAAGGCCTTGAAATCAGGCATGGAGATTGGATTTCCACAAGATGTGCAACGGTCACTTGTCATATTTTTCTCCACTCTTCTTTACAGCTCTCATCTATAAAAGGGAAAGAGATTGGCAGCAAGAGAACACAAGAGAGAGCAAGCACTCATTGGCATACACATTACTCGAGAACTTATTGGCATACCTTGAGCTTAAATTTGCTTTTACATATATATATATATATATATATATATATATATATATATATATTATACATTTCATTTTATTGTCCAAGTTGGAATTTGGGTGAGATCATAGAGTTGAATGGTCAACTCTACCAACGACTTGTTGAAGGGTCAACTTGTAACTTGGAACTTAAAGTAGGTGTACTCTAGAGTTGTAATAATCCCTCCTAATAAAATTGGGTTAATCCTAGAGTTAGGGAACTCTAGGCGGGGACTAAGCTTGGCTGATGCTAACCTCGTAAAAAATTAGCCGTGTCTTGTTCACATTTATCTTTCCGCTCTTTACTTGATGAATTTGCGATATTGATCATCACCCTATTCAACCCCCTCCTCTAGGGTGATTTAACTAGCCAAACTGGACCAACAATTGGTATTAGAGCTAGTACTATTTTTGTGAGACTTTACCGTCTAATAGTTCGATCCCATGGCTAGTTATGATTTTGACTCTGATTACCCTCCGCTTTTTCAAGGTACTAATTATTTTTTATGGCTAGAAACAATGGAATGTTATATCAAGCACAATGGTCTCGATCTTTGGGAGATCATGGCCAATGCTCCAATAGTTATTGAGAAATCGGAAGATGAATATGCTGAAGGTGATTACAAGCAGATATCCAAAAATTTTAAAGCTACAAACATTTTATTTTGTGCTCTTAGTGTTGATATTTATGAGTTTATCTCACATTGTGATAGTGCCAAGGAAATTTGGGAGACTCTTTATAATTTATATGGTACTAATCAAAATGTGGTACTAAGCGAATTTGTGGCGCAGGACAAAATAATCATGGATGGAATTGTTAAGCAAGTTGAGGATCACCAACCACATGAAGAGCAAGCACATGAAAATGATGATCCAATTCAAAGGTTTATACATAATTATGTTAAGCATGCCCAAATTGAGGAATTTCTTAAAAATGATGAGAAAAATAATGATTCATCTATTCTTCAAAACGGTAAGGATGAGGTAACATCCATAATTGAATTTTCAAATAATAGTATTTCTCCAAGTTGTCACCTTTTTTATGATTTAAATACCATACCAAATTTTCAACTTTCAAAAATTCTTGATTGTGGTGTTAAATCAAGAAAATGTGTCAAGATTGAGGGAAAGAAAAATTTTACCTTATTAGTTTTTCTTACTTCTAACAATTTTGAATCCAAAAAGAAAAGGGTATCAAGATTTGGTCGAGCAACTTCATTCTTGAAGAAATCAAAAAAGAATACACATGTTCGTGGGATACTATTGATTCCTCATTTATGTACTAATAATGAATTTTCAATAGCATTTAATCATCTTGAAAATTTAAGTGGACAAGGAAACATTGGAGCTTCGCAAAGGCATATGGTAAGTTATGGTTTGCCAAAAGTAAAAATAAGGTAAGTTCATTTGCTTTTTCGTTGCTCAGATTTCAAGGCCTTGAAATACAGTTCAAGGCCTTGAACTGTAGGCAGAAACTAAAAATTTTGGTGTGATTGAAATAATGTTTGGATTTTTTTTTTATTTCAACAAAGTGAACATAAATCAAAATTTGAATTTTTACCAAATGGAAGGTGGTGTTATCATTGCATGATTAATATTACGTCATATCTTATGCTATTATGTCATGTGATTATCTTTATGCATAAATGATATGTTGTCTATGTTCTTAACCTATTTGTCCATAATATCTCTCCTTAATGCTATGCTCCCTAGCACTCACATAAATGATATTGTTTCTTTTTATAAGGGAGAATTATATTACTTGATGATTTTTTGATAATCTTGATTTACTTTTGAAGGCGGGAGAATTGTTATATTAACATGTTGATCCCTTGCAATAAGAATATCAAGTCAATGCATGCATGTTAGGATATATTGTTGATCAAAATGCTAGTGTTTAAACCCTTATATTGAGGGGGAGCATCTTTATATATCATTGATTTGTTAAGGTGGAGCTATATGCGTTTGTCATAATTTTTGTGCTTCGATTTTTTCCTTCTCCTCTTGTACTACCTTTTTGATGAAATACAAAAAGGGGGAGAAGTATTTCGAAAACTTTTCATGGTGTGCCATTTAAAATTGTATGGATGTGTTATTTTTATTGGGTTTCGTCTTTCATCAAAAAGGGGGAGATTGTTAGCTTTTTTAAAAGCTCACATTGAGTTTTTTAATATGTTTTGATGAAAGACAAAAAGAGATTAATCAATTGACATATTCATCATGTTATATTTGAATTATCTTAATAATTATTAATGTTTAAATGTGCTATATTTTTGAAGTGGATGTTGGAATATTAATATTGCTTAATTGATTTTATATAAGGTGTCACAATATCTTTGAGATTGTTTAATATTCAAATTTGAACATATTATCTTTATGATATTATATTGTGTGATTCAAATTTGAATATAAGATTATGGAGCTATATTTATCAATGTCAAAGATTTGCTCTTAATATAATAATATCTTGTAATAGAATATCTTGGAAGATTATGCTGCAAATTATGAATGGTTCTAGAAGATTCTTAGCTAAGATATTCAGCACAAATCAAGAAAAGTAGTCATTGGAAGTACTTAAGCAAGAACAGAAAAAATCAAGCGCTTGGAATACCAATTGAAGGCCTTGAAATCAGGCAAGGAGATTGGATTTCCACAAGATGTGCAACAGTCACTTGCCATATTCTTCTTCACTCTTCTTTACACCTCTCATCTATAAAAAGGGAAGAGATTGACAACAAGAGAATACAAGAGAGAGCAAACACTCATTGGCATACTACTCACTCAAGCAATACAAGAGAAAGGGAATGGACTACATATGTGGATTTTTGGAAACTGTATTATGTTTACCATGGTTTCAATATAGGTGTACCCAGATTTACATTTTGTGATTAATTGGTAAATAGATACAAAGAATGTAGGCGTCAAAATTAATGACAACATCTAACTTGTAGTTTTATAAGTGGGGTGGATTAGATATGTGGATGTTTGGTTACCCCATTGTGTTCATTGTAATTTGAGTGAAGGTATACCCAATTGTACCTATTTTGATTAGTTGGTAAACGGATACAAAGAATGTCTGTGTGAAAATTAATATTTGTATCTAAGCTGCGATGTTATAGTTGGGGCATATTAGATATGTGGATGTTTGGAAATCGCATTATACTTACCATAGTTTCAATAGAGGTATACCCAACTGTACCTCTTGTGATTAGTTGGGAAATACATACAACACCCAAGTTGGTGTCAAAATTAATGATGGAATCTGACTTGCAGTGTTATGATTGGGGTGAATTAGATATATGGATGTTTGTGAACTCCATTGTGTTTACCACAGTTTCAATAGAGGTATACCTAGATGTACCTCTTGTAATTAGTTGGCAAACAGATACAGAACTCAAGTTGTGGAAGTCGTTTTCAATACTGAATGAGACAAATGAATAAATACATGTTATAGTTCTGGTAGTACATATTGTAGCTGGTATGTAACGATATTTGTTGTCTCTTATATTTTGCAGGTTCTGACAATGGAGTTGCGTAAACATCGTAAAATCCTTCAAAACGAAGTCACCTATGTGAGTGATTCAAATTTTACCAGCGATGATGATAACAATCCTTTTGATGCTTGGAAGGAGGACAAGGATAATTCCACCAATAGTCCATCAGTGTCATTAGGGGATGAGGCTAGTGGGAACTGTAAGGATGAAAATACAAGAGATATCTTACGAAGAACTGGAATGAACCATGGCTTTACATAGCCCATCGGCTTTTTGGTGGTGCATGTCTCTTATAAGAGTTGTTAGAAGTGTTCTTGGTGCCACATAAGTTCGAACCCATTTGCTTAGCTTGAAAAGATAGAGTTATGCCATTTTGTATATTTCTCCTACTAATGTGTCGTACATTTCCTTATATGCCTTTAGGGGGTTTCAATAATGACGCAACATAAACAATTATGGTGGCTGTTAGTGGACTATGTAGAGGTATTAATTATAGAATGTGCTTAGTACTTCGTAATTCAACTTTTTCTTAGGTGGACTTATTTGATACAAACATTTCATTGACATTATGTGTACGTTCCGCTTTCAATTACATAGTCCACATTGATGTAGTTATTCATTAATCAGTCTTGGTTTACTAGTGTGCACTTTAATGTTATTGTACTTAAGTTAACCTTCACACTCACAAGTATCCTTTCGCACAATTCCCCCCCAACCAAAAGAAGTATATCAACCCAGTTTTTAGAGTCATTATATTTACATTAGGTTAGACATTGGTCTACCCCGGTATACTTCAGTAGATTATGTGGTAAACATCATATACAACGCTTTTCATTCAGGTACATTTCATTATAAAGGAGAACCAGGCCCCAAAACACGCAATACGTTGTTCGTTGATAATATTAGAGTGGTTGGTGCAATAATCTATCCGTTTAATAAATCATGATGACATGAAAGGAACATGCACAATATCGGAATCCATATATGAGCATAGACTGCTACCATACAGAGCACAAGACATGTATTTCACCATACCACAACGTCTTACCAACACCCACTCCTCTTTGCCTGCAAATTACCATGGTGAGCATGAACATATTTTTGCCTCTACATTTAAATCAAGTTTGATATATGTGAGGTAAGCATGAGTATGCAAAGTGGTAAACATGAATAGGTGTTGCACGAGAGGGGAGAGTTTTGCAAATTAACAACACTCAGTAGGTTGTCATAAAGGCCAATATGTTTATATCAATTAGTATCTGTGCATGTAAAACATTAACCAATTACACGGGTAACCTGTCTTCAATAACAACAAAATTACGGTGCCTACTTGTCTATATGCAATTATAAATACCTGCATATCATCTTCATCACTAATACACATAATAGTACACATTTGCAGAAATTGCCTATTCAATATTTGAAATGTACTATATATACCCGTAGATAATTCATTGCTTACAATGGTAAACATTACACGGGTAGTGGGTAAACTACTCCACCTGCAAAATAAAAACAAGAAGACATCCTATCATTCAATCCAACAACACCCAAATTTTTAATTTCGGTTGAACTGTACCCGTAGATAATTCATTGCTTACAACGGTATACATTACACGGGGTAGTGGGTAAACTACTCCACCTACAAAATAAAAACAAGAAGACATCCTGTCATTCAATCCAACAACACCCAAATTTTTAGTTTCGGTTGAACTATGACACAATTCATGTACCATTGTTAGTTCACTGTTTGCATAGGCAAATATGACACTCATGTCGGGTGAACAAGTAAGGCTCGTCGGACTAATAACCTTGCAAAGTGCAAGTCACAATGACGGTCCATCATCGTTTGAAGGAAGTCAGTCATAATAAGGAAGAACCACAAAATTCCTTATTCAAAAACCACAAACATCCATAGCTCCACCAACATTAAGCACTCAAACAACATTTTTAAATTTTTTTTTATAACTCAGGGATTCACAATCGTTACTTACAATTCAATTTTAATGAATCCGTTTACGGGCTAAATGATGGCTTTTCTAGGTGATGTACAACAACAACAACTATGACAACAAGCCATTGTACTAATACCTAAAAAAAATTTACCACCCACTAGTGTAACGTGCGTATTGCATACCTAACTATTTGTCTCTGTCTACCCATCAGGATATACAACATGTATGCATTACTAACTGTTGATATTCTATGTCAGTAAAATGAGCTTGTTGTCATTATTGTTGCCATTGTGAACGAGTAATTCACCGGGTGTATATGTATGCCATGATATTGTTCATCGTCAACCATGGTAGACAGTGTTCTTTTGTGTGTAATCCAAAATGTATGCAGACACAGTGACGGTTCATCGTCGTTTGAAGGAAGCCAGTCATAAAAAGGATGAACCACAAAATTCCCTATTCAAAAACCATAGAATCATCCACAACTCCACTAACATTAAGGACTCAAACAACATTTTCAATTGTTCTTTTATAACTAAGGGATTCACAATCCTTACTTACAATTCAATCTTAATGAACTTGTTCATGGGCTAAATGACGGCTTCTTTCCAGGTGATGTACAACAGCAACAAGTACGACAACAAGCCCCGTCTACTAATGCATAAAATTTTTTTACCACCCACTAGTATAACATGCGTATTCTATACCCAACTACTTGTCTTCGTCTACCCATCAGGATATACAACATGTATGCATTATCAGTTGCTAATATTCTATGCCTGTAAAATGAGCTTGTTGTCACTGTTGTTGCCATTGTGAATGGTAATTCACTGGGTGCATATGTATGTCATGATATTGTTCATCTAGCATGGTAGACAATGTTCTTTCGTGTGTAATCCAAAATATGTGCAGACAAAATGACAGTCCATCGTTGTTTGAAGGAAGCCAGTCATAAAAAGGAAGAACCACAAAATCATCCATAGCTCCACCAACATTAAGCACTCAAAGAACATTTTCAATTTTTTTTTATAACTCAGGGATTCATAATCCTTACAATTCAATCTTAATGAACCCGTTTACGGGCTAAATGACGACTTCTTTCCAGGTGATCTACAACAACAGCAACAAAAACAACAACGACAACAAGTCCATTCTACTAATACCTAAAAAAAATAAATTGCCACCCACTAGTGTAACATGCGTATTGTATACCTAACTATTTGTCTCCATCTACCCATCAGGATATACAACATGTATGCATTACTAACTGCTGATATTCTATGCCAGTAAAATGAACTTGTTGTCATTGTTGTTGCCATTGTAAACGGTAATTCACTGAGTGTATATGTATGCCATGATACTGTTCATCGTCTACTTTGGTAGACAATGTTCTTTCGTGTGTAATCCAAAATGTATGGAGACAAAGTGATGGTCTATCGTTGTTCGAAGGAAGTCAGTTATAAAAAGGAAGAACCACAAAGTTCCCTATTAAAAAACCACAAAATTATCCACAACTTCACTAACATTAAGCACTCAAACAACATTTTCAAATTCTTTTTTTTTATAACTCAGGGATTCACAACCCTTACTTACAATTCAATCTTAACGAACCTGTTCACGGACTAAATCACGACTTCTTTCCAAGTGATGTACAACAGCAAAAACAATGACAACAAGCCCATTCTACTAATACCTAAAAAAAAAAATTTACCACCCACTAGTATAACATACGTGTTGTATACCCAACTACTTGTCTCCGTCTGCCCATCAGGATATGCAACATGTATGCATTTCCAAATGTTGATATTCTATGCCAACAGAATGAGTTTGTTGTCACTGTTGTTGCCATTATGAACCGTAATTCACCAGGTGTATATGTATGCCATTATATTATTCATCGTCTACCATGGTAGACAGTGTTCTTTCGTGCATAATCCAAAACATATGCAGACACGGTGACAGTCCATCGTCATTTGAAGAAAGCCAGTCATAAAAAGGAAAAACCACAAAATTCCCTGTTCAAAAATCACAACATCATCCAAAGCTCCACCAACATTAAGTACTCAAACAACATTTTCAATTTTTTTTTTTTAACTTAGAGATTCACAATCCTTACTTACAATTCAATCTTAATGAACCTATTACGGGCTAAATGACAACTTCTTTCCAGGTGATGTACAACCTCCTTCTTCTCTTCTAGTCCATATCCTGCTCCTCTTCATCAGCACTGGATCCTCCGCTAGCTCTACCTTGTCTCTGATGCTCTTCTTCTTCCTTACTTTCTCTGCTATTCTTCTTCTTCCTCACTTTTCCTATTGCTCTTCTTCTTGCCACTTCCTCTCTCGACCATGCCCTATTATCTCTATACATGTACTACTTGTGAATGGGAATGGAAAACCTAGGTTTCTTTTATTCAAGAACTGCTTTACTCTCTCTCTCTCTCTCTCTCCACAGTGCCAGTCTAAGCCCTCACCTAACAATGGGCATTTTGGTAATTCAACTTTACAATGAAATTTCCCTCACTTGCTTTTCCCTCCAAATCCAACACTAACTTGTTAAGAAAAGGATGATTTAGTTGCCACCCATTTTAAGCATGACTACCTTGTAAATTTTCCATTATTGAAACGATGGGCTTAGGCCCTAAGCCTAACTATAACCCTAGTTTGTGGAGCTTATAAATGGAGATTCTCCCCCCATATGTTTCCAAATTCAGCACTGGCATAACTTAGAGACTCAGACTGCAAGCAACATCCAAATACTAAGCAAGAAGTATCAAGATTTTGTAAGTTTGAGAGGCAACAATCAACCATTCGCAGATCAAAATCAAGAACCACTTCAAAGCTCATCAGCTAATGCTACATTGATTGAAATCAAGCAGTCACACTCTCGAATCACTCAAGCCACTAGGAGATCAAATCAAATGATCACTTTGGTTGTATTCAATTCAGAGATTCTACTTACATATACAACATTAATACAAAATTCAATTTGTTACTCAATTTGTCTAATTTATTTTAGGGTTGAAATTTGTGTTAACAAATTTTTTGCATGCCTAGTGGGACATCTTTGCCTCTCATATCTTTCTCCAAAGTACAAACAATATATTCCTTTGAAGGCAACATGGCCCTAAAAAGCTGTCTTTCAATCTTCAAGGAAAACTATCTAGTCCACATCTCCAAGGTCAGGATCTGCTAGTGCTGCATTTGAGGAGGTTATGACTAGGAGCATGGCAAAAGCTACTGCCACAATTGTCATAGAGCAATCAATTGTGGTTGCACCATCACAATTACATAGGATGAAAAACCTCAACTCCAAGGTGCCTGATGGAGTCAACCAAATTGCTTTAGATACTTTGAAGCCAAATTCCGTTATTGGCTTCAACATGCCATAAATAATTTCCTGTGGGATAGATGAACTCCAAACCACTCCAATCCTACTTTCTAATCCTTTAGTTTGGAAGATGATGGTTGTTCGAGTAGTGATTCCTCATTGGCATTATCTAAGGGGTCACTTTCCTCATGTGCCAAAGTTGAATCCTTTGACACTATCATCATGCCAGTTATGGTGACAGAGGCTACTAACTTTGAAGAACAACTAGCAAGCATGAAGACTACATTGGATAGACTCTCCAAGGAAAGCACAAAAAAATGGCCTAAATAAAGCGTCCAAATAAGCAAATTGTTAAGTTAATGCAAAAGTTGAAGAAGAAGCTCCTCTAAAGCTTCCAACAAAGGTTCAGGCATTGAAGATTCCAATAAAGAGTCCAATCACATCCAAGAATATGATGATGAACACTGGGCAAAGAAGGATCGCTTTTTAGGCTCAATGTTTGTTGAGCAGAAAACTTAATAGCAATTGTAATTAAAGCTCAATTGGGAAGAGGATCTCACTAGATGCACTTGTATACAAAGCCTTATATGAAGAGGATTGATGCGCTACGACTATCAGCCTCTGAAATTCAACCAGTTCGATGGAAAGGGCAATCCCAATAGCATATCGCCCACTTCATTAAGATGTGCAGCGATTCTAGCATGGAGGGAGACTACCTGGCGAAGCAGTTTATCCGAACTCTAAAAGGGACTGTAGTTGACTTGTACATAGACTTGGACCCTGAGTCTGCTAATAGTTAGGAACAAGTAGAGCAGGAGTTCCTGAATAGGTTCTACAGCACTCAACGTATTGTTAGCATGACAGTGCTAACAAACACTAGACAATACAAGGATGAACTAGTTCTCGATCACATCAATCATTAGAGGTCCCTCAGTCTTGATTACAAGGAACGTCTATCAGAAGCTTCAGCTGTTGAAATGTGTGCTCATAGCATGGAGTGGTATTTACTCTACGTTTTACAAATAAGTAAGCCAAGAACTTTCTAGGAGTTGGTGAAGAAAGGCCCATGAGATGGAGATGGCAATTGCAAGTCGTCATGGCAAGTTTTCATCCTCATTCGATTCTAGAAAGGACAATGGTGAATTCAAGAAAAATCTTAAGTCCTCAAAGTCTTCAGACAAAGAGTCCACGGTTGTTTTGATTGGAAGTTAGTCCGAATTTGTGGAAAGCCCAAGTATGAGACCAAAAAGGGTGGGTTCTTTAAGGACACTGGAAAGAAGCATCTTACATTAAAGGAGCTGCAGGAGAAGAAATATCGATTCCCCAACTTAGACCTGTCAGGAATGCTCGATCATCTCTTTGAAAAGGGGGTTATCGAAGTTATAGAGTCAAAATGACCCGAAGAAGGTGGAAGGGTTACTGATTTAAAATATTGTTCGGTATCACACAGTGATTAGTCACCCTCTTGAGAAATGTATCATACTGAAAGAGTGCATTATGCAGCTTGCTAAGAATGGGAAGGTAATATTGGATTTGAGTGACATTGTCAAGACAAATCATATTTCCACACAGTTGGAATGTTCTTCATCACCTTAACAGCAAAAACATACTTGACCTCATGGTAGAGTAAACACTAAATTGATTTCCTCTCGAGGAGAGAAATTAATTGCAATTCAATTCGGAATTTTGGAGCCCATTACCAATAGCATCCCAAAGATCTTCGACGGAGACTGGTCTTCTTGTGGATATCCTTAATGAAGATGAAGAGGGATGGACTCTTGTCACTTGGCAGAGGCCAAAGAAGCAAAATCACGCTCAATAATTGCCTCTCCGATGGAGAAAGGGACAAGTTAGGAAGAAAAGCCCTCATCATTCAAGAGGAAAGAAGAAGTCCAAGAAGATCAAAAGGTATGAATTCAACCTATTGATCTAACTGAGTAGGAGTCGCTTGTTCCTACAATACTGGAAGAGTTCTTTCTAATAGATTTCTTTGAGAAAGTCATTGTCAACATGAGCTCATGTTTTGAGCTTGAAGAAGAGGAAGATGAGGGAAGTAGAAAACAAGAAAACCCTCCTAGAATAGTTGACAAGACCTTACTGCTCTGAAGAATTTGTGACTCGCATGGAGTGGAGATTTTGTTTGCCTAACGAGATGCTTCAACATGTTGGTTCTGCCTTACAACAACTTGAGCTTTATGCTGACAAAGTCAAGCATGTCGAAGGATCGACTAAAAGCCCTGTTTAGTATGCCTCTTGGAACAAGATAGTCCCTTTCACTAATGTTGACTTATGTTGGGATCTAATCCTCACAATCGTCCTTTATTTATGATTGGCTACATTAGGGAGCAGAAAGTTACGCGCATCCTCACGGATGGAGTGTTAGCTATAAACATCATGCCTAAATTTACGATGAATGACTTAGGCATTAGAGTGGAAGAACTTTCTAAGAGTCGAACGATAATTGAAGAGTTCAAATTTGAGGACCAGCGAGCAATCGACATGATCCGCATTGAATTGATGATGGAGGACTTGTCAACATCCTCAATCTTCAATGTCATCAATGTTAAGACTTCCTACAAGTTATCACTCAGGTGCCCATGGCTTTACAAACATGGGATTGTGACTTCCACTCTACGCTAAGCCTAAAGTATTACCGTGATGGAGAAAAGAAAATAAATGAGGATGTCAGGGCATTCACTAAAACTGAGTCTCACTTTGTAGATATAGGGTTCTTTGAAGAAAGTGCTGCAGCTAAGGAAACCATGTCATCAACCATTTCTTCTATAGGCAAAGGTGGCATAAAGAATGCTCTTCAAGCAACAAAAATGATAATTCTAAGCAACAACATGAGAAAGAAGGAAACAAGTAGGGAAATGCAACTCTTTCCATTGAACAAGTTGGTAAATCAATTGCTACTTCAACAAGCTCAATACCACTAGTCTTAATTCTTTTATCAAGAGTTGTTGATAATATTTTATCACAAATCTACAACCAAACTTATCTAAAAAAACCCCTTTCATTTTCTTTTTGCCGTGGACAAATTGAAGAGTCCCATATGTGAAAGAACTCTTGATTATTACAGCTAATTGAGATTACAAGGACGACTAAAATTCAATTACTAAAATTAAAAAAATGTCCTTGAGGCCTCAAATTATTTCCCAAGTTCGGATATTTATCGACTTAAGTCTGTTTAGGGGTTCATCAAATAGGGCTCACCTTGATAGGTTCAACCTTCGAAATTTAGATGTTTTCAAAAAAATTTAGGTGACTGTCAAGTCACCAAATTACTTGGTGGGAAAAACAATTATCCATTAAATTTCCAATCATCTGCATCTCCCAAGTGTTTGAGACTCAGGCGCTCCCAAACAAAAAAACCACTTCGAGTTCGTACATACGGCTAACTCTTGAAGGGCCATTTGTAGAAGGTAAAAATTCAACTACCAAAAATCGTGGCATGTGTGAAAAAATTAATAATTCAACCAATCACAAATTTTCATGTGTCAAGTTGACTTTGGCGGATACGCTTGATCAAAATTAAATATGGTTAGAATTCAACAAATTAAAAGTCACCATGTGTCGTCAACAATATAGAAAATAGTAATTATTTTCTTCATTTAAAATAAGGAGATAATTATTAAAACCATTGGCCTAGGACCAAAGCCCAACTCTAACCCTAGCAGATGGAGCCTATAATTAGGGGCCCTTCCCCCTCATTTTTCCACATCCAGTATTGACAGAACTCATAGGCTCAGCCTGCAAGCAGCATCCAGTTATCAAGCGAGAAGGATAAAGGCTTGCAAGTTTTAGAAACAACAATCAACCATTCTTGGATCAAGATCAAGAACCACTTCAGAGTTTCTCATTTGATTCTACATTGATTGAAATCAAGCGGTACTCCCTCAAATCACTTAAGTCACTAGGAGAATGAATCAGATGATTACTTCAGTTGTATTCAATTTAGAGATTGCACCTACATATACGACAACAATACAAAATTTAATTTGTTAATAAATTTCTTGTCTAATTTACTTGAGGATTGAAATTTGTGTTTACAACAGGACATGAGTCAGAAAAATGTAAAAGTAGAAAGAGTATTATGCGATAATTGCCAACTGTAATACAAAATGCAAGGAGAAGCAAAATTGATGAAAAAATGCAAAGGAAAGAGGTAAAAGAAATGAGGGAAAGAGGAAGACAGGTGGGGAGGGGATTTTATGCCAATCATAAAATTGAAAAAAAGAATTGAAGTTGGGTTTTATAAACCTAGCAAGAATCTCTGTAGCAGTATAACTTACAATGAGGTAAAAAAAAAAGTTAATTACAGAAGCGATGACTAATTTGCTGTCAAGCTCCAATGTAACCAGAACCACGTGTACCCATGTCTAAGGTTGTGGTTTCGATTCCGAACGAGAAAAATTATTTGTTCTGGATCAAAGCAGAAGAATTTTTTGAGTGAGGTGGTAGCCCTTTTTAATATGGAGCAAATTCACAAATATGTCCTAAATACAAAAATATGACTTTACAATTTAATATTAAATTATGTATTTCTGTATATTTCCAGTTTAGAGTCCTAGTTACCACCCATCCCTCTAAAGATGATTTTATGACAATAAAAGTCTTCAATCTGTTCCTAATTTCAATAATTAGGACATATTCCTAGTCCTCTGTAAGAAACATGAAAATTTCATTTACTATTCCCGCTCCCATCAATGCACTCCCACATGTTGTACATCATCTTAGTATATTAAATTTTGGGTCTAATTCGTCTTTCTTAGTTATATTACCTACACCTCATCTAAATATTAGTACTTACATTGATCTATGATAATGTTCCCTTTAAATAGACATTAAAAAAGATGTGTTATCGAAATACTATAACCTCTTAAAATATTGCACAAAGTAGGACAAATAAAACTAAGAAAGAAAAAGCAAAGCAAATGAAATAATGCAAATAATGTAGCGCATGAGCCAGAAACATGTAACAGTAGAAAGAATATTATGTGCCAACTGTGAACCATAATATGAATTCAAAGAAGAAACAAAATTGATGAGAGGTGCAAAGCAAAGAGGTAAACAAAATGAGGGAAAGAGGAAAACAGGTGGACAGGGGTTTTTCTGGCAATCACAAAATTGGAAAAAGGAATTAAACTTAAGATTTATAAACCTAGCACGAATCTCCATAGCGGCATAACTTACAATGTGGTAGTAAACAAAGTAAATTAAAAAGCGATGAGTACTTTGCTGGCAAGCTCCATCGACGATCGTAACCAGCAACACATTTAGGCTCTAACTAATTTTTGATGTTTTCAATTCTGAATGGAAAAAATTGTCTACTTTACACCAAAGCAGGAGAACTTTTTGAATTGGGTGATTGTCCCTTTTTATATTGGGAAAGAAGCTGTAGTAAATCAAATAGATGACGATCCAAAATTATCGATGGAAATTTGATCCTATCTAAATATTGCTCCCTTGTTTGGCAGACCTAATTTGTTGTCCTACCCAAAGGAAGTAACATATGGCAACATCAGTTCAAATAGATCGAATCAGGATTAAGCTGACATGATACAACCCAAATTGTTATGACACAAATTTTCTTTTTATAAAGGGAAGATTGAATCATAATGAACCCATACAAAAACTTTATAAAATCATTAAATGGAGTTTCTTTTTACGTCAGAACCTGAAAAATAATTGCTACAAAGTAGACTATGGCCAAATGCAATTTCCTCCATTTCCGGTCTCACTACAACTACATGTTCCTAGATGGTTTATGGTGCACCCTTTGAGCTAGTTGAGGAATTGGCTTCCTCAATCTTCCCTGAATCCACTGCATAAATTAATCATGAGCAAATATTGTGGTAAAATAGACATACAGTTCCTCCCCATTTCAGCACAGTATAGAGCATTTGTGCTGCTTTTGGTAACCTTGGTATGCTTGTGCCAACATCTAAAGATTACCTATAAAACAACCCTCGATGAGGGGACTTAGGAAGAAGTTTAGAAGAGGGTAGTAAACATAATATAGCTTATGAAAGTTTAGTTGACTACCTTTGAAATTGGCCATTGCCTATTTATATAGGGTCTTAGGAGGGTTCACTTAAAGAAATCTTGCTAAAATTCTCTCTCTCTCTCTCTCTCTCTCTCTCTCTATATACATATATATATACACACACACACACACACACACACATATATATACATATATATATATACATACATACATACACATACACACACACACACACACACGCACACACACACACACACACACACACACACA